>CP116448.1:5309088-6509088 GCA_028216015.1 Quercus dentata
GTTCCTCATTTTGGTTCCCGAGGTATCGTTCCTTTGCATCGTGAGTGGTTACTCTAGGCTTTTTGCTTTTTTCTTGCTGCATCTACGGTGCTTGAGAAGGACATATCCGCCCTTCGTTTCTTGTGTTTTTTGGCGTTTCCTCCGAGCTATCTTAATCCTGTCTTAGCTATGCTACATGTCTTGGGGATCCCGAGTCTTTGGTAGCCTCTAGGGATCCCAACTCGGCTCTTACACTTTGGTCTTTCTTCAATCTTCCGATCCGGGCCTTTTTCTTTTTCTTCCTTCTTTTCTCATAGGCTTTAAGGCTTGTCCCTTTATGGCTTTTGGGTTTCAAGTCTTTTGGGCTTACCACCTCTTTTTAATTTCACTTTCTATGGCCCCTTGTGTTATTTCTTTAGGCCTGGGTGTTGTGATTTTTTAGACCTCAACAACCATCAAGCAAGAGAATATCAAGGGAGAGTTGGAAGAAGAAATAATTTGATTAACTAATTTCCTTAGCAATTACCACTTTTAGCATCATTGAGTGTCCAGGCTACAATTAGATATAACATGTCATGTGAGAGTTATGGTACAACTAGCATAAATAAGAAAAAGAAACAATTAAGTAAAAATGGTATGAATAAATTGCCATAGAACAAGATTAAGAGAGTTGAGAAATCACACCCAAAAAATAAAAAAATTTGTACACATCCCCTTTGGGCTTAAAGGATAGCATCATCGGCAAATGCTCCCTCTATAGTTGACTAAGAAGATAGAAAGATGGGACTGCCAACTACTAATCTATCTCCAAATAAGGAACTTGAACAAATTTGATGACCAGATATTTAGAGTTATTTTAGGACCACAACTTATTCCACGTCTATTTTTATAATTATCTTATGTTGTTATCAAGGGAGAGTTGGAAGAACAAATAATCTGATTAACCAATTTCCTTAGCAATTACCACGTTTAGCATCATTGAGTGTCTAGGCTGCAATTAGATATAACACGTCATGCGAGAGTTATGGTACAACTAGCATAAATAAGAAAAAGAAACAATTAAGTAAATAAGGAACTTGAACAAATTTGATGACCAGATATTTAGAGTTATTTTAGGACCACAACTTATTCCACATCTATTTTTATAATTATTAGTCCACACCTATTATTAGACTCCTCCAACCTTTCCCCTCCACCTTTGCCTCTTTATATCCTTACTACTCTCTACTTTACCATTACACTTCTTTTATCATTTTCTCTATCTAAAAATTTGATTTTTTTTTTCTCTCCATTTTATTTTGTATAAATTTGATATCATTTCTCCTATTCAATCCATATCTTCCAACTCAAAAACTGTGAGTATTCTGTCTCTCTACTTTCTTTTGGTGGAACTTTTGTTCTTTCTTATAACTCTAATTAAGGTTGATGGTTTTTTTTTTTTTAATAAATTTTACAAATATGGGTTTTGGTATTGTGTATTTTTAATTTCTCATCACAAAGTATTTTCCCTCTTATAGCTTTGGTTGAATTTTTGTTTGGATTAATACTTAGTTTTTTTGTTTTTTTGGAAATAGAAATTTGAATTTATATAAACACACAATCTACATGGCTTTGAATTTGAAATATGCCTACCAATTGTTTGAGTAAAAAAAATTATTATAAAATATATCTTTTATTTCGTTGGTTTCATTTTAATTTTGGTTAAAATAATATTGTAATTTTGGATGAATTTTGATTATTATAATAATATCCTTATTCCTTAAGAGATGAGAAATTTGAATAATAAATTTGAAACTTATAAATTTTAGTTGTATATTAGGCAAATATAACACACTATAGCAAAAGTTAGAAGAATATGGTTCACCTTAAAAAAATATTAATAAAAAAAAATTGAATGATATATTTGTAAAGATAAAAAGACAAAAAATACTTGTAGAAATTTGTTTAAAAAATAGACAATATTTGAAGTAATTGTTACTTTTTATATATTATACCTCATTACATAATGTTTATATATTTGCACACATCACATGGGTCTATGGCTAGTTAAATTTAAACACGTGGAGACCAATGAAGCGTAGACAATGTTTTTTCTTTCTCAAGGTCAATTAAATTTAATAGAACTACGTATTTGAATTTAATTAGAGAATCTAGTGTACTACGCTTAAATTAGCGTACATAAGTTTTTCCTTTTTATAATGGCCTATGTTGGAAGTGATTGGCTAATTTAAAAAGGTTGTGAAATTTTGTTTGTATCCTGTAACAACTCATACTATTACTACTGCACTAGTCATTTGTCCTTTACTTTTCCTCTCTTTGGATTATATATATTTTTTATTGCCTTGCCATTGTCATCTCTCTTTCTTGTTCATTCAATCATGCTACAAAATGACAAACAAAAGCACCCAAAGATGGCACTTTAATTAACATACTATATATTGATATCCAGCTTCACATGTTTATGGCCTATACATATTGATTCAACTAACCTTCTAGTCAATCTTCTTGCTTAGAAGGTGCTCTGGCTATCCAGTTTGTGTAGTCTTCAAAGGTTTTCATCTCTCATTGGTAAGCTTAACTAAGGCCAGATTTTATTGTCTTGTAAAGTTACACTAGTATCTAACTGGCTCATCACATCAGGCGTATTGGGTTAAAGCAAACTATTGATTGGCTTACATATTGATTGGTTTACATATTGTGTGTGAGCTGCTAAAATTTCAATCAGATTTCCCAAGTGAATGGTGGCGTGCTTGCAAATTTGGTATTTAAGATGAACACTTAGTATCTTCCAGTGGCTGTGTGTCATTACTTATTATGCACACTAGAAGCATATTTGGACATCCCTTGAAAATTGCAATTTTTCCCCAGTTGTGTTTCATTTATAGAAAACTATCGGTTTTGGTGATATATCCATTTATAATTATGGACTGAAATTTCAAAAGCTATTTTGGGCAATAGGGTGAGAGATTAGAGGCTTGGAGGGTTTAGAAGGACCCAAAAATATCAGATGTGCATGTATTTAACTAATTTAAGTATAGATTTACTGTACAATATACTGTTACAAGAGGATGCCTTTTATTGTATTCTGATACTTTCTTGTGGATTGTTTTAGTCTCATGATATAAGCATGGTTCTTTAAAACAAAACATCAAACCTCATAACCTTCTAAGTAAACGCCATGGTTCCAAGTGTCACCTTTAGAAAATCTCTGCAATAAGTTCAAACATGCCTTAGTCTTCTAATATGTCTATCATAGTTTGAGCTTCTGATCTTTGTTCAGATTTATTCTAGGAACAGATTATTGAAAAATTGAAAATATATCCATGTTTCCAGGACAAAATGGTAGGTGAGCCAGTAAATGTGAATGAGTTCCAAGAATTGGCTAGGGAAGCCCTTCCAAAAATGTACTACGATTTTTATGCTGGTGGAGCTGAGGACCAGTACACATTAAAAGAGAATGTGGAAGCATTTCAAAGAATCATGTAACATGCTAAACCTTCTACTCTTAATAGAGCGAACTGGGTATGGCATTTTAATATCTATATAGTTTTTATGGCTTTCTCAGGATTCGGCCTAGAATTCTTGTGGATGTTAGCAGAATAGATATGTCAACTACTGTATTGGGGTACAAAATCTCAGCACCAATTCTGATTGCTCCAACTGCCATGCATAAGTTGGCACACCCTGAAGGTCTAAATCTTTAAGGAAAAGTCCTCAGCTGAGACTTCCTTTCCCCTATCAAATGCTTATGTTGCTGTTTTGTTGCAGGAGAGGTTACCACAGCCAGAGCAGCCGCTGCATGTAAAACCATAATGGTATTGAAACAATAATTTGAGTTCATACTTACACAGGGTGCTGGCTCACTGAATATATTTTACTGTAGGTTCTATCCTTCACTTCGTCTTGCACTGTGGAGGAAGTTGCTTCCAGCTGCAATGCTGTTCGGTTCTTTCAATTATATGTACTGAATTATTCTTGATCTCATATTATTTCAATTTTATGTTGTTAAACTTTCCTTAAATGTTATCTTATTAGGTAGAAAAACACACTGAAATTTGGTAATTATTTGTGAGTAGGTATACAAGCAGCGAGAAATAGCAGCCACGTTGGTGCAGAGAGCGGAGAGAAATGGATACAAGGCTCTTGTTGTGACTGTTGACTGTCCCAGATTTGGTCGAAGGGAGGCAGACATAAAAAACAAGTAAAATGTTATCTCTTTCTTTTTCCTTCTATAATTTAATTGCCTTCGTAGTTTGGCATAGATGCTTTTATAAAAGGGGACAAGATTGACATTTGAACTCTAATACCAAAGATATCTTATTTATTTGTCTCTCATATTGATGCAATGAGTTATGTCAAATGCATCTCATTAAACAACAACTGTAATAACTCCTGCAGAATGGTTGCACCTCGACTGAAGAATCTTGAGGGTCTCTTATCAATTGAAGCTGATTCTGTGAGTAGAATAGTTTTCTATACTTTTGAATCTAAATATGCCAGCTAAGAATGATGAGGTTATTCTATTTACCAAGGCTTCTAATATTTTCTTTGAGAAAAATACATTGCTTTAACTGTACCATATCATGCATCCTTTTATAAGCCAAAAAACCCTCCATTAATCTGAACATTGTCATTCAAAAAACAAGTTTGAAGTGTGAAGTGATTTATGTAACACTGTCTCTGTCTATCAATATGGATTATTTCGAAATACAAGGTATACAGTGTATGTCTCAAACATGCACACTAAATATGTTTCCTTCATTTCACAACGTGAACAAATAGTTATTTATTTATTTATTTTTACATTTTAATTCAATTGTTGTTTTTATCATTTTTCTATAAATCTTTCATCTCTTTATTTCTTCCTTAGAAATCTATTGTTATTTTTATCACTACATGTAATCTGTGATTTACAGTTCACTACTAATCACCAATTACCAGAATGTGGGATATGGCACAGTTTCTGCCTCTGCACAAACTATCTTTAGATTTGAGAATGTAATAGAGAAATGCATCTATCGTGTACTTCTGTTATTGTAAACCTTAAGATTACAATGGAGTAGACGTCACAAAATTTAACAAATTTACGCCAAGGACAGTGTCATATTGTTAAATCTTAACTGTTAGTTTTGTTTAACAAAAGTTTCTGATCATTTACCGGCTTCAGGTCTTCATTACATACTGCCTGTATGTGCGTAGTGTGGCAGTACAATTGGTTATTTAGACTTGGACTAAAATTGTCTTAACTATTTAGAAACTAAACTTCTGCAGGATAATGGCTCAAACATAGAAGCTTATGCCAACAAGACAATGGATGCTTCCCTTTGTTGGAAGGTATAAACCAGCAACTAAGTAGATTACCTTTTGATATGCTTGTTCAAATATGTCAGGACTTAAGTCTGACTAACTGGCAAAGTCTCATGGTTTACTTACCAGGGACCTAGCACAGATTAGGGAAAGAGAGATTTAAAGGGTGGGGAGAAAATACATGACATAAGTCAATGAGATATATGCAAATTAGTTGCATTTCACTAGATGAGTATCTAAAAGATACTACTGTAATGGTCATATTTTGTACTCTTTAATTTTAGTGTAGACCAGGCAGCACTCTAGAACCAAGGTTTAATTAGTAAATTACAATATCTGCAGGACATAGAATGGTTAAAATCAATTACAAACTTGCCAATTCTCATCAAGGGAGTGCTTACTGGAGAAGATGGTAAGATAAAGCTTTACTTTGGATGTTTCCATCTCTTTACTTTGTCTTCCTGATTTTCTCCTTCCCTTTAGTAACAGGAAGAACCTTATCTGCCTTTTAAAACTTTAACCCTCCAATGAAAAATTCAGTCATTTATAATTAGTATTTTAACCCATTAAATTTCTAAATGTAACCATTATAAGATTTTATTTTTTTAATTGCAAAAATTCTACTCATAAAGGAAACTCCTTAAATCCTTTTTTTACCTTTGGAAATTATAGAATAGGAGACTTGTTGATCATCCTAAGTAATCTTCTCTTTCCTATTATTACCTTCTCTATCATCTCTGTTAAATTTTTTTTATTTTTTATTTTAGTCCATGTAAATTCTACTACATTAGGTGCTCTTGATAGTTAACTCAGATCCCAGAAATTCTAGCTTTTTTTTTTTCCTGCTGTTCAACATCTCAAGTCTCCTTAACACTTGATGTGCTACTATTTGCAGCAATAAAGGCTGCAGAAGTAGGTGTTGCTGGGATTATGGTCTCCAATCATGGAGCTCGCCAACTTGATTATACGGATGCAACTATTAATGTTCTGGAAGAGGTGTGTCTCTATTAATTAGTGAAATATTTTTGGCGGTAATATGGTAGCAAGTCATCCTCAACAACATAACAATTTGTAGGAATTTTAAGCATTTTAATACAGGAAATGTGCATCTCATGAAATCCTGAATTTTCTGTTTGGATGTGTGTATAGTTCCTAGTATGCTCTTTGGCATTGCGAGTTCAATCAACAAGCTTAGCGTACATTTTTGAGGATACTTATGTACCTTTCGGTTGCAGGTGGTTCATGCTGTCAGAGGAAGAGTTCCTGTCTTCCTTGATGGAGGAGTACGGCGAGGAACAGATATCTTCAAGGCATTAGCCCTTGGTGCACAAGCCGTCCTTGTAAGCTCCTCCCCCTCTCCTACACACACACACAAAACTCTTTAAAATTAATTTAATTTATAAAAATTTCCTCTTAGACTCTTTTTGTTCACATGCAATGTTGAGCTTGTAATTGATGTCACAATAGACCATGTGTATTTTACAGTCATGCACCAGTGTAATTGTTGTTGTTGTGTGAGTCTCAAGTGTCAATAGAAGTCTGTGCAAACAACTGATGTCTTTTGGAGATTCTATCATACTGTGCTCCTAGATTGCCATCCTTCTTTCTCAGCATGATGCTTGAGTGGGACCTTAACCAATTTGTGTCTAACTAGCATGTGAAAAAAAAAAAAATAAATAAAACCTTGCTGAAGTTGAATATCCAGATCATTGAAATACTTTGAGAGTACTATTGGATATTGTTGTGGGAGTGACAACTAGGGACTCTACTAAGAGCCTCTTAATACACATGTTGGAATGCCATTCCAACCCGTAAATCTAAAGCCAATGGATTTGGAACCGCTATGCATATCATCTTTTAATTTTCTTTACTTTTTCTTGATGTGGGACTCAACACTCACACATATTCATAACAAATATATTACGAAGGATAAATCTAGAATACGGTATTTGTGGTGCATTAAAATTTGGAAATTGTTAATTATAACCACAACCAGTGTTTTCCAATCAAAAACCCCTGATTTTCTTTTTAAATCTTTTATTTTGATTCTTAATCTTAAGTCAATTGTAATTTATATGCTATTGCAGATTGGAAGACCTGTTATATTTGGGCTAGCAGCAAAGGGTGAAAATGGGGTGAGACAAGTCATGCAAATGCTGAAGGATGAACTAGAGATCACCATGGCACTATCTGGCTGTCCTAGTGTGAAGGACATTACTAGACGCCATGTGAGGACTGAGCGTGAAAGACTCCATGCAATGATCTAATAACATATGGAAGCATTAGGACAATATCCTGGACAAAAATGATTCAGACCATTAATTTAATCAGTGTTTTAAAATGGGTACATTGTGAAAAGGGACTATGAATAAATATTTACCATTTTTATATAAAAATGATAATAAAAATAATGAATAATACTTTAAAAGGTTTCACTTTACTATCAGTAAAGTATGTGTCGTATTATGATTTACAAGTTGCATACTCGCATGATGCGAAAAAAAAAAAAAAAAAAAGACTAAGTGAAAAAATGAAAATAGTGAACGGGACTTATAAGTGTTAGTTCCAAAACCGTTCTTAAAATGATTTTATTATTTTCTAACAAATTATAGTTAATACAATATATTAGATTTTCTGAATTTAGCTATCTACATTTGTTATTTTGAAAGTGATTTAAAATTTTTAAGTTTTTTTTTTTTTTTTTTTTTTCAAGGAAATATAATACATTATATATGTTCAATTATTATATAAGGTGAGATATATTGTAAATAATGAACCAAAGTGAACCAAAATGGATTGAATGGACTGAAATTTAGCTCAACTAGTAAATTTCTTGTCATCGAATAAGAGATCTTGGGTTCAAACCTAGTCTACACCAAAAATCAATTAATGTCTTAACCCTGGGTTCAAACCTGGTCTACATCAAAAACTAATTAATGTCTTAACTTGATAATAAACACAATTATCATGGAGTGAAACTCATAGGTTTAAATTTTTTAAAGGTAGAAATTAGGTACAATATCCTAGGTGTAGTATATTAGATTCTCCAATTAAAGTTAAACACGTGGAGATTAGTGAAGTACAAATAACATTTTCTTTTTCAAGGCCAATTAAATTTAATACAACTTTGTATTTGAATTAGATTCTCCTTTTTTTTTTTTTTTTTTTTTTGATAAAGCCTACTCCTAAATTAGTGTACACTAATCGTAGATCCCACTTGTTGCTTGTGATAATATTTTTAGGATGGTCTCATTAATTTTTTTTTCTTTTCAATTTGTACTAATTTAATAAATAGTATTTTAATTCATAATCATATTTTCATTTATTATATTAACAATCACAAAATATAATGTATATAATATATGTTGTACCAAAATCAAAACAATACATTTTTTCTCAAGAATTCAAAGGTAAGTTAGTGAAAATATTAATTTTTTAATAAAATTTATTTATAATATTTTGTTTATCATTAAAAAGTATATATAATTTGGAAATTATTCTTTTAGTTTTAAACAACTTTTTCAAACCTAATTTTTTTTTCTTGTCATACAATCAAAAACACCAAGAAAAATATCTAATTTTTTTTTTTTAATAAAACTCAATAAAACTACAATTCAAAATAAAATAAAAAAAGAAAGGGAAAAAATAAAGATTGTAACTATTTTTCCTTTTAAAAAAACCAAGGGTACAATTCCAAAGGGGAAAAAAAAGTAGAGAATTGTTTTTGAAAAAGAAGAAGTATTATGTTAATGTTGTCATAATCTAATACTATATCTAATCCAACATGTGAAACATGAATAGATAAATAAATAATTTTAAGCACAAAATTGACTATGTTTTCTTGAAAGTCTCAAAGGATACATAATAAGATAAGAAAGATGAAGAACAATATAAAATATTCATAAATGCTTAAAGCAATTATTCAAGTATCTAAGAACATTACATAACAAAGACATAATAATTCACTACTAATTTGTTAAACAAAATATTTACAAATAGTTAATTAAAGTGAGCTACACAAAGACCATTGTCTTCAACTGCACTAACTTTTCTTCATTAGCTTGTCCATACTTTTTTTTTTTTTTTTTTTTTTTGTTTAAAAGCTGAAAACAACACAAAATTTGACATATTATAATATGATATTCCCCAAATAAGATTAACAACAAACACCATTTATTTAAAGTATTTAGTGTTGTAAAAATAATGATAAAAAAAATACTTGCATCAAGGAACAGGTATGAATTAGTCAATAATATTCATCAATTTAAGGTAGAGATGCAAGAAAAATAAAAAATTTCATCAAAAAAATGAAAAAAAATAATTGAGAGAGAGAGAGAGAGAGAGAGAGAGAGAGAGGAATAACCTTTTATGGGAAAAATACGCAAAAGAATGGAAGAGAGTGGCAAATTTATAATAAAATGTTGGGAATAAGAAAAGTCAAAATAAAGGAAGAAAAATGGGCAAAATAATATTTCAAGTTAAAATCGCCCAAGGGAATATATATAGACAACATTTTTGTTTTGGTTTTCCATTGATTTATTATCATTTTTTGAGAATACTAATGTACGGCACCGAGCTTCCAAGGCCCATACTGTCCTTGGGCCCAGACCCATCTAGGCCCCGGGCCCAAGCCCATACCGGCCTCGGATGCAGGCCCAGCAGAAAATTCCAGTTACCTTATGCCCTTCATGAAAGCGCCTTAGAGTAAAAACGAGTTTTTGGGTATTAAGTTCCCAGAGTTAACCGGTTGATCCTTCCCGGAAGAGCGCATGAATCATATCCGGGAAGGACATGATATGCACGGGAACGTGAGTCGCCGAACATGACCGGTGAAAATGGAACCAAGTTCCAAGATCATAAATGCTGCACCGCCCTTTCACCTAAACAACCACTTTAACCAGATAATACTGGACCTTGAGTAGCACTAACGGTGATTGTAATCATGATCTCCCCACTAACCTAGACTATAAATAGAAGAAAGTTGGGAGAAAAAGGGGTTCAGAAAAATGGAGAGAAAATAGTCAAGGAGAGAATATTTCAACCGAGTGTTACTTCGAGTCTCTCTGTCGAGAACGACCCATTATAGGAAATCCTTAAACCCACTACAAATAAATTGTGAGTCCAAGTGATCCAAGGCCCAGAATTCTTGTACTTGATGCTTACAATTGGCGCCCACCGTGGGGCCATCCTCTGAAGTGTGTGGTTCGAGTGAGACTCAAGCAAAGAAGATGTCTGAGGAGCGTTCGGGAGGGCACGTTCTGAGCAACTCCGCAGGATCTTCTCGGGGATCGACGTGGAGGGAGAGAAGGCAGAGGCGGCTGGAGGATAGGGAGCATTTAAGAGGAGAGGAAAGGTTCGGATCGGGAGAAGGATCGGCCCAGACACACCGGACGATTTCAAACATCTCAGCACATCGGCAACATGATGATAGAGACCGGGAGCTGGAGCGGCTGCGCCGATTGGTAATGGACTTGGAGCTGGAGGCGAGGGGTTGGCGCCACGAAAGGAACCACGACCCCCAACCCAGGAGGAACCGTGGCGGGGAAGGGTCCAGCCGAGCTGTTACACAACAACACCGAGACCGATCCCGTTCTCAAGAGTCACGTCGTCACTCCCGGGATGCTCGTCGTAGACAGGACCGTTCGGTCGCAAGGATATGATAACCAAGGGTCGAGTCACGAGGGGCGGCAGCACCACAACGCCGCGATGGACGCCATGAGCGGGGGCCTTGCGGATGGCGCCCGGTCTCCATTCTCGATGAGATTGAACGGGCACCCATGCCGAGCGATTCACGCGTCCACCATTTAATTCCTATGAGGGGAGGACAGACCCGTGGAGCATGTCAGTCATTACATCCACATGATGTCGTTGCATGCGCACAACGATGCATTGATGTGTAAAGTATTCCCCTCTAGTCTCGGCTCTACCGCACCGAGATGGTTCAATGGGTTGCGGAAAGGTTCTATACACAGCTTCGCCGAGCTGATTCAAGAGTTCGGCAGCAGGTTCGTAACGTGCAGGTGAGTGCAACAACCAGTCGACGCGTTGCTTTCCATGAAAATGAGGGTCGGGGAAACCCTTCGGAGTTATGCCAGCCGATCATCGGGAACTCTACAATGAGATTGGTGGGGAAACGAGAAAATTGCGGCTAGCACCTTCAGGATGGGGCTCCCCGAGGATTCTGAACTACGGGAGTCGCCGACAATGAGACCCCCGGAGGATATGAGGCAAGCGATGAGACGCATAGAGGAGTACAAACGCCTGGAGGATGACCGCTGCAAAGCGGGGAAAAGCCCCTTTACGGGAGATCTCGGCAAAGCATCTTGCCGCCAAAGCCGAAAAGGGATTTCAGAATGCAGGAACCGGAGGTGCAGATCGAAGGGGTTAATGTGTTGTTTAAAGAGCCCGTGCACAAGATCTTGGAACGGATAAGGAACGAGCCATTCTTCAGATGGCCGAACAAAATGGGGGGCGACCCATCTCGGAGGAACCAAAACCTATATTGCACTTATCACAGAGACAAGGGGCACACCACCGAGCGGTGTAGGGTATTGAAAGATCATCTCGGGCGATTAGTGAAGGCGGGGCACCTGAAAGAGTTTGTAGCAGATTCTCTTGACCAGGGAAACCGAGCGGGCGCCCACAAAGAAGGAATCCCCTCCACCACCTCGGGAGTAATCAACGTCATTCATGCCGCACCGAGGGGGGCAGCGGCGGCAAGGATGGTGATGACAGTGGCTTGCGCAGAGGGAGAATCATCCAAGAAGCGAAAGAGAGTTGGACGGCTAGACATCTCGTTCGGAGAAGATGATTTCGAAGGAACCATTCAACCTCACGACGACGCTTTGGTGGTGACAGCCCGGATAAGCGGATTCTTGGTGAAGAGGGTGATGATTGATCGGGGTAGTGGGGCTGATGTCATGTACCCGGACCTCTTCGAAGGGCTCGGGTTAAAGACCCAGATTTGGCGAAGTATAATACGCCATTGGTCTCGTTTGAAGGGAGAATTGTGATTCCCAAGGGGCAAATCTCACTCCCGGTGGACATGGAGGGCAAGGAGGTTGTAGTTACGTTCATAGTTGTCCGATCATTCGCACCTTACACCGCAATCCTGGGGAGGCCGTGGATTCACGCCATGGGGGCTGTTCCGTCCACCCTTCACGTGAAAGTAAAATTTCCTACTAAGTACGGAGTCGCGAAGTAAGGGGGAATCAGCGGTGGCGAAGCAATGCCTCGTAGCCGCGGCGGTCCAGTGGGAAAAAGGAACAGCTCGGCCAAGCCGAGCACGCCGAGAAAGAGGCGCATAGCAATTACGGATACCCGAGAAAAATGGGGCGGACGTTGCCGAGGAGGTGCTGAAGGTAAGAATTCTCCCAGATAGTGACAAATACTTCCGGATAGGTACAAGCATGAATGACCAGGAAAGGGTAGAGATGTTGTTGTTCCTATTGCAGAACATAGATGTCTTCGCGTGGAACCCGTATGAAGTGCCCGGCGTAGACCCCGAGTTCATTGTTCACAAACTCAATGTGGACCCATCATTTCCTCCGAAAAAGCAGAAACCGAGAAGAGCATCAAAGAAGCACGTCAATGCAGAAAACCTGGAGGTCCAGCGACTGAAGGAAGCCGGGGTCATAAAAGAAATATTCTTCCCGAGATGGCTAGCAAACACTGTCGTAGTGAAGAAGAAGAGCGGTAAATGAAGAGTTTGTGTGGACTTCACCGATTTAAACAAAGCGTGTCCCAAGGATCCGTTCCCGATGCCCAAGATTGATCAACTGGTGGATGCCACGTACGGGCACCCGAGAATGAGTTTTCTGGACGCCTTCCAAGGCTACCACCAGATTGCATTAGCACCCGAGGACCGAGAGAAGACAGCATTTATATCCCCGAACGCAAACTATCACTACAAGGTCATCTTTGTTTGGATTGAAGAATGCCGGGGCCACCTACCGGCGTATGATAACGAGGATGTTAGGGAAAAAATTGGTTGCACGGTTGAAGTTTATATCGACGACATGGTAGTAAAAGCGAGAAAAGAGTCGCTGCATACTGAAGACCTTCGGGGAGTATTCGAGAGATCTGCGACGACGACACAGGTGTGCCTCAATGCCGAAAAGTGCACTTTCGGAGTGGGGGCTGGCAAGTTCCTGGGTTATCTGATCTCCACTCGGGGAATAGAGGCTAACCCCGACCAAATAGAGGCAATCAATCGCCTAAAACCACCGAGCAACCCTAAGGAAGTGCAGGTGCTCACCGGGATGTTGGCCGCCCTGAACCGATTCATCTCCAAGTTTGCCGATCGCTGCCGGCCATTCTATCAACTGCTGAAGAAGTGGAAGGGGTTTCAATGGGACGAGAGCTGCTATGAAGCTTTTCGAGAACTAAAGGAGTATTTGGCAAAGGCGCCGAGGTTGACGGCCCCGGAGTCCGGGAGGATACATTTATGTACCTTGCAGTCACCAATCATGCCGTAAGTCTTTGTATTACTAAGGGACCGGGAGTGCAAATACCGGTGTATTTCGTAAGCAAGACCTTGGTCGATGCCGAGACAAGGTACCCGCCTCTTGAAAAGTTGGTTTTGGCCTTGGTACACGCCACGAGGAAGTTACCACACTACTTCCAGGCACACACAAGTGTTCGTTCTCACCGAGTATCCATTGCGATCCTTTGTTGAAGAGATCCGATTTCACGGGACGGATTGCTAAATGGGGACTCGGTTGGGATCGTTTGACATAAGATACCGGCCTAGAAGCTCGGTGAAAGGGCGATTCTCGCTGATTTCATCGCGGAATTTACACCTAAGAATGAAGGCCAGTGTAATCAGAGTGCGAGAGATTCGCCCGTGGAGGTTGTTTGTGGACGGCGCATCAAATGCTATGGGGGCCGGGGCTGGTATTGTCATAATCACCCCCGAGGGTATGCGACTGGAACATTCCTTCAGATTAGGGTTTAAAGCCTCGAACAATGAAGCCGAATATGAGGCCCTGTTGGCCAGATTAAGGGCACTATTGCATCTGGGCTCCAGGGGGGGCTATTGTACGGCACTGAGCTTCCAAGGCCCATCTTGTCCTTGGGCCCAGACCCATCTAGGCCCCGGGCCCAAGCCCATACCGGCCTCGGATGCAGGCCCAGCAGAAAATTCCAGTTACCTTATGCCCTTCATGAAAGCGCCTTAGAGTAAAAACGAGTTTTTGGGTATTAAGTTCCCAGAGTTAATCGGTTGATCCTTCCCGGAAGAGCGCATGAATCATATCCGGGAAGGACATGATATGCACGGGAACGTGAGTCGCCGAACATGACCGGTGAAAATGGAACCAAGTTCCAAGATCATAAATGCTGCACCGCCCTTTCACCTAAACAACCACTTTAACTAGATAATACTGGACCTTCAGTAGCACTAACGGTGATTGTAATCATGATCTCCCCATTAACCTAGACTATAAATAGAAGAAAGTTGGGAGAAAAATGGGTTCAGAAAAATGGAGAGAAAATAGTCAAGGAGAGAATATTTTAACTGAGTGTTACTTCGAGTCTCTCTGCCGAGAACGACCCATTGTAGGAAATCCTTAAACCCACTACAAATAAATTGTGAGCCCAAGTGATCCAAGGCCTAGAATTCTTGTACTTGGTGCTTACAACTAATTATTTTAACAACATTTTTGTTTTGATTTTCTAGTGATTTATTATTTAGTTTTTTTGTTGTTAAAAATACTAAGTATTTTAACACATACACACACAAATGGGGGAATGTTTTAAAGAAAGCGACAGTGGTGTATATCCAAAATGGCTTATCTCTTTAATACACAGCACATGCTTTAAACCACTTTAACTCACACTCATTTTCCAATGTGGGAATAATTGACTGTTTGTTATTTATTTATTTATTTTTTAGAATATTAAGTATTTTAACACACATATACGAGAAGAAGGGAGGTCTTAAAGAAATTGACAGTGGTGTATAACAACAAAATTAAAATAGATGAATATGTAAAGTTAAAACCGCCTAAAATGAATTTGTAAAGTCAATATTATTTTATTCCATTGATTTATTATTTAGTTATAATATCAAAATTAAAGTAGATCAATATGTAAAATTAAAAATGCCTAAAATGAATTTGTAAAGCAATATTATTTTTTATTTAATATTGTAAAAATAAATTAGATGTAAAAATAAATATGAAAAAAGACTTGTGAGTACACAACTCGCACAAATCGGTTTTTGTCCGCTTTGGGGAGCCAGTCCCTCACGGTTTTGTCCTCGGCCCCGAGTGTGGTCTTTTGGGATTTTCACCTTCCTTGAGGCTTAACACCCTTAGTCCCACATCGGTTGGAGAACCCTCCCACTCATGGTTTATAAGCTTCTGGAGCAACCATGAGTGGGAGGGTTCTCCAACCGATGTGGGACTAAGGGTGTCATGTGTAGTGGTGGTACACTCATGGTTGCTCCAGAAGCTTATAAACCATGAGTGGGAGGATTCTTCAACCGATGTGGGACTAAGGGTGTCAAGCCTCAAGGAAGGTGAAAATCCCAAAAGACCACACTCGGGGCCGAGGACAAAACCGTGAGGGACTGGCTCCCCAAAGCGGACAAAAACCGATTTGTGCGAGTTGTGTACTCATAAGACTAATGGTATGTTCAATGACGTGGCAGATGAGATGAGCTTAACAAGAACGTAGCAACAATAAATGCTACACTTCAGCTTATATATATATATATATATATATATACACACATGTGGAGAATGGAGCAGGTCTTAAAGAAACTGACAATGATGTATAACATCAAAATTAAAATAAATGAATATGTAAAGTTAAAACCGTCTAAAATGAATTTGTAAAGCAATATTATTTTATATTTAATATTGTAAAAATAAATTAGATGTTAAAATAAATATGAAAAAAGACTAATGGTATGTTCAATGACGTGACAGATGAGATGAGTTTAACAAGAATGTAGCAACAATAAATGTTACACTTCAGTTTTATATATATATATATATATATATATATATATATACATGTGGAGAATGGAGCATGTCTTAAAGAAACTGAAAATGATGTATAACATTAAAATTAAAATAAATGAATATGTAAAGTTAAAACCGTCGAAAATGAATTTGTAAAGTCAATATTATTTTGTTCCATTGATTTATTATTTAGTTATAACATCTGTAGGGATCAAAGGCCCAGGGGTGTATATTGAGCCGTGGGTCTTGTCCGAGGACATCTAGCAATTCGAAGATGGTTAGATATTGGCGAAGACTTGCAAATCAGTAGGTTATGAAGGGATTCTGGTCACAAAGGTTTGGGAAGGTAGTTCGAGAAGAAATGCCTCCTCAACTAAGCAGAGTAGAGGATAGAAGGTATGACCTATCATCAAGAGTAACACTTTGGACAGTTCTATTGGTAAGGATAAATGTCAAGAGGGAACAAGACAAAAGGAATCTGAGAAATATTTAGGGGAAAGCTTCTACCACCGTATTAAATGTTCTGCAGCTAACTTACTGACCGCATTAATGTGGATGTGATACCTGAACAGTAATATTTAGCCTTACGATTATCCCCAAAAACTTCAAGAATGTGTTGATGGGACAATGATCAAAGCCAGAAATTAGATCTACACGTGGAAGGCTGTGATAAAGCAAAATAGGGTAATATAAATAAGAAAGATCCCATTACAAAGGGATCATCTGAGAATCTATAGAAAAAATAATGTAGCAACAAGAACTGTAATTGTAATCAAGTCTAAGAGAAATATATACAAGAACTACTCTCCTCGGACTTTGCCGAGGAAGATTTTCTTTGCACAAAACTTATTTATCTTTGTTTTCTTGTCATCTTTAACCTATTATGATTGCTGTCCAACTCATTGAAGTCTAGTTTTAAGTCCACTCTCTACAAATTCATTGTGATGGGCTGAGCCTTAATCTTTTCATCTTTTGGGCTTAGGATTCAAAACTTGCCCTTATAACATCAAAATTAAAGTAGATGAATATGTAAATTAAAACTACCTAAAATAAATTTGAAAAGCAATATTATTTTATATTTAATATTGTAAAAAAAAAAAAATAGAGGTAAAAATAAATATGAAAAAAGACTAATGATATGGTCAATGACGTGGCAAATGAGGTGGACTTAACAGGAACGTAACAACAATAAATGCTACGTTTCAGCTTTTAGATATACTAGGAAGTTGCCGTCCGATGCACGGATAATTTTACAATATTTTATATAAAACAGTTTTGGATAATGTTGTACATATATTATAAAAAAAAAAGTAAACTAAATTAGAGTGAAGAAACATTTACATTTTAAGATATTAAAAATTAGTTTAGTAACTTCATTGCATATTTGTAGTCTTCTTAAGGTAAGATTATTATTTTTTTAAATCATGAAACCAAAAATAAATGTAAAAGAGTAACAGGGCTACGAAAATCGACTAATTTGTGTTGTGTTCACATATTTCATGCTATGAAATAAAAGTATGTCCATCTCTCTAATTGTCTTCCACTCATTGATAGTACGATATTAAGACATGGTGTGGGCAAGTGTGTATGCATGTGTCTTATAAACGATTTAAAATTAAATCATGATAGAATATGACTTTACATTATACACTAAATATTCTCGCTACTAATATACTCAAAATAAAAACTAACCAAATTACCTAAACCTAAATCATATTTAAGCTCCTAATTTAAAAAGGGAAAAAATTACCTATAGGGATTTCAATGTCTTGATAGTGGTGAGAGACCAGTATAACAGAGGTGGTGACCTCTTAGATTCCTCTTTCTCTCTCTTTTAAATGTTTTGTTAGTCTCAGGTCTTTTTATTTTGGTAATATATAGTGAAATAGTGCATTTTATTTAATAATCTATAACATTTTTGTATCTCTATCTCTCTCTAGAGTCTTATCTCGTTAGTTATTACTATTAGTCCTTACTTTTTTTTTTTTTTTTTTTTTTATAATAAAAATATTAAAACAATGGGTATGTTAAAAGACATGAAGAATAGTGAAAGGTGTTGTGTAAACTTAGGCAATTAATGAGATATTAATGAGATAATAGTAAAATAAGTTAATGTGAACTTTTTGGTAACAGTAAAAAAAACTTAATGAAAGAGGTAAAAAAAGGTTAAATGCAAAATTAGAGTGCCACTTGATAGGATCTCATGCACTCTCGCATGGCGCATGAGGTCTCTGCTTTTATATATATATTGATGATTGATATTAATCGGTTGATATAAATAGATAAATTTTTACTTTTTCTAATAGCCCACGTCTGAAATGACTGGAAAATTTAAAAATGTTGTGAAATTTTGTTTGTATCCCTATTACAACTCATTCTAATACTACTGCACTTGTCATTTGTCCTCTACTTTTCCTCTATTTGGATTTTAATTTTAATTTTTTTTTATTGCCTTGCCATTGTCATCTCACTTTCCTGTTCAATCAATCATGCTACAAAATGACAATTATAATTGACTTTGTCAATATGGACAAACAAAAGCACCCAAAGATGGCACTCCAATTAACATACAATATACTGATATCCTGCTTCACATGTTTCTGGCCTATACATATTGATTCAACTAACCTTCTAGTCAATCTTCATGCTTAGAAGGTGCTCTGGCTATCCAGTTTGTGTAATCTTCAAAGGTTTTCAGCTCTCATTGGTAAGCTTAACTAAGGCCAAGTTTATTGTCTTGTAAAGTTACTCTAGTGTCTAACTGGCTCATCACATCATGTTTATTGGGTCAAAGCAAACTATTGATTGGCGTACATATTGATTGGTTTACATATTGGTTTACATATTGGTTTACATATTGGATGGTGTGCTTGCAAATTTGATTTTTAAGAAGAACACTTAGTAACTTCCAGTAGCTGTGTGTTATTATGTACACTAGAAGCATATTTGGACATCCCTTGAAAGTTGAGTTTGTCTCCTAGTTGTGTTTCATGTATTAAAATACTATTGGTTTTGTTGATATATCCATTTATAATGATGGACTGAAATTTCAAAAGCTGTTTTGGGAAAAAGGGTAAGAGATTAGAGGTTTGGAGCGTTTAGAAGGACCCAAAAGTATTAGATGTGCATGTATTTAAATCTAATTTAGGTATAGCTTTACTGTACAATGAACTGTTACAAGAGGATTTGGATCAAGAACATGATACCTTTTATTGTATTCAGATACTTTCTTGTGGATTGTTTTAGTCCATGATATAAGCATGGTTCTTAAAACAAAACATCAAACCTCGTGACCTTCTAGGTAAATGCCATCGTTCCAAGTGTCACCTTTAGGAAATCTTTGCAATTAGGTCCAAACATGCCTTAGCCTTCTAATATGTCTATCATAGTTTGTGCTTCTAATCTTTGTTCAGATTTATTCTAGGAACAGATTATTGAAAAATTGAAAAAATGTCCATGTTTCCAGGATAAAATGGTAGGTGAACCAGTAAATGTGAATGAGTTCCAAGAATTGACAAGGGAAGCCCTTCCAAAAATGTACTATGATTTTTATGCTGGTGGAGCTGAGGATCAGTACACATTAAAAGAGAATGTGGAAGCATTTCATAGAATCATGTAACATACTAAACCTTCTAATCTTAATAGAGCAAACTGGGTATGGCATTTTATTATCTTTTCAGTTTTTGTGGCTTTCTCAGGATTCGGCCTAGAATTCTTGTGGATGTAAGCAGAATAGATATGTCAACTACTGTATTGGGGTACAAAATCTCAGCACCAATTCTGATTGCTCCAACTGCCTTGCATAAGTTGGCACACCCTGAAGGTCTAACTCTTTAAGGAAGAGTCCTCAGCTGAGACTTCCTTTCCCCCTATCAAAAGCTTATGTTACTTGCTGTTTTGTTGCAGGAGAGGTTGCCACAGCCAGAGCAGCCGCTGCATGTAAAACCATAATGGTATTGAAACAATGACTTGAGCTCATACTTACACAGGGTACTGGCACACTGAATTATATTTTAATGTAGGTTCTATCCTTTACTTCGTCTTGCACTGTAGAGGAGGTTGCTTCTGGCTGCAATGCTGTTCGGTTCTTTCAATTATATGTACTGAATTATTCTTGATATCTTATTATTTCAAATTTTTTTGGTTATACATTCCTCATATGTTATCTTATTTGGTAGAAACACACACTGAATTTGGTTATCCTTTGTGAGTAGGTATACAAGAAGCGAGATATAGCAGCTGTGTTGGTGCAGAGAGCTGAGAGAAATGGATACAAGGCTCTTGTTTTGACTGTTGATACCCCCAGACTTGGTCGAAGGGAGGCAGACATAAAGAACAAGTGAAATATCATCTCTTTCTTTTTCCTTCTATAATATAATTGCCTTCAAAGTTTGGCATAGCTGCTTTTATAAAAGGGGACCGGATTGACATTTGAACTCTAATACCAAATATATCTTATTTATTGCTCTCTCATATCAATGCAATGAGTTATGTCAAATGCATCTCATTTAATGCATAACTGTAATAACTCCTGCAGAATGGTTGCACCTCGACTGAAGAATCTTGAGGGTCTCTTATCAATTGAAGCTGATTCTGTGAGTGGAATAGTTTTCCATACTTTCTAATCTAAATATGCCAGCTTAGAATGATGAGGTTATTCTATTTACCAAGTTGTCTAATATTTTCTTTAAGAAAAATACATTGCTCTAACTGTACCATATCATGCATCCTTTTATAAGCCAAAAAACAAGCGATCAGTGTGAAGTGCTTTATGTAACACTATCTGTGTCAATCAATATGAATTATTTCGAAATACAAGGTACACAATGTGTATATCTCAAAATGCATGCTCAATATGTTTCCTTCATTTCACAACGTGAACAATTTTTTTTTTTTCTTTTTTCCAATTTAATTCTATTGTTGTTTTTATCATTTTTCTTATAAATCTTTCTTTTTTTTTTTTTTTTTTTCCTTTTCTTTTGAATTCTATTGTTGTTTTTATCACTACATGTAATCTGAGATTTACAGTTCACTACTAATCACCAATTATCAGAGTGTGGGATATGGCACAGTTTCTGCCTTTGCCCAAAATATCTTTAGGTTTGAGAATGTAATAGAGAAATGCATCTATGATGTACTTCTGTGTATTGTAATCCTTAAGATTACAATGGAGTAGACGTCACAATTTAACAAATTTACGCCAAGGATAGTGTCATATTATTATATCATAACTGTATGTTTTGTTTAATAAAATTTTCTGATCATTTACCAACCTCAAGTCTTCATTGCATACTGCCTGTATGTGTGTACTGTGGCAGTGCAATTGGTTATTCAGACTTGGGACTAAAATTGTTATAACTGTTCAGAAACTAAACTTCTGCAGGATAATGGCTCAAACTTAGAAGCTTATGCCAAGGAGACAATGGATGCTTCCCTTTGTTGGAAGGTATAAACCAGCAACGAAGTAGATTACCTTTTGATATGCTTTTTCAAATATGTCAGGACTTTAGTCTGACGAACTGGCAAAGTCTCATGGTTTAGTTACCAGGGACCAAGCATAGATTAGGGAAAGAGAGATTTTAAAGTCTCATTGACATGACTTAAGTCAATGAGATATATGCAAATTAGTTGCATTTCACTAGATGAGTATCTAAAGATACTACTGTAATGGTCATATTTTGTACTCTTTAATTTTAGTGTAGGCTGGGCAGCACTCTAGAACCATGTTTTAATTAGTAAATTACAACATCTGCAGGACATAGAATGGTTAAAATCAATTACAAACATGCCAATTCTCATCAAGGGAGTACTTACTGGTGAAGATGGTAAGACAAACCTTTACTATGGATGTTTCCATCTCTTTACTTTTTCTTCCCAATTTTCTCCTTCCCTTTAGTAACAGGAAGAACTTTATCAGCCTTTTAAAACTTTAACCTTCCAGTGAAAAATTCAGTCATTTATAATTAATATTTTAACCCACTAAATTTCTAAATGTAACTGTTATAAGATTTTATTTTTTTAATTGAAAAAAATTCCACTCATACAGGAAACTCAAATCCTTTTTTACCTTTGAAATTATAGTATAGGAGACTTGTTGTGTATCCTAAGTAATCTTCTCCTTCCTATTATTACCTTCTCTACCGTCTCTGTTAAGCATTTTTATTTTAGTCCATGTAAGTTATACTACATTAGGTTCTCTTGATAGTTTACTCTGATCCCAGAAATTCATAGCACTCTTTTTCCTGCTGTTCAACATCTCAAGTCTCCTTAACACTTGATGTGATACTATTTGCAGCAATAAAGGCTGCAGAAGTAGGTGTTGCAGGGATTATGGTCTCCAATCATGGAGCTCGCCAACTTGATTATACGGATGCAACTATTAATGTTCTGGAAGAGGTGTGTCTCTATTAATTAGCGAAATTTTTTTGGTGATAATATGGTAGCAAGACATCCTCAACAACATAACAATTTGTAGGAATTTAAGCATTATAATACAGGAAATGCATATCCCATGAAATCCTGAATTTTCTGTTTGGATCTATGTCTAGTTACTAATATGCTCTTTGGCATGGAAAGTTCAATCAACAAGCTTAGCATACATGTTTGAGGATACTTGTGTACCTTGCGGTTGCAGGTGGTTCATGCTGTTGGAGGAAGAGTTCCTGTCTTCTTTGATGGAGGAGTACAGCGAGGAACAGATATATTCAAGGCATTAGCCCTTGGTGCACAAGCCGTCCTTGTAAGCTCTCTACCCCAAACTCTTTAATTAATGTAATTTATAAACATCTCTTCCTACCCTCTTTTTGCTCATATGCAATTTTAAGCATGTAATTGATGTCACAATAGACCATGTATAATTTACAGTCATGCACCAGTGCAATTGTTGTTGTTGTGAGTCTCAAGTGTCAATAGAAGTCTGTGCAGCCAACTGATGCCTTTTGGAGATACAGCTCTATCATACTGTGCTGCTAGATCGCCATCCTTCTTTCTCAGCTTAATGCTTGAGTGGGAGCTTAACCAATTTGTGCCTAACTAGCATGTGAAAAAATAATTAAACAAAACCTTGCTGAAGTTGAATATCCGGATCATTGAAATACTTTTAGAGTACTATTGGATATTGTTGTGGGAGTGACAACTAGGGAGTCTACTAAGATCCTCTTAATACACATGTTGGAACCCCATTCCAACCCGTAAATCTAAAGCCAATGGTGTTTGTTTGTTTAGACCCCTTAAAGTAGATTGTTTATCCTAAAATATTAGCCAATGATTACTAGGTTATTTATGAGATCTAGGTTAAATAAAGAGAGATCATATCATGCACAACAACGGAAAAGTAAAGAATACATTGATATGATCACCCAAGAAAACCAATGAAACAAACCATCTCAAGATAAAAACCTAGGGAGGATTTGACCTAACTATTCTCAAAGGGAAAAAAAAAAAAAAAAAAACCACTATAAGAGAATTGAATTTTTTACAAAAGATTTAACCCTAAATCTATTACTACCTCCTATAGTAACTTACTTATATGACCACGTGCAAGCTCCGAATCCACAGATCCCTTCTCTCTTGGATTTGCAGAACACAAATTCCCACGATTCTGACTTTGAGATCTCACTCAAAGGTTTGAGATCACAACTTGTTAATCTTGCAGCAACCAGATTCCCACTAGCACTTAATTGTAGATCTTGTTCCGGTAGACACTTGTAGAGTTGGAAGGTAAAGAACTTCTTAGATCTCATAGGAGTAACTCACAAGTTTTACAAGAGTCTTCAAAACATAGTTAGAGTTTTCCTTTTATACTTAAGAGTGTTGAATTGAAACCTTTTTGTGGGCTTGGGTCTAATTTAAAATTTTGCAGAAATTATTTTTCTGTGATTTTCGATCGGTCAAGCCCGATCTTTCAATCGATCGAGCTTCACAGGAAATGACTCTTTTTCCTGCAGCTTAAATATTCTTGAGACTTGACTTGAAACACTTTGAGCAATGTCTAACTCCTATTCTAGCCATGATTTTGTTCTTGGTTTGCCAACATATACAAACTGAGACTCTAAACATTTAATCCTAAATCTTTAGAACCTAACAAATGGATTTGGACCCAACTATGGATATCATCTTTTAATTTTCTTTACTTTTTCTTGATTTGGGACTCAACACTCACACATACTCGTAACAAATATATTACGAAAGATAAATCAGGAATAGGGTATTTGGAGTGCATTAAAATCTGGAAATTGTTAATCAGGAATAGTGTTTTCCAATCAAAAAACCCCTGAATTTTTTTTTTAATCTTTTATTTTTATTCTTAATCTTAAGTCTATAGTAATCTATATATGCTATTGCAGATTGGAAGACCTGTTATATTTGGTCTGGCAGCAAAGGGTGAATATGGGGTGAGACAAGTCATCCAAATGCTGAAGGATGAACTAGAGCTCACCATGGCACTATCTGGCTGTCCTAGTGTGAAAGACATTACTAGACACCATGTGAGGACTGAGCGTGAAAGACTCCATGCAATGCTTTAATAACATATTGAAGCATTAGGACAATATCCTGGACAAAAAATGATTCAGATCATTAATTTAATCATATATGAGACTATGTCAATTAAACTTTTCTGCGTTGCTTACTGAATGTAATACCAAATTCATTACATCATCTTTTAATTAGTAGGACCTACCTTATAGGATATGAAAAGCAAGCTATTTTAGAGAGAAAAGTCTAGATTCAATGTATCTCTGAATTGTATTATTGATTCACACACTAATAAGATTACAAGTAATGAGATATTTATACATGATAATTTCCTAACAAACTCTAACTAACTCAGTGGGAAATGCTCTTGGGATAATAGAATTTCTAATCACTAATCATCACATGACACGTGGCATTTCAACCATACCAGAATTGACACTAATCATCCCTTACTTAACTACATGTCGTGTGACTTAATTTCCTTAGAGCAGCTGCAGGTCGTGTGCTCTATTACTGCACCACTAGAGTGCTTTCTACAGAACCACCATTAGCTGCACTAAGCCTGCTGTGGCTTTACATCTCCCTTCAAGCTAAGGGGAGGAACTCCCATTAGATTGGTGAGCAAAGCATGAAACCGAGGAGTGGGAAGAGCTTTGGTAAACAAATCAGCCAATTGATCATGATTAGAGATGAATTTAACAAGCATGTCCCTATTAATAACCTTTTCACAAATAAAATGATAATCAACTTCTATGTGGTTTGACAGAGCATGAAAAATAGGATTAGAGGCCAAAGAGAGGGCAGGGACATTATCACACCATAAAATCAAGGGATGATGTAAATAAACCCCTAAATCCTTCAAAAGCATTCTTAACCAATAGAGCTCAGTTGCAGTAACAGCAATAGCTCTACACTCAGCCTCTGTAGAACTCCTAGAAACAGTTGGTTGCTTTTTGGCTAACCATGTAATTGGAGAATTGCCTAAGAAAACAACCATCCCTGTAATAGACCTTTTGTCAATAGGGTCTCCTTCCCAATCTGCATCACTATAGGCAAATAAAGCAAGAGAACCTTTCTGAAAATGAATTCCCAAATGTAGGGAACCCTTGATATACCTCAAAATCCTTTTGGCAGCAACAAGATGATGAGAAGTAGGGTGACTCATAAATTGACAAGCTTGTTGAACAACATATGAAAAATCAAGCCTAGTAAAAGTCATATATTGAAGAGAACCATACTCCTGTTGGCAGTAGGATCAGACAACAAAGGACTATTGGTAGGAACCAAATGATGAGATGAAGAGCAAGGATTGGAGTATGGTTTACAATCAAGCATCTTGAACTTGATGAGAAGGTCTTGAGCATACTTGGACTGATGAACAAAAATACCAGTAGGAGTATACTCAAACTGCAAACCAAGAAAATAACTCAAAGGTCCAAGATCCTTAAGAGCAAAAGTGGCACTAAGCTATTGAATAATGTCTGAAACAATGGAAGAATTGCTACCAGTAATAATGATATCATCAACATAGAGAAGAAGGTAAATCACACAAGAAGAGTAAGGTTAAACAAGTTACTGTCAGCCCCAGAAGCATGAAACCCAAGATGAAACAACTGAGTGCTAAAGCTATCAAACCAAGCCCTTGGAGCTTGCTTAAGACCATATATTGCCTTATGAAGAAGACAAACATGAGTAGGCCTTGAAGGATCCCTATAGCCAGGAGGTTGGGTCATGTACACTTTCTCTTGCAAAACACCCTATAAAAAGGCATTAGACACATCTAATTGCCTTAAAGACCACCCAAATTGAACAGTTAGAGCCAAAATAATCCTAATAGATGTAGGCTTAACCACAGGGCTAAAAGTCTCTTCATAATCTAAGCCATATTGTTGAAGATACCCTTTTGCAACCAACCTTGCCTTGTATCTAGCTAGACTGCCATCACTATTCCTCTTGATTTTAAAAACTCATTTACATCCTACCATATTCTTACCAGATGGTAAAGGAACCAAAGACCAAGTCTTCTGCTGCAGCAAACTATTGAACTCAGAATCCATGGCTTCAACCCAATGTTTGTGCTTGGAAGCCACAAAGTATGAAGAAGGTTCAATGGTAGTATAATCAGTAGCAACAGCAAGAGCTTTGGGATTAAATATACTATTTTTGGATCTAGTCACCATAGGGTGCACATTGACGGTAGATGTATGTGACACAAGGACAATAGAATTATCAGAAGAAGGTAGAGAGGAAGAAGGGACAGAAGTAGAATCCATAGATGGAATCTTAGTGAGAGTAAGGCTAGGCAGCGAAGGAACATCAGGAGCAAGACCAGCAGACACAGAAGAAAAGGAAGTAGAATCAACTGGTAAGGAAGACTCAACAGGTAAAGAAAGCAAGGAAGCTAACCATAAATCAGAAGAGGGAGGGACTGAAGATGACATAGAGAGGACTTAGGTTGAAGTTTATGAGAAGGGTGGGACCTGAGTAAAGGGTAACATGCAGAACCAAAGGCTTTTAAAGCCTGCAAGGGTGGTTTCTTATGAAAAAGCTTTTCCCAAGGTGAGACAAAATTCAAGACAGAAGATGGAATTCTATTAATTAAGAAAATGGCAATGCTACAGGCATATGACCAAAATGACAAAGGGAGTTGAGATTGATGAAGCATAGCAAGACCACTCTCAACTATATGCCTTTCAACAACAATTCTGTTAAGGTGTATATGGACAAGAAAATTGATGCTGAATTCCATGATCTAAGCAAAAAGACTTGAATTTATGATTATCATACTCACCACCCCTATCAGACCTATAAATCTTTATAGTAGTGTTAAACTGATTCTCAACAAGAGATTTAAATGAACAAAAACATTGAACACATCAGGTTTATGTCTAAGTAAAAACATCCATGTGAAACAAGTAAAATCATCCACAAAAATGACATAAAGCCTTTGTCTAAGTTTTGAAACAATGGGAGCAAGACCCCATACATAAGAGTGAATCAATTCTAAAGGAAAGGTGGAATCTGATACATGTTTAGGAACAGAAATCTTGTGCATTTTAGCACTTATACAAGCTGGACATTGAGAACAAATGTCATTATTTACAGGAACATGAATAGACAAAAAATCAAATAAAGAAGAATGAAGAATCTTGGAGCAAGGATGACCAAGCCTCTTATGCCAAGGTAATGCTTGATTAGACACAGCAACAAATCCAATAGAGCTGACTGGTGAAGAAGAAAGAGTGGACAGAGGAGGAATAGGATATACTCCATCTTTAATCAATCCTTTGTAAAGAATTTTTCCCATAGGTAAATCCTAAATTGAGAACTTTTATGCATCAAAATAACAAAAAGCATTATTTTGAAGGCACAACTTATGAACAGAAAGTAAGTTTGATGCAAGTTGGGGAACACAGAGAATATTATCAAGCTTGAATCATGAGAGGGTGTAATTAGCTTACCATTGCCAATATGAGTCACTGGTAATTCTTGCCCATTGTCAACTGTGATTGATTCATTACCAATTGTTGGTTGTTGATGAAGAGAGAGTTGAGCCAAATTAGGAGTAACATGATCAGATGCTCTAGTATCAGTGAGCCACTGTGAATTCTGAGTAGAGTTAGCAGCAGCAGCCATAGAACTTGTAGCCATTGAAGCAAGTTTGGCTGGAGAATGCCTCCCTTGATAGGAAAAATTCATTCTATGGTAACAATCAAGGGCAGTATGACCATTCTTGCCATAGATCTGACAAGTAGGCCTTTGATTTTGTGAGAATTGTGAGCCAGATTTAGAATGAAATTGTGACGAACTTGAACCACTAGGAGGTCCAAAGAATGAACCTTAACCATTGCCAAAAGATCCATAAGCTTGACCACCACTACCAAGACCAAAATTCCCATGAAATTGAGCATTACCATTACCTCTACCATTGCCATGACATCTGTTGCTATTGTTCTTACCTCCGCCACGATTATTGAAATTATTATTGAAGTGATTCATAGACATAGCTATTGATGTAGATTCTTTGTAACCAGATCGTTTCTTGATGGATCTTTCTTCAGCATTCAATAGAGTGTTCAATTCTTCAAGACTAAACACATCATTTCTGGTCTTGATTGCAGAGTAAAATGCATCATACTCAGGAGGAAGTGCCTTTAAGTGCTAGATAAATTAGCTCTTCTTCATCTACGCAAACAACAATAGCACTCAATTTGTCACAAATTTCTTTAATCCTCTGAAAGAAGCTATCAATTGTCTTAGTTCCTTTCTTGAGACTCATCAACTCATCCCTTAAACTGAGAACATGAGAACAAGAAATAGAGGCAAAACATTTCTCGAGAATCTTCCATACTCCTTTACCTGATTTCTGCCCCACTGTAAGAGTAAGAATTGATAAACGTAAACAATGCTTGTTCACGATTTCTTCTAGTGAACATATTTAGGATTTGCTTCAGTGGTATAATTCCCAAGCTGTCCTTCATGAATGGATTAGGAGCTCCATTGGAGTCTTCAATGAAATTGATCAAAGAGTCGGCCTCCAAGATTACTTCAATTTGGTGCCTCCAAACCAAATAGTTATTGTAGTCTAGCTTCATTGTCATCATACTCGCCATATTAGAGAGAAGCAACAATGATGGATTGATGCCATGATTAGAAGCAGTGGTACTTGTAGAACTCGTAGACCCTGTAGTATCAGAGGTTGAACTAGCAGAGGACGCCATTGATGGCTCTGATACCATGAAAAGCAAGATATTTTAGAGAGAAAAGTCTAGATTCAATGTATCTTTGAATTGTATTATTAATTCACACACTAATAAGATTACAAGTAATGAGATATTTATACATGAGAATTTCCCTAACTAACTCAGCTAGAAATGCTCTTGGAATAACAGAATTTCTAATCACTAATCATCACATGACACGTGGCATTTCAACCATACCAGAATTGACACTAATCATCCCTTACTAAACTACATGTCGTGTGACTAAATTTCCTTAGACCAGCTGTAGGTCGTGTGCTCTATTGCTGCACCACCAGAGTGTTTTCTGCAAAACCACCAACAGCTACACATATAAGCTGGCATTTCTATTTTTATTTTTATTTTTAATGTTTTTTGGGTAGGGATTGTCTAACAGCTGATTTCACATTTTTTGTACACATCCCATTTTCACATTTGATAATAAAGACATCACCTTTTCGTCTTTTAAAATGTGTACCTCGCGCATGCAATTGTAGATATTGTGCGTGCAGATATTTGAAAAAACAACATGAATAAATATTTACCATTTTTATATAAAAATGATAATAAAAATATTAAATAATACTTTAAAAGGTTTCACTTTGCTATTAGTAAAGTACCTGTTGTATTATGATTTACTAATTGCGTATTCACATGATGTGCAACAAAAATTGACGATTTTTTTTTTTTTTTTTTTTTTTTTGGTTAAGTGAAAAACTGAAAATATTGGACAATAGGCATTAGTCTCAAATCATTCTTAAAATGATGTGACCATTTTTTAACAGAGTATAGTTAATATAATGTATTAGATTTTCTAAATTTAGCTATTTATATTTATTAAAGTGTTTTAAAATTTTTAAGATTTTTTTTTTCATGGAAATAAAATAATATATTTTACATTCAATTATTATATATATAAGGTGGGATATTTTGTAAATAATTGATCGAAGTGGACCGAAATAGATTGAATGTAATGAACTAGAATGAATAGGGGACTGAAGAAGAAAAGTGAAGTACAAAAAAGAAGAAAAAATTTGTCTTAAATGGACAATCAAATACAAAACTAGCTACTACCTTCAAAATGGACAATGAAGCACAAAGCTTGGCCTTTAATCGTTTTGATGCATTCTGTTACGTACCTAGTTTTTCTTTAATTTTAATTTTGTTATTAGGAGTTGGGTAATTAGATAATGATAGGATAGATTATTAGCTTAGTATATTTACTTGTAGTAGATAAATATTAGATTTCTTTTGAATCTAAATGTTAGCTTTATCTTGTAAAGTCATCTATTTATATGTCTTGATGTTGATTAATAAAATAAGCTAAAAAATGAGTGTTCACTTTGGAGGTGTGGACTCCCTCAAAATACTATATCTATCAATTAGGAAGACTTGGTTCCCTCGAAGTAACTAACAAACTCAATTGGGTATAATTGGGTTTCTAACACATTCACATACATTACATATTTAAATATGTAATTTCTTCTACTAATTACCAAACAGTATGATGTTTCAAAACTCAGATTTTGATTAATAAAAAAAAAAAAAAAAAAACCATTTTAGTTAAGATGAAGAGGTTGCCATTTCATATCTAAACTTCTTCTTAACAAATTTTATTTGATGCCTTTAAAATGGACGTTACTAAAACTGTTTTTGAGGATGTCAATTTCGCTTTTAAATATTCAATCGCTTTAAAAAAATCTATAAAAAAAAAGTAATATAGTATGTTTTTAATCCCTTTTTGGGATACTTAAATAATAATAAAAAAAGCATAAGAATATAATATGATCTTACTACATCTTTTCACCCAAAATGAAAGATCATAAAAAAAAAATTCTTAATTTGTAAGGCCTTATTTGCATGTCTTACCAAAATTTAATAATTAAAAAAAAATAAATAAGGAAGAAGAGAGACAGGCAAATAAGTTTGGCATCCTATAATAGCCACACCAGGGGCAGAGCTAGAAATTTTGGTTTGGGGGGCCAAGTTGTGATGTTAATATATTAGTTAAAACAAATCTCTACACACACACACACACACACACACATATAAATTAATTTACTAAGAGAATTTATCATCTTCTAAATTTTAATGAGTATACAAAAGTCATGTATTTCTTCTATTAGACATATACAAAAATTTATCATTTTTTACATAGTTTAATTTATTAAACCTTTTAAATTATATGATTTTAATATAATTTCTCTTTCTTTTAAGAGCACCATTGAAATGACTCAAAATTTGGGAGGGGGGAATTTCAATTTTTACATGCTACATCTTTTAAAATGTAAATAATATAAATACTATAAAATAATTTTTTAAAATTTGGCCCCCCAACCCTTGTGTGTGGCTCTGCCATTGAGCCACACAACAAAAACCTAGGTTGGTCAAATTTGCCCAATAGCAAAATTTTAGGAAAAAAGCTTTATAACAAAATTATTTAGTTATATAGCACATTTTGGCATGTAAAGTAGTGGAGCCAATATTAATTGGAATTCGAGTATACCAAACTTGAGTTTGAGTTGGAACTCAAGTTTGTCAAACTCAAGTTTCAAAAAATGTGCTATATAAAATAATTTTGTCCAAGTGCTTTTTTCCTAAAACTTTGCTAAAACTGTGTTATTTGGCAAATTTGGCCTAGCTTATAGGCTTATAGCATCCTTGTGAAATATAATATTATCAACTTTCCAAAAATAACAAGATTGCCTATGTTCAGTGGCGGACCATCACAAGGACCAAGGGGGGCCTTCCCCCCCCCAAATTTTTGAAAAAAAATTAATGATTTTTTTTTTGAATTATCATAAATAATTTAAATTTTTTTAAAAGTACACTATCATTTTTGGCCCCATATCCGATAATATATATATATATATATATATATATATATATATATATATATTTAAGAAAGTCTAAAAATAAACATGACTTTCTTTTAAATAGAAGAATAATGCTAAAGATACAAACTATTTTACAAAAAATGTTACAAATCGCTAATGTAGTGAGTAGTTATTGGTAAATGAAAAAGTAATATTAATGATGGGTCTAAGTGAAAACCAATAAGAGATTGATCACATTAACACTTTGTAAAAATATTATAAAATAGAATACAATCCAAAATATTTTTCTTTTTCTTTTTAGTTCTATCATTTTTCCACTGCTACTGCAGTTTTGTGTTTATAGTATAAAAGTATAAGTTTTGTGTAACTAAATTAGATAAGAAAGAGTGAAAGACAAGTTTGAAACTTCCGTAGGCCTCTCACCTATGTACTGTATTCTTGTATTACTTTACTTTTCATTTGCTATCTTTTGATTTCATACACACAAATTTTTATAAATGGCCTCCCCAAAAATAAATTCTTGGCTTCGCCACTACCTGTGTTGTTTATTATCAACACACCAGACAAGTCTTTGATTGGGATGCTTCGATTTGCTACCCAAACAACAGTCGTAACCGGGATATTCTTGTACCATATTCCCAAGTAACGGTTGGTGGAATTACCTGGACTGAAGAAACCCAATTCAAAGCTTCCACCTGCAGAAACCAATGTCCTTCCCTCATTGACTGTCTGGAATTGAGTAATGCTATCTGTTGCATTGGTGCAAGAAGAGAATAGAGGAAGTAAAATGGTACCCTGAAACATAAAAAAATTCATCTCCATTGCTCTCTCTTATCTTTGATGTTATTGATGTTAAGTTAAACTTAGCCAATTCAGACTCATGATGAGCAATTGGAATGGAGTTCAGTATACTATGAATCACTTTGATGCTGACAAAAAAGGCTTGTAGTAGTCCATGAGAATTCTACATTTTGTGAATAAGTTAATAGTATTTCATGTATCAATAGATTCAAGTCCAGATGTACCGTGTTTTATTTATGTTGTTGAACTTGGTCTCTACTCTCTACCAAATGGCGTAGGATTTGAAAAATTGTGAAAGAGAAATGAAAATCAAAATATGCTACTTGTTAAAATTATTATTATGTGGTTGTCTTTCTTAGTTGACAAGAAATTAAAAGCATTTTCTTTTGAAACAGTGAAAGAGATGTGCCTTGTCTCACATATTAATGTGACTCAGAAATTTGTCTTTTGTTCCTTTCCAGAAAGAATTTCTAATCTTTTCCTTTTACCTCTTGGGTAGGCGGAAAATTTGACTTGGTATACAGGTTAGGCCTGCATGGCAAGAGTTAAAAGGAAGGTAACAAAGCTAATTGGACAAAATTTATGCGCAAAGACCTCATCTCAGTCTCAACGCTTGTGAGGCTGTTTTAACATAAGTGTCATTATGGGACCACAACGTTTTTCACCGCAACTTTATCATCATTTTGATGTGGTAGATTGTGGGTGGTTGTTTATCACTTTTACATAACCTAATCACTTTCTTTTTTTTACCACTCACAATTAGTCATATCACAATTATGGCAAAGTTGTGGTAAAAAGATTTGTGGTCTCAGATTTTCTCTTTAACAAAAACTTGAGAGAGTTTATTGAACATACTGGTTGGCATTTTCATCATTTCATCATCATGAGTTTGATAGAACATTATGTTATACATAGAGGAGAGAGAGAGTAATTTAAGTATAGAAGAGATTAGTTTTGAAACACCATGAAGCATGAACACTGACAATGACATGAACACAATATGACAAGACATGATAACACCACAATTCTTGAAAAATTAGAGGATATGATACTACAATTAATTAAATATATTTTTAGGTATATTTTATTTACTTATAGGCATATTTTTGCTGAATACTTATAGGCATATTTTAGTTTATACTCTTTTTAGACTTTAGTGACTTCCTTGTGTTCAATACCCACAAAAAATGGGAATAATTACAAGACCAAGCAAAATGGGTCATTTTCTTCTTTGACATTTATAAAAGTGCAAATTACACCACTAAAATTATATTTTGTTTGGATACAGTTGATACAAATGAGCTTTATAAAGTAGTGATGAATGTTAAATGCTTTGAATAGTAGACATCTTTGCTGAAACTTTTGATCATTTGGTTAATGGTGAAAAGGTAGGAAGGGCTTTTATGGCTAAAAAAGATAGGTTGAGAAATCTTTGGTCGGAGAAATTTTTCAACAAAACCTTCTAACTTGAAGTTATTGGATATGTTTTGTGAAACATGTTAGTGGTATTATGATAGTCTTTGGGTTATTAATTATGGAACAATCCCATATTTTGAAAGATTATGTATTAATGTTAGCTATATTGTCGTAGTCTTTGGGTTTTGTTATTTTAAATGTCCTTATGGATGGTTATGCAACACTGATAGACATGGTTTGGGATGGTTATGAAACAATATTATATTTGGATGATGGTAATTATAATAATATATGTTAATTGCCCTTTTTTTTTTGGTTATGAATGATGTTTCTTATTCAATATATGTATTATAGCAGATTCCTTCAATATATATTCCTTGAAGAAATATATCTATGTTATATGGGTGATTCTTTATCAATTTATTTTTTGGTATGATGGAGGCTTTTTTCATTATTTAGATTATATATTTACAGGTGCCTTAAATATATTCCTTGAAGAAATAAATCCATGTTATGGATGGTTTATCTTTATTCAATATTAGTTATAGGCATGTGCGTTGCACGGTTTTATGAAAAAGCTTATAAATAAATGTATAAATAATTATATATTTTAATAGATTCAATAAAGATAAAAGAAAAAATTATCAAGTGTAAATAATTATCTCACTAAAATAAGGGGTAAGATTTCTTCCTAAAACTAAATTAAATTGATAATTCCAAATTAAATTTTAAATTGATAATTATTTTAAAAAAATTTTACTAAATAGTTGATAAATCTAAAATTAATATAATCTTGATAATATTATAAATTAAAATTAAAGTTGATAATTCAAGAATACACATGTAGAACATCTTGATAATTTGATGTAACATAAAAATCAAATAAGAAAATTGTTAAAATTAATCTATTAATTCTAACCATATTTAATCATTAATTGTAAGACCCTAACCCTAAGCATATAAATTAGATCAAAGCTAAGAAAATTAGTTTAAACAAAAGGCAACCAATACACAAAACCTAATCAATTTAATAAAAACAAAATACAAAAACTAAAAAGGAGCCTTTAGAAAGTTGAAAATGTTTTTGAATGTTTTGAATTCATTAATTAAAATCACATGAAGACAAAAAACCAATAATAACACTAAAGAAAACAAACAAAATGAAAATAATAAAAATAATAATAAAAGAAGAAAGAATGTATACCGCATTGTCATGGGATTTAGGTATTCACATATTGAAATAAGCTTTACTCCAAAAAGGATATATAGGGTTATATATATTGGTAGAGTTCCATTTGAAATATAATTCATTTAAATCTTATTGAAGTTAAAGATATCTAATCAATGTGTTTGTTTTTATCCCATAAAAATTGGAATTAAGAAAAGGTCATATGAATAGAATGAAAAAAGGAAAAAAAAAAAAAAAAAAAAAAAAAGAGTTGATTGAGAGAAAGAGAACGTGGTTGATAGCTATAAGAGATTATATATATATATATATATATATATATATATATATATACACGTAGAAATTATCAATTAATAGAGATATATCTTGTTTTTTGGAATAAATAGAGATTATCAAATTATTAGAGATATATATTAATTGTTTCTTGGGATAGATTTATATTAATCACCTTTTAAAGAATTTGGATTGTGCTTATCCCTTAATAATCAAGTTTTGTAGCTTGATATTCTGATAAAATAATATTAATTTAATAATTAAAATTTTGAAAATTTAGATGATAAATATTATCTAAATTAAATTTTTGTATGTTAAATATTATCCCCTAATTTAAGAAATATATCCTAACAAATAAAAATAATAATGTTAATTAGATGATAAATATTATCTAAATTAAATTTTTGTATGTTAAATATTATCCCTTAATTTAAGAAATATATCCTAACAAATAAAAAAATAATGTTAATTTAATTTTATTTAATGATAAGAATGCATTAGAGTCCGTGTAGTATACTATTCATTTTTAGTTCTTTAAAAATCTAAAAATTTAATAAAATTTTTGTAATTTGGTAAAGCCACGTGGCACAACCACAACGTCTAAGCCCAACTTTTATTTAAGTATGATGAAAGGCAACCTGCAAAAATGAAAAATGACAAATTTAACAAAAAGAAAAATGTTATCCCTTAATTTAAGAAATATATCCTAACAAATAAAAAAATAATGTTAATCTAATTTTACTTAATGATAAGAATGAATTAGAATCCTGGTAGTATACTATTTCTTTTTAGTTCTTTAAAAATCTAAAAATTTAATAAAATTTTTGCAATTTAGTAAAGTCACATGGCACAACCACAGTGTCTAAGTCCAACTTTTATTATATATATAATATGATATGAAATGATATGATATGATATGATATATATTTTTTGGAATTTAATAAAAGAAAGTTTTAATTTTTTAATAATTTTTTTTCATTTTACATTATGCCGAACACTAGAAAATATTTTTTCATGTATACAATCAAACATAAAATGAAAATGTTTTTTTGATAATATTTTACATTTTACCTTTGCAAATATTTTAGTTAAAACAAACGGAGCGTAAATTGCAATGGGCATTTTTGCTGAGTTTCAATTATTCAATTAATCTGAAAAACGTGGAAGTGGATAACTACTGAAGAAGATATGCTTAGCTGAAATGATAAAACTAGTCTTAAAAGACCTTTTTTTTGGTTCCCTGCTACCTGCTAATAATATTATAACCTGTGGCTACATAAAAAAATAGGGCTTAAGAATCCAGCCCCGATATTTTCTTTTGTTCCTTTCTCTTGCCTTTTCCCTCACTGTCTCTAGCTATCTCGCGCGATAATGTTTCTGGTATAGTTTTAATTATTCTATTGAATAATTAAAGAAATTTTTGGCTGGAATAAATAAAGAAAGCTAGTCTCACAGACCTTTTTCTATTTCCTGTTAACATCATACCATTTTATATTTGTATTCATTCCAGCCAGGCATATCTTTCTTTAGTGGTAATCCACTTCCAGGTTTTCCGGATTCCATATTTCTCTTTTTCTATTTCCTGCTAATATCATACCATTTTATATTTGTATTCATTCCAGCCAGGCATATCTTTCTTTAGTGGTAATCCACTTCCAGGATTAAAACTACACCGGAGACAGGGTCGAGACAGTGAGGGAAAAGACAAATGAAGCGACAAGATATACTTATTTTATATAGTGTTCATTACCAGCTCAATTATGGGAGGTTGGAAATAAAAAATGATGTATTCAACGAGCTATTTAGTATTTTATATATAATGGCACTCTTTCCCATTCAGCTATATATTTCCAATATATTCAAAGCTACTTTTGCTTTCTAGCAATGGAGTCCTTGTCTTCCAAAATGAACCAAGGTCAAAAGAGCAATGAGAAAGAAGAGAATATGTCTGAAACAAAAAGCCCCAACATATACACAGAGATCATGTCAACCATCCCAGGAAGAAAGGGTTGTTGGCCGGTAGATCTCTACCAGTATGAAGGTTTTTGGTACGGTCGATATACCGTAGAAGGAATATTGTCGACTCAAGACCACTTCAAACCTCAACCCAATAGCGTGATCTTGAGTAGTGCTCCGAAATCTGGCACAACTTGGTTGAAGGCTCTGAGTTTTTCCATTATGACACGATCCCATTTTGATGAGTCTACAAACCCTTTACTCACCAAAATATCACATGATTTGGTACCCTTCATAGAGTACCAATTTCTTTCAAACTCACAAACTCTGGATCTCAATGTTCCACTTTCTGCTACACACATTTCCTACACTTCCTTACCAAAATCCATTATAAATTCTGGTTGTAAGATTGTTTACATATGCAGGGATCCAAAGGATGTATTTGTATCTCTATGGCACCATTCTCAAAAGTCAGTTACTAAGGCCAGGGAAGATCTTCATTTGGAGAATGCATTTATGTACTTTTGTGAAGGATTATCTTCTTCTGGACCATATTGGGACCATGTATTGGGGTATTGGAGAGCTAGTTTGGAATCACCGGAAAGGATATTATTTTTGAAGTATGAAGATTTGATGAATGATGCTGTATATTGGGTGAAGAAAATGGCTCAGTTCATGGGTTACCCTTTCTCCTTTGAGGAAGAAGATAAAGGTGTAGCGCAAAAATTAATAAACCTATGTAGTTTTGAGAACATGTCAAGTTTGGAGGTGAATAAAAGTGGGATCGCGGAAATTCAACTAAAAGATATGGTGATTAGAAACAACATATTTTTTAGGAAAGGTAAAATTAGAGATTGGAAGAATCATCTTACAGTTGAAATGGCAATGCAACTTGATCAAATAACCAAGCAAAAGCTCAACGGTTCTGGGTTGACTTTGCATGCTGCATGAGCAAGCAGTTTACACTCCTTTCATAGCTTTCATGAAAGTGGTTGAGTATGACAACAAAATAAAATATAGGACAAAGCTTTTTTTAGCACCTCCAACAGCATGAATTATCATCCTTTTGGTGTAAGGACCTCTTGTAGGTTGCTTTAATAAGGTGAGGTTAATGTCATTAAGTGTTAATGTATTTCTAGTGTCTTTAATTGTTGGGAAAATTTTAATTTGCCCACCCGTGGTTTGACTGAAATTTAAATTGTTTACCTGTGGTTTGAAAGTTGACAATTTATCCACTTGAAGTTAGCTTAGTTAGAGTTCTGTAACCTACCTCTGTAAAAAAAAATAAGGCTAATATATAATTTTACTCCACTTTTATGTCTCTCTCTTCCCCACAAAAAAAAACACACACACACACAAGACATAATAAGATAAAAAAGGGAGGGTTTTGTAAAAATTAAAAACTATCATAAGCTCCTCTCCTCCACATCTCATTCATCAAAACTTCAGCCAAAATAACTTCTTTCTTTATGTTGGAGATGAATCTTTCAACAACCACTATTCATCCAATGCCAAGCCTTCCACTCCAAATTAAAAAAAAATAAAAAATTAAAAAATAAATACACACAAAACTCACCAAAACAAAGGGGAGATAAAGTCATGCTATAGTAAAAACTTGCTAATGAACATCAAACAAAGAACCTTAATTCAGATCAACCCACGACTAGAACTCAAACAAAGAAAAAAAAATAACCGAAGCAAGAAGAGAGAGAAGGGTTCAATAACAAAGAAAAAAGTCAATGTTCAAATCTCTTGGATAAAGGGCATCCTACATATGAAGACAACAATTTAAGTTAATGTTCTTGACAAAAATAAATTCTGAAAAATAGCTAAGGCAACAGTACTAATTTAAGGAGCAAGCAATTTCAACAAGATGCAAGGGATCAATTAGGTGAAAAAGCAAATGCCTTAGCATTAAAACATAATACAAGTAAACTTTTCATAATAAAATCCCTATGACTTACTTATCACCACCATTTGCTACACTGCGCTCTATTAAAAACACCTTAATCCATGGCAAAAAGAGTTAATTTACATACTTCAAGCATGGATTCAATTCCACAATCAGGTCAGTAAGCTTTCTTTATCTTCAAATTCACTTGAGTCGTCCATGACAATCACTCCAAGCAAGAGAGAGAAGAGTAATATGAGATTTGTGGAGTTGAATGGAGTAGAAAATAACAAATTTTATAGTAAAAAAATTGGGAGGAGAAGAGTCAAAATAAAAGGAAGATGAAGGGATGGAGAAATTGTAAGGTTAAGGTATAGAATAGTAGGGAGACAAAAAGGTAAAAGTAAGTAAATGTTAGAAAATGTGTATTTGTAAGGTGGCAAATTAATAAGGAGAAAAATAATCTAAAAAGAGAGAGAAAATATTAAAAATAAGTTAATAATGTAGCAATGATGTGATTTAATAGGAGCATAGCAATGTTAAACTCTATACATATAGATATAGATATAGATGATGATATTCTTATATGTATATTAATTATTTAATTGAAGTCCCTCCAATTTCATCTTATCTTTCTTCTTCTAAAAAAAATTTCATCTTATCTCAACCTTTTAGCTCTTTTATGTTAGGTGAGAACTCCAAGTTGCGGCAACCAACAAGTTTTTTTCTTGTTATGTGCTTATGTCAAAGGGAACTCTTTAGACGTATTTGGGATTTTGATTTTGAGAGATGTTTTGTTGAGATAGCCGATTGTTCCAAAAGCTTCTAAATCTATATAATTATGTAGCTATTTGGTTGACTAGGGAATGTCCCATTTAATGCGCAAATATATTATAACTTCATAAAAACAATTTAAATGATTTTTATAGTTCATTATAAAACTCGTTCGATAGTATTACTATTACATTTGAGAATCGGTTATATAATCATAATTAAACAGTGGGCCAAAATATAAAAACACCCTGTGATGTTTAGGTGAGTTGCAAACTAACCTCCTATGATTTCAATTTTTTTTTTTAATAATTCCTTGAGATTTTCATATTTATAAATTGACCCTATGTTAAAAATTAAAATTTTCATTTTAAATTAAAATTATATAAAATTCATCTCCAGATTAGTGTAGACATACACCAATTTCCTCCAAATCCACCATCGTTCCTTTCTCCCAATATTTCCTTAGGTATACAAAGTGAAAACACAACAAAACAAAGAGAGAGAGAGACCAAAGATGAAGCAGAGAACTTGGCGGCTCTTGCTTCTTAGCACTTTCATTATCGAAAATCAAGCAGAATATTCGGGAGTATAAACTAACCTTAGTCCTCATATTGAGTCTTGAGTATTAACAAAGAGTAGTCTTTGCCTCCTCTTGCTAGGCCAGCTTGGTTTGATTTCATGGTAAAGGAAAGTTCAATACTTCACAAAGGACACAATTATTTGTAGTATTGAGACTTTAAGGGCCGGGGTTCAAGTCTCCAGGAGGGAACTTCACACACATATACACTTAGATTAGACTAGAGTATAATTCTATCTTGTAAAAAAAAAAAAAAGAGGTAATAAAAACTTAAATAAATTATGTTCAAGGTTAATCAAAAGATATTAAAAAATATTTACTAGTTTAAACTTTGAATAGTGACGCTTCTTTGAGGGAACGTTAAAGACAAAACCAATGCTTAGATAAAAAAAATGTGAATAGTGATTATTGATCTAGGCCAATGGCCATCCATTTACTTGACTATTTATTTAATAAAGCACTTATAAGTTATGATTTAAGAACACAAGATAGTAGGAATATTTTCAGAATCTTCTAAAAATCGTTTTAATTCCTCATTACCAGATCGATCGGATACTTTGGTGACACCCAATCATTTGCCTACTTTGAGAAAGACTCTCTCATGCCAAGAGTCTTGACTCTTGAACCTTTTCAAGGGAAATGTACGTAATTCAAATCTCCCTCCTTCGATTATTGAATTAAAAAAATAAAAAAAATAAAAACTCTCTTTAATACCAAACAAAATGTTGAAAATAATACAACAATTTACTTTTGTGATAAAGCAAAAGGAACAATGCACAAATCTAACAATAAGCAATAACACAAATAGATGTGAAAGGAAAATACAATTAATAAATATTGAATATATATAAATAGAAATCTACAAATAATTAAAGACTCACAGACCAAATGCGTGAAAGGATGAACAATTGAGATCAAGTCTTGTGTTTGATATAATCTCCTTAAAGCAGATTTCGCCCCTCACACTTTCACCGTGGTGCTTTGAGACTCATGTACGCCCCCGCCTCCCGGGATAAAATGATCTTCAGCACGAAAAAGAAGTACATAAGGTCATGCTTTGCGAACTACTCAATGCCTCTTTCTCTCTCTTTGACACAAAATGAATGAACAAAAATCTCACTGGGAGAGTTTTCTCCGAAAAAGTTCTTTTTTTCATGAATGAGGGACAATGGAACTATACATAACTTAAAACCGAAAAACCTGTTTTGAGAGATAATTGTTGTATACAAACTTATCGACTCAAAAATAAAATAATAAAATATTATTATTAATTGGATAAGTGGGCCTAGTCCACACATGCCTAAAGCCTAACCCAATATCCAAACCAAACTCATATTCTCTATCATTTCCAATGTGGGACTCAAGGATTTTTACCACTTATAATAACATCTTCAAGTGAACATAGAAAACATTAATTTCTTATTCACTCCATGCTATTTTTCCAACAATCTCCCACATGAATAGAAATTGATAAAGCACAATGCAAATGATGATGCAGATACAGAGAGAGTAGAAGAAAAGTTCTCAGATCGGGAGAGGTGGCTTTTGGCTTTGAACCTTCCTTTGTGAAAGACTATCGGATATACTAGCTAATTAGTGATCATGATGTTTTTGAACTGTCAGCCGTTTATGTATACCAAGACAATAGAATTCACATTGCTCCTTTTCAGAAAATTTTCAATTATTATAATTGTGTTCATTTCTGCCCTGAACATATCGTAGTAAATTCATGAAGTGCTTTAGAGAACTCAGCCTTAAAACTCTCATAGAAGCAGCCCACTTCACACTCATATAGGTGATTCTTATTAAGAGTATCCTGCTATACTCCACTCGAAATTCTAAGATATAAGAATCATTAAAAGCAAAGCTTACCCTAAACATCGCTTACAAGCATCACTATTTCATCATAGGAATGGGTGGGAGATGTAATCTCCATAGTCATAAAAACTAGTCTCCACAATTTTGTTGTCCCTTTGAAAACCTAGATCTTGGAATCTCCAGTCAACTAAGTGGGGTTATTGTCATGGAAACTTTAGGTTATAGGCTTTAACCCCATTCCCCTCGATGAGCAAGTTTACTTGCTCTCTACTCAAACCTTTAGTTAACAGATCCGTTATATTCTATTTCGACTTTATGAAGTCAATGGAAATAATTCCATTAGAGAGTAATTGCCTCACGGTATTATGTCTTCGACGTATATGTCAAGACTTATCGTTGTACATATGACTCTGTGCCCTACCAATAGCTAATTTGCTATCACAATGTATACAAATAGAAGGCACAAGTTTCATCCACATTGGCATATCCTCCCAGAAATGACGAAGCCACTTTGCTTCTTCTCCTGCTTTGTCCAATGCGATAAATTCCGATTCCATTGTGGATCCGGCAATGCATGTTTGTTTAGATGACTTCCAAGATACCGCTTCACCACCAAGTGTGAAGACATATCCACTTGTGGATTTGGTATCTTTTCGTGTCGGATATCCAATTAGCATCACTATACCCTTCTAGTACAACTGGATACCAAGTGTAGTGCAACCCATAGTTTAGGGTTATTTCAAATACCTCAAAACCCTAACTAATGCCTTCCAGTGGTCTTCTCCTGGATTACTAGTGTATCTACTCAACTTGCTAACAAAGATATGCTATGTTCGGTCTAGTGCGGTTCATTATATACATAAGACCGCCTATTATTCTCGAATACTCCAATTGATATATGCCTTGCCCTTTATTCTTAGTTAGATGTAAATTTACATCTATAGGTGTTCTCACCGAACTGTCATCATATTCCTTGAATTTCTCAAGAACTTTCTTAATATATTGTGATTGAGATAAAACAAATCCATCCGATTTTCTAGAAATTTTCATTCCTAGTATCACATCTACAACACCTAAATCTTTCATGTCAAACTCACTAGTCAACATTCTCTTGGTAGCTTTAATGATATCATTATTGTTACCTACAATAAGCATATCATCAACATAGAGACACACAATGACATAGCCATTTGCAGTATCTTTAATATACACATATTTGTCACACTCATTGATTCTAAACTCATTTGACATCATTGCATTGTCAAATTTCTCATGTCATTGCTTTGGAGCTTGCTTTAATCCACAAAGAGATTTAACAAGCCCGCACACTTTCTTTTCTTGACTAGGAACAATGAACCCCTTTGGTTGTTCCATATAAATCTCCTCATTTAATTCACCATTCAAGAATGCTGTTTTTGCATCCATTTGATGTATCTATAGGTTATGCAATGCTGCAATAGCCATTAACATCCGAATGGACGTTATTCTTGTAACAGGTGAATGTGTTAAAATAATCCACACCTTCCTTTTGTTTGTAACCCTTTACAACAAGTCTTGCCTTGTACTTGTTAATAGATCCATCAGTCTTTAATTTCCTCTTGAATATCCATTTATATCCTAGAGGTTTACAACCTAGTGGAAGATCCACTAGTTCCCATGTATGATTTTGTAAGATGGATTCAATCTCACTATTGACAGCTTCTTTCCGTAAAGGCGCCTTAGGTGTAGAGATAGCTTCCTTGAAGCTTTGAGATTCATCTTCTAACATGTACGTTAGAAATTCCGGACCAAACGATTTTGACGTTTTAGCCCTCTTACTACGTCTAAGCTCAACCTCATTCTTCTCTTCCATCAACTCTTGATCATGAGAGGTATTAGACGTAGACTCAAAGTTTCTCTTAAGAGAACTTGATTCTTGTATGGATTTGTAAGGAAATATTTCTTCAAAGAATGATGCATTCCTGGATTCAATAATGTGATTGACATGCAAGTCGGGAATTTCAGACTTATAAATTAGAAACCGATATGCGGTATTGTTATGAGCATAATCGATGAAAACACAATCAACAGTTTTTGGTCCTATCTTTGTCCTTTTAGGAATAGGAAACACCACTTTTGCCAAACACCCCCACATCTTTAAGAATTTATAGGAAGGTACTCTACCTTTCCATAATTCACAGGATGTCTTATTGGTTTTCTTTTTAGGCAATTTATTAAGAATATAATTGGTAGAAAGAATAGCTTCCCCCCACAAGTTCTGTGGTAAACCGGAACTTATCAACATTGCATTCATCATTTTTTTTAAGGTTCTATTTTTCCTTTCAGCAACTCCATTTTGCTGAGGTGAATAAGGTGCAGTGGTTTGATGAACAATACCATGTCAGAAAATGAACTCACCAAAAGGTGATTCATATTCCCCACCTCTATCACTCCTTAGAACCTTAATCTTTTTGTTGAGTTGATTCTTGTTAAGGTCCGAAAAATCACAGCACCCCGGCCCAAAGAAATAAACACAAAGGGCCATGGAAAATGAAAAGAGGTGGTAAGCCTAAAAGGCTTGAAGCCCAAAAACCATAAAAAAGACAAACTCGAAAGCCTACGAGAAAAAGAAAGAAGAAAAAGAAAAAAAGCCCAGATCAGAAGATTGGAGAAGAATCGGAAAAAAAAAGAAAGTCGAGTCGGGATCCCCAGCAGGTCGCCAAAGGCTCGGGATCCCCGAAGCGTAGCAGCACAGCCCAAGAGAAGATTAAGACAGCTTAAAGGAAAAGCCAAAAGAACACAAGAAACAGAGGGTAGATACGTCCTTCTCAGGTACCGGAGATCCAGCAAGAAAAAGAAGAAAGCCTAGAATGACCTCTTACAGCGCAAGTGGACGGTACCTCGAGGAACCGGAATGAAGGACTATAAAAAAGGGAGTAGCAACAAAGAACTTTTGAACCGGCAGAGTGGGATTCCGCCCATTTGAGAAAAAAGATAAAGAGGAAGGATGGCCAAAAGCTGAATCCCGAGGAACGTGACATCAGAAATCAGTGCACTCCGAAATAGATAGTCGGTCATGGGCTTTCAAGGAAACAGCACCAAAAGGAAGAAAAAAATGAGAAATAGGAAAAACTCAACCTTCTGGGCGATGGGCACAAAACGGGCTCCGGTACCTAGGGGGCAAAACATGGGAACCAATATTTCTCTGGGACCTTAAAAATAACACTATAAAAAGGGGGGAAGAATCGTGAAGAAAGGGGAGGAGATTACAACGGAATCATTGAGAAAGTTCTGTCAAGAAAAACTTAAAGAAATTAGTAAACCACCTCCCGGTATCTAGAAATAGCCACTATAGCACATACTCGGATTCAAAAAGATTCAAACTTTGCAAGTCTTAGAGGTTTGAATAGCCATTTAAGTCTATAATTTTTGAGCTTACTTAAACCTTGTATCACGTCTTAGTGAGCACACTATAATCATAATAAAGAAAATTTAATAAAGTATTTCTTATTAATTTGAGGATCCCTAACCATTACTTTGTATATTTACTGATTGTTTTGCATTACTTTTGCTGTTTTGATTGTTGCTCAATACAAATATCCTCGCTTGCTAGCTTGTGTGTATTGTAGGAAGTATGCCCTGTGCACCACTTGGTTCTTAAAATGACCCCTTTAGTCTGCAGTGAACCAAAGCCCAGTCCACCAAACTATAATCATTTGGCCCAGGATCCTTGGGTTTGTGTGCTAAGGAAAAAGCACTCTCATATTTTGGCGACTTCACTAAGGATTGGGTAAAGAAGAGGGAAGAAACAATCCCTTCGTAGAGCATGCCTCCAAGACAAAGGAAAAGCAAAGGTACTAATATGCCACCTGCAGCCTCCGAGCCCGTGGGAGAAAACGAGGTAGCTTCCAAACAGAGGGGCGAGGTACCCCTGGTAGAGCAGGAGGTCGTGTCAGAACAAAGGCACACAAGGCAGGAACGAGACCCCATGGCTCGGATGATAGAGATGTTGAAGGATTTGGAGCAAGAAGTTCGCCTTCTCAAAGAAGGCGGGGACACAGAAATCAGAGACAATGTTCCCTCCGTTGGTAACCAAGACAGAACTAAACCGGAAGGAGGGTCAGTAGTGGGAGGAAGAACCAACCCCCAGCACCTAACACCGGGGATGTTAGTGCCCTCCTAGAGCAAGAAAGGGAAAAACTTTCGGGGATCCCCAAGCAATTCTCTCGGGATCCCCAATTTCCTCCAGAACTTCTTGGCAAGCCATATCCTAAAGGGTATGAACCCTAAAGTTCCATCCTTTTGACAGAAGAAATGGAAGCATTTGTGGAACACGTGAGTAGGTTCATTCACATTATGGGCCCTTACGCAGGAGATTTAACTATGTCTAAGAGAATTCGCTAAATCCTTAGTGGATAAAGCATATACTTGGTACACCATGCCGAGACTTGGGTCCATTAAAACCTGGGATGAAAAGATGGAGAGATTTTGTGCTAAGTATTACCCCGGTGAGGACAAGATCACTTTCTTATATGTATATTAATTATTTAATTGAAGTCCCTCCAATTTCATCTTATCTTTCTTCTTCTAAAAAAAATTTCATCTTATCTCAACCTTTTAGCTCTTTTATGTTAGGTGAGAACTCCAAGTTGCGGCAACCAATAAGTTTTTTTCTTGTTATGTGCTTATGTCAAAGGGAACTCTTTAGACGTATTTGGGATTTTGATTTTGAGAGATGTTTTGTTGAAGTAGCCGATTGTTCCAAAAGCTTTTAAATCTATATAATTATGTAGCTATTTGGTTGACTAGGGAATGTCCCATTTAACGCACAAATATATTATAACTTCATAAAAAACAATTTAAATGATTTTTATAGTTCATTATAAAACTCGTTAGGTAGTATTACTATTATATTTGAGAATTGGTTATATAATCATAATTAAACAGTGGGCCAAAATATAAAAACACCCTATGATGTTTAGGTGAGTTGCAAACTAACCTCCTAGGATTTCAATTTTTTTTTTAAATAATTCCTTGAGATTTTCATATTTATAAATTTGACCCTATGTTAAAAATTAAAATTATATAAAATTCATCTCCAGATTAGTGTAGACATACACCAATTTCCTCCAAATCCACCATCGTTCCTTTCTCCCAATATTTCATTAGGTGTACAAAGTGAAAACACAACAAAACAGAGAGAGAGACCAAAGATGAAGCAGAGAACTTGGCGGCTCTTGATTCTTAGCACTTTCATTATCAAAAATCAAGCAGAATATTCAGGAGTATAAACTAACCTTAGTCCTCATATTGAGTCTTGAGTATTAACAAAGAGTAGTCTTTGCCTCCTCTTGCTAGGCCGGCTTGGTTTGATTTCATGGTAAAGGGAAGTTCAATACATCACAAAGGACACAATTATTTGTAGTATTGAGACTTTAAGGGCCGAGGTTCAAGTTTTCAGGAGGGAACTTCACACACATATACACTTTAGATTAGGTTAGAGTAGAATTCTATCTTGTAAAAAAAAAGGGTAAGAAAAACTTAAATAAATTATGTACAAGGTTAATCAAAAGATTTTAAAAAATATTTACTAGTTTAAACTTTAAATAGTGACGCTTCTTTGAGGGGACGTTAAAGACAAAACCAATGCTTAGATAAAAAAATGTGAATAGTGATTACTGATCTAGGCCAATGGCCATCCATTTACTTGACTATTTATTTAATAAAGCACTTATAAGTTATGATTTAAGAACACAAGATAGTTGGAATATTTTTAGAATCTTCTAAAAATCCTTTTAATTCATCATTACCAGATCGATCGGATACTTTTGTGACACCCCATCATTTGCCTACTTTGAGAAAGACTCTCTCATGCCAAGAGTCTCAACCCTTGAAGTTTTTCAAGGAAATGTACGTAATTCAAATTTCCTTTCTTCGATTATCTAATTAAAAAAATAAAAATAAAAACCTCTCTTTAATGCCAAACAAAAACTCATAATTTTTATTTTTGATTTTTTAAAAGTAGAGGGTTTTCATGCACTAAAACAAATTTCCCAACTGGACCCCACTGTTCTCAATTCAATAGTTAACCAATTGGGTCCGGCTAGTAATTATTGCTGGTTCTTAATTTTTTTATAGCTTTGATGTTTGTTAAGAGATAAAAATTAGTCTTGGCAGATAAATTGAGTCAAATTGAAAACCCACTCATGGTTCAAAGTTCAAACTCAACCAGTCAACCATTAAAACCAAGGATTTTGCACCAGGGAATTCAGGATTGGCAAGTAAGGAGGCCTCATCAAGAACTTATCGACCAATAGGTTTGTTGTTTTGCTCAGACCATATGTTTTACCACTAGTATGGCCATGGAACTTTGAACTTTATTGGATGGTCTTAAACTAGCCACCAACTACGGAGTATGCAACATCTTTCATTATTGCAAAATAATATTGAGGGACTTTATTCCATAAAAAAAAAAAAAAAATATTGAGGGACTTTAGAATAGTTGTGACTTGTAGTGCACTGTCCTTTTACTTAATAAAAATTAAAAAAAAAATCAAAGATAATATATTTTCAAAGACTATATTTTCAAAAGCAAAATAATAGAATATTAAATCCTCATTAACTTTAGGACACTCGATATTCGTTTAAAAATCAATATATTTAAATAAGCTATTATTTAATTCTACATTATAACATAATTTTTTTTTTTTTGGCTGAATAAATACTTTATTTCTTGCAAAACAAAGAGACAAAATCCAAATTGGGCCTGTGACCATCTCGATCCATAGCTTGACTAATCAAAGGCGGCAGATTAGAGATGGGTACTAGCCCATTCCAATTCAAAAGGGCAGCCCATCCAGCTAACAGATGAGTTGCTTCATTACCTTCCCTACAAACAAAAGAATAATTTACATTATCAAAGCCTTTAGCTAAATACAAAATATCCTCTACCACAGTCTTAATGCTCCAATGAGGCGCCGCCACTTGATTTCTCAAAGGTTCTATAACATTCCAAGCATCACCTTCTATCACAACTTTCTTAAAACTTGCATCAGCCGCTTTTTGAATAGCCAACAAGGCTGCACTAGCCTCACCAAATAACGGACTGCTCGGAATTCTTTGCTCTGCCCATGCAAGAACACGAAGCCTTCCCGATCTCTACCCACTACTGCCACCGAGGTTTTTCCTTCTCTAATTGCAGCATCAAAATTCAATTTTATCCAACTAGGAGGAGGCGGTGACCAAGTAAACTACTTAGAGGAATTTTTATACTCCAACTTCCAAGCTTGCTTATGATCCTCAAAGGAATTACACACCTGCCTAGCAAGCTCAATAGGGGCCATTTTGATTCCCTCCACCCGAGCTTTATTCTTGCACATCCAAACGTGATCACACATAATAGCCGCAAATAGTTGGAACTCTTTAGAAGCTTCATCATCTAGAGCCAGAAAAGATTTTGGGTTAATAATCAACTTCACCCAATCTACAATGGAAATAGAATCCAAAGTATTTAGCCTCAATGGCCATGGGCTTAAGAGCCAAACTTGAGCTGCCTAGTCACATTGCAAAAATACATGTTCCAACGATTCTAGAGACTTTCCACACAAGTGACACTCAATTGATGGGAGGGTAAACCTTCTATTAAGAATTGAAGCTGTAGGGAGGATTTCCCAAGCCAATTTCCACAACAAGTTTTTAAGCCTAGCATGAATTTTCATCTTCCACAATGCTTTCCAGTCCATCCCTTGCATCACAGGGTGAGAGATAGATGGAGTTCTAATAGCATTATAGGCCGATTTCACAGAAAATTCACCCGAGGGATTCAAGCACCAAAAAACTTGATCATTGAGTGATTGTTGAGAGAGGTGAATGTTGAGGATTCTATTGACTGTTGTTGGCTCAAAAAGATCTGAAAGAAACCCCTATCCCATTGTCTTGAGTCCCGATCCACCAAATCAACCACTAAATAAGCTTCTCGGGTAGCACCATTTTGAACGTGAGGGGTTAAGCTAGGATCATTTGGAATCCATGGGTCTTCCCATATCCAAGTGTTCAAACCATTACCTATCCTGTGGCATAGTCCTTTTTTAATCACTTCTCTACCATCGAAAATACTTTGACAAGACCATGACGCCGCTTTTGGTGAGACATTCTCATAAACTTTTTACTTCTTACATATTTCTTATTGAACACTCTGACCCACATCTTATCAACATTGCTTGCAACCTCCCAAGTCATTTTAGCTACTAAGGCTTTGTTTATATCTTCTGTTTTCTTGATGCCAAGCCCACCAACACATTTTGGGGTGCAAATCAAATCCCAACTCTTGAGGCAGCAACCCTTTTATTTTCCTCTTTAAAACCCCACCAAAAATTTCTATTCATGGCATCCAATTTCTTACAAGCTTGTTTTGGAAGGAGTAGTGATGAAGCTTGATAGGATGGAACAGAGGAAGCCACAGAAGAAATTAGAGTAGTTCTACCTGCTTGAGATAGAGTCTTCATCTTCCAACCCCGCAACCTTTGCCTCACTTTATTAATAATCTCCTCAAAAGCAGCTCTCTTGTCTTTACCTGAAGCCATAGGAATGCCCAGGTATTTTTCTTTTCTATTGGACCACTGTATTCCAATATAATTTGCCAACCGAATTCTTACTCCTTGGTTCACATTTTTGTTGAAAATTATCACCGACTTCCAGAAATTCACCTTTTGACCGGACCAATCAGAATAAGTGCCTATACATGCTTTGATACTCCTCATGTTCTCCACATCTGCTTGAGCAAATATAAACAAATCATCTGCAAATTGGAGATGGGTAATTGGCATCAGATCGGGAGCTAATTTATATCCAATAATTTTGTTATTTTTTGCTTCTCTCTCAATAAGTCTAGCAAGGAAATCACCTTGTCTCAACCCTCTCTTAGGCTTGAAGAAGCTAAAGGGGCTACCATTAAGAAGAATTGAAAATGATGTTGTAGTAACACACCGCATTACACACTGAATCCATATACTTGGAAACCCAAAACCATGAAGAACTTTCTCGAGGAAACACCACTCCAATCGATCATACGCTTTCTCCATATCAATTTTTAAACCCATCCAACCTTTATTCCCCCTTTTCTTCTTCATGTCATGGATAATTTCTTGAGCCAAAAAGGTATTCCCTTGAATTTTCCTTCTTGGAATAAAGGCTGTTTGCCATGGAGAAATTAGCTTAGGAAGAACCAGCTTTAATCTATTGGCCAACAACTTGGATATGATCTTATACAAAACATTACATAAACTTATTGGTCTGAATTGGGAAACCATTGCAGCATTATTCCCTTTAGGAATGAGAACAATGAAGGAATGGTTTATTTCTCTCAACATGTACCCCCTTTGAAAAAAGATAGAAATAGCTTCAATAACATCACCTCCTATTATATTCCAGTAAAACTTGTAGAAGTGGGCTGACATTCCATCCGGGCCTGGTGCCTTATTAGAATTCATGCTCAAGACAACATCTTTAATCTCCTCTGGAGTTGGGATTTTTGTAAGCATCTGAATATCCTCCTCAGACAAGCTTGGACATAGCAAATTTTCCATGTTATCGGGGATTGAGGGGTTAGACGTTTCAAATAGATTTCTAAAAAAACTTTCAAAGCATCTTCCAATCTCCTCTCTCCCCGAGACCCAAGAACCTTGCTGGTTTTTGATAAAATCAATTGCATTCTTGCGCCTTTTGATTATGGTGGTGAGATGGAAGAATTTGGTATTTAGATCATTCTTGTGACCACTTTATTCTAGCCTTTTGCCTCCATAAAGTTTCCTCCCTTTGGAGCCATTCTTGAAGCTCCATATTAATGCCCGCTTCTTTACTTAAATTTTCTTGAGTTGGATCTTCACCTTGAATACATCTCAGATTCTCCCAACATTTCTTAATGTTTTGATGAATATTCCCAAACCACTCCCTATTCCATATTCTCAATTCTTTTTTCACCTCTTTGAGGTTTTGGCAAACTTTAAACAACGGGGAACCTTGAAAATAACATTCCAAGCTTTCTCAACTACAAACCAACTAGACTCATCCCTGGTCCACACCTCTTCAAATTTAAAAGGCCGTTTAACCGATCGCTGCTCTCCTTTAGTAAATAAAACTATGGGGGAATGATCGGAGCTTGAAGAAGGTAAATTAAGTATAGCGACTCTTGGAAAAATCAACCTCCATCTTCATTCGCAAATGCTCTATCCAACCTTTCTTTAATATTTGCTAATCCCTCCCTCCCATTAGAACAAGTATAAGGATTGCCCGAGAAATTAATGTCAATGAGCCCATTCTTTTCAATTACCTCATTTGGGCCACCACTAGATGAGCTAGCCACCGATTTACCCCCTTTTTTATCCGTCTAGGAGAAAACATGATTGAAATCTCCAATACATAACCAACCTCCCCCAAAAGCCTCACCAACCTTTTCTATTGCTTTCCAAAAGGGACCTCTATTATTCCTATTTGGAGGGCCATACACAAAAGAAATAAGCCATTGCTCATTCAAAGGGTCCGAGAAAACCAAACCATTAATCATATTACAACATTTGAAAGTAATTTCTATATCAACACCATTTTTCCAACCCACCACAAGCCCACCTTTCTTTCCTCTAGGATCAACAGAATCTATATTATAGAAACCCAAAGACTTCAAAAAACTACTGCATTTACTAATGGGAATTTTTGTTTCAGATAAGAAAATTACATCAGGCCCAATATCCCTTATTAAGGCTCGGAGAGTCCTTTTTGTCGTGGCCCGAGCCAAGCCACGACAATTCCAAGATAGAGTAATCATGGCTACATTGGGGGCATGTGTAGGCCCGCCTCCTCAGCCATTTTGGATTTAAGGGATTCATCATCAATCACAGAAACAGGATCAACAAAATTTACCTCAAGGGAAGAATTACAGGGCACAAGAGCCGCATGTTCTCTGGCAAGTTCCTTAATCTTCTTCTTTCTGTGAGCCTTGAGAGCCTTGACCCTCCCCGTGGTTTTCATTTGGCTTATTTGATTAAAAACATTGGGCTATGACTCTAATTTGAGAAGGCCGGAGCCCACTTTGGTCGGTTTAAGAGCTCTCAAATTAGCTGGGCTCTCCTCTTCCTCCAATTTCCTTTTCCCACAATTAAATACCTCTATTTGACTTAACTCCATGTTACTTTGGGCCTTAGATGACTCTTAACTGATTTCTCACCTTCATTGTAATATGTTGTCCATGACAGCACATTATTTTGGGCCCTAAAAAGCCCAATAAGCAAAGAAGGGTCACTAGGACCTGAATCACCCAATGGAGGTTGATATTCTTTGGATGGGGATAATTCTTGTTGTATTCTAGAGCCTTTAGAATTTGTCTTGGACATTGATTGAGTTGATAGGATTGGTTTTGTTACAACTGGACAGTCGGTTTCCATGGGGGAAAGTGGGATTTTATTTGTGGGTTCAGAGCTATTTGGATGAGTATTTGGTTGGGATGTGGTGGGATAGTTAGGGACATTGCTTAGAAAGATGTGTTTTGAAGTGATAGAATCAGCCACATTTCCGAATCTTGCCAGATTGTACCTCGAACTCACTGCCCGAGTTTCCTTGATTCCCACATCTTGCAACGCGTGAACTCTACTCTCTTCTTGCTCCCGGGTACCTGCCTCCTTCCTTCTCACATCATCCTCTTCACTAGCTTGATTACTATCAGCTATGAACTCCACCCACCTTGAACCTCTATTACTAGCTGCTTTTGCCTTTAGCCATGGCCCAAATCCAAATGGTTCCTTGGAATTTGATTTCACCTCTGCATCTGCCCAAAGACATCTTGCTTTTAAATGATCCAACCTTCCACATCTGAAACAAAATTCTGCAATTCTCTCATATTTAAACCGAATCCACAGATTCGGTTGTGTGTTTTTGTCCAGAAAAAAACCACTCAACAGAGGATCCTCCACCTTTAGCTCAACCTTCACCCTTAAAAATTTGCTAATACACACACCCCCACTACTAGTAAAATCCACCTCTAACACTTCTCCCACTAGAGCACCAATCTCCTCAGCATTTTCCTTCGACATATACTCAATGGGGAGACCGTGTATTTGAACCCATAAAAGGATACTTGAAAAATCCAAATCATCAACTGCCATATTTTGATGCCATTGTTTAAGGATAAGAGGAAACTCTTCAATATTCCAAGGCCCCAGCTCTAGGATCCTCTTTTTATCACCTTCACAAGCAAACTTGAACACAAAAATATTTTCCTTTAGATCTACAATCTGCACACCCTTGGAAGCCCTCCATACTTTCAAAATAATAGCCTTCACTGCATTTTTGTTGATGTTTCTGTCTGCGAGGAGCTTTCCTACCAGGCCTGTACTGAATAGTTCTTCAACAGCCTTTTCACTAGCTTTTAACTTCACAGCTTTAGCCGTGCATCTGAGTTTCTTTGTTTTATCTGTTAAAACTTCCACCGACATTGACTGGTCTTCCATAGAGATAATAAAGTGGTTAACGGGTGGAGCCCCTTGCCCACTAGCACAATAGACTTTTAGCAAGAAAAAGGGAATAAATTTAGGGATGGAAAAGGGTTTTGCCGATTAAGTAACGGTAATAACTATGGTCAGAAATTAGCACCAAGGAACTTGATGGTCAACGTAGTAGGTGGAGAAAGAAAAAAGGGGGATTGTTTGATAAGATATAATAAAGAAGAGAAGAAACTAGTAGGAGATGATGAAAAAGGGGATGGCTACAGATGAAGAAAAGTAACAGATGAGAAAAGGGAACAGAAAACCTTAGTTGCCCTTGCAACTAGCCACTGCAGATAACCCCTACATAATAACATAAATAATTTAGAAATTATCATTGAGATTATTATTCAATACTCAAATATGGGATGAACAGAACTTGGCCGAGGTGGCCTAATTTCAGAGTCTGGTTTTAACACGACTTTGTTCATCACAATGACAATTATAACCTTGCCCATTTGTGCAAGTTACACCACTCCTAGTAGCTCTCTAGAGTCTGGCCCACTGACATATTTAACTCAATTGAGATTTTAACTCTTTTGAGTCGGAAGTCAAACTTAATACGCTTTTCCTTCAGTGGCTGCTCAGATTGTAAAAACTCTAGGGACTTTCAATCTCAGCTCTTGTAGGTATGTGCTGCTTATATTTTGATCATGATCTACTTGACCATCTTTTGAGTAGTAATGAATGTTAATACTTTAATGGGTCATCATGCTTTTTATTGGTGTTGATTGCTTTGAAGTGATTTCAGGCATTTACCTGGTTTTGATTCTGCTTATGTAAGTACCATGTTGAATCTTATGCTCTGCAGTACTTTGTAGACCATGAAATAAACACGGAAAAGAAGAAGAAAAAAAAAAATGTTTTCTGGGATATCTTACCAATCCATATGAATATGTATATGTGAATATTTTCAATATTGTAGATTGACTTGCTTAAAATGGTGGTGACTGGTGAGGAATGGCCAATAGCCAGTACATAGTATGTGAATGGCTTTGATTATGATTCATCAAAGTCATACTACTTTGTGCAAGAAATTTAGAGTTGCTTGGGAACCCAACTTTGTCCCAAGCTGGCCTGTGGCTATATCATAATATAAGCAAGGCCAAGCAAAATTTTTAAGGCCTAAAACCGGAGTATCACGTTTTTTAAGAAATTCTTGCCATTGTTGATACTATCATAATCAATGTCTTTATACGGTGTAGTCTATTCAGAATGCATCTAGTATTAAATCACTGGAAAGTAATCCATCTATTAATGCTTATGTATCCAGGATAATGGAGGGTGAACCCGTTAATGTTAACGAGTTTCAAGAATTGGCTAGGCAAGCTCTTCCAAAAATGTATTATGACTTCTTTTCTGGGGGAGCTGAGGATCAATACACCCTAAAAGAGAATGTGGAAGCATTTCGCAGAATAACGTATGCTGCTGCTAATTCAGTTGGTGATTTTTGCTGTAAACTGGCTACAATAATTTCCTGATCACTTTCCACTGCTTCTCAGGTTCCGGCCTAGAATTCTTGTAGATGTAAGCAGAATAAATTTGTCAACTACTGTACTAGGTTACAAAATCTCAGCACCAATCATGGTAGCTCCAACTGGAATGCATAAGTTAGCACATCCAGAAGGTCCAAATCTTCTTGGAAGAGTTCTCAGTCTCAGTTGAAATTTGTTTGGATTTTTATTTACTTGCTCATTGTGATTATTCTAGGGGAGATCGCCACAGCCAGAGCAGCAGCTGCATCTAATACTATAATGGTATTAATTTTAAATATGGAGCTAATTTTCTTGCTCATTTTCATGAATTGTAAGTTATTTTTCATTGCAGGTTCTGTCCTCCGTGTCTTCCTGCACTATAGAGGAGGTTGCTTCCAGCTGCAATGCCATTCGGTTTTTTCAATTATATGTATTCAATCCTTCTTTAGCTCTTATAATTTCATTTATGAAATGTATATTTCTTTAGCAGCAACACTTTCTTTTGGTTGCTTTCTTTGTCTGTGTATTGGTGATCCTGTTGTTAGCAAGTCACACCGTAATCTGATATTCGTCTGGGAATAGGTACATAAGAACCGAGATGTAGCAGCTCAGCTAGTTCAGAGAGCTGAAAGAAATGGATACAAGGCTATTGTGCTGACAGTTGATGTTCCCATGCTTGGTCGAAGGGAGGCAGACATAAAGAACAAGTAGATATTATCTCCTTTTTTTTTTTCCAACACTAATCATTTTATTCCCTTCACAGTTGGGTATAAAGTTCTCCATGAAATGGTATTTATGTTCATTTCATGCTAACAGAATAGGCTTGATCTTATATCTTATTTGAAATATGACTGTAATAAGTTCTGCAGGATGATTGTACCGCCGTTTCCGCCGTTAAAGAATATTGAGGGCATTGTATCAACTGAAGTGGACAATGTGAGTGAAATTGTGTAACTCCCAATTGCCACATTGAAATGTGCCAGATGCATTGAATTTAAAAAAATGGACACATGTATGCATGTTAACTGAAGTTTTCATCTTATTTTTAAAATTTTAAACCTAAAGCTTTTATTGTTACTCACTGAATCAATTTTTCTGCAGGATGAAGGTTCAATTTTAGAAGGTTTTGCCAAAGGGGCCCTTGATGCTTCTTTGTGTTGGAGGGTATAAACAAGTAACCTATTCTGCTTACCTTTTAATGTGCTGTTGCAAAAATGTTTGAAAGATTTTACTTGGAAAATAGTTTCTTTTCCCCTTCTGCATAAATTTTCAAAACTAGTTGTTTTACTCATTATAACACTTATTTTAGCATTATGTGTTTTAGTTGGTGCTTTTATAATGTAAAGGTTGAGGCATAAGATACCATTGGAAGTGCCTATATGGTTTCACTTTTTATTTTGCTTGCTGAGGGTGTGTGCAAGGGCCATGGTTTCTTACATTCTTATGAGTTTAACTATAGCATCACAACATACACAGGACATAGGATGGTTAAGATCTATAACAAACTTGCCAATTCTAATCAAGGGAGTACTCACTCGGGAAGATGGTAGGATCTCTATCTTATGATATTTGCATCTCATCATTATTATACTGTCACTATTATTACTCATGAAGATGGTAAAGACAAGCTTTATTACTGATTTTCACATCTCTATTTTGCATCTTCCCTATTTTTTCCTTCCCTTAGTAACAGGAAGAACGTTCTCTGCCTTTGAAACTTTAAACTTTCAATGAAAATTTCAGTTAATCATCCTTTTTATCTTTGGAATTTCAAGTATAGGAGGCCTGTTAATCATCCCAATTGTGTATTTTTTTCTCACAATTACCTCCTCTATCTGCTCTGTCAAACATTTTTATGTAAATCACTTTAAATTCTGCATCTTTTCACGCTCTTGATAATTTACTCAAATCCTTAAATGTGATGGTTGCTTTACTTTCTGTTCAACATTCAAATATCCTAAACATTTGATGTACTGCCATGGGCAGCAATAAAGGCGACAGAAGTAGGTGTTGCTGGGATTGTTGTCTCTAATCATGGGGCTCGCCAGCTTGATTACACTCCTGCTACTATTACTGTTCTGGAAGAGGTGAGGTTTTATCTCTACGGCTTAGCATAAGAATATTATTCTCATTGGGTGTGTAGGCGTAAACACAGATTCTACATTTTGCATCTCTGTGCTCCTCCTTTAATATAGATGTTAATAGTATTAGGGTTTAGTGAAGTTTTGTACTTCTGTACGAGGTAATGTCGTAGCTAGACATCCTTAACATTCAAATTTGTATGAAATTTTAGCAATTTAATACAAGACACATACATGGCCATGCATTCCTGCACAGGACTTTTCTGTCTGGATTTGTGTAGAGTTACACTATGCTCTTTGGCATGCCAAAGTTCAATCATCAATTGTGGATATTTAGGCATCTTGTGGTTACAGGTGGTTCATGCTGTTGGAGGGAAAGTTCCTGTGTTCCTTGATGGAGGAGTGCGGCGAGGAACAGATGTCTTCAAGGCATTAGCCCTTGGTGCACGAGCCGTCCTTGTAAGCTCTCCACTCCAAACTATTGAATTCATGTAACTAACTTATGAATCTTCTCTTACACCATTTCTTCACATGCAATGTCCGCCATGTGGTTGCTATATAAAGAGAACAAGTAGTATTTTTTGGTCATGCGCTTGTGTAATTGTTTTTATGTGAGTTTCAACTGTCAATGAATGTCAGTGAATCCAACTGATGCCTTTTTGGGAAGTAGCTCTATCGTACTCTGCTTCTAGATTGCCATTTTTTTTTCAACTTATTGTCTAATTTCCATCTAACTTGCATGTGCAAATAAAAAACTTTTAAGTTGCTCAAGATAAATACCTAGATCATTGAAACACTTTGAGAGTGCTGGATATAATTGTAGGAGTGACACGCCTTGGCAGTGTTAATCCTCAACACTCAATTTTTGCTTCTCTCTCCATCCCAAAGTCAATGCTGATATTTAAAAACCTCTTAAAATATTATGATTCTTGGTCAAAGCTCTCTAAACTCTATTGTAATCTATATATTTATTATTGCAGATTGGAAGGCCTGTTGTCTATGGGTTGGCAGCAAAGGGGGAATATGGGGTGAGAAAAGTCATGCATATGCTGAAGGATGAGCTTGAGCTCACCATGGCACTGTCTGGCTGTCCTAGTGTGAAAGATATTACTAGAAGCCATGTGAGGACAGAGCATGAAAAAATCCATTCAATGCTCTAATAAAATATTTGTAGCATTAGGACAATGTCCTAATGAAAAATGATTCAGATCATCAATAATACCTTATACATTTGTAATTACATTGTTAACAATAAGTCACCGTGAATAGGTGTGGAATATGTTGAAATTTCCTCAATGATCAAGTTGGCATGTAGATAGTGGAATGGGACCATGACTACTATCTTCTGCCATATGTATGTCTTTTGTATAAATAAATGTGGTTCTATATGTGGAACCTTGAAGTTCATGTTAAAGATATGGGTTCAGAACCCATTGTATTCTCCTACTCTTAAATTGTACTAGGAGTTTAAGGAACGATATTTTCTACTTTTCTATCAGTAGATCTTTGTAAGTTCTACAGAATAAAACAAAAAAATGCAAGCTCAAGCTCATACCCTGAGAAATTTTTCCATAAACCCGGGTAGAAGGATATGCGTCTCAAAGTTATTGATTGAAAAATACATTTTGAAATGGGGGACTTTTTTTTCCTTAAATTCTTATAAGTGGCAAAGACAAATCATGGTAAATTGGTAGCATGGTAGTGAGAGAATTTCAGAGTGGCAATGCTGAATTCACTTCTGGCTTGGAGCTTTTAATGCTGTTTAATGTGATGGAGCCAAGCTTGATGAGAAGAGAGATGGGCTCATTGATGCATGAGTGTTGCCAAAAAATAGAGCAGGCATTAGAAAAAAGAAACCTCAAGTACCTGTTTATAACTATCAAATTATCAACAACAACAACAAAAACTGATTGAAAGTGGAGAATTATTGCCAAAGTCAGCAACTACTTCCACCACATATCTTTAACTTGGAAAGCCTTGAATTAGTATTGTTGTGATAAGTAAGATGGCCCACGGTTCTTTGTTTCCTTTTGCAGTCTTTAGTCTTTACCAATAAATGTAAAATATAGAAACAATCCATAGCATGGATCAATAATAGTGACTGCTCCGGAAAGAGAGAATGATGAAACAAGGGGTTTCATGGAGGAGATCTTGCAACTTTTGAGTCTGGGATTCTATCTTCAACTCTCATCTGGTGTCAATTAATAAATGTTGAGGGTCCTTTTTTTCACGTTTTATGCCTAGCCATGTGTCTTGCATCTATTAGACATCTTTTAGTCTAGGCTTTTTCTAAGGAAGTCAGGTCTGACATCTTCGTGGCATAGGCTTTAGGGTCCCATTTTTCCATTGCCAGTATGTGCACAAGCATTAAATCTGGTCCAAGAAGCTCTGCTGCAAAATGAGCTTATTCTCCTCTTCTACTACCGCATAAGGGGCTGTTCTCCACTTTCGGCAGAAGGAACATTATTGTGCTGTTAAAGTGAACTTTTCACTGCTTTCTGCAAAGGGAATGTTACATTTTCTACTGAGGCTTTCTCCACTTTCTGCAAAAGGAACAGTACTCTGCTTTCCATTGAGGCTCTCCACTTTCTGCTTCTTTACTATTGCCAGTCTACACAAAAAGACACTAAAGCCTAAAGAAAGTTCTCATCCAACAAATGTTAGTTCGCAACATGTTAGCATACATACTCATAAATATACAAATACATATATATTTATATATATACTTCGTAAAATGGGTTAGCACAAATATAAACATAATGCTTTCTTCAGAATGACAAAGGCCAAAAAGGTCTTAGCTCCAACTCCCATAACCTTATTGCTTAAGATTAGCTCAAAGCTTTGGAGTTTGGAACAGGAGTCAGATTGGCTGTGAAGCTCAAAAGAGGAGTGTCTTTTTTGGTAGAGAGGAAGTACTTTAGTGGTGCATGCAAAACTATTTTGCTAAGGGGTTTTTTCTACCATTTCAAAACTACTTTGCTGCTATTTTTCTCTACTAATGCCTATGACTTTCTTTGTTGTTGTTGTTTTCTTTGTTCTGAAGGGACCACGGCCGAATACCAAAAACCAAATACTCTCTTTCCAGTCCTGGGATGCGAAGGAGTAGGACTCATCATTTTCTTCACACTGCTCAATGTCCGAAATTACGGAATGGTTTTACTTACCTTTGTGTTCTGCGACTCTATTTGTTCTCCCTTCTTTTTTTCACAAGAGTGCTCAGAGCCTTCAATTCTCTCCTATATAAATAATTTGGGCCTCCTAGGCTTATTTCAATTTTTTGGGTTGTTCTGCAGCAAGCCCTTTTTCTTTGGTTACTTAGCTAGCCTGGTTAGGATGTGGATCTAATAGCAAGTCCTTTAGGTCCTTTCCCCAGTGGGCTTGGGGCTTTATTTGCTGACGCATGTTAAAAATGGACACTAACGAAAAGAAACAAATAAAGAAAGAAATGCTTTTTCCATCATGATTGCACTGCCAGTTGCCACTAATTATAAGCAATCATGCTACGTGAATGAAAATGTACAGGCCACCACAAAGCTCTTGTTTTGAAAATATACAGGCCAAATAAGGCACTGTACTTTAACACAGGCTGTCCTGTGTTCCTTAATGGAGGAGTGCGGCGAGGAACAGATGTCTTCAAGGCATTAGCCCTTGGTGCACAAGCCGTCCTTGTAAGCTCTCCACCCCAAACTAACTTATGAATCTTCTCTTACATTATTTCTTCACATGAAATGTCAACCATGTATTTTCTATTTAAAGTGAACAAGTAGTATTTTTCAATCATGTACTTGTGTAATTGCTGTTATGTGAGTTTCAAATGTCAGTAGATGCATGGGCGGCTCCACATTAAGCCTAGGGGGTTCAAATGAACCCCCTGAGCTAGCCCAAAAAATATATATTATAATGTAATTTTTTTTTTTTTTTTTACCTCTTAAATAAAAAGTTGAACACCTTAGCTCTAAAAATTTGTTAAACACAATTGAAATAAGTTTGAATATGATGCTCTTACCAATATCTTGCCTTTTTAAACACACAAAAAAGTCCAATAACAAACTAATTTGATCTTTTTTTTTCCCTTTTTCTTTTATCTTTTTGCAAAAAAAGCCCAACAAATAAAGTATAAATTTGTTAATCTTAATTCTTAAACCTTATAAAAAGCTCATATATCTTAAAAAATTTGAAATCAATCAATCAAATGGGAGATTAGTGGATGAATAATTGTTTGGATGTGTACATTAAAAAAAATGTAACTGATAGAATTGATAATAAAGATATAATGCAACGATTTCAAAATATAAAATCTCATAGAAGGTAATTGTAAAACTTCTTGTATTTGGGTTTTTTTTTTTTTTTTTTTTTTTTTTTTTTTTTTTGTAATGCCAATATATTCAAGTTTGTTTTTGTTTTAGATTTTATATAATTTATGTTTCTCATTGAACCCCCTAAAAAATAATCCTATAGCCGCCACCGAGTAGATGTCTGTGAAGCCAACTAATGCCATGCAGCTCTATCCTACTCAGAAACTAGATTGCCATTTATTTTTCAACTTATTGTTTGATTTGAGTGGCACCTCAACTAATTTCCGTCTAATTGCATGTGAGTATAAAAAACTTGTAAGTTGCTCAAGATATATACATAGATCTCCATAAAAAAAGCCCAAACTCATTCACCCTATGGGCAAAATCCAAAAAGCCCAACAAAACCCTCTAAAAGCCCGTTGCTACACGGCACTCTAAAGCCCGTTGCTGCACGGCACTCTAAGAGCCTGTTGCTACATGACACCTTTAAAAACTGTTACTACACGGCACCTCTAAAGCCTGTTGTTATACGACACCCTAAAGCCCATTGCTACACGACACCCTAAAGCCCGTTGCTACACGACACTCTTACTAAGTTCGTTGCTACACGGCAATATTTTTACAAAACCTCAAAAAGCACAAATAATATTCTGGCACCTATTTATAAAACCCAAGTAATATTTTGGCACCTATTTATAAAAAAGCCCAATACTCTTTTTGGCAACTATTTACCAAAAGCCCAAGTACTATTTCGGCACTTATTTATAAAAGCCCAATATTATTTTGGCATCTTTTACAAAAATCCAAGACTATTGGGCAAATAATTATTCTATTAAAGCCCAAATATCATTTGGCAAAAACAATTACATTATGCTCAAAGCCCAAAACTATTCCTTGGCAAAAAAATATTTTCATATATTAAGTGTGCGTTTGGATAGGGATGAAAAATGAAAATTATTTCACTATTCAACTTATTTTTGCTATTATTCATGTGCTTCACTACACTTTTTGGCAATATTCATGGGCCTCACTGTACTATTTCAATTAACTTTTACCTTTATGTATAATACTTTCAGTAATAATTTTTCAGTTTCAACAAAATAAGTGATATCCAATCCAAACACACCCTAAAGGCCCTAACTTATGCGAAGCATAAAACTACTTATGATACATTACTACTATGTTCATCACAATGACAATTATAACCTTGCCCATTTGTGCAAATTACACCACTCCTAGTCTCTAGAGTCTGGCCCACTGACATTTTTAACTCAATTGAGATTTTAACTCTTTCGAGTAGGAAGTCCAACTCAATACACTCTTCCTTCAGTGGCTGCTCAGATTGTAATAACTCTAGCGACTTTCAATCTCAGCTCTTGTAGGTAAGTGCTGCTAATATTTTGATCATGGTCTGCTTGACCATCTTTTGATAGTAATTAATGTTAATACTTCAATGGGTCATCATGCTTTTTATTGGTATTGATTGCTTTGAAGTGATTTCAGGCATTTAACTGTGTATTGATTCTGCTTATGTAAGTACCATGTTGAATCTTTATGTTCTGCAGTACTTAGTAGACCAGGAAATAAACATAGAAAAGAAGAAAAAAATAAAATAAAATAAATAAAAGGAAAAATAAATGTTTTCTGGGATATCTTACCAATCCATATGAATATGTACATGTGAATATTTTCAATATTGTAGATTGACTTGCTTAAAATGGTGGTGACTGGTGAGGAATGGCCAATAGGCAGTACATAGTATGTGAATGGCTTTGATTATGATTCATCAAAGTCATACTACTTTGTGCAAGAAATTTAGAGTTGCTTGGGAACCCAACTTTGTCTCAAGCTGGCCTGTGGCTATATCATAATATAAGCAAGGCCAAGCAAAATTTTTAAGGCCTTAAACAGGAGTATCACGTATTTTAAGAAATTCTTGCCATTGTTGATACTATCATAATCAATGTCTTTATACGGTGTAGTCTCTTCAGAATGCATCTAGTATTAAATCACTGGAAAGTAATCCATCTATTAATGCTCATGTATCCAGGATAATGGAGGGTGAACCCGTTAATGTTAACGAGTTTCAAGAATTGGCTAGGCAAGCTCTTCCAAAAATGTATTATGACTTCTTTTCTGGGGGAGCTGAGGATCAATACACCCTAAAAGAGAATGTGGAAGCATTTCGCAGAATAACGTATGCTGCTGCTAATTCAGTTGGTGATTTTTGCTGTAAACTGGCTACAATAATTTCCTGATCGCTTTCCACTGCTTCTCAGGTTCCGGCCTAGAATTCTTGTAGATGTAAGCAGAATAAATTTGTCAACTACTGTACTAGGTTACAAAATCTCAGCACCAATCATGGTAGCTCCAACTGGAATGCATAAGTTGGCACATCCAGAAGGTCCAAATCTTCTTGGAAGAGTTCTCAGTCTCAGTTGAAATTTGTTTGGATTCTTATTTACTTGCTCATTATGATTATTCTAGGAGAGATCGCCACAGCCAGAGCAGCAGCTGCGTCTAATACTATAATGGTATTGATTTTTAAATATGGAGCTAATTTTCTTGCTAAGTTTCATGAATTGTAAGTTATTTTTCATTGCAGGTTTTGTCCTGCATGTCTTCCTGCACTATCGAGGAGGTTGCTTCCAGCTGCAATGCCATTCGGTTTTTTCAATTATCTGTATTCAATCCTTCTTTAGATCTTATAATTTCATTAATGAAATGTATATTTCTTTACAGCAACACTTTCTTTTGGTTGCTTTCTTTGTCTTCGTATTGGTGATCCTATTGTTAGCAAGTCACACTGTAATCTGATATTTGTCTGGGAATAGGTATATAAGAACCGAGATGTAGCAGCTCAGCTAGTTCAGAGAGCTGAAAGAAATGGATATAAGGCTATTGTGCTGACAGTTGATGCTCCCATGCTTGGTCGAAGGGAGGCAGACATAAAGAACAAGTAGATCTTATCTCCTTTTTTTTTTTCCAACACTAATCATTATATTCCCTTCACAGTTGGGTATAAAGTTCTCCATGAAATGGTATTTATGTTCCTTTCATGCTAACAGAATAGGCTTGATCTTAAATCTTATTTGAAATATGACTGTAATAAGTTCTGCAGAATGATTGTACCACCATTAAAGAATATTGAAGGCCTTGTATCAACTGAAGTGGACAATGTGAGTGAAATTGTGTAACTCCCAATTGCCACATTGAAATGTTCCAGATACATTGAATTTAAAAAGATGGGCACATGTATGCATGTTAACTGAAGTTTTAATCTTATTTTTAAAATTTTAAAACTAAAGCTTTTATTGTTACTCACTGAATCAAATTTTCTGCAGGATGAAGGTTCAATTTTAGAAGGTTTTGCCAAAGGGATCCTTGATGCTTCTTTGTGTTGGAGGGTATAAACGAGTAACCTATTCTGCTTACCTTTTAATGTGCTGTGGCAAAAATGTTTGAAATATTTTATAATGTATTTTAGTTGGTGCTTTTATAATGTAAAGGTTGAGGCGTAAGATACCATTGTTTCACTTTTTTATTTTTGCTTACTGAGGGTGTGTGCAAGGGCCATGGTTTCTTACATTCTTATGACTTTAACTAATGCATCAAAACATACGCAGGACATAGGATGGTTAAGATCTATTACAAACTTGCCAATTCTAATCAAGGGAGTACTCACTCGTGAAGATGGTAGGATCTCCATCTTATAATATTTGCATCTTATCATTATTATACTATCACTATTATTACTCATGAAGATGGTATGGACAAGCTTTATTACTGATATTCACATCTCTATTTTGCATCTTCCCTATTTTTTCCTTTCCTTAGTAACAGGAAGAACATTCTCTGCCTTTGAAAATTTCATTTAACCATCCAGTATAGGAGGCCTGTTAATCATCCTGATTGGGTGATTTTTTTCTCACAATTACCTCCTCTATCTGCTCTGTCAAACATTTTTATGTAAATCACTTTAAATTCTGCATCTTTTCACGCTCTTGATAATTTACTCAGATCCTTGAATGTCATGGTTTCTTTACTTTCTGTTCAACTTTCAAATATCCTAAACATTTGATGTACTGTCATGGACAGCAATAAAGGCGACAGAAGTAGGTGTTGCTGGGATTGTTGTCTCTAATCATGGGGCTCGCCAGCTTGATTACACTCCTGCTACTATTACTGTTCTGGAAGAGGTGAGGTTTTATCTCTACTGCTTAGCATAAGAATATTATTCTCATTGGGTGTGTAGGTGTAAACACATTCTACATTTTGCATCTCTGTGCTCCTCCTTTAATATAGATGTTAAAAGTATTAGGGTTTAGGGAAGTTTTGTATGAGGTAATGCCGTAGCTAGACATCCTTAACATTCAAATTTGTATGAAATTTTAGCAATTTAATACAAGACACATACATGGCCATGCATTCCTGCACAGGACTTTTCTGTCTGGATTTGTGTAGAGTTACACTATGCTCTTTGGCATGCCAAAGTTCAATCATCAATTGTGGATATTTAGGCATCTTGTGGTTACAGGTGGTTCATGCTGTTGGAGGGAAAGTTCCTGTGTTCCTTGATGGAGGAGTGCGGCGAGGAACAGATGTCTTTAAGGCATTAGCCCTTGGTGCACAAGCCGTCCTTGTAAGCTCTCCACCCCAAACTATTTAATTCATGTAACTAACTTATGAATCTTCTCTTACACCATTTCTTCACATGCAATGTCTGCCATGTGGTTGCTATATAAAGAGAACAAGTAGTATTTTTTGTTCATGCGCTTGTGTAATTGCTTTTATGTGAGTTTCAACTGTCAATGAATGTCAGTGAATCCAACTGATGCCTTTTTGGGAAGCAGCTCTATCGTACTCTGCTTCTAGATTGCCATTTTTTCTCAACTTATTGTCTAATTTCCGTCTAACTTGCATGTGCAAATAAAAAACTTTTAAGTTGGATATAGCTTTGGGAGTGACACACCTTGGTAGTTTTAATCCTCAACACTTAATTTTTGCTTCTCTCTCCATCCCAAAGTCAGTGCTGACATTTAAAAACCTCTGAAAATTTTATGATTCTTGGTCAAAGCTCTCTAAACTCTATTGTAATCTATATATTTATTATTGCAGATTGGAAGGCCTGTAGTCTATGGGCTGGCAGCAAAGGGGGAATATGGGGTGAGAAAAGTCATCCAAATGCTGAAGGATGAGCTTGAGCTCACCATGGCACTATCTGGCTGTCCTAGTGTGAAAGATATTACTAGAAGCCATGTGAGGACAGAGCATGAAAAAATCCATTCAATGCTCTAATAAAATATTTGTAGCATTAGGACAATGTCCTAAAGAAAAATGATTCAGATCATTAATAATACCTTATACATTTGTAATTACATTGTTAACAATAAGTCACTGTGAATAGGTATGGAATATGTTGAAATTTCCTCAATGATCAAGTTGGCATGTAGATAGTGGAATGGGACCATGACTACTATCTTCTGCCATATGTATGTCTATTGTATAAATAAATGTGGTTCTATATGTGGAACCTTGAAGTCCATGTTAAACATATGGGTTCAGAACCCATTGTATTCTCCTACTCTTAAATTGTACTAGGAGTTTAAGGATTGATATTTTCTACTTTTCTATCGATAGATCTTTGTAAGTTCTACAGAATAAAACAAAAAAATGCAAGCTCAAGCTCATACCCTGAGAAATTATTCCATAAACCGGGTAGAAGGATATGCGTCTCAAAGTTATTGATTGAAAAATACATTTTGAAATGGGGGACTTTTTTTTCCTTAAATTCTTATAAGTGGCAAAGACAAATCATGGTAAATTGGTAGCATGGTAGTGAGAGAATTTCAGAGTGGCAATGCTGTGTTCACTTCTGGCTTGGAGCTTTTAAGGCTGATTAATGTGACGGAGCCAAGCTTGATGAGAAGAGAGATGGGCTCATTGATGCATGGGTGTTGCCAAAAAATAGAGTAGGTATTAGAAAAAAGAAACCTCAAGTACCTGTTTATAACTATCAAATTATCAACAAAAAACAAAAACTGATTGAAAGTGGAGAATTATTGCCAAAGTCAGCAACTACTTCCACCACATATCTTTAACTTGGAAAGCCTTGAATTAGTATTGTTGTGATAAGTAAGATGGCCCACGGTTCTTTGTTTCCTTTTGCAGTCTTTTAGTCATTACCAATAAATGTAAAATATAGAAACAATCCATAGCATGGATCAATAATAGTGACTGCTCCGGAAAGAGAGAATGATGAAACAAGGGGTTTCATGGAGAAGATCTTGCAACTTTTGAGTCTGGGATTCTATCTTCAACTCTCATCTGGTGTCAATTAAAAATTGTTGAGGGTCGTTTTTTTCACGTTTTACACCTAGCCATGTGTCTTGCATCTATTAGACATCTTTTAGTCTAGGCTTTTTCTAAGGAAGTCAGGTCTGACATCTTCGTGGCATAGGCTTTAGGGTCCCATTTTTCCATTGCCAGTATGTGCACAAGCATTAAATCTGGTCCAAGAAGCTCTGCTGCAAAATGAGCTTATTCTCCTCTTCTACTACCGCATAAGGGGCTGTTCTCCACTTTCGGCAGAAGGAACATTATCGTGCTGTTAAAGTGAACTTTTCACTGCTTTCTGCAAAGGGAATGTTACATTTTCTACTGAGGCTTTCTCCACTTTCTGCAAAAGGAACAGTACTCTGCTTTCCATTGAGGCTTTCCACTTTCTGCTTCTTTACTATTGCCAGTCTACACAAAAAGACACTGAAGCCTAAAGAAAGTTCTCATCCAACAAATGTTAGTTCGCAACATGTTAGCATACATACTCATAAATATACAAATACATATATATTTATATATATACTTCGTAAAATGGGTTAGCACAAATATAAACATAATGCTTTCTTCAGAATGACAAAGGCCAAAAAGGTCTTAGCTCCAACTCCCATAACCTTATTGCTTAAGATTAGCTCAAAGCTTTGGAGTTTGGAACAGGAGTCAGATTGGCTGTGAAGCTCAAAAGAGGAGTGTCTTTTTTGGGAGAGAGGAAGTATTTTAGTGGTGCTTTCAAAACTATTTTGCTAAGGGGTTTTTTCTACCATTTTAAAACTACTTTGCTGCTATTTTTCTCTACTAATGCCTATGACTTTCTTTGTTGTTGTTGTTGTTTTCTTTGTTCTGAAGGGACCACGGCCGAATACCAAAAACCAAATACTCTCTTTCCAGTCCTGGGATGCGAAGGAGTAGGACTCACCATTTTCTTCACACTGCTCATTGTCCGAAATTACGGAATGGTTTTACTTACCTTTGTGTTCTGCGACTCTATTTGTTCTCCCTTCTTTTTTTCACAAGAGTGCTCAGAGCCTCCAATTCTCTCCTATATAAATAATTTGGGCTTCCTAGGCTTATTTCAATTTTTTGGGTTGTTCTGCAGCAAGCCCTTTTTCTTTGGTTACTTAGCTAGCCTGGTTAGGATGTGGATCTAATAGCAAGTGAAAGTCCTTTAGGTCCTTTCCCCAGTGGGCTTGGGGCTTTATTTGCTGACGCATGTTAAAAATGGACACTAACGAAAAGAAACAAATAAAGAAAGAAATGCTTTTTCCATCATGATTGCATTGCCAGTTGCCACTAATTATAAGCAATCATGCTACGTGAATGAAAATGTACAGGCCACCACAAAGCTCTTGTTTTGAAAATATACAGGCCAAATAAGGCACTGTACTTTAACACAGGCTATCCTGTGTTCCTTAATGGAGGAGTGCGGCGAGGAACAGATGTCTTCAAGGCATTAGCCCTTGGTGCACAAACCGTCCTTGTAAGCTCTCCACCCCAAACTAACTTATGAATCTTCTCTTACATTATTTCTTCACATGAAATGTCAACCATGTATTTTCTATTTAAAGTGAACAAGTAGTATTTTTCAATCATGTACTTGTGTAATTGCTGTTATGTGAGTTTCAAATGTCAGTTGATGTCTGTGAAGCCAACTGATGCCATGCAGCTCTATCCTACTCAGAAACTAGATTGCCATTTATTTTTCAACTTATTGTTTGATTTGAGTGGCACCTCAACTAATTCCCGTCTAATTGCATGTGAGTATATAAAACTTGTAAGTTGCTCAAGATATATACATAGATCTTTGAAACATTTTGAGAGTGGTGGATATAGTAGCGGGAGTGACATGCCTAGGCAGTTTTAAGCCTCAACACACACTTGCAATCAACACTCAATTTTTGCTTCTCTCTCAGCTTTCTCAAAGTAGATGCTAATATATAAGAACCTCTGAGAATTTTATGATTCATCGTCATAGCTTTCTAAACCCTATTGTAATCTATATATATTGTTGCAGATTGGAAGGCCTGCTATCTATGGGTTGGCAACAAATGGGGAATATGGGGTGAGAAAAGTCATCCAAATGCTGAAGGATGAGCTTGAGCTCACCATGGCACTATCTGGCTGTCCTAGTGTGAAAGATATTACTAGAAGCCATGTGAGGACAGAGCATGAAAAATTCCATTCAATGCTTGTTGAGGTACAAATTTTGGGGCCCTAGTCTCACTAACCCACTCACTAAAATACCCATACAAATCCAAAAACTATTTTGAGCCCACATAAATATTCCCTACATACTTCCCGCAAATATTTCCCATATAAGCCTCATTAATTACTTTGGGCCATCTCACGAATATTACCCATTATATCCCACATATTATTCAACTTGGGTTTTCACATCATACCATTGCCAAAATTACGTCACAAAATTATACTATCTCCACAAAAAAAGCCCAAACTCATTCATCCTATGGGCAAAATCCAAAAAGCCCAACAAAACCCTCTAAAAGCATGTTACTACACAACACTTTAAACGCGTTGCTACACGGCACCCTAAAGCCCGTTGCTGCATGGCACTTTAAGAGCTTGTTGCTACATGACACCTTTAAAGCCCGTTACTACGCAGCACCCTAAAGCCCGTTGCTATACGGCACCTCTAAAGCCTGTTGCTATACGACACCCTAAAGCCCGTTGCTACACAACACTTTTACTAAGTCCGTTACTACACGATAATATTTTTACAAAATCTCAAAAAACCCAAATAATATTTTGGCACCAATTTATAAAGTCCAAATAACATTTTGGCACCTATTCATAAAGCCCAAATAATATTTTGGCACCTATTTATAAAAAGCCTAATACTCTTTTGGCAACTATTTACCAAAAGCCCAAGTACTATTTTGGCACCTATTTATAAAAGCCCAATATTATTTTGGCTTCTTTTACAAAAATCCAAGACTATTGGGCAAACAATTATTCTATTAAAGCCCAAATATCATTTGGCAAAAACAATTATATTATGCTCAAAGCCCAAAACTATTCCTTGGCAAAAAAATATTTTCATATATTAAGTGTGCGTTTGGATAGGGATGAAAAATGAAAATTATTTCATTATTGACTTATTTTTGCTACTATTCATGGGCTCCACTATACTTTTTGGCACTATTCATGGGTCTTCTTGTACTATTTCAATTAACTTTTACCTTTATGTGTACAGATACTTTTAGTAATAATTTTTCGTTTTCAAAGCAAAATAAGCGGTATCCAATCCGGACACACCCTAAAGCCCCTAACTTATGGGAAGCATAAAACTACTTATGATACATTACTACTTCTTCTACAAAAACTATGGAACTATACTTATTTTTCCATAAAAACTCTAACTATGAAAGCCCATGTATGTCACCCATGGCAAAACTATTTATTTTGTAGGGATGAGCAAGCCCAAGAGAGTTCAGAACAAGGCCCAACCGAGACAACCAAGCCCTTGTGCTAATCCCAAGAACCAAAGTCCCCTTGACCAACAGAAATATTTAGACTAACCACCAGCCAAGTTTCAGCACAACTAAATTGACAATTGGGGCCCATCACATCATTTTCAGCTTGTCATATCGGGCGTAAGAGGACATGTGTCCAACTAAGCCTACACCTTCCTAGGCAAGTTGATTTTCATAATTACTAATGTGACATAAGGCTGGGATGACTAGACACAAGATTGAGGAGCTGATGCCAACCATTCTCTCCCTCTTCTCCAACACAAACAATCAAGGAATAGGGGGCAGCCATGAAAGATTCTAGAATAGCTTGAAAACAATTTACTATTATGCCAAAAACGTGTACTTTCTGGTTCATGGACCAAGCACATGAATCCAAATGGGAAAACTTAGGGAAATGTGGTTTGGAAGACACTAAAGGGATCTCCAGCAAAGTTCCAAGTAAAGGGCTCCAAAATTGACACCTAGCTTAGGGTAACACAATTTGCCCTAGGGAGCTTTGATTCTAGTAGCAGATAACCAAGATCATTAGGCTAATACATGCTCTAATCCCATTAGTCGAGGACAATTAGCATTTAATACTAAGCCGAGCTCATTGCTATTACCCAAAATAGCAAAGGACATTCTAAAGCTGAACTTACCACTCTTGGCCAAATCCTATGAATGATTCTCCAAGGATTTTCTCAAGATTAAGGTTGATTTGGCAGAGATTATTTGCTAATCACCCCCTAAAACTCAACTATAAATAGAAGCTCTCCACCAACACTCCAACACACACCAATAGAGAAGAACCCTCTCATAAACTTCTTTGGAAAATTATTAGATACTCTCAGAGTACCATAAATCCGTACTCCCTCCTCTCACATGAATGGTGGGTCCCACCATGAATTTAATTAGTGGGACCCACCATTCATGTGAGAGGAGTGAGTACGCATTTATGGTACTTCGGGAGCATACAATAATTTCACAACTTCTCTATTTTCCTCTCCCTCTAATTTTCTTTAAGCTCTTAGTGAGGTTTCGAGCCTCTAAGTTCTTAGTTTCAAACTTAGAAACTAAGCTCTTGAGCCTCTAGCTCACAAATACCCCTCACACCTCTACTTATAAGCTCTTATCCATCCCTAGCAGAAAGCCCCAGTAGCTTTACTAAACACACTCTCTCTCTCTCTCACTATTCATAATGACCTTCACTACTCACTACATATACTATACCCATGAGCATACCCTAGTATCATAATGATCTTGTTGCGCTAGCTAGAATCTCTTTCTCTCCCTTCATCTCACACTAAGTTTTCTCCATTGCTTGTTATAATGGAACCCACAGTGTTTGTTTATTCATTTACTATTGAAGGTTATGATGTAATTATTATAGAGTTTTTCCCTCATGTTGTTGTATTAGAGGACTTTTTCTCATTGGAACCTATAGATGATGATTTTGGAGATGTAGACACTCTCCTTAATCTTTGAAATAGTTAACAGCTGGAGGTTTATTTGGTAATTGTCTCATTTTACCACAGGGAATACTTTATCATTTGGAATACTTACCCTGGAATAGTTTATCATTTGGAATATTTTATTATGGGATATTTTACTCTTGGGCTATTTCTCTATTGCAGTATGCTTTTTCGTTGTGTTGACGTGTTGCTGTAAGAAATATTTTTGGGCCATCTCATAATCCTTGTTAGTCCCAACCTAGGCCCAAGGCATAAAACAAGATGAATTCTTTAAATCTTCACCGACTTGACCTTTGGGCCATGCTTCAAGCCCATTGTCGAGTTTCGGTTTAGGCCCCTAACCCAACACAAATCTCATTTGTCGAAAGGAAGACTTTTCCGCCCCTGACAATGCTCTAATAAAATATTGAAGCATTAAGACAATGTCCTAAAGAAAAATGATTCAGATTATCGACCATGAATAGGTGTGGAATATGTTGAGATTTATTCAATGACCAAGTTGGCATGTGTAGATAGTGAAATGGTACCATGAATACTATCTTTTGCCATATCTATTTCTGTTTTATAAATAAGTGAGGTTGTTATATATGTGGAACCTTTTGGTCCATGTTAGAGATAAAGGTTCAGAGCACAACCCCATTTTATTATCCTACTCTTAATTGTGAGTTTAAGAATCATTATATTTTCTATTTTCCTATTGGTAGATTTTTGTAAAGTTTTATAGAATTTTAAAAAATAAAAAATGCAACCTCCTCAAGCTCATACCTGGAGAAATTATTCCATAAGCCTGGGCATAACGGTATGCGTCTTTAAGTTAATTGAAAAAAATTTTAAAATAAGGGAACATTTTTTTTTTTTCATTAAATTCTTGTAAGTGGTAACGGTCAATCATGGTGGATTGGTAGTGTGGTGGTGTAAGAATTTGACTGTGTCAATGCTGAATTCACTTTAGGCATGGAGCTTTTAAGGCTGTTTGTGAAGGAGCCAAGTTTGGAAGAGGTGGAAGAAGCTTTTCACGTACATATTATTGTACATATTAAAATCCGCTAATCATATTTGTAAAACTTATATAATAAAATTTGTAGAGTCTTTCTTACATTTTAAAACTTAATGGCCTATGTGACCTAAACTAACCCTACACAACCACCATGCAATTGTCAGTAGGGTCGAGTCAAACTTTGTCGAGTATTAAATGTTCAAGCTCGGCTCGACAACAAATAAAAAATAATCAAGCTTGACTTGAGCTTGAACCAAGCCTATAAACAGTGTTTGAGCTTGAGATCGGCTTGGCTTGGCTTGATTCATTAATCAAGCTGAGCTCAAGCTTAATATTGCTTAAACTCAAACTCAATATCAAGCTCTTGAGATCGAAATCCAATACAAGTACATTATCAAGCTCATACTAAGTATGTTGTCAGGCCTACTTGGCTTAGATGAGTAGTCCCAACACTCAATTAGTTTAAGGCTTAGTAAGATATGGATTAATTATTCAGGCCCATGTCAAACTTATTACAAAGCACATAAACCAACCTAAGCTTAGTTTGTTTTTATCGAGCCTAATCATTCACAAGTCTATTCATGAACAATATTTTTTGTTTTGGCTCTGCTCATTTACTAAACAAGACTAAAATTAAAGTTCAAGCTTGGTTTGTTTATAAACAAACAAACATGAATGAGCTTTTTATCGAACCAAGCTCGAAATGTTTATAAATGCCTTAGTTCATTTATAGTATTGTGTTGTCTCAAATTTGTCATCAAATTTCAGTTTTAAGGCCGAAATAATGATCCCAATCAAGATCTATGCAGTTAAAAAATAAATAAATAATTATTTTTTTTATAGAAAGGACAAAGTTTAGCTACAAAATTAGCTGTAGCTAACCTTACTTAATAAAATAAACACTACTACATATTTTAAAAATCTAACTATTGATTGCATTTTCTTTACACTCTTAATACATATGTCAAATTTTGTGTCAATCGAATATTATTTACTATATAATCTATAAGCTTATATTTTATGCATAATTTTAAACTATAAAAACTTACAATTTAAAAAATTTATTGATGACATAACTATTTGTAGGCTCCAAAGACGGGCTTGCTAGGCCAAACCACTATTTGGGTTCACAATTTATTTATCCGGTGGGTCCGGGTATTCTACTTTGGGTTGTCCTAGGCTAAGGGACCCAATCGAGTCACTTTTCTCTCTTTCTCCATTTTATCTCCTCTCTATCTCACTTACTCTTTTCTTTCCTCAGACTTGCATCCCCTAACTATCCATTCATTTCCCCTATTTATAGCCTTTGTTAATGGGGTGATCATCATTATCTCCTCCCTTAGTGCAAAGAAGGGTCCAATATCAATGAACTTAAGTGGATTTTTAGGCATGAGTGGCTTTGGAAATGGTTCCTACTTGAGTTAATGTGTTCGACAAATGAAGTTTCCTAAGGTTCCGCCTGGCACTTAAACGGCAATGTGATCGGACAATGTGACCAAGCATGTGCATAGTGCCCGGAAATGGTTTCCCGAGCATCCTGTGAGCGGGGCATACATAATCTGCCTTTTAAGTGTCCGGACAACACTCAGTTCACATTGGTAGCTATTCGTGGGTTTGGGCCGGGGCTCTTGTTGATGTGAAGGTTGGACCTTTGGCCCATATCATTAATTCATAGTCCTAGGCCCAATATGAAGTTGGGTGTTAGGTGCCGTACACTATTGATTTTTAATTTTTTAGAAAATTTGTAAGCATGGAGGATATAAGAAGATGTAATCCAATTATGGATTTGTCAAAATTCACCTCAAATAAAAAAATATCAAGTAAAGTTGTAGTCTAAAACTATAACCAATTTTGAATAACTAAACTTTGTCCAAAAAAAAAAACCACTCACGGTGGCAGCCCATGGCTCAACAAAGAATAGCCTGTTGTGATTGCAACAAACCCACCTAAAAGCCCATTTCAAACATCTAATGCATCCCAACGGCCCACTAGTAATTAAATTTGAAAAGGGTTTTTAGCTTATGTAGTAGTGAATGCAGCCCAATTACCCTAGTGGGCAGTCTTAGAAATACATATGTTGCTTTTTTTTTTTTTTTTTTTTTTTTTTGTATTTCACTTTTATGATTCACGATTTTTTTTTTTTTTTCATTTTAAATTTTGGTTATTTTATAAGAAAAGTTGAATGAATACATGATAAGTTGTGATTAGTGGAATACAAAAAAATAAGATAGGGAATTTGTATTCGTAGTGTTAGAACACTTGCATCAACTATGGTAAAATGGCATAAGAGCCAAATTTTGCCTAACAAACCCCAAAAATCACCCACCTAATGCTTATGCTTCCATTGTGCAAAATACATTTTTGCTACAGTATTTGTGCAAATATACACAACCATTGTAGTTGTGCACATGGTTTTAAAAACCGTACGGTAAAAGAACCGGAAAAAGAACTGATTACCGGTTTTCTGGTCGGACCAGAGTCCAACCAATGGTCGAACCGGTGATGTCATAAATAATTTAATTAATAATTATAAAAATAAATAAATAAATAATTTTATAAAACTCGTCATTTTAACTAAAAAAAATTAAATAATAGTAAAACATTAAACTTTAGCTTACCACAATTCAACCAAAAAAAAAAAAAAAACATATACAAGCACCCACAAGCCCAATATATAATATTTTAATTATTTTTAACCTTTCAAATAACAAAAAATAAGTGTACCAATGGGTAGCAATATCATTGCCCACTTGATATTTTTTTTTCTCCACACATTCTATTAAGTGCACCAATGGGTAACAATATCATTGCCCACTTGATATTTTTTTTTCCCCTCACATTCTACACGTTAACATCCTAACTACCCCACATTTTGAAATCCATTCATCTCACCTTTTGCTTTTTATAATTCTGTACATATCCCATCCCATCTCACTTTTTGCTTTTTATATCTTTTTCTTCAATACTCTCTCTCTCTCTCTCTCTCTCTCTCGAATATGTTCATGTGCAAGAGGCAAGACTCAAGAGCAGCAAAAACAAGCCTCAACTGAAGGCTGAAGCAGACGGATCATTACAAATGACAGATCTGCTTTGGGCTTCTTTGGTTCTTCCTCTAAATCTGATTTTTTTTTTTTTTTTTCTTTTGAGCAAAAGGCAAGTAAAGTAAATCTGATTTTTTGGGTCACTATGGGTGTCTTAGGCTTCACCACTTCATACTTGAGAGAGCATTTTCAAATTCAAAATCTCTCTTCTTAAATTTGAGTCAAAATCTCTCTTCTAAAATTTGAAAAAGAAAAAAAAAATCTCTTTTTTATTTTTTATTTTATTTTATTTTTGGTTAAAAAACACAACAACTGAAGTATTTATGAAAAAAATGCTAAAACCGGTTTAACCACACTTGTTTCCGGTTATGCCGGTTGAACTGGCGATTTATCTTGTTTGTCCGATTTTTTTCATTTCTAGTTTTAACTAATAACCGGACCGGATTAAGGTCCAGTTTCTGGTTGAACCAATTAAACCAGCCGGCCTGGTCCAGTTTTTAAAACCCTGGTTGTGCTTTTTAGTTTTTTATTCTTTCTTTGCATTTCCTAAAAATAAATGAAGAGAGTGAATAATGGTTATAATGTGTGAAGAGATAGAAACAATTTAAAAAATCAAGAAAATTTGATATTTTAATGAAGTATAATTTAGAATAGATAATATGATGTTAATGTTTTGAAAATTGGTCAAGTCAAAATGGAAAAAGTAGGGTTTTTTTTTTCTTTTTCTTTTTCACTTATATATATATATATATATATATATTTTTTTTTTTTTTTACATGCTATTGAACCTATTAAATGGGGCCTATAGATTGAACCCAAGATATTTAAACCAAGGAAGTTAATTTCATACCGTACTAGCTTCTGCATACTGCCGGAATTTGCCGTCTTGGTGCTTAGGCCGTACAAAAATGCTCTTCTTTCATTTCGGTTTAAATACCGGCTGTATCGGAACCGTTTCGGGCATACCGGGATAAATACTGAGTTTCGGCCGGAAAATAGATACCGAGCGAAACAAAAAAACTCAGAAAACCCCCAAAATTTCAAGATCCACCTCCTCACTCTTACCTTGGTTTTTCCTCCTCTTCTTCGTATTTGTCTCTACTACACATTTCTTCTTCTTTTCCTTTGTTTCGCCGGCCTCTGTTTCTACAACCCCTTCATCTTCTTCATTTATTTCTCAACGTGTGTCTGTCTCTCTTTTTAGTTTTGGTACACTCACTTGAAAGTAGAAACTAAGTAGTCAATCAAGAAGCAAGTGACAAGACTTCAAAGCAAAATGTGTGGAGGTTAAAAAAAAAAAAAAAAAAAAACAAACAAACAAACAAACAAACAAATAAACAAACCTTATAATGAAAGACTAATGGGCTACAACTCTAAGCAAGATATGTGGAGGTGAAAAAAAAGAATGAAAAAAAAAATCCTAATGAGTTAGGACTTCCAATAGTTGACTTGGAAACTCTACACATTTCAAATAAAAAAAATTATTGGTTAACGTAAATCATTTCAATTTTTTTAAAGGTTCAAATTTTCTTTTTCTTTTTCTTTTTTTTTTGTTCGAAAAGTATTTCAATCTAATAATTCTATCAATTAGTCTTTAAATATTTATGAGCTTTTAATATAATAATTATTAAAGGAGAGAGAGTAGTGAGTTAAGGAGAATAAAAAAGGGCTAAAAAAAAGATATTGACAAGGTAGAAGAGATATGAGTAAAAAAAAATATTAATATTTGTTTTAGTAACTTATTATAATTTTTGAAATAATTTTTTTTTTTAAATTTCAGCTATGACTCCACTATTGTAACATGCATTTTTGAGTTTTGGTAAAACTAAAATAGCTATATAGCTATTTAGCATTGCTCGTTGCTATGAGTGTCCAAGTAGACCTAGAACCCGACCAACCCGGCTCGAAAACTAGCAGACCCAATACCGGGGACGGTCGGCGGCAAGTCTTCGCCCATAAAACCCGAGACTAGCGGGTCTGTTGATGGGTTTGAGCATGAAAAACCGATTTTCAACCGACCCGACGGGAAACACATCAAAAAATGGTTACTATCTGTTCTCCACCGATTTTACATCGAGATCTCGTCGGATCTCTTCGAGATCTCTTCAAGATCCGGCCTAATCTCGTTGAGATCTGCCAAGATCTCTTTGAGATCCGGTTAGATCCAACAAAACATAGAGATTTCGGCGAAATCCGACAACAATTTCTGCAAAATCCAGCGACGATTTTGAGCATAAATAAAATCCAACGATGATTTTCGCAAAACCAAAACAGATCGATACCCGACTAGCGAACTGGCGACATCCGACCACCCAAACCGCTGCAGTCGGCGAGTCGGTGCCAGGTCCAAGTTTAGGAGTCCCAATCTGGTTGGGTCGGTTCCGGGTTAGGTACAAACCCGACCCGGACCGACCTTGCGGATGTGCCTAGCTACCGCTAATACTCTAACTCCACCAAAAAATATAAAAACTTGTCAAAGTGATATATTGAGTTATTAGAAATATAACTTTGTATATTGTATAAAATAATAAAAAATAGTGGTAAACCCGAAATGGTACACCGGTATTGATCGGTATTCGAAATATATCATACCGCCGATCAAATCGGAACAGTCTCAGGTACAGTATTGACTTCCTTGACTAAAACTACTAAAAGATGTCTCTAGTACTACAAGGATTGCATCGTGGCCTCTCATTTCTATGGGCTTCCCGAACGCATCAAACTTATCCACCCTTGGGCCTTCAATGAAACAGCCCCAAAGCCCAGCGATCCCAAAAGAAAATAGATAGTCTCGAACATTTTATTCTGCATGTAACGACACGTCTGCACCTAACAAAACACTGCTGCCACGCTTCAACCATGCATGCTAGGCATATCCCCTACAATTGTCATTGGCCATTGACATTGTCTTACACATTTTAGAGCAATGCTATATACACAAAAAATTTTCAAAACAATAAGTTGTCAAATTTTTATTGGTTTTTATTTAAATCTTTTATTAATATCACATTTTTACCAGTTGGGTGTGAAATTTTTTATCAATTTTTTTATTACAAACTTTCTCCACATTTTATCTTTTTACTTCTACTATTCTTCCAGCTAAATAAATAGTGGTCACGGAAAGGCAAATCCTTTCTCAAATCTCTGTAGTAAGATTTGTGATAAGCATTTTAACTCATAATAAATATTCTTAGGTTTTCTCTTTGCGGCTGTTCTTCTCATCGGTTCAACTGTGGTGGTGGAAAAGATAACCAACAATGAGAACAAATGTTAGTATATTTTCACCTTAATTGGAAAAAACTAAATTTTAAAGACTCATTTAACAACTGAAGTAAAAATTGGTCTAAATTGAATTTTAACTAAACAATAAAGGAAGGAAAAAGAAACCTCTCTAATATTTGTTAGAAAGAAGTCAATTTGGGTCTTTCATCCAAATTTATTAGCATATGAAGCTGTGTAAATAATTTTTTTGATAAATTACACAACTCTCCTTTGAGGTTTATCGTTACACAACCCTCAAAAATTTCATGAAATGACAATCTCCATTGAAGTCTAAATAAAAGCAACAGTTATAAGATTTTACTAATGAAATTTTAAAATTTTTAAAAGAGATTCTAATTAATACATACATACTTCAAAGGAAGTACTATTTAAATGAATTTCAAGAGAGAGTGATGTAATTTAACATTTTTTTTAATTGTATTTATCAAACAATAAAATCTATTAAATGACATATTTCATGAAAGTTTTTTAGTTAATTTTTTAATAAAAGAGAATGTTTATACGACATTGTTAGCAAATTTATACAAAAGGATCAAATGGATTCATTTTTACAAAATGATGGACTCAATTGATAAAAATAAAAATTTAGGGATCACTAATTTGCAAATTGAAGTGAATTTAATTTTTTGTTAATGAATTCTTTTCTATTATTTTTGTCTTTTAGGACTCTTCTATTGGCTTCTCTCATTTCACTTTCAACCTCTCTTTTTATTAATTTTATATAACTGATATATGATCTCTCTCTCTCTCTCTCTCTCTCTCTCTCTCTCTCTCTCTCTCTCTCTCTCTCTCTCTCTCTCTCTCTCTCTCTCTCTCTCTCTCTCTCTCTCTCATGCTTGAGACCAACATTTGTAGGTTGAGGTGAAAACAAGAGTAAGGAAAACCTTAGTTAGAAATCTAGGTTAAAAATATTAGTTTTCCCTTTTTGATTAATACTAGAAAACTATGGTAAAATGGTGGGGCTCAGGAGTTTTTCACCTGAGTCCACCAGATTATTTTCTCTTTAAACATGTGAGAAAACTTGAGTGCAAGTATATAGTTTTTCGCCTCACTATTATCTATCTTTATTTCTCCTGCCGACAACCACCAACTTTCATTTTCATCTTATTCCAACACCTTTTTAGTAAATTCACACAAATTACATTTTTCATTCTCTAATTTTTATTTTCAACCAAAAAAAAGGGGGAAATTTTCATTTATTTTTCATTACTTAATTTTTCCATCTCCCAACCAAACACACATGATAAAAAACTAAAAAAAAATTATGCTCACAACATTTTCTATCATCCTAAGAATTATGGTATATATTGTTTTTTACATTAAGAATTATGGTATGGCGAAAGCCTTTTGTATTTTTTTTTTTTTTTTCAACTTGTATAAATAGAAAAATTACAACAAACTCATTTTTTTTTTCTTGTGGAAATGGACGCTGCATGCAAAAGGATCAAATCAGGTAGATGACAGCGACACAAAGGATGGCAGACATGAAGGAGGCAGCCTGGGCGGTTGTGGCGAGGATGGAGGCGGCAACAACGGCAAGGCTGGAGGCAGCAACAATGGTGAAGGTGGTGGTGGAAAGGGTGGAGGTGACAAAGGTGGTGGTACGGTGGAAACTGAATCCCAACCCTTGAACTCAAGCTCAAATATATGTTTGGCCCTACTAAACGTGTATGTAATAAAATAATCTTAATAAAATTTGAATGCACAATGTCGACAGCCGAATTTTGACCTCAAGTATGACGCTTTTGAAATGTTTGAGATTTTGTGAATTGTGTGTGTGTGTGAGTGCATCCTTTAATAAAGTAAGGAAAATCCTAAGGGCTGCTAAGCTAAACTAAGGACAAGATCATGTCTTCAACCAAAAATCATGAATATTTAGAAGCTTAATTACATGTAAGAAATATGTTAGGCTTGTTTTGATTCATTCCTATAATTCCCTATTTGAAAAGTAACTTGAATAATTGACATTTATTATGAAAAAATTTGTTTGAAAATAAACTATACATGCTTTAATTTGACCATCAAATAGAAGAATAAATTACACCTCGCTTCTTTAAAAAGCATTAGCAGGCTAAAATTACAAGATTGCGTCATGCAATCTTTTTTTATTTTTTATTTAGAATGACATGCAATTCATTTTAATTTATCTTAATTTGTCAGTAAAATATTATACACAGCGTTATACTATAAGTTATAACAACTTGTCCTTCTCACCAAAAAAAAAAAAAAAAAACGAAACAAAACAAAACACTTGAAATCCAACCAAAAATAAAATAAATAAAAATAAACAGGATTTTTTTATTATTATTAAAATAGAAACTGGCATTAATTCTAAGTGTTGATTATGTTCTGATTCATTAAGATGATTTAAATATGAGATAGCCCAATTGACAATGTGAGTGAGTCGCTATTAAAATGACATCAATCACTTAAATAACAGGTTATAATACCATCAATTCGACTCAACTAAGCTTTAAGATTCTTTCTCAAAAAAAAAAAAAAAAAAAAACACCTAAGCTTTAAGATTAAGACCCTATGACCTATCCAAGGCCATATGCCCAGGTGTTCCTTCATCTCTTTAAGAATCACGTCTTTCCTTACAATGTATATATACCCCTTATTCACACCTTGTAGGTCCATAGGAGAGTGGGCGATACTACTAATTGAACCGAGGTTCTGAGAGCTCAACTAAATATTATTTAAATGATATTTAGATGTAAAAGATCCCTTTAAAATTTTTGCCTTAGACCTCAACTTATGCCAACCCTGATCTGGATTACCAGCACTCCTGGCATGGATTAGACAGCTCAGTGGAGGTCTCATTGGTGTTCGTTGACCCATTTGCTGAGGACTAGCTTGCTGTTGTTGCATTTGTTGGTTCAGTTGTGGTATTACCATAGTCGATGGTGAGCCCACCTGCGAAGGTGAGACCACAGCCTGTAGTGGTGAGGTGGTTTCTTGCTGCAGCTGTAGCTGTTGTAACTGTTGCTGCTGTAATTGTGGTGGCTGCTGTTGGTTCATGTAAATACCCATCCCTGCCATCCCCGTCATCAACTTGGTTGCCTGTTGCATTGTGCTCATGCTAGTCTTGTTTAAAGTCTGACCAAGCATTGAAAGACCAGAAGAGTCTGGATGTTTCTGTCTGGTTCCTGAAATCCTAGCTAGGCTTGACTGAGGGCCCCTAACATGTTTGCTTGATTCTGTGCCATTCTTGCCACGGGAGCTGCTTGTTGTGGACTCGATCCAGATTGAAGTTGCTGGCTTATTGCGGTGGTAATATTTGAAGCCTGGCTAAGATTCATTGGGTTCTGGCCAACATTTCCTATACCAGAAATAGGTGTCATTGGTGCCAACATTCCAGTTCCTATTCCCCCAGCAGCTCCCATGCTCGTGGCATTGCCAAGGTCCCCAAGACCAACCATGTCATTGCCCATGTTTCCCACACCCTCAGCTGTTCCAAGTCCCATCATCATTTTCCTTTGCATTTGTGGCTGCTGCTGTTGTTGCTGCTGCTGTTGTTGCTGCTGCTGTTGTAATGCCTGAAGTTGGAGAGGGGAAGCCTCGCTCACCATGGGATTGCCCAACTGCATGTTGGAATTCTGCCTGAAGTGTGAAAGTGTAGTTGGTCCAGGTTGTAGTAGTTGTAGCAGTTGTTGTTGTAGTTGTTGCCACTGATGAAGAAGATGAAGTAATGATTGTGGGTCCAGCTGTTGTGACCTCTGGGGAATTGAAACCCCAGACAAGAGTCCTTGAGACATTTGTAAGGCCGGGGAGTTTCCTGGAGGCAGCATCCTTGCATTTGCTAAAGGATTCTGGGATGAGTTTAGAGAGGCATTACCACTGTTAGTTGGCTTTGCAACTTCATTCGATGGTTGACCAGAAACTGCTTCTGGGTATTGCGTAGGACTCCAGCAGCATTTGATTGGCTGCCCTAGGCAAGATTCATTTGGGATGGTTTTGTTCGGATTTGATCATCCACATGACATCCTTCATGTATCATCTGCAGGAGCAGATAACATTATGCACATTAGAAAAAAGAAAGAGGAAAACAAAACATAGTAATTTGTAATTTATATATATACACACATTAGAGATATATTAGCTCAATAACATAAGCGTAAATAAACACATGCACATACACATACACGTACATTTATGTTTGTAGTTCTAGGTTCTTCTTCTTCCTTGTGTTTGTATGTGACATTAATGGATTTTCCTTCTTCATCTTCTCTGTGTTTGTATGTGACAATGGATTTTCCTTTGTGAACCTTGGGTGATGCTGCTAAGTATTCATTGAGCTCAGGAAAAAGTGCATTGTCGTTGTCAACCCTAGAACAGTCTAGATCTGCCATGATCCTTCCTTCCTTCTTAATATTAAACATAACGTAAATCAATTAAATCCTAAGACAAAAGGGTTTCGTTCGAATAATCAATTAATACTTTGAAGATGAAAAGAGAGTGAGAAAGAGAGATTGAAAATATACCTGGCCAAGATAGATAGAGAGTTTTTTTTTCTGCTCGAGCCCTAACACTGACACAACGCCGAATCATGAATTAGAATTAGAGAAAGAAATATATATATATATATATATATATATATATAACAATAAATATAGCCAGGTTGATCGGTGATAGATTCAGACCAACCCAAGACAGTTTGAGACTAAGGAAGGATTTAAATTTTTTTTTTATTTTTTATTTTTTAATCTAAATATCACTTAAATAATATTTAGTATATTTTTTTAAGACAAAGTTTGGCTATAAACTACAACTTACACTAACAAAACTAACATGATTACATATTTTTAAAATCTAATCATTAAATTACATGTTCTTTGTGTTATTAACACAGATATCAAATTTCATGTCAATCTGATGTTATTTAATATTCAATTCATAAACTTATTTGTTATCAGTGACAGACCAAGGTAGGGACCCAAGGGAGCCAGGACCCTCCCTGGGTCCAAATTTTCTTTTTTTTACAAATTATATATATCATTTTTAATTTGTAGTTGCCCATTTCAAAACTTTAGGCCCCCCTCCAATTAGCAATTATCCAACCCAAAAACTTAACAAAGACAATAAAAAACATTCACAATGTTGATTGCATTTTAGCAAAATAATATTTTATCACTAAAGAACCAAAAAACTATTTGTTATTTGAGAAGTTAAAGGTATTTTTTTGCAACCACTGTAAACTAGTATAAATACCAATTGACAGTAGCAAGTTGTTAAAAATAAAATACAATATTTTATTAAAATTATCTCTCTACCTTTAATTAAAAAACTCAAATTCTCTATCTTCCTTTATTTTTTTAATGAGTTGTTTATATTATTTTAAATGAAGTGGTAAAAAACTAGAACATAAGAACATTTGATATTGAGTATATTGTATAATGAGGTGGTAAAATAGATAAATTAGCTTTTTGAAGTGCTAAAAGTAAAATTTTTTAGCACCACTACTATGAATGCTCTAATCAAAAAAAAAAAAAAAAATCCTAGCTAGCCTAGTATTTAAAAAAAAAAAAAAATCATCATCATCATCATTATTGCTTTTGTTGGTAGATGATTGTATTTTAATGTATTAAGAAATAACGATTAATTTGTATATTTATAATTTGTTAATACTATATAGATGCCTATTTGATTTTTTTTTTTCTTATATTCTGGCTCCCTCTAGCATGAAATCTTGGGTTCGTCCCTGTTTGTTACGCATAATTTTAGACTACTTGAAATTTAAACATTTGATTAATGACATGGTCACTAATTTTTTATTGGCGAAAACCACATTTTTATCCCTATATTTTCACGCGATTCCCACTTTGGTCCTTATCTTTTATTTTCACCGCTTTTAGTCCCTAAAATCAAAAAAGCGATCTCGTTTTTGTCCTTTCCGTTAGTGCCCTAATGGCAAAGTCCTAGATGACAGACGGAACACCCTAGTAACTAACATGGACCTGATGTGACAACGATGTGGCGATTAAAATATTATTTGGCATTTTTATATGCAAAGTTAGCATTTTAATTTTTTTTTTTAAAGTCATGTCAGAAAATTTAAACTAAAAAAGAAAATAAATTAAAAAATGAAACTTAAATCTAATTAAAAAAAAAGTTTAAAAAAAAATCTAATTAAAAAAAAAACCTTAATTTCTTAATTTTAATTTAAACTAAAAATGCAAATTTCATTTAAACTGGAAATTTAATTTCTCAATTCTCATATTTTTGTGCATTTTATTTTTTCTTAACCAAACACAAAAATAAGCTGGAGCTCCCTAAATCTCAGATTAAATCAAATTCTCTTCTCCTCTCTCTCTCTTTGAGCTAGTCCACAACTACCATAAGCCACTACCAGCTATGGTTTTTCTCCGAACCTCTATTCTCGCGATCTCACTCTCTCTAATTCATCGTGTCGAATCGATTTCTCCAACTCTCTCTCAGCGTCCTTCTTCGCTCCACTACTCCGGTCACTAGAGGTCCGATCTTGTCACCTCAAGCTCAACATCACCGCGCGCGGAGCTCTGTCGTTTGATCGGGGCATATAGGTCACAAATCGGTTGGTGTTGGTCACGATCTCTCCGACTTGGGTTTGTTTTTCCATGTGAGTGTTGGTTTGTTTTAAATTTCTAGGTTTGTTTTTTTATGTGGGTTTGATGATTTTTCTGGGTTTATGGGTTTGATTTGTTGGAGGTTTTGATGGACGATGGTGTTTGGATGGAAAATGGGAACATCGCCGATGGTGGCCGTGGCATGCATCAAGAAGAGAATCCATTGCCTATGAGTGGGTATCTAGGTTTGTTTGAAACTTGCATGAGTGGGTATCTGGGTTTGTTTGAGACTTGTGTGACTAAGTTGGTTCAAATTTGGGTATCCTTGCTCTTGTTTTGGGTTTGTTTGTGTTTTTGTTTTTTTGGAGAGATCGTGGAGTTGTTTGTTTTTATGGGATTTTTTGTTTCATGTTTCTGATGAAAAATTTTGGGTTTATGGGTTTGCTAGAGATTGAATTGGTTACTAGTTTATGAGTTTATTTCTTCAATTTATTTATGGTTTGGTTTGGTTTTTTGGATTTATTTCTTGTTTTTCTAGATTTGATGGAGTAGATTTGGTTGCTGGATTCGGATTTGAGGTTTGCTGGAGATTGGTTTATTTCATAGATTTAGGAAGAACATAAAAAACAACTTCAATTCTTATGAAAAAAATAATGAAAGTATAAATAAAAAAGGTTTTTTTTAATTTATTTTCTTTTCTGGTTTAAATTTTCTAAAATGGCTTTTTAAAAAAAAATTGAAATGTGATGTGACATATAAAAATGCCAAATAAAATTTTTTTAATAATATTTTAATCGCCACGTCGGCGCCACGTCAGCTAGTAGGGTGTTCCATATGTCACCTAGGACTTTGCCGTTAGGGCACTAACGGTTGGGACAAAAACGAGATCGCTTTTTTTATTTTTTATTTTAGGGACTAAAAGTGGTGATAAAAGATATGGACCAAAGTTGAAATCATGTGAAAATGTAGGAATGAAAATGTGGTTTTCGCCTTTTTTTTATTTTCAAAAAATTTTACAAGCATAAAAAATATAAGAAGAAAATATAATCAAATGGTAAAATTGTTAAAATTCACGTGTAATAAAAAGATATTGAGGGAGTTGTAGCCTTAGGCTACAACCAAATTTGTAGCCAAACTTTGCCCTATTTTTTTTATTTCTTACAATATTATTAATTCTTACTTTTTAATATAACTAATTCATCCCAAGTGTGCTAGTGATACTACAAATTTTACCATATAAGTTGATGTTGCAAGATATTAGTGGGCTAATTGTTCAAACCAAGATGCAAAGGAAGACTTGAAAATATGGAAGAAAGATACTATTGGAGTGCACCGATATAGTGCAGGCCAAGGACCCTTTGATGGTTAAGTAAGAAATTCTCTAAAGATCTCCAAGAACTCTAAAGGTATCAGAGTTAAGATTTTTCACTTGTACCTTAAAATTGAGCAAGTTCTGGCCTTTATATAGGAGACCTTGAGTGGGTCTCCTTGTTTTATGCCACTCTCCTCATGGGAGACATATTGGCTGAGTGGAGGTAGCGGGAGAGAATTACGGGAAATTTGCTCCCACTTTCTAAAGTAGTGGAATTGCGAGATAAATTCTATTTGTGACATACATGTGATTAAATTTATCTAAGAGTGTATTTGTTTGGAGATGAAACAGGGTGGATGAAAAACTTTAAAGAGAAAATGGGAAGAAAAACATTTTTTGAGTGTGTTAGGTTAGGTAAAGAGGAAGGAAAATAAATGGTGGGTCCCAGATGTTTTCTCCTTGGGCCCACCAAATTATTTTCCCCCCAAAATAGAGAGAAAACTGAGTAGGGATGAATTTTTTCTTAATTTACAAAAATGCCCATGTGCACATCCTTTAAGTTGCCTTTATTTTTTTTCCTTCTACACTGGGCCATATGTTGCCCTTTTCTTTTCTTTTTTTCTTTTTTTCACTGGGCAATACTATTACCCTTTTTTTTTTCTGGGTTGTTGCCTAGGGCCTGGCATGCCTCTTTCTTTTTCTTTTTTTCACTGGGCATTACCGTTACCCTTCTTCTTCTTCTTCCTTTTTTTTTTTTTTTTCCTAAGTAGTAACATTGCCTCTTTTTTTTTCTTTGAGACATTATTTTTATTTTTTAATAAATTTGGGTGATTGCTTTTTTTTTTTTTTTTGGTGTGGTTATTTGTTACTTTTTTGTTTTAATTAAGCATCATTCTTTAAAAATGGTATATGAGTAAATTTGTTCAAATTCATTTTTTCTATTTTTCCACTTTTTCACTCCCAACGAAACAAAAAAGAGAAAAAATAAAATATTTTATATTCTCCTACTTTCCATCCTCCCACCATTTTCTATCCTCCCACTTTTCCACTCCTTCAACCAAACGGTCCCTAAGTGTTGAATGGCAATTCTTGTGGACGAGTACTATAGATGGACAACTAGAATACCTTGGACAGTTCGCTATGGTCTTATAGTGGAAGTAGGTGACGTTCTTCTAGTATGGACAGTCTGACAAACGTTGGCAACCCCATAGACAAGTCATTTTATTCCACATCATACGTTTTGTAAACTTATTATGTGTCACCAATAACAAATATTCAAACATTCATTTATTATATTGATTAAGTGGCATCAATCATAATCTTGTCATATCAGTTTGTAAGTTTTTTATTATAAAATTTGTAGTAACTTTATCATTTTTCATCCATATAATGGTGATTGGGTTGGATTTTGTAAAGTTGTAATTCAACTTTTTTGTGTTGGCTTTAATTTCGTGCCAAATTTGATTGTAATTTATTCAATCTTACTTCCCTGTATTTATGTGGGTTTTTAATTGTAAGAGTCGAGTGTGAGAAAGTATGAAGACTCAAGCTTAAAATGATGAACAAGTGGATTTCGCAAGTGCCTCGTGAAAAGCTATCCCACAAGAAAGCCACTTGTACAACACATGATTTGGAAGGCGAAAAGTCATGTCAGCCTGGAGGATTTTGCGAGTATCTCACAAGTAAGGTCTTCTCGCAAAATACTCGCGAAACATTCTTGTCGAACCATGAGCTATGCCATTCCACCTCAAAACTAATTGATAATGAGCAAGACACTTAAATCTTTTATGGCATTCGATATCACAACACACGGGCTTATTTTTAGAGTGGTTGTTGGGAGTCAAATTGTGGTCCCCTCAATAATCCCTCTCTCACAATGACACTCCCGTGACTTGAACCCATGACCTTGGCTTTGATACCATTTGTCGGACCATGAGCTAAGTCATTCTACCTCAAAACTAATTGGTGATAAGGAAGACACACTCAAATCTTTTATGGCATTCGACACGACGCCATGTGAGTCTATTTTTAAAGTGGTTGTAGGGAGTCAAATTGTGGCCCCCCCAACAATCTGTTTGGCAAAATGTCACATTTTGTTTTACCAAGTTTTTACCCACATTATATATATCCTCATTACTCACAAATTGTAATGAGTGCTTTTCAGAAAGAAAACCCTAGAAAACACACTTGAGAGTTAAAGATTGTCATACCTACAATCATCTACACATTTCCTTGTAGTTTTCCTCTACTCCTACCTCTCCATCTCTAAATCCTTGAGAGGTTGATAACTCAAACACTTACCACACCCAATCTAAGTGTTAAGTGAGGTTTTGGTGCTGCTAAGAAGCAATGATTCATTGGCAAATGCAATCGGGCTGAATTGCGGGATCCCGGAAAGCTAGAGAAGACAAGATTCCAAGAAGCCAGTTGATAGTAGGAGCTTGGAAGACTCAAGTACATTGGGTAGACTAGGCTTGGAGGGTCTTTTGTTATTTGTGTACTCCAACTTTATTCTCTAGTGGATCGATTTCGACTTGAAGAGTCGCAGAGAGATTTTTCGCCAAGTTCTTCGGTTTTCTCTTCAATAACACAACTCGGTGTTATCTTGTGTTTGCATCTCTCTTCCCTACTCTTTAAGCTTATCTTTTATTGTTGATATTGGATGAATATGGCTTAGGGTAGTTTTATCGATTGTTTGCGCTCAATTACTCTTATTCAGCACTTAGTTTAAGTTAGAGTAAAATCAATCTAGCCTTTTTTTTTTTTTTATTGGGGATCTAAAAAAGCTCTTGTGTTTTTCACACAAATCCGAGTTTTCAAATTTCTATTAATTCATAAATTTTTTTTTTTGGATAAAATGTTAAATTATTTCAAATTTTAATGCAAAAACTTACAAACCGATGGGACAATAAGGTGTCACTTCAAAAAGGAATAAATGAGTATTAAATTACTTCTTATAATTTGTGAACATATCAATTTATAAAACCTATGAAGTAAAACTTGTAATATATTAGTATAATTCTAATATTTTGAGCTTTCTTAATTAGAGCATTCACACCCGAGTGTCTAAATATATACTCATTTTACCATCTAAAAAAACTATTTTATTTACTTTACCAACTCATTTTACAATTTACACTACATCCCACTTCTTATTTTTCACATCCAAAAAACACTATTTATTTTATTATTCATTTCTCTCTCTCCTCCTCTCTGACTCCTTCTATCCATCTCTCTATTTTCCTCTAAAGCAACCCTGCCATATCAAACCACATTAAACCACCACCACAATCCCAATCCACCGCCACAAACACAAATCAAAATAACCAACCACCACTAGATCAAAACCCAAAACAAATAAACTACCTAGAGTCCTAGACCATAGGAACAAGCCACACCAAATCAACCCAACCCAAACCCAAATCAAACTATCACCACTACCACTAGAACCCATTGCAAACCTACAGCCAAAGCCACCAGCCATCCTTGAACAAACCACTAGAACCCCTGATCTCCTTTGTGTTTTTAAATTGTTATATTTTTTTCTTTTATTTGATTCCATAAATGTTATTATTTTGCATTATAAAAATAGTATATACGAATATAGTTTTTTTTTTTTTTTTTGATTATCATATAAACAAATATAGTATTCTATTACAAAGCATGACTGTGATAATTTGGCATTTGATACTATATCTTTTAACATTTTCTTGAAAAAATGGATACTCTCTCTCTCTCTCTCGATTTTTTATTATTTCTTGCCTCTACTTTAGGTTGATGAAACATGTGTTTTTTTTTTTTTTTTTTAAACTCTATTTTAGGTTAATACGTTTTGGTGTTGTATTTTTGAGTTTTGCAACACAATTAGTCTCTCTTCCTCTTATAACTTTGGTTTGATTTTTGTTTGAGTTAATACTTAACTATTTTGGAAGTGAGAATTTGAATTTCTATCAAAACACAATATTAATTGTAGAAAAAATAATTGGAAAATCATAGCACACTATAACATAATTTCAAAGAATATAGACCATCTCATAAAAGAATAATATCAATAAAAAAATCTACACTAAAGATAATAGAATGATATATTGGTAGAGATAGAAAGATGAAAAATAATTTTAGAAATTTTTTAATTTTTAGGAAAAATAAATTATCTTCAGCAAATTTTAGAGAACAAATTATACATTACACCACAATTATAAAATAATTACATGTTTGATCTATTTAGACCCCTTTTAAATCATATTAGTATATGAATTAGCTAAGTAGTTACTTAGGTTAATTATGAGATCTGGGTTAAACACATGCAAACATATTAATTAGTACAGAAAATTAAAGAAGATAGTAATATGATGACCTAAGAAAACCAATGAAACCAATTGTTTCAAAATAAAAATTAAAAAAAAAAAAAAAAAAAAAAAAAAAACTTGGGAATGACTTAACTTAGCTGTCCTCAAGGTAAACAGATCCACTATGATAGAATGAAAGTTGACAATAGATTTAAACCTTAAGTCTAAAGCTACCTCTTGTAGAACTTACTCACATGACCACGTGCAGCTCGGACTCCATGAACTCTTCCATCTTGAATTTGCTGAACATAAACTCCCATGTTTGTGACTTTGAGATCCCACTCAAAGTTTTAGCAACACAAACTCTCCAGTTTGTGACTCCAAGACCACCCTTGAAAGTTTAAATCATCAGTTATGTATGATCTTGTATGCAACAACTTTAAATCTACCGATTCTAATGGTATGAGAATGATTTTTGGTAGTGACTTTGAAAGGAGAAGGCACAAGACTTTTTAGATCTCAAAAGAGCACCTCCAAAGTCATTACAAAACGTGCCTTAAGATTTCCTTTAAATAAGTGTGAAATAGATCTGAAACCCTAATCACTTAATGGGCTTGATGGGCTATTGGACTTTAATTAGAGTCTCATGGAACCCGTCTTTCGATCGGTCAAACTTGTTCTCTCAATCAGTCGAACTTGTCATGTTTGAATTCTGAACCCGCAACTTCCTTTTTCTTGTATTCTAACTTGTAGTACCTTGAGCATTGTCTAATAAATCTTATAGACTCTATGATTTATACCTAAACAACTTTGTGCTCGTGGTTTGTCAATTGTTTTTAACTTTTATAACCTAACATTATCTATTCCCACACATCGCGTGAGCCTGCGATTAGTTCATTATAAAACTCATTAGGTAGTATTATATTTGAGAATCGGTTATATTTAAACATAATTAAAAAGAGGGCCAAAATATAAAAACACCCTATGATGTTTAGGTGAGTTGCAAACTAACCTCCTAAGATTTCAATTTTTTTTTTTAATAATTCCTAGAGATTTTCATATTTATAAATTAACCCTATGTTAAAAATTGAAATTTTTATTTTAAATAAAAATTATATAAAATTCAACTCCAGATTATCGTAGACATACACCAATCTCCACCATATCCAACCGTCGCTCCTCTGTCCCCACTTTTCATTAGGTATACAGAGTGAAAAAGCAAAAAAAAAAAAAAAAAAAAAAAACCAAACAAACAAAGAGAGACCAAAGATAAAGCAAAGAACTTGGGGGCTCTTGCTTCTTAGCCCTACCATTATCAAAAATCAAGGAGACTATTCATGAGTATAAACTCACCTTAGTCCTCATATTGATCTTGAGTATTAACAAAGAGTAGTCTTTGCCTCCTCTTGCTAGGCCGTCTTGGTTTGATTTAATGATAAAGGAAAGTTCAATACTTCACAAAGGACACAATTATTTGTAGTATTGAGACTTTAAGGTAAGAAAAACTTAAATAAATTATGTTCAGGATTAATCAAATGATTTTTAAAAATATTTACTAGCTTAAACTTCAAATAGTGATGCTTCTTTGAGAGAAAGTTAAAGACAAAACCAATGCTTAGATAAAACATGTGAATAGTGATCATTGATCTAGGCCAATGGCCATCCATTTACTTGACTATTTATTTAATAAATCCTTATGAGTTATGATTTAAGAACGCAAGATAGTAGGAATTTTTTTTAGAACCTTCTAAAATTCCTTTTAATACCTCATAGCCAAATTTGATAGATCAAATACTTTGGTGACACTCCATCATTTATCCACTTTAAGATAGACTCTCTTATGCCAAGAGAAATGTACATAATTCAAATCTCCCTTCTTAAATTATCGAATTAAAAAAAAAAAAAAAAAAGTCTCTCTTTAATACCAAACAAAAACTCCTAAAAAAAAGTATAGGGTTTTCTTGCACTAAAAACAAATTTCCCAACTGGACCCAACTATTCTCAATTCAATAGTTAACACCAATTGGGTCTGACTGGTACTTATTGCTGCTTCTTAATTCTTATAGCTTTGATGTTCATTAAGAAATATAAAAATTAGTCTTGGTTGAAGAATTGAAAACCCACTCACGGTTCAAAGACCAAGGATTTTGCACCAGGCAATTCAGGATTGGCAAGTAAGGAGGCCTCGTCAAGAACCTTTTCGACCAATAGGTTTGTTGTTTTGCTCAGACCATATGTTTTTCAACCACTAACTAGGGAGCATGCAACATCTTTCATGATTGCAAATCAATATTGAGGGACTTTATTCTATAAAAAAAAAAAATATTGAGGGACTTTAGAATAGTTGTGACTTGTAGTGCACTGTCCTTTTACTTAAATAAAAATAAAATAATGAAAGAGAATATATTTTCAGAAGAAAAATAATAGAATACTAGTCGCTAACCCGTGCAATGCACAGGAAAACTACTAAAACTAAAATCTAAAGATATATTGTGTTTTCTTTTTTTTTTTGTTTGTTTGAAGAATGTTATATAATACAGGAGTATATATAGAAGTTCAAATCCCTGTAAAAAGTTTAGATCTCTTAAAACATTACACCAATATGAGAAATTAGGGTGCTTTGTTCAACCCAAGTACAAAGTTAAAACCAACCTCTAACTTCATACCTTTAGGGCCTTGAGCTTTATGCACTAAGGTTATATTGTTATATATATAAATCGTAAGCTAAAGCTGGCTTGATATGATATTCCTTTTTGTTACAAAAAGAATCAACGGAATAAATATGACAAAGTAAGAACAAACCTCAAAGATTCCATGCCATTGATGAGTAGTATAATTCCTCCAGTTCATGGCCAATCAAAAGCCATTTTTCTCCTATAAATTCATAAGCTACAACAAAGGAGTTGTTATACATTCTCTAAACCTTGCATATTATACTCTATTGTAAATTGGAAAGAGATATATCATCCTAGAGATTCAAGATATGATGAAAGGGCAAACTGCTATCAAATTAAAAGAAAAAGAATATCATATCATCCTTCAAGTGAGAGCTTGAGTTCAATATGCTATTCAACAACTTCATTTCTTTAATTATTGTCTATGATTATGTGATTTATTTTTTTGTTTTTTATTTGAATTTCATAAAATAGAGTAGTCATTGGGAGAAACCATAGCCTTGTAGAGACAGTGCAAAAAAAGAAAAAAAAAATTAAAAAAGGGAGTATTATACCTTTTTTATGCAAGGCATAGGTAAGTTTGAGTAAACATTGAGTGTATATGCCCACTTATTAAACCTGAAAAAAGGCAGTGGCGGCTCTAAGATTATTTTTTAAGGGGTTCAATGAGAAACATAAATTATATAAAATCTAAAACAAAAACGAACTTGAATATATTGGCATTACAAAAAAAAAAAAAAAAAAAAAAAAAAAAAATCCCAAATACAAGAAGTTTTACAATTACCTTCTATGAGATTTTATATTTTGAAATCGTTGCATTATATCTTCATTATCAATTCTATCAGTTACATTTTTTTTAATGTACACAGCCAAACAATTATTCATTCACTAATCTCCCATTTGATTGATTGATTTCAAATTTTTAAAGATCTATGAGCTTTTTATAAGGTTTAAGAATTAAGATTAACAAATTTATACTTTCGTTTGTTGGGCTTTTTTGCAAAAAAAAAAAGAAGATCAAATTAGTTTGTTATTGGACTTTTTGTATGTTTAAAAGGCAAGATATTGGTAAGAGCTTCATATTCAAACTTATTTCATTTGTGTTTAACAAAATTTTAGAGCTAAGGTGTTCAAATTTTTATTTAAGAGGTAAAAAAAAAAAAATTACATTATAATATATATTTTTGGGCTAGTTCAGGGGGTTCATTTGAACCCCTAGGCTTAATGTGGAGCCGCCCATGAAAAAGGACATTGTACAAAATCAAATTGTGGAAAAAGAACAATACACTTATGTATTTTATCAAACAATTTGCGTGCATGTAACAAAAATATTTGTTAGTTACATCCACAACAAAATAATAAAGCAAAAAAATTTGAGAAGGTGATTTTGGCATAATATAGGGGAAAAAAAAATCAACCGAAAAGATTATTTTATTTTGATTTACATATAGAGCATGAATCAACAACAAATACAAACAAATTCAAACAAAAGACCCTTGTAGATGATGGAAATAAAATTGAGAATAATAACTAAACTATATATATAACTAAGCTATATATATAACTAAGCTATCAAAATTCGAATTTACCACTGCAATTCAACTACAACCTAAAAACATAAAAGAAAAAGAGTAAAAAAGTTACCCACATAGACCAACACCAAGAGAGGCTACTTACACACATTTTATCAAACACTTGGTGCATATGTTTTTGGAATCCCAAATGATAATATCGTGGGACGGAACTAGGATAAATTTAGGGGGGCCAAAACCTCAATAAAAAAATTCTTTAAAATACAAATTAGCATATATTTAATGTTAAGAAAATATCAACAAAAGAGATGAAAAACAAAATAACTGTTTATTAATACATTTTAAATTAATAATTTAAAAATAGAATTCAACATTCTTTTAAATAACAAAAATCATCTATAGTTGATTTTGTACTAAACTTTGCAACAATCTCCCTTTCAATCCTAATTTCTTTTGATTAATGATACATGAATTTATAAAATTTATATAATAAAAATTGTAATACTAATGATTGTACACTACACATTAGCACCAATTTATTAACGCAACTATTCAATTCTATAATACCCCACATAAAATTAAACTAATTTACTAATAAACAACCAACTAAGTTAAAATAAATAAATAAATAAATAAAAAATAAATATTTTAGTTAAAAATTAATAGCCAAACACACCTGCCATCCCACCCTACACATTGATTAATGGCCACCCACGCACCCCACTCTCACTCACTACAAGTACATTAACTTGGTTTGTAATTTGTATTCATCTATCTTTCTTCTTCTTTTTCTTTGCGCAATTTTTTTTTTTTTTCAGCAAAAATAGTCATATCTTTTTCACGAAAATTCAAATAGTCAATCTTAACACTTATTAAAAAAATAGCTTGGATCTAAGAAGAAAGAGTAAGAAAAACGACCAACACAAGAATACAGATGTTGTAGTATAGTTGTTTGCCGGTTGGGTTGTATCATTTTCATGGGCCAATTTGTAACTTATTGGGAGCAGGGGGGCCAAAAATAATTATTTTGGGCTCAATCGTTAAACTATTCATTAAATGTGTATACCATTACTAGTTTTAAAAAAAAAAATTACGGAGGGGGGGGGGCCTTACTAGTTTCGTCTCTAGATAATATAATAGCAATGGAAAGAGAGTGCTTTTGAAGAGAGTCCAATCCCGATTTGCAAAAACATTAAGTCGTTTAAAATGCAGCAATTGTGATATGTTATTTCTTGCAGATAGTGAATGAGCTGTTATTGCTTCCCGACACTAATGTGAATGCACTAACATGAGACCATAAAACGACCTTTGACATAGCTGATGGAATGCCTTGTAAAGCAAGTTTGCGTTTAGCTTATAGGATCTAATAAGTCCTAACCAATTCTTTGATGATGAAACAGCCACAACGAATAGAATGCAACTAAAAAAACAAATCTTATGAAATTCGCAGGTTTAGCTATGAACGATTTAGGTTTGAAAAATAAAAATAAAAATAAAAAATCTCACCAAACTTTCTCTAATAAGAGAATAAAAAACTCACCTTGTGTTAAATACACCGCCTTTGGTTTTTCAGAAACGGCATGTAACGACCCTACCCCAACTGTGTAAATATTGTCCACTTTGGAGCCCATACCCCTCATGGTTTTGTTCTTCCCCAGGTTGCACTGGGGAAAAGGCCTCTACACATTAGAGGGAGGTCATTCCTTATAAACACATTCTCATGTGCTTCCCTAGGCGATGTGGGATTCCGTGGAATGTAAGACCCCCCTTTTTGGGTCACTACAATCCACCCCCATTACAAGCACACGCGTTCTCGCGTGTGGGGCCCACACTTCCGGCTAGGGCATGGCTCTACCCCACAAAATGGGCCCTAACGAGGACGATAGGGATTTAGTGGAGGAGATTGTGATTCCCCAATTTGATTGATTGTATGATGTGTGTGGATGTGTGATGAGTCCCACATCGGGTATTTACTAAGTAGATTTGGGCTTTATTAACAACTATAAGGAGCTTAATTGTGACTAGTCCTTTTGAGGTATAACGCAGATGTGGCTAGTGCTTTTTCCTTGAATTGTTACACGGCAAAGAATCGAAAAGATCTAAAAATCGAAGATAGCAGAACACAAAAAAAAAAACCTATGATGAAAAATAAAACTAAAACTGAATAAAACTTTCCCAAGAAACAAACAAAGGCCTACACATAGAACAAAACCCACAATTAAAAAATCGAAGGTTTAGCAAAACCGAGCTACTTACGTAGCTAATAAGAGTGTTCACGCCACTGTTGTGTTTGGGTGTGAAAGCAAGGCCAGAGAGATTGAAGGTTTAGGTCCATTGGGCATTGTTGCTGTTAGGAAAATCAACAAAGAATTTGAAATAAAAATAAATAAATAAAAAGAGGTGGAAAATTGTGATGGGGCTGCGTGAAGAAGAAGAAGAAGATGGAAGAAAAATAGAGTTGATCGGCGTTGAGAGATCTTAGAGAAAGACAAACTGCGTCTTTGAGTTTGTGTTTGTGTCTATCGGGTTTTGTTTATTTTTAAAGATAAAGTATCAGGTTTTATTCAAAAGAAGAAGAGATAAGTATCAGGTTTTATTCAAAAGAAGAAGAGATAAGTATCAGGTTTTATTTTGGAGAGAAAAATGGTGCTTTTAATTAAATTTTTTTTTTTTAATATTGTGTTGTGCTGATGTGAAAAATTATGGTGTCGTGAGAGACTTCGGTTTTATATATGAGAAATGATATGTCTACAACATTTTTACAACAAATCCTAAGTGGCAGGTTGTTACTGGTTGTTATTGTTAGGGCAAAAATGTAATCTTAGTGTTAGTTTTAAATTTGAACCAATAACAACTAACCATCCGTGATTTGTTGTAAAAATGTTGTAGACGTAGCATCTCTCTTTATATATATAATAACTAGTCGCTAACCCGTGCTATGTACAGGAAAGTTTGGCAATTTTATTTTAATTATTATACATATTTATTTTCTTTATTAAGTACTAATAAATTAAAAAATGTCAATTAATTTCATATTAACATGATATAATATTATATATGTTATCTCTAGAGTATATATGAACAAATAAATCAAGATTAATAGTAATTTGAGGGTTATCTCATAGGTTCATATAACAATTTCCACATTAAAATTGCAATGATATAACAACAAAAACTCACATACAAATAAATACGAAAATAATTTGTTTATGCTTGTATGCTTCCACTTCTCATGGATGGAAATCTCCATAACTGTATACGGTTGTATCTCTATATTGTTGTACATTCTACAAAAAGATTGTACTTTTGTATGATGTAGTCTCATTTTTCACCTCAAGGTAAAGTTAAACATGGCCCCAAACAACAACAAAAAGTTGTTTTTAGGCCCTTAGCAATGTTCTTTCTTTTCCATGGTACCCTAGATACTCCTAAAAGTGCAGCTTATATGCCTTGAAAAAGAAAATAACTTATTAACTTCCTTGACAATAACAAACAAAAAAAGACCTCCCTATGAAAATGTCCACTTAACAAAATAATAATCATATCCTTTAGTTTCACTAATCCATAGTTGAAGAAAAGTGAGGTTTTAATATTAGAAAAAAATATACTTTCCACCAGTTTCTTCCTTCACCCTTTTAACAAAATCCTCCATCTTATAATTGATGCAAACATTAGCTCCACAATCCTTGCAAACAGCTAATTTTTCATCATTCCTTGCTAAACACAATCTAAAAAAAAATTATACATGGAAACTAAACTTATGCATGAATTAGAAGAAAAGTGATATTGTTCTGTCAACAACAATACTGAATTGCAAATGTACCAATACTCCCATGAAAATGAAGTTTTAATATTCATCCGTTATGCATTGGAGGTACCATATATCATACATAGTTGTTAATACTATCATCAATCACATATATTGTCTAACTTCTCTTATCATAGATATTTCAGATTTTATGGGGGGAAAATTAAAAGAGAAAATGTGTTTTTTTGTTTTTTTGTTTTTTGTTTTAGAAAGAGCTACAATGGCAACCTTCTAGGCTGGACCATGTTGTCCTTTATTTTATGGTTGTAGTCAATAAAAATCAACATTAAGCAAGCAAGAATTTTAGTTCAAGTTGATCAAATGATGCGTGTGAAGAGTGGCAAAAAAACATCTTTGAATGTAAAATATGATTCCACTCATCATATCATAACTTAAAGATTACTTCCAAACAGCTTTGTTATGTTAATGAAGTCAGCAATAGAAAGCATAGATGTGAAGGGATCTATTGACATATTAGAGACTTGCGGTAGAATTTAACTTGCATTTTCGTTATGCCTAACATCAGAAAGAGAAAAACATGACTTAATGTACAAAGAAAACAGAAACTTGGGAAAAGAGCAACTTTTTGATAAAGTAGTATTAAAATTACTACAACTTGAATCCACCCAATAAATTACATCCATGACAAATTAAACACTTTACAATTGAACAGATATAGCATAGCCTCCTCTAATAATACTTTGCCACTAAATAATCTTGCATTTTTCTAAATCCAAATATATATATATATATATATATATATTTATATATGCAACCCAAGCCAACTTGAATAATGAGGAATTACATTTAGGATGTAACCAACTGAGATTTGAGGACTAATTTGTACATGAGTTTTGACATTTGACATGATTTATATCAATTTATAAACCAATAACCCACAAATTGGAAAAAAAAAAATCTTAAAAATTATTAATTTCAAGAAAATTTCTAAAATTAGAACGTAGCATAAAACCAAGAATGCACAATCCAAACATAAATCAAAAGGTGTGGGAATGAACACATTATATAGTCCAAATAATTATATTTCCAATATTCAAAACCAAGACAGCATATCCCCAGTTTGCATAATGCAAAAATGCACACCTCAGGTACAATGTCTAAGATATTTATGATTATTGCGATAAATAAAAGTAAATAAACATAAATATAGAACTTAGTGGGTCATCATCAAATAGTTTATGACAGTTCATCTATACTATAGTCCCAACACTGTTCAGGCTTGTAAACTAACATAAGTGCAAAAATGTCAAGTAAAACCAATTGCTCTTAGAGGCCTTTTGTCAAACACTTAGCATATATAACCAAGAAATAGAACTTGGTTAATCTAGAGGTGTTGTAATAGAGGGAAGCAATATTTCCATTACCTAAAGAATATTTAGAATAATGGAATATACAAATTAGAAACATATTGATGCCTCCTATTAGAAGCAATAAGATTTTGATCATCACTATTTACATCAAAAGAAGAATTGCTAAGCATGAAAAGCCATAAAATGTTGGCTTCAAGGAGAATTATATGCTTATACAACAGTGGCGGTGAACAACAGAAAAGGCTAACTGTTATAATAGTGCTTTTTTTTTTTTTTTTTTTTTTTTTTTTTTTTGCTTTGTTTCTGCTTCTCTATTTCATCAATAGACATGATCTCCTCAAGTAATTCAGCCTCAACATTACAAGTGACGGCTGTGGCCAACCTTAGGAGTATATTTCTGCGGGGAGTAAGGGAATCAATTAAGATAGCCCATTCAGTTGCACACTATTGTCTTTGCATCTTTGTACTACATCAACCCCTCTAATTCACAAAGCTTGAAATTGTCTTTCAAAATTATATACCAAATGGCTAGGACCAAGTCCAAGTTCAATGTCAATCCCACAACCAATACTCAAGCAAATCATGAAAAATCTCCAAGGCACGACCTTATATTCACATACTCACAGTTCATTTCCAAATTTACGCTCAAGAACACCAAGCCACCTCTAAATTAGACCCAAATTCATTCTCAATGAAAAGTTTTAAATTTGCAGAGAAATTCCCAAAATCTAAAGTTAATGCACAAACCCACCATAAATGAATCATAAAAAAATCATACCTATTTCTTATTTTTCCCTAAACTTTCAAATACACTTGAAATCCCTAATGGAACCCAAAAAAATTATTATCTAAAACTTCCTATCAAATTTTGAATTTATCTGTAAATCAAAGGCTCACAAATCAGTGCCTACATAGAAACCTTAAAAAAAAAAAAGAATCCAAATTTACAGAGGGAAGGAAACCACATTAAAATTGCAATAATATATATAGATTAAAAACTCATTAACTTTAGGACACCCGTTTAAAAATCAATATATTTAAATAAGCTACTATTTAATTCTACATAATAACATAAATAATTTAGAAATTATCATTGAGATTATTATTCAATACTCAAATATGGGATGAACAGAACTTGGGTTGAATCCAGCTGAGGCTGCCTAATTTCAGAGTCTGGTTTTAACACGACTTTGTTCATCACAATGACAATTATAACCTTGCCCATTTGTGCAAATTACACCACTCCTAGTAGCTCTCTAGAGTCTGGCCCACTGACATATTTAACTCAATTGAGATTTTAACTCTTTTGAGTAGGAAGTCCAACTCAATACACTTTTCCTTCAGTGGCTGCTCAGATCAATATATTACTAAAAGCTGAAGCGTGGCGTTTAATCTTCTGCGCGCTCACGTTGAGCCACGTCAACGTCCACATCATCATTTTTTTTTTTTTTCCATTTTCTTATAATTATTTATAATTTTTTTTTTTATTTCATATTTACACTTCTCCAACCTTTCTTCCTCCCTTACCTTTTCATCTCCCCACTACTTCTCTAACCTTTCTCCTTCTCTCATTCTCTCACCTTCTCATCTCCCCACTACTCTCTACATTAATATCATTCTTCATCTTTCCCTTCATCTTCCTCTATTTTTGTCTCTTCTTATTCACACTTTCTTACTATAAATTTGTCACTATCTCATTCATTCCATGCATAGTTTTTCCTTACAAAAAAAAAGGTTCTCTCTCTCTTTTTCTCTCTCTCTCTCACACACACACACACACACAATTTTTGAGTGGATTTTTATTTTTATTTTTCTTGCATCTTCACTTTAGGTTGATAATTTTTATATTCTTTAATCTACTTTAGGTTAATGCGATTGATTCTCTCTCTCTCTCTCTCTCTCTCTCTCTCTTTGATTGTTAAATGTTATCCTATTGCATTATAAAGGATTAAATATAAAAATATAATATTATTCTAATACATAGCATGATTTGGATAATTTAATTTGGTAGCTACTGTAATTTGATAGCATGATTTTTATAGTGCTCAATTTAGATGTTAAACTATGAGACTTTAATCATTTTTGTTTATTTTTAATCCTTTGTGGTAGACAAAGTACTCTATAATGCAATTTATTTAGAGAAAAGCAAAGGTTGGCTAAACAAAAGTTATTGGATGAGAGACAAATTTTATCTTTCACAATTTTACTTTAATTATTATTATTATTATTTTATAACAATGCATATATAAAATTTAATTTAATTCTTAGATTTTGCTAATAATTGATTATTTGATAATATGTTTTGGGTGGACGAAATTACAATTTCGCAAAGAAAATAACCTTAGTAGATTATAAATAACAATTTTTTTCCTAATTGGTTCAATTAATCATAGTTAAGTTTTATTAATTTTTTAGTTACTTTTTTCAGTGTTTTGGATTGTAGGCATAAAAAATAAGTTTGAGAAAGTTTGTTTAAAACTAAAAGAATAATTTCTAAATTTTATTTTCTTTTTAATGATTCACAAAATGTTATAAATAACTTTTATTAAAAATAAATATTTTCGTTAAATTGACTTTTGAATTTTTTAGAAAAATTGTATTTTTTTTCATTTTAGTACGACAAAAATTATTAAATTTATGATTTATGATTGTTTCTATATTACATTTATGATTATTCTTATAATGAATAAAAATATAATTACAAAATACATTACTCTTTATTAAATTAGTTTAAATTGTATAAAAAAATTTAATAAAACTACCATAAAAATAATTATCATGCGTAACGCGCAAGTTTGTGGCTAATCTATATATATATATATATATATAACCAAAACCTTTGGAGCTCCTACAATTTTCCACGTCATCACTATTTTCTTTTTCTTTTTATTTTAGGTTCTTTTTATTTTTAGTTCAATTTTCCACGTCATTACTATTTTCTTTTTCTTTTTCTTTTTATTTTGGATTCTTTTTATTTTTGGTTTTATATCTTATCAAGTATTACAATAGTTTAGTTTAAATAAAATTCTATTAGATATATGTTTCAAAAGCTTGAAAATAGCCTTTGGAGCTCCCACAATTTTCCACGTCATCACTATTTTCTTTTTCTTTTTCTTTTTATTTTAGATTCTTTTTATTTTTGGTTTTATATCTTATCAAGTATTACAATAGTTTAGTTTAAATAAAATTCTATTAGATATATGTATCAAAAGCTTGAAAATTCTATTTCAACTAAAATTCTATAACAAAAATTTTCACAAATATAAACTTCGCCAAGGTCGAAACCCTTCATACTCACTCAAATTTTCACAAAGAAAACACACATATCAAATTGAAGCCATAGTAGGAAGCAAGTTGATTCTTCAACGAGAACAAATCCTGTAGTACAAAGGCCACCTAATTGCTTTTAGTTTTGAACTCGATTGTCTTATTAACAACAAAGTCTATGAATTGCGGTGATGGACAGCCGTCCACAAATAACATCCACGCAAGGGCTTGATGTTCTTCTTAATTATCTCATATAATTCTAGGAATTATTTTATTTAATTTTTTTTGGAATTAATATATTTAGATGGTTGGCATAGCGGACAACGTAAAAACAATTTTCTGTCATTTATGTTGCCTTCTCGCATAACCCTAAATCAATTTTGAAATGTTGTGTTTTACAACCATCGATCTTAGTAACCAAACCCCTGCACCTATGATTGTTTATGATTATTTTTGTTCATTGTTTGTAGTTTAAACCCATTAAAACTTATTGGTGATGGTATTTCATGGTTTTTTTTTTCCTTTACTTTTACTTTCAAGGTTGCTAGGAACACAACCTAACATGTGATTTTTTTCATTGTTTAAAGTTTAGACCCATTAAAATTTAAAACTAATTACTTTATAGGTTCATGTACTTTTTTCTTCTTCTTATTTTCTCTTTTGAATAGTCATATATTTTGTGTTAGTTTTTGCAATATTTGAACATGTTTGTGATTTCAACAACTATACCATGTATTATTCTTTTGAAGGTAATCAATTTTTCTTTTATATTTCTCTATTATAAAATCATATATATATATATATATATATATATAGTTTTGTTTCAATAATTTATAGGATGTAAATCTTATGATTCCTTAATATTTTTGGTCTTTTGGAAATTTTAACATCGACTTTTTGAGTTATATTTTTGTAATATCCAAAACTATCTGGAAAATTTCAATAATTATAACCATGAATTATTATTTTGAGTGTAACAAATTTTTCTCTTATATTTCTCTGTTGTGTAGTCACACACACATATATTTTTATAATTTTTAAGCTCTTAATCTTTTGATTCTTTTCGATAGTTATAAGTTTATAGTCATGAACTATTCTTTAATATTTTTCGTAAGTCATTGCACGTTCAAACAATGACTTCTTTATCAAATTGTAATACAAATTGAAATTATACAAGAGCAATTCATGCAATAATATAGTTTCTTAATCAATTTAAAATTTTATAAAATCAATTTAGTTTATCACATAAATAGGTAGGTTCCCGTGCATAGCACGGGTTGGCGACTAGTTGTAATAACTCTAGGGACTTTCAATCTCAGCTCTTGTAGGTAAGTGCTGCTTATATTTTGATCATGGTCTGCTTGACCATCTTTTGATTAGTAATTAATGTTAATACTTTGATGGGTCATCATGCTTTTTATTGGTATTGATTGCTTTGAAGTGATTTCAGGCATTTAAATGGTTTTGATTCTGCTTATGTAAGTACCATGTTGAATCTTTATGCTCTGCAGTACTTTGTAGACCATGAAATAAACACAGAAAAGAAGGAAAAAAACAAAAAAAAAAAAAAAATGTTTTCTGGGATATCTTACCAATCCATATGAATATGTATATGTTAATATTTTCAATATTGTAGATTGACTTGCTTAAAATGGTGGTGACTGGTGAGGAATGGCCAATAGCCAGTACATAGTATGTGAATGGCTTTGATTATGATTCATCAAAGTCATACTACTTTGTGCAAGAAATTTAGATTTGCTTGGGAACCCAACTTTGCCTCAAGCTGGCCTGTGGCTATATCATAATAAAAGCAAGGCCAAGATAAATTTTTAAGGCCCTAAACAGGAGTATCACGTGTTTTAAGAAATTCTTGCCATTGTTGATACTATCATAATCAATGTCTTTATATGGTGCAGTCTCTTCAGAATGCATCTAGTATTAAATCACTGGAAACTAATCCATCTATTAATGCTCACGTATCCAGGATAATGGAGGGTGAACCCGTTAATGTTAACGAGTTTCAAGAATTGGCTAGGCAAGCTCTTCCAAAAATGTATTATGACTACTATTCTGGGGGAGCCGAGGATCAATACACCCTAAAAGAGAATGTGGAAGCATTTCGCAGAATAACGTATGCTGCTGCTAAGTCGGTGATTTTTGCTGTAAACTGGCTACAATAATTTCCTGATCATTTTCCACTGCTTCTCAGGTTCCGGCCTAGAATTCTTGTAGATGTAAGCAGAATAAATTTGTCAACTACTGTACTGGGTTACAAAATCTCAGCGCCAATCATGGTAGCTCCATCTGCTATGCATAAGTTGGCACATCCAGAAGGTCCAAATCTTCTTGGAAGAGTTCTCAGTCTCAGTTGAAATTTATTTGGATTCTTATTTACTTGCTCGTTGTGATTATTCTAGGAGAGACCGCCACAGCCAGAGCAGCAGCTGCGTCTAATACTATAATGGTACTGATTTTTAAATATGGAGCTATTTTTCTTACTAAGTTTCGTGAATTGTAAGTTATTTTTCATTGCAGGTTTTGTCCTCCATGTCTTCCTGCACTATCGAGGAGGTTGCTTCCAGCTGCAATGCCATTCGGTTTTTTCAATTATATGTATTCAATCCTTCTTTAGCTCTTATAATTTCATTAATGAAATATATATTTCTTTAGCAGCAACACTTTCTTTTGGTTGCTTTCTTTGTCTTTGTATTGGTGATCCTGTTGTTAGCAAGTCACACTGTAATCTGATATTCGTCTGGGAATAGGTATATAAGAACCGAGATGTAGCAACTCAGCTAGTTCAGAGTGCTGAAAGAAATGGATACAAGGCTATTGTGCTGACAGTTGATGCTCCCATGCTTGGTCGAAGGGAGGCAGACATAAAGAACAAGTAGATATTATCTCCTTTTTTTTTTCCAACACTAATCATTATATTCCCTTCACAGTTGGGTATAAAGTTCTCCATGTAATGGTATTTATGTTCCTTTCATGCTAACAGAATAGGCTTGATCTCAAATCTTATTTGAAATATGACTGTAATAAGTTCTGCAGAATGATTCTACCGCCGTTAAAGAATATTGAAGGCCTTGTATCAACTGAAGTGAACAATGTGAGTGAAATAGTGTAACTCCCAGTTGCCACATTGAAATGTGCCAGATGCATTGAATTTTTAAAAATGGACACATGTATGCATGTTAACCGAAGTTTTAATCTTATTTTTAAAATTTTAAAACTAAAGCTTTTATTGTTACTCACTGAATCAAATTTTCTGCAGCGTGTAGGGGCCCTTGATGCTTCTTTGTGTTGGAGGGTATAAACGAGTAACCTATTCTGCTTACCTCTTAATGTGCTGTTACAAAAATGTTTGGAAGATTTTACTTGGAAAATAGTTTTTTTTCCCCTTCTGCATAAATTTTCAAAACTAGTTGTTTTACTCATTATATCACTGATTTTAGTGTTCTGTGTTTGGTGCTTTTATAATGTAAAGGTTGAGACATAAGATACCATTGGAAGTGCTTATATGGTTTCACTTTTTATTTTTGCTTGCTGAGGGTGTGTGCAAGGGCCATGGTTTCTTACATTCTTATGAGTTTAACTAAAGTGTCACAACATACACAGGACATAGGATGGTTAAGATCTATAACAAACTTGCCAATTCTAATCAAGGGAATACTTACTCGGGAAGATGGTAGGATCTCTATCTTATGATATTTGCATCTTACCATTATTATACTATCACTATTATTACTCATGAAGATGGTAAGGTCAAGCTTTATTACTGATTTTCACATCTCTATTTTGCATCTTCCCTATTTTTCCTTCCCTTAGTAACAGGAAGAACATTCTCTGCCTTTGAAACTTTAAACTTTCAATGAAAATTTCAGTTAATCATCCTTTTTATCTTTGGAATTTCAAGTATAGGAGGCCTGTTAATCATCCTGATTGTGTGATTTTTCTCACAATTACCTCCTCTATCTGCTCTGTCAAACATTTTTATGTAAATCACTTTAAATTCTGCATCGTTTCACTCTCTTGATAATTTACTCAGATCCTTAAATGTGATGGTTGCTTTACTTTATGTTCAACATTCAAATATCCTAAACATTTGATGTACTGTCATGGGCAGCAATAAAGGCGACAGAAGTAGGTGTTGCTGGGATTGTTGTCTCTAATCATGGGGCTCGCCAGCTTGATTACACTCCTGCTACTATTACTGTTCTGGAAGAGGTGAGGTTTTATCTCTACTGCTTAGCATAAGAATATTTTCTCATTGGATGTGTAGGCGTAAACACAGATTCTACATTTTGCATCTCTGTGCTCCTTCTTTAATATAGATGTTAAAAGTATTAGGGTTTAGTGAAGTTTTGTTTAGAGTTACACCATGCTCTTTGGCATGCCAAAGTTCAATCAGCAATTGTGGATATTTAGGCATCTTGTGGTTGCAGGTGGTTCATGCTGTTGGAGGGAAAGTTCCTGTGTTCCTTGATGGAGGAGTGCGGCGAGGAACAGATGTCTTCAAGGCATTAGCCCTTGGTGCACAAGCCGTCCTTGTAAGCTCTCTACCCCAAACTATTTAATTCATGTAACTAACTTATGAATCTTCTCTTACACCATTTCTTCACATGCAATGTCCGCCATGTGGTTGCTATATAAAGAGAACAAGTAGTACTTTTTGTTCATGCGCTTGTGTAATTCCTTTTATGTGAGTTTCAACTGTCAATGAATGTCAGTGAATCCAACTGATGCCTTTTTGGGAAGAAGCTCTATCGTACTCTGCTTCTAGATTGCCATTTTTTTTTTTACAACTTATTTTCTAATTTCCGTCTAACTTGCATGTGCAAATAAAAAACTTTTAAGTTGCTCAAGATAAATACCAAGATCATTGAAACACTTTGAGAGTGCTGGATATAATTGTAGGAGTGACACGCCTTGGCAGTGTTAATCCTCAACACTCAATTTTTGCTTCTCTCTCCATCCCAAAGTCAATATGCTGATATTTAAAAACCTCTTAAAATTTTATGATTCTTGGTCAAAGCTCTCTAAACTCTATTGTAATCTATATATTTATTATTGCAGATTGGAAGGCCTGTTGTCTATGGGTTGGCAGCAAAGGGGGAATATGGGGTGAGAAAAGTCATCCATATGCTGAAGGATGAGCTTGAGCTCACCATGGCACTGTCTGGCTGTCCTAGTGTGAAAGATATTACTAGAAGCCATGTGAGGACAGAGCATGAAAAAATCCATTCAATGCTCTAATAAAATATTTGTAGCATTAGGACAATGTCCTAAAGAAAAATGATTCAGATCATCAATAATACCTCATACATTTGTAATTACATTGTTAACAATAAGTCACCGTGAATAGGTGTGGAATATGTTGAAATTTCCTCAATGATCAAGTTGGCATGTAGATAGTGGAATGGGACCTGGACTACTATCTTCTGCCATATGCATGTCTGTTGTATAAATAAATGTGGTTCTATATGTAGAACCTTGAAGTCCATGTTAAAGATATGGGTTCAGAACCCATTGTATTCTCCTACTCTTATATTGTACTAGGAGTTTAAGGATTGATATTTTCTACTTTTCTATCGGTAGATCTTTGTAAGTTCTACAGAATAGAACAAAAAAATGCAAGCTCAAGCTCATACCCTAAGAAATTATTCCCTAAACCCGGGTAGAAGGATATGCATCTCAAAGTTATTGATTGAAAAATACATTTTGAAACGGGGGACATTTTTTTTTCCTTAAATTCTTATAAGTGGTAAAGACAAATCATGGTAGATTGGTAGCACGGTAGTGAGAGAATTTCACAGTGGCAATGCTGAATTCACTTCTGGCTTGGAGATTTTAAGGCTGATTAATGGGATGGAGCCAAGCTTGATGAGAAGAGAGATGGGCACATTGATGCATGGGTGTTGCCAAAAAAAAGAGCAGGTATTAGAAAAAAGAAACCTCAAGTACCTGTAACCCGTTTAAAACTATCAAATTATCAACAACAACAACAAACAAAAAAAACTGATTGAAAGTGGAGAATTATTGCCAAAGTCAGCAACTACTTCCACCACATATCTTTAACTTGGAAAGCCTTGAATTAGTATTGTTGTGATAAGTAAGATGGCCCAAGGTTCTTTGTTTCCTTTTGAAGTCTTTAGTCTTTACGAATAAATGTAAAATATAGAAACAATCCATAGCATGGATCAATAATAGTGACTGCTCCGGAAAGAGAGAATGATGAAACAAGGGTTTCATGGAGGAGATCTTGCAACTTTTGAGTCTGGGATTCTATCTTCAACTCTCATCTGGTGTCAATTAAAAATTGTTGAGGGTCGTTTTTTTCACGTTTTACACCTAGCCATGTGTCTTGCATCTATTAGACATCTTTTAGTCTAGGCTTTTTCTAAGGAAGTCAGGTCTGACATCTTCGTGGCATAGGCTTTAGGGTCCCACAAAGCTCTGCTGCAAAATGAGCTTATTCTCCTCTTCTACTACCGCATAAGGGGCTGTTCTCCACTTTCTGCAGAAGGAACATTATTATGCTGTTAAAAGTGAACTTTTCGCTGCTTTCTGCAAAGGGCATGTTACTCTATTTTCTACTGAGGCTTTCTCCACTTTCTGCAAAAGGAACAGTACTCTGCTTTCCATTGAGGCTCTCCACTTTCTGCTTCTTTACTATTGCAAGTCTACACAAAAAGACACTGAAGCCCAAAGAAAGTTCTCATCAAGCAAATGTTAGTTCACAACATGTTAGCATACATACTCATAAATATACAAATACATATATATATATATATATATATATATATATATATTTATATATAAATACTTCGTAAAATGGGTTAGCACAAATATAAACATAATGCTTTCTTCAGCATGACAAAGGCCAAAAAGGTCTTAGCCCCAACTCCCATAACCTTATTGCTTAAGATTAGCTCAAAGCTGTGGAGTTTGGAACATGAGTCAGATTGGCTGTGAAGCTCAAAAGAGGAGTGTCTTTTTTGGGAGAGAGGAAGTACTAATGCCTATGACTTTCTTTGTTGTTGTTGTTGTTTTCTTTGTTCTATTCTTATTTATACACAAATTCTGGGACTTTCCCACCCCTTTTCCTGCTGACTCTCTTCCTCCCTCTTTGACAATTCTGGGACCACGGCGGAATACCAAAAACCAAAGACTCCCTCCCCTCCGCTAAGCCACAACTCCCGAGCTTCAATCAGCTGTAAGTCCTCCTCTCTTTCCACGTCTGGGATGCATGCTCATGGTGGCACTGGCAGCGATGGCATTGCAACACCGTTCTCAGCCATGGTTCCGGCGAGTTCTGTGGCGGCGGCGTTAGTGTGGAGAAATTACGGCGAGTTGTGCAAGGATTTGGGGTTAGAGACCGAAGAGCCGTCGTTCCGTCGCGAGGCAGAGGAGAAGCAGAGAAGTTTGAGGCGAGCTGCAGCGAAGTTCCGTCGTGAGGCAGAGAGGTTTGAGGCCAGAGTTTTAGAACTCTTGGTTTTCTTTTAGATGGTGTCTGATACGTTTGTTTAGGATTAATTCAATCATGGGCTTTTTTTTGTTATTATAATTTTTTTTGTTAATATCTGATGTGGTATTTTAGTTAAAAAAAAAAAAGCTGAGTTGGAGCTTATTACTCTTGTACTTTAATACAAGCTGTCTTATCTGGTATCAAAAAATAGAAACCACGCTAGCCCACCGACATTTTTAACTCGATATGGATTTATATTGGGATTTTTCAGAAAATAACTACAAAACTCAAACAATATCATTAGTTAGGAAACGTTTGAAACTAATTTGGAATATAACAACTCGAGTATAGAGAGGACGATTTCCTGGGTTTTTATTTTATTATTGCGAGAAATCGAGTTGAAAGAACTTCGACTTCTAAGCCTGGAAAACAGTACACACTGTACTCGTTTTCCGCTTAGAAGTCAGTTCTTTCAACTCGATTTCTTTGTATGCAAAACCAGTTCAATTCTCACTCCCATCCCACAGCGGCGAATGACGGCGTGCGGCAGTCTTGGCGAAGGAGCGACAGGCGATCCTTTGGAATCGTCTCTCAATGCGGCGGCGTCCTCTTCAACTCCTCGCCTCGGCCACTACCATGTCTTCTCGCCATCCCCTTCCAGTTTTGCTTCATTTTTCTCAAATTCCCTTTTTTGGTTGCGATAGAAGTGGTTGCGAGAACTTGGTTTTTTTTTGTGTGTTTGGGTTCTGCGATGGTTGTGGGTGGTTTTTTTGAAAACAAACCGAGTTCAATGAACTCGGTTTGCAAGAATGGAAACCGAGTTCATTGAACTTCGTTTTCGATCATACAAAACGAGTTAATTGAACTCGTTTTCTAGTCTTACAAATCGTGGATTCTGAACTCGAGTTGTTATATTCCAAATTAGTTTCAAACGTTTCCTAACTAATGATATTGTTTGAATTTTATTGTTATTTTCTAAAAAAATCCATTTATATTTAAATTAACAGTAGCCACACATTATTTTGAACTAGATTTAAACAGTTTACTAGGTACAACCATACACATTTCTCCTACATTAACATTAGTCAATGTTCCCATAAGAAAAAACATTAGTCAATATCATTGCCTGAAACCTTCCTTGGCTGTTAAGATTGTATTAACTCTTTAAGAGTTTCACGTTTCTTATAGGTATGTGCTGCTTAACTTTGATCATTATCAACTTCCTTGACCATAAACCCAAGGTTTAGCATAGTGATCCCTAAGACCTCATGAGATTTATGAAGTCTTGGATTCAAGACCTTTAGCTAGTATCTTGGAGTCACCCTCCAAGGAATTTCCCTAGTGAGTTGGACTAGAGATTACACACATATGGGGAAATAATCTGGTGCTCGAAGAGCTCTGGATCCATTCTCATTAGCCCCAAAAAAATAAAAAATTAAAAATCCTTGATCATCGTTTGAGTTTCAATGAATGTTACTTCATCTTTACAAAAAAAAAAAAAAGAATGTTACTTCATGGGTCATCATACTTTTTATTGGTTTTAATGGCTTTGATGCACTTTTAGGCATTTAGCTGGTTTGATGCTAGTTATGTAAGTGCCATGATGAATCTTTTAGCTCTTCACTACTTTGTAGACCATGAACTCAACATAGAGAAGAAAAAAGGATTTTAATGTTTTTGGGATATCTTACCAACCTCTATGAATGTGCTTATGTAGATATTTAGAATATTATTTTGCTTAATTGGTCACTGATCTAGAAATGACTTGTTTAAAATTTAGTGGTGAGGAATGGCCAATATATAATTTGTCAATGGTTCATCAATGTAGCATTATTTTGGGCAAGAAATTTAGAGTTGCTAGGAAACCAAACTTTGCCTCAGGCTGGTCTGCGCTTCTGCGGATATATTATAATATAAACGGGGTCAAGCAAAACTTTTTGTCACAAAACAAGGAGCATCACCTATTTTAGGAAATTATTGCTATTATGGAAACTATCATAATCAATGTCTTTAAATGGAGTAGTCACTTGAGACTGCATCTAGTACTAGATCACTGGAAAGTAGTAATACATCGTTAATTCTCATGTTTCCAGGGTAATGGAGGGTGAACCTGTTAACGTGAACGAGTTTCAAGAGTTGGCGAGGCAAGCTCTTCCGAAAATGCATTATGACTATTATACTGGAGGAGCTGAGGATCAATACACATTAGAAGAGAATGTGGAAGCATTTCGTAGAATTACGTATGCTGCTGCTAATTCTGTTGGTGATTTTTGTTGCAAACTGGTTACAATGATTTCCTAATCAATTTCTATTGCTTCTCAGATTCCAGCCTAGACTGCTTGTAGATGTAAGCAGAATCGACTATTCAACTACTGTATTGGGTTACGACATCTCAGCGCCAATTATGATCGCTCCATCTGGTCTGCACAAGTTGGCACATCCAGAAGGTCCAAATCTTCTTGGAAGTATTCTAACTCTCAGTTGACATTTGTTTGGATTCTAATTTACTTACTCATTGTGATTATTCCAGGAGAGATTGCCACAGCCAGAGCAGCAGCTGCGTCTAATACTATAATGGTATTGATTTAACAAATATAGAGCCAATTATCTTGCTGAGGTGCATGAATTGTAAGTTATTTTTCATTGCAGGTTTTGTCCTCCATGTCTTCCTGCACTATGGAGGAGGTTGCTTCCAGCTGCAATGCCGTTCGGTTTTTTCAATTATATGTATTAATCCTTCTGTGGCGTTTAAAAGTTCATTCAATAAATTTATCCTTTTGGTTGCTGTTTTGTCTTTGTTTTGGTGATCAAATTGTTAGCAACTCACACATATTCGTCTGGGAATAGGTATACAAGAGCCGAGATGTATCAGCTCAGCTAGTTCAGAGAGCTGAAAGAAATGGATACAAGGCCTGAAGGCCTGAAGGCCATTGTCCTGACAGTTGATGTTCCCAGGCTTGGTCGAAGGGAAGCAGACATAAAGAGCAAGTTGATTTCTTTTTTCTTTTTTTTCCAACACTAATCATTTTATTTTCTTCACAGTTGGGTATAAATTTCTTCATTTAATGGTATTTATTTTCCTTTCATACTAACACAATAAGCTTTATCTTAAATCTGATTTGAAATATGACTGCAATAAGTTCTGCAGAATGATTTTACTGCAGATAAAGAATTTTGAAGGCCTCTCATCAACCAAAGTTGACAATGTGAGTGGAATTTTTCATCTCCCAATTTTCACATTTAAGTGTGCCAGATGCATGGAATTTTACGTGAATGGATGCATGTTAACTGAAGTTCAATATTTAACTAAATTTTTTTTTCCAGTTACTCAATGATTCAATTTTCTGCAGGATGATGGTTCAAAATTAGAAGCTTTTGCCAAAAGGACCTTTGATGATTCTTTGTGTTGGAGGGTATAAACCTGTTAATTATTCTGATTACCTTGTAATATGCTGTTGATAAAATTTTGGGAACTAGGAAATAAGTTGATTTCCAAGAACGGAAATTTTCAAAACTAGTTATTTATAATAATAGAACTGATTTTAGCATTACGTAGTTTCGTTGGTGCTTTTATAACTTTACGTTGAGGTTATGGCTTCGAGATACCATTGGAAGTGCCTATATTTTTTCACTCTCTAATTTTTCTTGCTGAGGGGGTGCTCAAGGACCATGGTTTCTTACATTCTTATGAGTTTAACTAGTGCATTACAACATACGCAGGACATAGGATGGTTAAGATCTATAACAAAGTTGCCAATTCTGATCATGGGGGTACTCACTCGTGAAGATGGTAGGGCCTCCATTTTATGGTATTTGCATCTCATCATTTTTGCAAAAGTCAGTTAGTCATCCTTTTGACCTTCAAACTTTCTAGTAGAGGATCCCTGTCAATCATCCTGATTATGTGATCTTTATTTCTGATTATTACCTCCTCTGTCCACTCTGCCAAACATTTGAATGTAAATCCCTTTAAGTTCTGTGTCTTTAAATACTCTTGATAATTTACTCAGATCCTTGAATGTCGTGGTATTGCTTTACTTTCTGTTCAACATTCAGATGTCCTTAACATTTGATAATACTACTATTGGCAGCAATAAAGGCTGTAGAAGTAGGTGTTGCTGGGATTGTTGTCTCAAATCATGGAGCTCGCCAGCTTGATTATACTCCTGCCACGATTACTGTTCTGGAAGAGGTAAAGCTTTATCTCTACTGCTTAGTATAAGACTTTTTTACTCATTAAACGCGTAGGTGTAAACACAGATACTAGGTTTTACCTGTAGATACATTGCATCTCTGTGCCATTTTATTGTATAGAAGTTAAAAGCATTAGGGGTTAGGGAAACTGTGTAGGTGGTAATGCGGTAGCTAGGCATCCTTAACATAACAATCTGTAGGAATTTTTATCATTTTAATACAGGAAATGTACATGCTCATTAATTCCTGCTGAGGAATTTTCAGTTTGGACTTGAGCGGACTAGTATGCTCTTTGGCATGCTAAGGACGACAGCAATTGTGAATACTTAGGTACCTTGTGGTTGCAGGTGGTTCATGCTGTTGGAGGGAAAGTTCCTGTGTTCCTTGATGGAGGAGTGCGGCGAGGAACAGATGTCTTCAAGGCATTAGCCCTTGGTGCACAAGCCGTCCTTGTAAGCTCTCCACCCCAAACTAACTTATGAATCTTCTCTTACACTATTTATTCACATGAAATGTCAGTCGTGTAGTTGCTATTTAAAGCGAACAAGTAGTAATTTTCAGTCATGCACTTGTGTAATTGCTGTTATGCGAGTTTCAAGTGTCAATAGATGTCGGTGAAACCAACTGATGCCATGCAGCTTTATCATACTCGGCTGCTAGATTGCCTTTTTTTTTCAACTTATTGTTTGATTTGAGTGGCACCTCAACTAATTTGTGCCTAACTTGCATGTAAAAATAAAAAAACTTGTAAGTTACTCAAGATAAATTCCTAGATCATTGAAACATTTTGAGAGTAGTGTATATAGTTGTGGGAGTGACATGCCTAGGCAGTTTTAAGCCTCAACACTCACACTTGCAATCAACACTCAATTTTTTCTTCTCTCTATCTCAAAGTGGATGCTGATATATAAGAACCTCTGAGAATTTTATGATTCATAGTCATAGCTTTCTAAACCCTATTGTAATCTATATATATTATTGCAGATTGGAAGGCCTGCTATCTATGGGTTGGCAGCAAAGGGGGAGTATGGGGTGAGAAAAGTCATCCAAATGCTGAAGGATGAGCTTGAGCTCACCATGGCACTATCTGGCTGTCCTAGTGTGAAAGATATTACTAGAAGCCATGTGAGGACACAGCATGAAAAATTCCATTCAATGCTCTAATAAAATATTAAAGCATTAAGACTAAAGAAAAATGTTTCAGATTATCAACCATGAATAGGTGTGGAATATGTTGAGATTTCTTAAATGATCGAGTTGGCATGTAGATAGTGAAATGGTACAATGAATACTATCTTCTGCCTTATCTATTTCTATTTCATAAATAAGTGTGGTTGTTGTTATATATGTGGAACCTTTTGGTCCATGTTAGAGATAAAGGTTCAGAGCACAACCCCATTGTATTATCCTACTCTTAATTGTGAGTTTAAGGATCGTTATTTTCTATTTTCCTATTGGTAGATTTTTGTAAAGTTATATAGAAAAAAAAAAAAAAATGCAAGCTCAAGCTGGAACCTGGAGAAATTATTCCATAAGCCTGGACATAAGGGTATGCGTCTCGAAGTTATTGATTGAAAAATACATTTTAAAATGGGGGGTGGGGGGGACTTTTTTTTTCCCCTTAAATTCTTGTAAGTGGTAATGGCTAATCATGGTGGATTGGTAGTGTGGTGGTGTGAGAATTTGACAGTGTCAATGCTGAATTCACTTAAGGCATAGAGCTTTTAAGGCTGTTTGAGAAAGAGCCAAGTTTGGAAGAGGTGGAAAAAGCTTTTCATGTACATATTATTTTACATTTTAAAATCAACTAATCATATGTGAATTTGTAAGACTTATATAATAAAATTTGTAGTATTTTTTTTACATTTTTTAACTTATGGCCTAAATGACCTGAACTAACTGTTGGGAGACCACAATTTGATTCACTACAACCACTCTAAAAGTAGGTCCACTTGGCGTGATGTCGAATGCGATAAAAGATTTGAGTGTATCTTACTCATCACCAATTGGTTTTGAGATGGAACAGCATAACTCACGGTCTGACAAATGGTATCAAAGTCAAGGTCATGGATTCGAGTCACGAGAGTGTCATTGTGAGGGAGAGATTGTTGGGGGGGACCACAATTTGACTCCCTACAACTACTCTAAAAATAGGTTCGCGTGGCATGATGTTGAATACCAAAAAAAAAAATTGAGTGTGTCTTACTCATCACCAATTGGTTTTGAGGTGGAATGGCATAGCTCATGGTCCGACACTAACCGCACACGACCATCATGCAACTATCAATAAGGCTGTAAATGAGCCGAACTTTGCTAAGTATTGAATGTTCAAGCTCGGCTCAACAACAAATAAAAAACAATCAAGCTTGGCTTAAGCTTAAACCAAGCTTACAAACAATGTTTGAGCTTGAACTCAACTTGGCTTGACTTGATTCATTAGTCAAACCAAGCTCAAGCTCAATATCAAGCTCAAACTCAATATCAAGCTCTTGAGATTGAGATCCAATACAAGGACATTATCAAGCCCATACTAAGTATATTGTCTAGCCTATTTGGTTTAGATGAGTAGTCCCAACACTCAATTAATTTAAGGCTTAGTAAGATATGGATTAATTGTTCAAGCCCATGTCGAACTTATTACAAAGCACAATAGCTAACCTAAGCTTGATTTGTTTTTTATCAAGCCTTATCGTTCGCGAGCCTATTCATGAACAATATTTTTTGCTTGGGCTCTGTTTATTTACTAAACAAACCTAAAATTAAGGCTCAAGTATGGTTTATTTATAAACAAATAAACATGAACGAGTTTTTTATTGAAACAAGCTCAAAATGTTTATAAACAGCTTACTTCATTTATAATATTGTGTGGTCTCAATTTGTCATCAAATTTCAGTTTTAGGGCTAAGATAATGATCCCAATCAAGACCTATTCAATTAAAATAAATAAACCACACACAATGGTAGCCCATGGCTCAACAACGGAGTTCCCATTGTGATTGTAACAAACCCACCTAGCAACCCATTCCAAATATCTAATGCATCCCAAAGGCCCACTAGTAATCGTCAGCTGAAAAGGGTTCATAGCTTGTGTAGTAGAGACTCCAGCCTAATTATCTTAGTGGGCAATATTAGAAAAACATATGCTCTGTAGTATTATTTTTTGTATTTTGCTATATGTTTCACCAATTATAGCATGTTTCTTTATATCAAGTGTTTATTTTTATTTTTTATTTTTTAACTTTGGTTATTTTATAAGAAATTTAATTGAATATATGATAAGTTGTGGTGGAACACAAAAAATAGGATAAAGAATTTGTATTCGTAATGTTAGAGCACTTGCATCAACTATGGTAAAATGGCATAAGAGCTAAATTTATCCTAACAAACCGCAAAAATCACCCGCATCAGCTTTATACTTCCATTGTGCAAAATACATATTGCTACCATATTTGTGCAAATATATACAACCAGTGTGGTTGTGCATTTCAATCTTTTATTCTTTCTTTGCATTTCTCGAGAATAAATGAAGAAAGTGAATGATAGTTGTAGTGTATAAAGAGATAGAAATTTTTTTTTTTTAAATGATATTTTAATGAAATAGAATTTAGAATAAAGAAACCGGTGGTAATGTTTTGAAAATTGGTCAAGTTAAAAAAGAAAATAAATAGGTTTTCTTTTTCACTAAAAATATATACATAAATTTTTGCACAAGCTATTGAACCAATTGAATGGGGCCTATAGATTCAACCCAATCTATTTAAACTACAACAAAAATGTCTCTAGTACTATAGAAAGGGTTACATTGTGGCCTCCCATTTCTATGGGCTTCCTAAACGCATCAAACTGGTCCACCCTTGGGCCTTCAATGAAACAGCCCCAAAGCCCAGCAATCCCAAAAGAAAATGGATAGGCTCCAACCTTTTATTCTGCATATGTAACGGCCCATCTGAACCCTAACAAAACACTGCTGCCACACTTCAACCATGCATGCGAGGCATATCCCCTACAATTGTCATTAGCCACTAACATTATCTTACACATTTTAGAGCAATGCCCGTGTACACAAAAAAATTTCAAAATAGTAAGTTGGCAAGTTTTTATTGGCTCTTATTTAAATCTTCTACTAATATCACGTTTTTACAAGTTGGGTGTGAAATTTTTTATCAATTTTTTTGTTGCAAACTTTTATCCACATTTTATCTTTTTACTTCTACTATTCTTCCAACTAAATAAATAGTGGTCATGGAAAAGCAAATCCTTTCTCAAATCTTTGTAGCTAGTAAGATTTGTGAGAAGCATTTTAACTCAAAATAAATGAATTCCAAAACTTCTATATTTTCACCTCATAAAATTACTACTTCACTTCATCTTTGTAACAAATATTAGAGAGGTTTCTTTTTCCTTCCTTTATTGTTTAGTTAAAATTCAATTTAGACCAATTTTTACTTCAGTTGTTAAATGAGTCTTTAAATTTTAGTTTTTTTCAATTAAGTCTTCACTTTGTTAAAAGAAGTCAATTTAGGTATTTCATCCAAATTTATTAGCATATATATGAAGCTATGTAAATAATTTTTTTATAAATTACATAACCCTCCTTTGAGGTTTATCGTTACACAACCCTCAAAAGTTTTGATTCCCCATTGAAGTTTGAATAAAAGCAACAATTAAGTTTTTACTAATGAAATATTAAATTTTTTAAAAGAGATTTTAATTAATACATACATACTTTGAATAAAAGCAACAATTAAGTTTTTACAAATGAAATATTAAAATTTTTAAAACATACATACTTCAAGGGAAGTACTATTGTTCTATTTATACAATCCTCAAGAGGAAGATGTCATTTGTACAAACATTGAGGGAAGTACTATTTTCATAAATCTCAAGGGAGGGTAATGTAATTTTTTTTTTTTTTTAAACTATATTCATCAAACAATAAGATATATTAAATGACAAATTCATGAAGGTTTTGCATATAATTTTTTTAATAAAAAAGAATGTTTAAACAACATTGTCTATTACAATGGCGGCGCCAAGTGTTAATCGGGGTGGTCTTGGTCATAAGACCACCCTAAAATTATTATTATTTTTTTTAATATAACTTAAAAAATTTTGAGTTTTAAATTAATATGAGTCTTTTGACCACTCTAGAACCAAAATAAAATAAAATAAAAATAAAAATTAAGGAACTTGAGGAAAAAAAAAATTAAGATGGCGGGAGACCCCATGAAGCGCAACCAAAACCTGTATTGCCAATACCACTAAGAATCGGGGCACACCACCGAGGACTGTAGGAACTTGAGGAACCACTTGGACTAGCTAGTCCGAGAGGGAAAATTAAGGCATCTCCTACATCATTCCAATGGTCAATAAGGATAAGCGAATCCCGAGGCCCGGAGAAACACCTCCTTAAGACCTCCTATAGGCACGATAAATGTCATTCTTTCTGTCTCGGGAAGGACTGGCTCTTGTCCTTCCAGAGTAATGTCGTGGGCTCGGTTTTCCACCAAGGAGGATGATCGGGAGTCCAAAAAGGCCAAGAAGGAAGCCTTACCGGTGTTGGGATTCTCGGACGAAGATAAGATCGGAACCATCCAATCTCATGATGATGCTTTAGTAGTCACACTCGGGATTGGAGGATATGATGTGAAGAGGGTGCTAGTAGATCGGGCGAGTGTTGTGGAAGTAATGTACCCCGATCTGTATAAGGGACTAAACTTAAAACTCGAGGACCTAACGGCGTAGATTCCCCTCTGGTAAGTTTTGAGGGAAAGACTATTGCATTAAGGAGCCAGATCAAACCGCCCATACAAACCGGTTCGGACGTGGTGGAGGTGGATTTCATTGTAGTTGACGCTTATTCGCCCTACACAGCTATTGTGGCTAGACCTTGGCTTCATACCCTAGGGGCTATCTCTTCTACCCTGCACGAGAAGGTGAAGTACCCGTCGGAGGGCCAGGTTAGAGAGATTGTGGGGAGTCGGACCATGGCTAAACATTGCATAGTGGCTGCCATCTCACGCCAACCCAATGCCGAGCCCTTGGCCTCTACTAGAAGGGGCTTATAGCAATCAGCCACCTCGACATTGCCCGGTAATTAATCAGCCGAGGAGGCAAAATGCGAAGACCTAGAAAAGATAGCCATTGGCGTTGACCCGGAAAAGTTCTTTCAAGTTAGCTCGGAACTACCTTCCCAAGAGAAAGAAGAACTGATTGGGTTTCTTAAGGAAAACGTGGATGTGTTTGCGTGGGACACCTACGAGGCCCCAAAGGTCCGAGCTTCATCCGCCACCACCTAAACTTTAACCCATTCGTTACTCCCAAGAAGCAACCACTTTGGCACTTGTTGAAGGAGCATGCTAACGCTGTTAGGGATGAGGTGATGAAGCTTAAAAAAGCGGGGGCTATCAAGGAAGTTTTTTATCCCAAATGGTGGCCAATCTTGTAGTGGTAAAGAAAAAAAGCGGGAAATAGCGAGTTTGCGTAGACTTCACGGATCTAAATAAAGCCTGCCCAAAAGATCTGTTCCCTATGCCTCGGATAGATTAGTTGGTAAACACAAGCGCAAGCCATCCTCGGATGAGCTTCTTGGATGCCTTTCAAGGATATCATCAAATACCACCGGCCGCAAACAACCAAGAAAAGACAGTTTTTGTCACTCCCATTGAAAACTACCATTACAAGGTGATGCCTTTTGGTTTGAAAAATGCGGGGTCCACCTACTAGAGAATGATGACGAGAATGTTTGAGCCTTGCACTGGTAAGAGCATTGAAGCCTACATAGATGACATGGTGGTAAAGAGTAAGGTGGTGTCCGAACACGTGAGAGACCTTGAGAACATCTTTGAAATTCTGAGAAGATACTAACTACGTCTTAATGCATCCAAATGTTCATTTCGGGTAGGATCGGGAAAATTCTTGGGCTATATGGTGACCCACATGGGAATCAAGGTCATCCCCGATCAAATTAGGGCTGTCAATAGCTTGCAGCCACCTCAGAATCCCAAGGTGGTCCAAAAGCTTACCGGCATGATTGCTGCCTTAAACCGTTTTATTTCTAGGTCGGCAGACAAGTGTAGACCTTTCTTCCTCTTGTTGAATAAATGGAAGGGATTTGAATAGATCGAAGAATGTGTTTTGACCTTCCAACAACTTAAAGAATATCTATCTCGGCCACCAATCATGTCCGATCCCGAGACCGATGAAGTCTTATTCGCCTACATCGCTGCGGCCTCTCATGCAATAAGCCTAGTACTGATACAAATGGACAACAACGTACAACGATCAGTCTATTACGTGAGCAAATCATTGCATGAAGCAGAGCTCCACTACCTACCACTAGAAAAGGCTATCCTAGCGGTGGTTCAAGCTACACGAAAGCTTCCCCATTACTTCCAGGCACACACGATTATCGTTCTAACCTAGCTCCCACTCAAGTCCATACTTGAGTCTTGATTATACAAGGAGAGTTGCTAAGTGGGGCACGATTCTAGGGGCTTTTGATATCAAGTACATGCCTCGTACCTCCGTCAAGGGCCAAGTCCACACAGATCTGGTGGCTGAATTTGCTGAACCCTCGCTAGAAGAAGAAGAAGGGGCGCAAGGCATGGATGAAAAATCAGTTGGCACAATCTCTCTACAAGGGCCTATATGCTGGAAAGTATATGTTGATGGCGCTGCAAACTAAAAAGGTTCCAGAGTAGGGCAAGTTCTGATTTCCCCTGAAAGGATTACCATCGAAAAATCACTAAAACTGGGCTTCTTGGCCACGAATAATGAGGCTGAATATGAAGCCCTGCTAGAGGGAATGTCCATGGTTCGTAAAGCGGCGGACTCAAAGGCGATCGTTGGCCAAGTAAATGGGGAATTAGAAGTAAGAGACGAAAGAATGCAAGAATACTTAGACCAAGCTAAGTGCCTATGATCACGTTTCGATTCTTTTAGCTCAAAGCTTTGGAGTTTGGAACAGGAGTCAAATTGGCTGTGAAGCTTAAAAGAGGAGTGTCTTTTTTGGGAGAGAGGAAATCGATGCCTATGACTTTCTTTGTTGTTGTTGTTTTCTTTGTTCTATTCTTATTTATACACAAATTAAGGACTTTCCCACCCCTTTTCCTGTGACTCTCTTCCTCCCTCTTTGACAATTAAGGACCACGGCGGAATACCAAAAACCAAAGACTCCCTCCCCTCCGCTAAGCCACAACTCCCGAGCTTCAATCCGTTTGTAAGTCCTCCTCTCTTTCCACGTGCGGGATGCGAAGGAGTAGGACCCATCATTTTCTTCACACTGCTCGATGTCCGAAATTACGGAATGGTTTTACTTACCTTCGTGTTCTATGACTCTCTTTGTTCTCCCTCCCTCTTTTTTCACGGAGTGCTCAGAGCCTCCAATTCTCTTATATAAATAATCTGGGCTTCCTGGGCTTATTTCAATTCTTTGGGTTGTTCTGCAGCAAACCCTTTTTCTTTGGTTACTTAGCTAGCTTGGCTAGGATGTGGATCTAGTAGCAAATCCTTTAGGTCCTTTCTTCCTTGCTTTTCATGGGGCTTTTCTCTAGTGGGCTTGGGGCTTTATTTGCTAACCCATGTTAAAATGGGCACAAACAAAAAGAAACAAATAAAGAAAGAAATGCTTTTAATCCTGCTACGTGAATGAAAATGTACAGGCCACCGGATCCGGATCCTCTCCATTTCTATTTGAAATGGAGAGTGTCCAGTTAAGGGACCAGATCCGCTTAAAATAAATCAAAGGCTTAAATTGTGCCACGTCAATTAAAATTCAAGTCATTTAACTCTTCAAGTTCAACCGGGGTTAACAAACTTAACTCTTCAAGTTCAACCGGAGTTAAACTCATCACTTAAACTCTTCAAGTTCACTGAATAGAAAAGCTTTCTGTTTACTCTGTGTTAACTCCATTGAAAAAGAAAAATGCACAACAAAGATGGACGCTAAGAACACAACCAGATTTGATGGGATCTGGTTTGGAAGATCAACTTGTGGATCTTTCCCCAGATTTGCTATAATATCACCTACCTAAATAAAAAATCAAAGCAATAGGCATGAGAGAGGCTGGGTTTTCAGGGCATGGGGCTGAGGTTGTGAAGCCTAGTTTTGAGAAGAGCTTAGTTTTGGTAGAGAGTTCTTCTCTCCATCGGAACAATAGGCTCATTATGCTAATTACTAAACTTGCCGCCATTTTTGTAGAAAGCAACGAGAAAGAGTTTCTTGTTCGGGTACTTGACAGCCAAATGAAAAATGATAGAGCTTTTATTGAACTCCTGTGCTGTTTGAATTCTTAAGTCTTAAGCCAAGCGTCCATCTCTCTCAAATTTTATTTTTTTAATCTTGTGCCTTGGTTTATTTCTGTATCACCATGATATACCAAGTACATTAAAAGAACCCATGCCTATTGCTATAATATCCCCAGATTTGAGCATCAACAAAAAAAAAAAAAAAAAAATATCCCCAGATTTGCTATAATATCACCTACCTAAATAAAAAATCAAAGCAAATCTGGGGAAAGATCCACAAGTTTATCTTCCATACCAGATCCCATCAAGTCACCGCCAATGACCATTGCCACCGCCACCAGCCCCAGCGAGCACAGCACTACTAGACCTCACCTCATCGACTTGGAGTGAGCCACCGTTTGCCCATGTCTACCTTGCAAACCCATCAAATCTGGTTTGTGTTCTTAGCGTCCATCTCTGCTGTGCATTTTTCTTTTTCAATAGAGTTAACACAGAGCTTTTCTATTCAGTGAACTTGGAGAGTTTAAGTGAAGAGTTTAACCCTGTTGAACTTGAAGAGTTAAGTTTGTTAACCCCGGTTGAACTTGAAGAGTTAAGTAGCTTGAATTTTAATTGACGTGGCACAGTTTAAACCTTTGATTTATTTTAAACAAATCTCGTCCCTTAACTGGACCCTCTCCATTTCAAATAGAAATGGAGAGGATCCGGATCCCAGGCCACCACAAAGCTCTTGTTTTGAAAATATACCGGCCGAATAAGGCACAGACAAACACTATTCTACAAATATTTTACAAACGGTTGACGTGGTACTCAGCTTTTACAAATATTTTATGTACTTTAATAATGTCACCTTTTTTAACTTCTAAAACCTCTCTCTGCGCCTCCTCTCTGCCTCAAACGTACGGCAGATGACATGGAGACACCATGCATGCTCATGGTGGCACTGGCAGCGATGGCATTGCAACACCGTTCTCAGCCATGCTTCCGGCGAGTTCTGTGGCGGCGGCGTTAGTGTGGAGAAATTACGGCGAGTTGTGCAAGGATTTGGGGTTAGAGACCGAAGAGCCGTCGTTCCGTCGCGAGGCAGAGGAGAAGCAGAGAAGTTTGAGGCGAGCTGCAGCGAAGTTCCGTCGTGAGGCAGAGAGGTTTGAGGCCAGGGTTTTAGAACTCTTGGTTTTCTTTTAGATGGTGTCTGTCTGATACGTTTGTTTAGGATTAATTCTGTTTTGGGTTTTTTTTTTGTTTTGTCTGATACGTTTGTTTAGGATTAATTCAATCATGGGCTTTTTTTTGTTATTATAATTTTCTTTGTTAATATCTGATGTGATATTTTAGTTTTTAAAAAAGCTGAGTTGGAGCTTATTACTCTTGTACTTTAATACAAGCTGTCTTATCTGGTATCAAAAAATAGAAACCACGCTAGCCCACCGACATATTTAACTCGATATGGATTTATATTTAAATTAACAGTAGCCACACATTATTTTGAACTAGATTTAAACAGTTTACTAGGTACAATCATACACATTTCTCCTACATTAACATTAGTCAATGTTCCCATAAAAAAAAAAAAACATTAGTCAATATCATTGCTGTTAAGATTGTATTGACTCTTTTAAGAGTTTCACGTTTCTTATAGGTATGTGCTGCTTAACTTTGATCATTATCAACTTCCTTGACCATAAACCCAAGGGTTAGCCTAGTGATCTCTAAGACCTCATGAGATTTATGAGGTCTTGGATTCAAGACCTTTAGCTAGTATCTTGGAGTCACCCTCCAAGGAATTTCTCTAGTGAGTTGGACTAGAGATTACACACATATGAGGAAATAATCAGGTGCTCGAAGAGCTTTGAATCCATCCTCATTAGCCCAAAAAATAAAAATAAAAATCCTTGATCATCGTTTGAGTTGCAATGAATGTTACTTCATCTTTACCAAAAAAAAAATGTTACTTCATGGGTCATCATACTTTTTATTGGTTTTAATGGCTTTGATGCACTTTTAGGCATTTAGCTGGTTTGATGCTAGTTATGTAAGTGCCATGATGAATCTTTTAGCTCTTCACTACTTTGTAGACCATGAACTCAACATAGAGAAGAAAAAAGGATTTTAATGTTTTTGGGATATCTTACCAACCTCTGTGAATGTGCTTATGTAGATATTTAGAATATTATTTTGCTTAATTGGTCACGGATCTAGAAATGACTTGTTTAAAATTTAGTGGTGAGGAATGGCCAATATATAATTTGTCAATGGTTCATCAATGTAGCATTATTTTGGGCAAGAAATTTAGAGTTGCTAGGAAACCAAACTTTGCCTCAGGCTGGTCTGCGCTTCTGCGGATATATTATAATATAAACGGGGTCAAGCAAAACTTTTTGTCACAAAACAAGGAGCATCACCTATTTTAGGAAATTATTGCTATTATGGAAACTATCATAATCAATGTCTTTAAATGGAGTAGTCACTTGAGACTGCATCTAGTACTAGATCACTGGAAAGTAGTAATACATCGTTAATTCTCATGTTTCCAGGGTAATGGAGGGTGAACCTGTTAACGTGAACGAGTTTCAAGAGTTCGCGAGGCAAGCTCTTCCGAAAATGCATTATGACTATTATACTGGAGGAGCTGAGGATCAATACACATTAGAAGAGAATGTGGAAGCATTTCGTAGAATTACGTATGCTGCTGCTAATTCTGTTGGTGATTTTGTTGCAAACTGGTTACAATGATTTCCTAATCAATTTCTATTGCTTCTCAGATTCCAGCCTAGACTGCTTGTAGATGTAAGCAGAATCGACTTTTCAACTACTGTATTGGGTTACGACATCTCAGCGCCAATTATGATCGCTCCATCTGGTCTGCACAAGTTGGCACATCCAGAAGGTCCAAATCTTCTTGGAAGTATTCTAACTCTCAGTTGACATTTGTTTGGATTCTAATTTACTTACTCATTGTGATTATTCCAGGACAGATTGCCACTGCCAGAGCAGCAGCTGCGTCTAATACTATAATGGTATTGATTTAACAAATATAGAGCCAATTATCTTGCTGAGGTGCATGAATTGTAAGTTATTTTTCATTGCAGGTTTTGTCCTCCATGTCTTCCTGCACTATGGAGGAGGTTGCTTCCAGCTGCAATGCCGTTCGGTTTTTTCAATTATATGTATTAATCCTTCTGTGGCGTTTAAAAGTTCATTCAATAAATTTATCCTTTTGGTTGCTGTTTTGTCTTTGTTTTGGTGATCAAATTGTTAGCAACTCACACATATTCTTCTGGGAATAGGTATACAAGAGCCGAGATGTATCAGCTCAGCTAGTTCAGAGAGCTGAAAGAAATGGATACAAGGCCATTGTCCTGACAGTTGATGTTCCCAGGCTTGGTCGAAGGGAAGCAGACATAAAGAGCAAGTTGATTTCTTTTTTCCTTTTTTTCCAACACTAATCATTTTATTTTCTTCACAGTTGGGTATAAATTTCTTCATTTAATGGTATTTAGTTTCCTTTCATACTAACACAATAAGCTTTATCTTAAATCTGATTTGAAATATGACTGCAATAATTTCTGCAGAATGATTTTACTGCAGATAAAGAATTTTGAAGGCCTCTCATCAACCAAAGTTGACAATGTGAGTGGAATTTTTCATCTCCCAATTTTCACATTTAAGTGTGCCAGATGCATGGAATTTTACTTGAATGGATGCATGTTAACTGAAGTTCAATATTTAACTAAATTTTTTTTTCCAGTTACTCAATGATTCAACTTTTCTGCAGGATGATGGTTCAAAATTAGAAGCTTTTGCCAAAAGGACCTTTGATGATTCTTTGTGTTGGAGGGTATAAACCAGTTAATTATTCTGATTACCTTGTAATATGCTGTTGATATTTTGGGAACTAGGAAAGAAGTTGATTTCCAAGAACGGAAATTTTCAAAACTAGTTATTTATAATAATAGAACTGATTTTAGCATTACGTAGTTTCGTTGGTGCTTTTATAACTTTATGTTGAGGTTATGGCTTCGAGATACCATTGGAAGTGCCTATATTTTTTCACTCTCTAATTTTTCTTGCTGAGGGGGTGCTCAAGGACCATGGTTTCTTACATTCTTATGAGTTTAACTAGTGCATTACAACATACGCAGGACATAGGATGGTTAAGATCTATAACAAAGTTGCCAATTCTGATCAAGGGGGTACTCACTCGTGAAGACGGTAGGGCCTCCATTTTATGGTATTTGCATCTCATCATTTTTGCAAAAGTCAGTTAGTCATCCTTTTGACCTTCAAACTTTCTAGTAGAGGATCCCTGTCAATCATCCTGATTATGTGATCTTTTTTTCTGATTATTACCTCCTCTGTCCACTCTGCCAAACATTTGAATGTAAATCCCTTTAAGTTCTGTGTCTTTAAATACTCTTGATAATTTACTCAGATCCTTGAATGTCGTGGTATTGCTTTACTTTCTGTTCAACATTCAGATGTCCTTAACATTTGATAATACTACTATTGGCAGCAATAAAGGCTGTAGAAGTAGGTGTTGCTGGGATTGTTGTCTCAAATCATGGAGCTCACCAGCTTGATTATACTCCTGCCACGATTACTGTTCTGGAAGAGGTAAAGCTTTATCTCTACTGCTTAGTATAAGACTTTTTTACTCATTAAACGCGTAGGTGTAAACACAGATACTAGGTTTTACCTGTAGATACATTGCATCTCTGTGCCATTTTATTGTATAGAAGTTAAAAGCATTAGGGGTTAGGGAAACTGTGTAGGTGGTAATGCGGTAGCTAGGCATCCTTAACATAACAATCTGTAGGACGTTTTATCATTTTAATACAGGAAATTTACATGCTCATTCATTCCTGCTGAGGAATTTTCTGTTTGGACTTGAGCGGACTAGTATGCTCTTTGGCATGCTAAGGACGATAGCAATTGTGAATACTTAGGTACCTTGTGGTTGCAGGTGGTTCATGCTGTTGGAGGGAAAGTTCCTGTGTTCCTTGATGGAGGAGTGCGGCGAGGAACAGATGTCTTCAAGGCATTAGCCCTTGGTGCACAAGCCGTCCTTGTAAGCTCTCCACCCCAAACTAACTTATGAATCTTCTCTTACACTATTTATTCACATGAAATGTAGTCGTGTAGTTGCTATTTAAAGCGAACAAGTAGTAATTTTCATTCATGCACTTGTGTAATTGCTGATGTGTGAGTTTCAAGTGTCAATAGATGTCTGTGAAACCAACTGATGCCATGCAGCTTTATAATACTCGGCTGCTAGATTGCCTTTTTTTTTCAACTTATTGTTTGATTTGAGTGGCACCTCAACTAATTTGTGTCTAACTTGCATGTAAAAATAAAAAACTTGTAAGTTACTCAAGATAAATTCCTAGATCATTGAAACATTTTGAGAGTAGTGTATATAGTTGTGGGAGTGACATGCCTAGGCAGTTTTAAGCCTCAACACTCACACTTGCAATCAACACTCAATTTTTTCTTCTCTCTATCTCAAAGTGGATGCTGATATATAAGAACCTCTGAGAATTTTATGATTCATAGTCATAGCTTTCTAAACCCTATTGTAATCTATATATATTATTGCAGATTGGAAGGCCTGCTATCTATGGGTTGGCAGCAAAGGGGGAGTATGGGGTGAGAAAAGTCATCCAAATGCTGAAGGATGAGCTTGAGCTCACCATGGCACTATCTGGCTGTCCTAGTGTGAAAGATATTACTAGAAGCCATGTGAGGACACAGCATGAAAAATTCCATTCAATGCTCTAATAAAATATTAAAGCATTAAGACTAAAGAAAAATGTTTCAGATTATCAACCATGAATAGGTGTGGAATATGTTGAGATTTCTTAAATGATCGAGTTGGCATGTAGATAGTGAAATGGTACAATGAATACTATCTTCTGCCTTATCTATTTCTATTTCATAAATAAGTGTGGTTGTTATATATGTGGAACCTTTTGGTCCATGTTAGAGATAAAGGTTCAGAGCACAACCCCATTGTATTATCCTACTCTTAATTGCGAGTTTAAGGATCGTTATTTTCTATTTTCCTATTGGTAGATTTTTGTAAAGTTATATAGAATAAAAAAAAAATGCAAGCTCAAGCTAGTACCTGGAGAAATTATTCCATAAGCCTGGACATAAGGGTATGCGTCTTGAAGTTATTGATTGAAAAATACATTTTAAAATGGGGGGGGGGGGGGGACTTTTTTTTTCCCCTTAAATTCTTGTAAGTGGTAATGGCTAATCATGGTGGATTGGTAGTGTGGTGGTGTGAGAATATGACAGTGTCAATGCTGAATTCAATTAAGGCATAGAGCTTTTAAGGCTGTTTGAGAAGGAGCCAAGTTTGGAAGAGGTGGAAGAAGCTTTTCATGTACATATTATTTTACATTTTAAAATCAACTAATCATATGTGAATTTGTAAAACTTATATAATAAAATTTGTAGTATTTTTTTTACATTTTTTAACTTATGGCCTAAATGACCTAAACTAATTGTTGGGGGACCACAATTTGATTCCCTACAACCACTCTGGCGTGATGTCGAATGCGATAAAAGATTTGAGTGTATCTTACTCATCACCAATTAGTTTTGAGATGGAACAGCATAACTCACGGTCTGACAAATGGTATCAAAGTCAAGGTCATGGGTTTGAGTCACGGGAGTGTCATTGTGAGGGAGGGATTGTTGGGGGGGGACCACAATTTGACTCCCTACAACTACTCTAAAAATAGGTTTGTGTGGTGTGATGTTGAATACCATAAAAAATTTGAGTGTGTCTTACTCATCACCAATTGGTTTTGAGGTGGAATGGCATTGCTCATGGTCCGACACTAACCGCATACACCACCATGCAACTATCAATAAGGCTGTAAATGAGCCGAGCTTTACTAAGTATTGAACGTTCAAGCTCAGCTCAACAACAAATAAAAAACAATCAAGCTTGGCTTGAGCTTAAACCAAGCTTACAAACAATGTTTGAGCTTGAACTCAACTTGGCTTGACTTGATTCATTAGTCAAACCAAGCTCAAGCTCAATACCAAGCTCAAACTCAATATCAAGCTCTTGAGATTGAGATCCAATACAAGGACATTATCAAGCCCATACTAAGTATATTGTCTAGCCTATTTGGTTTAGATGAGTAGTCTCAACACTCAATTAATTTAAGGCTTAGTAAGATATGGATTAATTGTTCAAGCCCATGTCGAACTTATTACAAAGCACATAAACTAACCTAAGCTTGATTTGTTTTTTATCAAGCCTTATCGTTCACGAGCCTATTCATGAACAATATTTTTTGCTTGGACTCTGTTTATTTACTAAACAAACCTAAAATTAAGGCTCAAGTATGGTTTATTTATAAACAAATAAACATGAACGAGTTTTTTATTGAAACAAGCTCAAAATGTTTATAAACGGCTTAGTTCATTTATAATATTGTGTGGTCTCAATTTGTCATCAAATTTCAGTTTTAGGGCTAAGATAATGATCCCAATCAAGACCTATGCAATTAAAATAAATAAACCACACACAATGATAGCCCATGGCTCAACAACGGAGTTCCCATTGTGATTGCAACAAACCCACCTAGCAACCCATTCCAAATATCTAATGCATCCCAAAGGCCCACTAGTAATCGTTAGCTAAAAAGGGTTCATCGCTTGTGTAGTAGAGACTCCAGCCTAATTACCTTAGTGGGCAGTATTAGAAAAACATATGCTCTGTAGTATTATTTTTTGTATTTTGCTATATGTTTCACCAATTATAGCATGTTTCTTTATATCAAGTGTTTTTTTTTTTTTTTTTAACTTTGGTTATTTTATAAGAAAGTTAATTGAATATATGATAAGTTGTGGTGGAACACAAAAAATAGGATAAAGAATTTGTATTTGTAATGTTAGAGCACTTGCATCAACTATGGTAAAATGGTATAAGAGCTAAATATTTCCTAACAAACCCCAAAAATCACCCGCATCAACTTTATACTTCCATTGTGCAAAATACATATTGCTACCATATTTGTGCAAATATATACAACAAGTGTGGTTGTGCATTTCAATCTTTTATTCTTTCTTTGCATTTCTCGAAAATAAATGAAGAAAGTGAATGATAGTTGTAGTGTATAAAGAGATAGAATTTTTTTTTTTTTAAATGATATTTTAATGAAATAGAATTTAGAATAAAGAAACTGGTGTTAATGTTTTGAAAATTGGTCAAGTTAAAAAAGAAAATAAATAGGTTTTCTTTTTCACTAAAAATATATACATAAATTTTTGCACAAGCTATTGAACCAATTGAATGGAGCCTATAGATTCAACCCAATCTATTTAAACTACAACAAAAATGTCTCTAGTACTACAGAAAGGGTTACATTGTGGCCTTTGAAAGTTCAAAAACGTGTACAAAACACTTTTGAACGTTTAGACCCCCAAAAATTAACTTAATCAACACAAGCAATATGTCAAACAACAAGTGTGCGGAAACTTAACATATGCTATAATGTGAAAAAGAATAAAAACTATCTAAGCCATAACATAATAAAATCACAAAGAGATAATATAAAGGCAAAGATAGAGAGGAAGGAAGATGCAAACACAAAGACAACACGCGATGTGTTATCGAAGAGGAAACCGAAGACCTCGGCGAAAAACCTCTCCGCCGCCCTCCAAGCGGTAATCAATCCACTAGAAAATACGGTTGGGATACAAGGACAAAGAATAGACCCTCCAAGCCTAATCTACCCAAAGTGCACCTAAGCCCTCCAAGCTTCTTGCTCCAACGAGGTTGCGCCGAACCTTTTTCTTTTCTAGCTTCCCGGATTCCGCTACTAAACCATAGCATCAACCAATGAAGATTGGCTCCTTCCTAATCGCTTCCCAGAACTCCAAACAACTGTCTCACGTGTGATGATGATCGTGAGAACCAGGTTTGGTAAAATACCTCTCAAGGATTTGACAATGGAGAGGAAGAGAGTTGAGGAATATGAAGAGACTCTAAGGTAGGGATTGTGTGTGAAACAATCTTGTTTTTCTTTAGGGTTTCTCTCTCAAAATTCTCTCTGGAAGCTCTCTCTCAATCGTGGGTAAAAGGGGTATTTATATTGGAGTGGGAGAGGAATGTGAAACGTCGGGTTTTACAAAACGGGGGTGGCTCGCGGCTTGACCTCGCGGCTTGACTAAGTCGCGAGTTCGATCAGCGAGATAACCGTATGGCCAATTGTCCTGTTTTGTCTGTAGTGCTCCAGCTAGCATGACTGTTCATCTTCCAAAGATGCTTGGCACGTGTGCAGCTTCTCGGCGACTTGCACCGCTGAGTCCACCCGCGAGTCCCAGCCGCGACTCTGTTTTCTTGCACACTCTTGAGCAATCTTCACTCTATCTCACTCACTACCCTTACATCAAACCCACCTAAATACGGGGTTACTAAATTCTGAATTACAAGCAAATTTGCACGGAATAAAGCCAATTAGATGGTTGAATAAATTCAACCTTACAATCTCCCCCTTTGGCTATTCCGTGACAAAACCCTAAAAACAGACTCTAGACTTAACATGTGAGTTGGGAACAGTTGAACAAAACTCACTCACACCTAACTCTAGAAGTGTGAAGCACTTGAATCATATGAACAATATACTCACGAAACACAACAATACACTATGATCATTGTAAGCAGAAAATTATAAATGCATATGAAAAGCAGAGTGTGATCAAGCAAAGATGGAGTAAGATACAAACCATGGCTTGATCAACCAAGTGACCACCACAAGGAAGTGATCACAGTGTTCATTCACACTTGGAATGAACACAAGGGCATACAAGTTAACAAGCACAAGGCAAGACACTTGTATGCTCAACACTCAACCAATGCATAGCACACAAGGCATATGCATCTAGGAACAATCCTACTAGGGCACAAGAGTGACAAGACATAAACCAAAATGCAGAACATTTAGATCAAAGTACTGATTTCAACAAGCATAAAGGCTGCATAAGCAAGGTACATACCATCAAGCCTACAAACATGCATAAAAACATAACCCTAACAGCTTACAAAAGCAAATGGGTACAAACTCAGAACATCCTGAATAATAGTTTTACAAAACACAATATATCAACTTAAAGAGAAAATTGAACTGAAAAAGGTAAAGACACTCCCCCTTAGATAATGACACTCCCCTTTAGGGTAGTATCCTCCCCCTCCGATTATGCCTATCACTCCCCCTTTTTGTCATGGAATAGGCTAGTCATCCTCTTCTAGCTTTCTCTGAATTTGATCCAATTGAGTTTGAAGAGAAGTAAACTTCATATCCCATCAGTTGCTTTGATGATGTAGAGAAGCAGTGAGTCCAGATACCTTTGTATTCAACTCGTGGACAGATGAGACAATGCGATCAAGTTTCTCATCGAGGGAGAGATTCTTTGAACCGAGGGTCACCGTGAGATGCGAAGTTTCTGGTTTGGCTCTCTTCCGACTATGTCCAACACTTGCATTGTATGTACGCATGTTGATTGGACTCGGTTTGGGGATAGGTGACTCATCGGCCGTTGGATAAATTCCCTTGAGCTTTAAGATCCGTGAAATGAGACTGCGAGAAAGGAATGCATATCCGAGACTCATTTCAAGAACCGTTTGCGCAGAACATGAAAGATATGAGCACAAATGTCGATTTCTTCATCGAGAGATTAGATCATGAAGAAACAAAGCTCGTCCGAGGTTCATATACCCGAGACTTGATAGAGGGTACAAATTGTGAAACATCACAATTGTAAGCACTCTCGATTTCGGAGAAAGAGAGGAAACACTTGATGGATTTGCCATTGGGTGAGAACTCCAAGTCTTGACCAAGACTTTGTTTGAGAAGCTCCTCATCAGGACATAGATCATCATAGACCGGTGAATGTCGAAAAATGGGTCTGTTGATGTGAAGAATTTCGCCGGTATGCGGGAGAGACAGAGAAGCTCTTTTGCCGAACCAAAGACTTCGAGTTCATCTCCTTCCACAATAGCGTTAGCATAAAATTCTTTAATCAACTCTTCACACGACATCCGGATCGGAGAGAAGGTAATTCCAATCCTTGTGAGCAAACCATTTCGGAATGTCGGTGTTATGAAGTGAGGACAGATCCTGACTCTTTCTAGTAACGGAGTGGCATGTAGAAAAAAATTCTCATAGGACTGATAGGCTGCAAATGATCTGAACTTATTGGGATCGAATCGCTGTGATGAAGAGCGAGTCACCTTTGGGAGAGGTGTGTCTTCATCAACATCAATTACGAGTTCCTTCCCTTTGGAAGACCCTCCTTTCACAGCAGCCTTCTTGAAGGGAGACATGACCAATCTGCATTATACACAAGGGAAATGACAGAACACAAACCAACAGACTATATTAGCAGTGGGTTAGTGTAAATTTGGGGATAATGAAGAAACCCTAACAGCTGGATGAAAATGGGCAGGCAAAAACAATGAGGGACACAAATGGCCCAAATTGAGCTACACAGATGAGGGAGGCCAAATATAACCACATAATCAATTTGAAAAAGGACCCACATTCAACAACACAACAACATGATACCACACGGGATCATAGTGAAACACGATATCAACAAATGGATCGGACAAAAAAATAGCTAATCCTAGCTAAGCACAAGATGAAGAACACAACCATCAACATAAACTAGCTCAAGATCGTAAACGCAAGCATCCAAGCGAAGCATGAACAAAGAATAACAGTTGAGCTAAAAACCCATCACAAAATCACAAACAAATGTGAATAAACCAGAAGGAAAACCATAACAACAAGTAAAATAGAGTGCAGGACAGAAAACCATACCTGTTAGTCGACGATTTTGAGCTGAAAAGAGACAAGTATTGGAGATCGAAAATGGAGGCACGGTGACAATGTGTAAGAGCAGATGAGAAAGACAATGAAGTCACAAAAAGATCGAGGGAAAAATAAAAATTTAAAAACTCGCCCCTGTTTATCCAAAACACGCGATTTTCGCGATCAAACGAGTCGCCAAAAAGTCGCAGATCAAGCCGCCAAAACACTCAAAGACAAAAAGTTGAAAAATTTTTCTAAGTGTTTTTCGCATTTGGAAGGTCTACCAGCGAGTGAGTCGCGAAATGAGCCGCGAAAATCTCGAGTGAACCTCGCGATGGACCTTCCACTCGCGAACAAGTCGCCAAAAATGACCAGCGAAGATGCGACCGAGGCTCGCGACTTGACACACCCGCGATCGAGCCGCCAAAACAGGGCAAAACTGTATTTTTGAAATTTTCAGATTTTTCAAACAAAATACTTTCCAAAAACACCTAAAACACTCAAAAATCTTTTTGTGCTTGAATTAACAAAGATTGAGCATGTGAAAAACATATTTCATCAAGTACAATCACACAAATGAATATGGCATTTATTGAACATAAACTTGTGTGTTGTGTGTGGATACCAACAATGAGATAGTCCTTCGTCTAATGTGAAGCTTCAATGATCAATTCAACCAAGGCATACACAATTAGCACTAGATCATGTGACCAATCTCAATTATAGAAATATGTATATATGACCTCCCACATAACTTGATAACATAACTTGGAGCTTATCATTTTACTCCACTTTCAATCACAACATTTGATCTTTTGAGGCAATCATCTCTCATTGTGAGAGAGATATATAACATTTCTCTTTGAAGAACAGGCCTTTGGCCTTTTTGAATGAACATTCACTTTTAATATAAGGTCGCTTACCCTTTTTCCTAGTCAAATACTAGAATGTGCGACAGGCTTTTGCAGCTCAATATCTCTTTTCATTTGGAGATTTACATTTGGTGAGCTCTTTTTAGCAAAACAAAAATAAAAAGTGGGAAGATATATAGACACAAGTCTATGCATGTCTCAAGATCAACAAAACCATTCACTAATCATTCATGACAAGTTTGAAGATCTATTTACAACAATCACATAGATTTCAAGATTTCTCCCACGAGAGATATAGGTGCATGAAAACAAGCAATGCTCGAAAATGCACAAAGCCATTAGCACAAAGGTACAAGGCAAAACAAGTTTTGAGACAAAACTCAACAAAGTCAATCAAGCTTTTTGATTTTCTAATTTTTATGTGATTTTTGGATTTTTGACTCAAGAAACAAAAAATTGATTGAACAAACATAAAAAGAAGCAAAAAGTATTCACAAATGGACAAACAAACAAGAAACATGTTGCACAAAAAACGAATCAAAAAGGTGTGTGCCCCAACACAAACAGATTTAACATATTATAAATATGTGAAGCACACAACACACAAGAGAGTCAAGGAATTGTACCAACACCAATGGTCTTACGGAGTGATTCAAACCGTGGACCATCGAGAGGCTTGGTGAAGATATCCGCCTTTTGGTTGTCGGTGTGTATGAACTCAAGACACACAACTCTATCCTCTACCAAATCCCGAATGAAATGGTAACGTATCTCTATGTGTTTGGATTTTGAATGCTGAACAGGATTCTTGGAAAGATTGATGGCACTGGTGTTATCACAAAAAACACACATCGTTTCTTGAGGAATTCCATAGTCATGAAGTAATTTCTTCAATCTTAATACATGATCTGGAAAATGAGGATCCTCAAATCCTTTTGGTTGCTCAACAAAAACTTCTTCATTTAGATATCCATTCAGAAACGCGCACTTAACATCCATTTGATAAAGTTTGAAATTCAAAGTGCACGCAATGGACATGAGGATTCGAATGGATTCGAGTCTAGCAACCAGAGCAAATGATTCATCAAAATCCACTCCTTCTACTTGTGTGTATCCTTGAGCCACTAACCGAGACTTGTTTCGAATTATCTCTCCATCTTCATCAGTTTTGTTTTTAAAAATCCACTTTGTGCCTATAACATGAACGTTCTCGGGCCGTGGAGCAAGTTCCCACACATCATTCCTCACAAACCGATTCACTCTTCATGCATTGACTCAACCCAATTCTCATCTTGAAGAGCCTCTTCAACCCTTTTTGGTTCAAAATGTGCAAGATAACGAGTGATATGTTACATGATTGGCTAGCAAAATATTTCCTTTCCGAGGCGAAGACCGTCATCAAGAGACCCTATGATATTGCTTTCCGGATGATTTTTGATAACTCTTGAAGATGGCCTTTTTGAAGTGGAAACTTCATCACTACGAGATATAGGAGGATGAACTTCTGGAGGAGTAAGAGGACTTGAAGTTCTAGACATCAATCTCGTTTCCATTCTTGGGTTGATGGGAGTCGATTATATTTCCGGTATAGTTTCTTCACCTTCTAGAACCAAAGCTTCTACCTCAACATCAGTCTCTTTGGTGCTCGGCCCTTCTACATCATCAACCATTTCCACCTTAGGTAAGGCATCATCAATCTTGACATTTATGGACTCCATCACAGTCTTTGTTCTCTTGTTAAACACTCTATACGCTCGACTAGTAGTAGAGTAGCCAAGAAAAATACCTTCATCACTTCTTGCATCAAACTTCCCAAGATTCTCTCTATCTCTCTATCATTTAAGATATAGCATTTGCTTCCAAATACCCGGAAATACTTCACTTTAGGCTTCTTCCCATTCCATATCTCATATGCGGTCTTACGTGTACCAACTCGAAAGAAAATCCTATTGCCAATGTGACACGAGGTGTTGTGACTTCTCCCCAAAATTTTTGAGGTATTTCCTTGTTAAGCAACATGACTCTTGCCATCTCTCTGAATCACACGATTTTTTTTCTCTCTACCACTCCATTTTGTTGTGGAGTTTTGGGAGCTGAAAACTCTCTTTTAATTCCATTCTTCTCACGAAGGACTCGAATCTTGCATTCTCAAATTCCCTCCCATGATCACTTCTAATTTTTACTATTGGAATCCCTTTTTCATTTTGAAGTTTCTTGCACAGAATCTCCAACCTCTCACAAGCTTCGATTTTTCTCTAAGGAATTCAACCTAAGTGTATCTTGAGTAGTCGTCCACAATGACCATGATGTATCTCTTTCCCCTAGGCTTTCGGTTCTGGTTGGCCCCATTAGATCAACATGGAGTAACTCTAAGCACCGAGAGGTAGCTATCACATTCACCTTGTGATGACTTGCCTTAGTTTGCTTCCCAATTTGACATGCACCACAAACGGTCTTTTTCACTTTTCCAAACTTAGGAAGTCCTCGATTGCTTCAAGTTTGGAGACTTTTGCTACTTGTTTGAAGTTGGCATGTCCAAATCTGTGATGCCACAGCTCCAACATATCCACACGAGCAATTCTACACGATATGGGCGCCGTGGGAACTATTCCATAACAGATTATCGTAGTCCGACTTCCTTCCAAAACCTGAATCCCCTCTTCATTGATGATCAAACACCCCTTCTTAGAGAATTGTACCAGAAAATCATCATCACAAATTTGAGTGATGCTCAAGCAAATTCGCCTTGACCCTTTTATGTACAAAGACATCTTTCAAACAGAGGCAAACCAGGTATCTCAATGGTTCCTTTGCCTAGGACTTGGGCATGACTTCCATCACCAAAGGTCACATAATCACCAACCTTTTCTTTGATTGTCTTAAACAGTGTCTTATCCCCCTGTCATATGGCGAGAACACCCCTTTGTCAAGATACCACAGACACGCATTAAACACCTTCAATGAGGTATGCACAAATAGGTTCACATGTGACAGACATTCTTGACCTTCAAACATACACTCATCATCAGTTTTCATTTTCAGATTCTTAATCATCTCACACAACATTCTATTCTTTCTTTTATATTTCTTAATCAATGATTTAGATTCAGATAGGCTCTTGTGTAAGACATTATTCGACTTTCAAGATATTTCAAAGCATGTGAACAAAAACTCTAGCATGTTTCTTAGTTTTTAATGACTCTAAAACACCATCAAGTAAGACACCTTTTCGACATATGCATAGAGTCATTTTCACAAACACTTAGGCTACAATTCAGCATGGTGTATCCCAAAACAACAAAACAACACAGGGGTCTAGGATCACACTTAGGTAATAAAACCTCAACAAGTGTACCCGCTCTGATACCAATTGAAAGTTCAAAAACGTGTACAAAACACTTTTGAACGTTTAGACCCCAAAAATTAACTTAATCAACACAAGCAATATGTCAAACAACAAGTGTGCGGAAACTTAACATATGCTATAATGTGAAAAAGAATAAAAACTATCTAAGCCATAACATAATAAAATCACATGAGATAATATAAAGGCAAAGATAGAGAGGAAGGAAGATGCAAACACAAAGACAACACGCGATGTGTTATCGAAGAGGAAACCGAAGACCTCGGCAAAAAACCTCTCCGCCGCCCTCCAAGCGGTAATCAATCCACTAGAAAATACGGTTGGGATACAAGGACAAAGCAATAGACCCTCCAAGCCTAATCTACCCAAAGTGCACCTAAGCCCTCCAAGCTTCTTGCTCCAACGAGGTTGCGCCGAACCTTTTTCTTTTCTAGCTTCCCGGATTCCGCTACTAAACCATAGCATCAACCAATGAAGATTGGCTCCTTCCTAATCGCTTCCCATAACTCCAAACAACTGTCTCTCACGGTGATGATGATGGTGAGAACCAGGTTTGGTAAAATACCTCTCTAGGATTTGACAATGGAGAGGAAGAGAGTTGAGGAATATGAAGAGACTCTAAGGTAGGGATTGTGTGTGAAACAATCTTGTTTTTCTTTAGGGTTTCTCTCTCAAAATTCTCTCTGGAAGCTCTCTCTCAATCGTGGGTAAAAGGGGTATTTATATTGGAGTGGGAGAGGAATGTGAAACGTCGGGTTTTACAAAACAGGGGGTGGCTCGCGGCTTGACTAAGTCGCGAGTTCCATCATGAGATAACCGTATGGGCGATTGTCTGTTTTGTCTGTAGTGCTCCGGCTAGCATGACTGTTCATCTTCAAAGATGCTTGGCACGTGTGCGGCTTTTCCAGCGGCTTGCGGCCGCGAGTCCACCCGCGAGTCCCAGCCGCGACTCTCTATTTTCTTGCACACTCTTGAGCAATCTTCACTCTATCTCACTCACTACCCTTACATCAAACCCACCTAAATACGGGGTTACTAAATGCTGAATTACAAGCAAATTTGGCACGGAATAAAGCCAATTAGATGGTTGAATAAATTCAACCTTACAGCCTTCCATTTCTAAGGGCTTCCTAAACGCATCAAACTGGTCCACCCTTGGGCCTTCAATGAAACAGCCCCAAAGCCGGCCAATCCCAAAAGAAAATGGATAGGCTCCAACCTTTTATTCTGCATATGTAACGGCCCATCCGAACCCTAACAAAACACCGCCGCCACGCTTCAACCATGCATGCTAGGCATATCCCCTACAATTGTCATTGGCCACTAACATTATCTTACACATTTTAGAGCAATGCCTGTGTACACAAAAAAATTTCAAAATAGTAAGTTGGCAAGTTTTTATTGGCTCTTATTTAAATCTTCTACTAATATCACGTTTTTACCAGCTAGGTGTGAAATTTTTTATCAATTTTTTTTTTTGCAAACTTTTATTCACATTTTATCTTTTTACTTCTACTATTCTTCCAACTAAATAAATAGTGGTCATGGAAAAGCAAATCCTTTCTCAAATCTTTGTAGCTAGTAAGATTTGTGAGAAGCATTTTAACTCAAAATAAATGAATTCCAAAACTTCAACATTCTTAGGTTTTCTCTTTGCGGCTGTTCTTCTCATCCGTTCAATCGTGGTGGTGGCAAAGATACCCAACAATGAGAACATACGTTAGTATATTTTCACCTCATAAAATTACTACTTCACTTCATCTTTGTAACAAATATTAGAGAGGTTTCTTTTTCCTTCCTTTATTGTTTAGTTAAAATTCAATTTAGACCAATTTTTACTTCAGTTGTTAAATGAGTCTTTAAATTTTAGTTTTTTTCAATTAAGTCTTCACTTTGTTAAAAGAAGTCAATTTAGGTCTTTCATCCAAATTTATTAGCATATATATATGAAGCTATGTAAATAATTTTTTTATAAATTGCATAACCCTCCTTTGAGGTTTATCGTTACACAACCCTCAAAAGTTTTGAGTCCCCATTGAAGTTTGAATAAAAGCAACAATTAAGTTTTTACTAAAGAAATATTAAATTTTTTAAAAGAGATTTTAATTAATACATACATACTTTGAATAAAAGCAACAATTAAGTTTTTACAAATGAAATATTAAAATTTTTAAAACATACATACTTCAAGGGAAGTACTATTGTTCTATTTATACAATCCTCAAGAGGAAGATGTCATTTGTACAAACATTAAGGGAAATCTTGTTTTCATAAATCTCAAGAGAGGGTAATGTAATTTTTTTTTTTTAAAACTATATTCATCAAACAATAAGATATATTAAATGACAATTTCATGAAGGCTTTGCATATAATTTTTTTAGTAAAAAAGAATGTTTAAACAACATTGTCTATTACAATGGCGGTGCCAAGTGTTAATCGGGGTGGTCACAGGACCACCCTGAATTTTTTTTTTTAAATATAACTTAAAAAAATTTGAGTTTTAAATTAATATGAGTCTTTTGACCACTCTAGAACCAAAATAAAATAAAATAAAAATAAAAATTAAGGAACTTGAGGAAAAAAAAATTAAGATGGCAGGAGACCCGATGAAGCGCAACCAAAACTTGTATTGCCAATACCACCAAGAATCGGGGCACACCACCGAGGACTGTAGGAACTTGAGGAACCACTTAGACCAGCTGGTCCGAGAGGGAAAATTAAGGCATCTCCTACATCATTCCAGTGGTCCATAAGGATAGGTGAATCCCGAGGCCCGGAGAAACACCTCCGTAAGACCTCCTATAGGCACGATAAATGTCATTCTTGCTGTCCCGGGAAGGACTGGCTCTTGTCCTTCTAGAGTAATGTCTGTGGCTCGGCTTTCCACCAAGGAGGATGATCGGGAGTTCAAAAAGGTCAAGAAGGAAGCCTTACCGGTGCTGGGATTCTCGGACGTAGATAAGATCGGAACCATCCAACCTCATGATGATGCTCTAGTACTCACACTCAGGATTGGAGGATATGATGTGAAGAGGGTGTTGGTAGATCGGGCGAGTGTTGTGGAAGTAATGTACCCCGACCTATATAAGGGACTAAACTTAAAACCCGAGGACTTAACGGCGTAGATTCCCCTCCGGTAAGTTTCGAGGGAAAGACCGTTACTTCAAGGGGCCAGATCGGACTACCCATACAAACCGGTTCGGACATGGTGGAGGTGGATTTCATTGTAGTTGACGCTTATTCGCCCTACTACGACTATTGTGGCTAGACCCCGGCTTCATGCCTTAGGGGCTGTCTCTTCTACCCCCGCACGAGAAGGTGAAGTACTCGTCGGAGGGCCAAGTTAGAAAGATTGTGGGGAATCGGACCATGGCCAAACAGTGCATGGTGGCTGCCATCTCACGCCAACCCAATGTTGAGCCCTCGGCCTCTACTGGAAGGGGCTTATAGCAATCAGCCACCCCAACATTGCCCGGTAATGAATCAACAGAGGAGGCAAAATGCGAAGACCTAGAAAAGATAGCCATTGGCGTTGACCAAGAAAAGTTCTTTCAAGTCGGCTCGGAACTACCTCCCCAAGAGAAAGAAGAACTGATTGGGTTTCTTAGGGAAAACGTGGATGTGTTTGCGTGGGACACCTACGAGGCCCCAAAGGTTGATCTGTGCTTCATCCGCCATCACCTAAATGTTAACCCATCCGTTACTCCCAAGAAGCAACCACCTTGGCACCTGTCGAAGGAGCATGCCAACGCTGTTAGGGATAAGGTGATGAAGCTTAAAAAAGCAGAGGTTATCAAAGAAGTTTTTTATCCCGAGTGGCTGGCCAAGATCTTGTAGTGGTAAAGAAAAAGAGTGGGAAATGGCGAGTTTACGTGAGACTTCTGAGATCTAAATAAAGCCTGCCCAAAAGATCTGTTCCCTATGCCTCGGATAGATCGGTTGGTAAATACAACCGCAGGCCATCCTCGGATGAGCTTCTTGGATGACTTTCAAGGATATCATCAAATACCACTGGCCGCAAACGACCAAGAAAAGACAGTTTTTGTCACTCCCATTAAAAACTACCATTACAAGGTGATGCCTTTTAGTTTGAAAAACGCAGGGTCCACCTACTAGAGAATGACGACCAGAATGTTTGAGCCGCAATCGGGTAAGAGCATTGAAGCCTACATAGATGACATGGTGGTAAAGAGTAAGGTGGTGTCCGAACATGTGAAAGACCTCGGGAACATCTTTGAAATTACGAGAAGACACAAACCGCATCTCAACGCATCCAAATGTTCATTTGGGGTAGGATCGGGAAAATTCTTGGGCTATATGGTGACCCACAGGGGAATCGAGGTTAGTCCCAATCAAATTAGGGCTGTCAATAGCTTGTAGCCACCTCGGAATCCCAAGGAGGTCCAAAAGATTACCGGCATGATTGTTGCCTTAAACTGTTTTATTTCTAGGTCGTGAGACAAGTGTAGACCTTTCTTCCTCTTGTTGAATAAATGGAAGGGATTTGAATAGACCGAAGAATGTGCTTTGGCCTTCCAACAACTTAAAGAATATCTATCTCGGCCACCAATCATGTCCGATTCGAGGCCGACGAAGTCTTGTTCATCTACATCGCTGCGGCCTCTCATGCAGTAAGCCTAAATCGATACGAATGGACAACGGCATACAACAATCAATCTATTACGTGAGCAAATCATTGCATGAAGCAGAGCTCCACTACCTACCACTAGAAAAGGCTATCCTAGCGATGGTTCAAGCTACACTAAAGCTTCCCCATTACTTCCAGGCATACACGATTATCGTTCTAACCTAGCTCCCACTCAAGTCCATACTTCGGAGTGTTGATTATACAGGGAGAGTTGCTAAATGGGGCACGATTCTAGGGGCTTTTGACATCAAGTACATGCCTCGTACCTCCGTCAAAGGCCAAGTCCTTGCAGATCCGGTGGCTAAATTTGTTGAAGCCTCGCTAGAAGAAGAAGCAGGGGCACAAGGCATGGATGAAAAATCAGTTGGCGCAATCTCTCTACAAGGGCCCATATGCTGGAAAGTATATGTTGATGGCGCAGCAAACCAAAGAGGCTCTAAAGTGGGGCAAGTTCTGATTTCCCCTGAAAGGATTACCATTGAAAAATCACTAAGACCGGGCTTCTCGGCCATGAATAATGAGGTTGAATATGAAGCCCTGCTGGAGGGAATGTCCATGGTTCAAAAGCGGCGTAAAAGCGAGTAAACATGTTCTCGGACTCAAAACTGGTCGTTGGCCAAGTAATAGGGGAATTAGAAGTAAGAGACGAAATAATGCAAGAATATTTAGACCAAGCTAAGTGCCTACGATCAGGCTTCGATTCTTTTAGCTTTATGTACATCCCTAGAAGTGGAAACACACATGCCAACTTCTTGGCCACGCTTGCCACCTTCTCGGCTCAAAGTTTACCACAGGTCATCTTTGTGGAAGATTTATATAAACCCTCAATGACGAAGAGAGAAGTGATCCATGTCCACCACGTCAGAGTGGGACCTAGCTGGATGGACCCTTTGGTACTATTTCTAAAAGAAGACATCTTGCCCAAAGAGAAGATCAAGGCGAGAAGATACGAAGAAACGCTTCTCGGTTTTGGCTATCCGAGGACCAAAAGCTGTATAAACGCTCTTTTTCCGAACCATACTTGCTCTGCGTACACCCCGAGGCCTCGGAACTAATCCTAGAGGAATAACACGAGAGAATTTGTGGAAGCCATACCGGAGGCAAGTTCTTATCACATAGGGCCATCACCCAAGGCTACTAGTGGCCAAACATACAGAAGGAAGCCCACGAATACGTGAAGAAGTGCGATCAGTGTCAAAGGTTTACGCCAAACATACATCAACTAGGAGGGATCCTCAATCCATTGTCCAGCCCTTGGCCATTCGCTTAGTGGGGCTTAGATATTGTCGGACTTTTTCCCAAGGCAGCAGGGAACAAAAGGTATCTGCTCGTCAAGATCGACTACTTTACTAAATGGGTTGAAACTGAACCTCTAGCGAATATCAGAGATCCGGACGTCAAAAAGCTTGTCCGGAAAAGCATTATTACCTAGTTCGGGGTCCCTCACTCCCTCATCTCGGACAATGGTCTCAGGTTTGATAGTAAGACCTTCAAGAGGTACTATTACGAAATAGGAATTACAAATAGATATTCTAACCTGTGGGAATGGGCAAGCCGAGGCTATTAACAATGTCACAGTGAACAAACTTAAGAAAAGGTTAGACGACGCGAAGGGAAAATGGGTGGAAGAACTGCTGCACGTCCTGTGGACGTATCGAACCACGGCTTGTAGATCAATAGGAGAGACCCCCTTTTCGATGACTTTCTCGGGTGAAGCCATTATTCCTCTAGAAACAGGCTTTCCAACACTAAAAACCAGCTCATTCTGTCAGCGGCAAAGAACAATGAGCTGCTAGAAGAAAAGCTTAGACCTCATTGAAGAAAGAAAGGAAGGAAAGGGCAATGATCCAACTGGCGTACTATCAACACAAACTTAAACAAGGTTATGATGCCAAAGTAAAGCCGAGGCCATTAGTGCCAGGGAACTTAGTGTTAAGGAAAGTTTTGGGCAATGCTAAAAACCTAGCATGGAGGAAGCTGGGACCAAATTGGGAAGGGTCATATCGCATTACCTCAATGGCTGGTATTGGGACATATTTTCTAGAAGATTTAGATGAGCATGTAATACCACGCCCTTGGAATGTAAACAACTTGAAAAGGTACTATTATTAATGAAAATTTCCTTTCTCAATAAATTCTTTTGTTGTATGAAGGCCTTGTGCTTCTTGTCTCGCAATTTACTCAAGTATTAAACAGAACTAAGTTACGCATGGCTCCTCGGACCACAGGTTTAAGCGAAATTAATTACTTTTGTCATCCTTTCAAGTATTTAAACAAAACCAAAGTCCTACATGGCTCCTCGGACCACAGGCTTAGGGGAAATTAATTACTTTAGACACCTAGCCAAGTATTTAAACAGAACCTAAGGTGCATGGCTCCTTGAACCACAGGCTTAGGGGAAATTAACTACTTCGGACATCTTTTCAAGTATTAAACAGAACTTAAGTCCTACATGAATCCTCGAACCACAGGCTTAAGGGAAATTAACTACTTTTGACACACAAAAGCACTTTTATAAATGTTAAACAGAACTCGAGATACAAGGTATATTACTTATCTCCTCCAAATTCAATACTCATTGTATGAGGATTAATTCATGGTATAAGTGGATAGCAACTCTCTATAGCTAAATACATTATTAAACTCGCCTGCAATAATAATGATAAATTCTAAGAGCGCAAAAATAAAGATTCGGAGAATAAAAGGAAAGGTTCAATCATTAACTTCAAAAATATATTACAAGCTACAAAAATCTCGGGAAGAGAAAACAAGAAAAGTAAAATCCTACAACTACTTTTTCTTTGGATGGGGATCCACCTTGGTAATGGCAGTCTTGGACCGGGCATCCCCATCTTTAGGCTTCTCGGCTACCTTAGCCCGAGAGATCATGTCCCTAATGGTGAGGGTATCCTCGGACAGAGCGTCACTGGCTGGAGGAAGGCCCTCTTTACCCATACCTGCTCCAGTAGAGGTCCCAACGTCAATGGTAAGATCTTGAGCGTTGGGAACCCGCTCAAGAGAAGGTAAGGGCAAAGCAACCGAGGAAAGGTCAGTTGGGATCTCTCCGATGTGTTCTGAAAAATATACTTTCTTTGCCCTCCTCGGCTCGAGTCCGCAGGGACCCCCTGCATTGTTAAGAGCCTCATTCTAGGTTACGGTGCAGTAGTCCTTGCACACTTCAGCCACGTCTTGACCAATCTCCGCTCTGTCTCGAGCATCCCCCGCTCATAGGCTGCTATCTCTACGGCCCCGAGCAACTTCCTTGACCGCCTGGGCCTTTGCCTTAGCCTTTTCCGGCTCGGCCTTCGAGGCTCAAAAGCGTAGCCTTCTCCGTGGCTAGATTCAGCTCCGTGGTGAAGAGAAGCTTGCGCTAGTCCTCAACCCGAGCCTCGGCGGTCTTAAGCCCTACCAAGGTGCTTTGATGTTCATGCTCGAAGGTTTTGAGCTTCTCGGCCAACTGAGTCTTCTCCTCCTTGACAGACCCGAGCACCTTCTCCACCTCGCGCCGAAAATTAGACTCGGCCTCAAATTTATTGTAGGCATTTTTGACGCATTTTTCGGCCACAAAGACTTGTTGAGTGACCTGCATAAAACAGCAAGAGGATTACACATAAAGAATATATATGAATGGAAAGGGGAAATGAGTTAAAATGCCGATGAAACTGTACTCACCATCGCGAGGTCTCTTTTTAGAGACATAAATAGGTCAAGCTGCCTCATCCGCTTAAGGGCATCCATATCCTTTGGGAGGAGGAGGGGTTGCTCTAAGGCTTGGGCCAAGTACATGGAGTGCCCCCTATTGGATTCCTTTATCGTGGAATCATAGGGAATAGGGGCCCCGTCCATCTCTATCATGGGAGCCCACGTGCGGCCGCCGACAACGTATCTCAACGTCGTCTCGACTCTCCACAGACTTCGACCTCTTGTCTCGAGGGTCTTTTGTCTTTTGTTGCTTCGCGCCCCTCTGTGAAGGCATCTCCCCCTCTTCCAACTCTTGAGGTGGTTTTTTCTTCTTCGGGTTAGGATTGACGCGCGAACCTTAGTCAACAGGAGAAGGAGGAGGGGGAAGAGGAAGGTTGGCGAGGTTTGGGTCTTAGAAGCTTCAGGTGGAGTTGCTCCCTTACCCTTGTTAGCGATCAGAAACCCTTAAGCTCGACCTCTTCTTAAAGTCCATGATCTCTGCCTCCTCGAAGCTTGTTTCAACGAAGGCAGTAGTCTACCCTGGCCGATGAGCTGTAGAAAGCCTATCGGATTCGGTCTCGGAGTCCAAAATCTCCACAGGCCTCTCGGGAGTTCTCTCCTCCTCAGCAAATTGAAATTTGTCTATCTCCTCCTCAAGTGACAAGTGTGAGGAGGAGGCTATCTCTTCTCGCTGCTGGAACGGCTGCAAGTGAAACTTGTTGAAGCGGTATTGCAAATTGCAGAGGGTTTAGTTGAGCAGGCAATACCACGGGAGGTAAATCCTGCCTCGAGAGGAACCCTGGCTTGGAAACGTCTATCCGAGCAAGGCGACGTTGACAAAGCTGAGCTTCGAAGAAACGTGCTCTTTATTTACAAAAACATCTGAGAAGGAAAACATTGTTTAACCAACGATGAACATTATCCGAGGAGACATATTATTAAAAATGAATAAAGAGAGCTCAGAAAACTAAGGTCTCGCCCGAGAGACCTGGTCCTAGAGTACACCACCTGGTATTCCTGCCCTAACTGGGCAGCGAAGACCGTTGTGTCATCCACTGGAGACAACTAGGTAATCGTCCTTCATGCTTTTGTTGGACTTAGGGAGGCGGGATATCAGTCTCACCTCCTAGGACCGAGATTTGATGTAATATCCCCCCAAAAGGGAGTGGCACTTGTACGGATGAGCAACGTCATGCCACATAAGACCGAGGTTCATCCGGTCGTTTAGCGCATCTACACATCCTAAGACTCTAAACATATTGGGGCGCATTAGTGTGGGCATAACCTATGATTGAGCAGGTAGTCCCTAGTTATCCTACCCATAGAAAGCATCATTCCTCCCTCTATAAAAGCGATCATCGGAATGACAACTTCACCTTCTTTTCTATCTGTGAGTACACAATCTGGGGAATAATATTCTAGGCCTACTCCTGGGGGGATATGGTACTTAGCCCTAAAACTCTCCAAACTAGCCAGAAAATCTACCAAATACTTGAATCTACCCATTTGAATGAACAGAAATAACTCAGAAAGAAGTTTCTAAAACGAAAGAAAGAAGGGTCAAGAGGAGGCCAAGATTAAAAGGAAGAATATAAGGAAAAAAGAACTTACGGAAATGAGTGTGTTTGTCTCTGTTGTTTTTTAAAAATGTTCAAAGAAAAAAGTTTTGGAAGCTTTGTAAATTAGAGAGTCCTATGATTTGGAGCGCTGGAAATCACTAGAGAGCTTGAAGATTGGTAAAGTAAAAAGAGAACGTGTTCCCTCAAGGCTTTATATAGGAAATGGAAATGAGTGGGAGTTATCCCGCTCAAATTTCCAGGAAGAGTCTCAACCGTTGGATCCGAGCTTCGTCATTGGATTTAGGGGACAACACGCTGCCTGGAGCAATTAATGATGCTTCGTGGGCTACGAAACGTCAGAGATAATCATAATGCATAGAAAACTGAACTTCCACAAGTGTGAGCAACAAAATCAAATGGTATTAGTTCTTAGAAAATCAAAACCTCACTTTTCTTCTCGAATAAAAAGAAACCCGAGGTTTTGAGGGGCTATTGTAGGGGCAAGGGCCCAAGATTATATATTGGGCCTTGGGCTTTATCCGGGGATATAAATAGGTTCGAGGAGAAGCAAATAATTATGAGATATTTTCAGACCAAATTCCATAAGTAGAGAGCAAATGAATGGTTGTCCGAGGAGTACATCCTCCCTCGGCTTTATGAATATGGTTCAAAATATATAATCCAGCAATTAAAGTGATCTTCCAGGAAGGTTCAATGAAAGGATGTGCTTCATGGACATGTGAGAAGGAAGAAAACCTAAAAATATCTAAGAGAAAGTCGACACTGCCGCATTAAATGCACAAATGACTACTTTTCTGGCCGCATTTATGTGGAGAAGACCTCTCGAACTACGAACAGTGCTATCTTGGCTACCGCAACTCACAAAGAGTTAGGAAAGGTGGCTGATGGGACAAGTACTCAAATAGGAGTTCGGATGATCAACAAGTGGAGGGTGAAGATGATTCAAAAGAATATATATAAGGTGGAAGACTCTTCATGGAAAGGGGATCAGAAAGGAGAGAGAGAAAGCAATATAGCAATTTGAACCATTCTAATATTTGAGAGTGATCATTATATACAGATTTAACCTCCTCAGACTGAAAGTTTATTGATATAAGCATCCTTGGTTTGTGTTTGATCGCCACATGATTTAATACTAACTATTGTCCAACTCATTAGGACTTAATTCTTTGACCCATTCTCTACAAATTCACTGTATTGGGCTCATTGGACCAAGACTCCATACATTTTTGGGCTTGGGCCTCAAATTGTAACCCTACAAAAGTGTTTAAAAATTTTTAAGCTTTTTTTTCATGGAAATAAAATAATATATTTTACATTCAATTATTATATATATAAGGTGAGATATTTTGTAAATAATTGATCAAAGTGGACTGAAATAGATTGAATGTAACGAACTAGAATGAATAGGGGATTGAAGAAGAAAAGTGAAGTACAAAAAAGAAGAAAAAATTTGTCTTAAATGGACAATCAAATACAAAACTAGCTACTACCTTCAAAATGGACAATGAAGCACAAAGCTTGGCCTTTAATCGTTTTAATGCATTCTGTTACGTACCTAGTTTTTCTTTAATTTTAATTTTGTTATTAGGAGTTAGGTAATTAGATAATGATAGGATAGATTGTTAGCTTAGTATATTTACTTGTAGATAAATATTAGATTTCTTTTGAATTTAAATGTTAGCTTTATCTTGTAAAGTCTTCTATATATATGTCTTGATGTTGATTAATAAAATAAGCTGAAAAATGAGTATTCACTTTGGTGGTGTGGACTCCCTTGAAATACTATATCTATCAATTAGGAAGACTTGGTTCCCTCGAAGTAACTAACAAACTCATTTGGGTTAATTGGGTTTCTGACACATTCACATACATTACATATTTAAATATGTAATTTCTTCTACTAATTACTAAACAGTATGATGTTTCAAAATTCAGATTTTGATAAATAAATAAAAAATAAAAAATAAAAACCATTTTAGTTATGATGAAGAGGTTTCCATTTCATATCTAAACTTCATCTTAACAAATTTTATTTGATGCCTTTAAAATGGACGTTACTAAAACTGTTTTTGAGGATGTCAATTTCGCTTTTAAATATTCAATCGCTTTAAAAAAATCTATAAAAAAAGTAATATAGTATGTTTTTAATCCCTTTTTGGGATACTTAAATAATAATAAAAAAAGCATAAGAGTATAATATGATCTTACTACATCTTTTCACCCAAAATGAAAGATCATAAAAAAAAAAAAAAATTCTTAATTTGTAAGGGCTTATTTGCATGTCTTACCAAAAAATAATAATTAAAAAAAATTAAATAAGGAAGAAGAAGAGGAAGAAGAAGAAGAAGAAATTTTGGTTTGGAGGGCCAAGTTGTGATGTTAATATATTAGTTAAGACAAACATCTACACACACATATAAATTAATTTACTAAGAGAATTTATCATCTTCTAAATTTTAATGAGTATACAAAAGTCATGTATTCTATTAGACATATACAAAAATTTATCATTTTTTATATAGTTTAATTTGTTAAACCTCTTAAATTATATGATTTTAATATAATTTCTCTTTCTTTTAAGAGCACCATTGAAATGACTCAAAATTTGGGGGGGCCAACTTCAATTTTTACATGCTATATCTTTTAAAATGTAAAAAATATAAATACTATAAAATAATATTTTAAAATTTGGCCCCCCAACCCTTGTGTGTGGCCCTGCCACTGAGCCACAAATTTGCCAAATAGCAAAATTTTAGGAAGAAAGCTTTGTAACAAAATTATTTAGTTATATAGCACATTTTGGCATGTAAAGTAGTGGAGCCTATATTAATTGGAATTCAAGTATACCAAACTTGAGTTTGAGTTGGAGCTCAAGTTTGTCAAACTCAAATTTCAAAAAATGTGCTATATAAAATAATTTTGTCCAAGTGCTTTTTTCCTAAAACTTTGCTAAAACTGTGTTATTTGGCAAATTTGGCCTAGCTTATAGGCTTATAGCATCCTTGTGAAATATAATATACTCAACTTTCTAAAAATTAATAACAAGATTGCCTGTGTTGTTTATCATCAACACACCAGACAAGTCTTTGATTGGGATGCTTCGATTTGCTACCCAAACAACAGTCGTAACCGGGATATTCTTGTACCATATTCCCAAGTAACGGTTGGTGGAATTACCTGGACCGAAGAAACCCAATTCAAAGCTTCCACCTGCAGAAACCAATGTCCTGCCCTCATTGACTGTCTGGGATTGAGTAATGCTATCTGTTGCATTGGTGCAAGAAGAGAATAGAGGAAGTAAAATGGTACCCTGAAACATAATAAAATTCATCTCCATTGCTCTCTCTTATCTTTGATGTTATTGATGTTAAGTTAAACTTAGCCAATCCAGACTCATGATGAGCAATTGGAATGGAGTTCAGTATACCATGAATCACTTTGATGCTGACAAAAAAGGCTTGTAGTAGTCCATGAGAATTCTACATTTTGTGAATAAGTTAATAGTATTTCATGTATCAATAGATTCAAGTCCAGATGTACCGTGTTTTATTTATGTTGTTGAACTTGGTCTCTACTTTCTACCAAATGGCGTAGGATTTGAAAAATGGTGAAAGAGAAATGAAAATCAAAATATGCTACTTGTTAAAATTATTATTATGTGGTTGTCTTTCTTAGTTAACAAGAAATTAAAAGCATTTTCTTTTGAAATAGTGAAAGAGATGTGCCTTGTCTCACATATTAATGTGACTCAGAAATTTGTCTTCTGTTCCTTTCCAGAAAGAATTTCTAATCTTTTCCTTTTACTTCTTGGGTAGGCGGAAAATTTGACTTGGTATACAGGTTAGGCCTGCATGGCAAGAGTTAAAAGGAAAATAACAAAGCTAATTGGACAAAATTTATGCGCAAAGACCTCATCTCAGTCTCAACGCTTGTGAGGCTGTTTTAACATAAGTGTCATTATGGGACCACAACGTTTTTCACCACAACTTTATCATCATTTTGATGTGGTAGATTATGGGCGGTTGTTTATTACTTTTACATAACCTAATCATTTTCTTTTTTCTACCACTCACAATTAGTCATATCACAATTATGGCAAAGTTGTGGTAAAAAGATTTGTGGTCTCAGATTTTCTCTTTAACAAAAACTTGAGAGAGTTTATTGAACATACTGGTTAGCATTTTCATCATTTCATCATCATGAGTTTGATAGAACATTATGTTATACATAGAGGAGAGAGAGAGTAATTTAAGTATAGAAGAGATTAGTTTTGAAACACCATGAAGCATGAACACTAACAATGACATGAACACAATATGACAAGACATGATAACACCACAATTCTTGAAAAATTAGAGGATATGATACTACAATTAATTAAATGTATTTTTAGGTATATTTTATTTACTTATAGGCATATTTTTGCTGAATACTTATAGGCATATTTTAGTTTATACTCTTTTTAGACTTTAGTGACTTCCTTGTGTTCAATACCCACAGAAAATGGGAATAATTACAATACCAAGCAAAATGGGTCATTTTCTTCTTTGACATTTATAAAAGTGCAAATTCCACCACTAAAATTATATTTTGTTTGGATATAGTTGATACAAATGAGCTTTATAAAGTAGTGATGAATGTTAAATGCTTTGAAGTAGACATCTTTGCTGACACTTTTGATCATTTGGTTAATGGTGAAAAGGCAGGAAGGGCTTTTATGGCTAAAAAAGATAGGTTGAGAAATCTTTGGTCGAAGAAATTTTTCGACAAAACCTTCTAACTTGAAGTTATTGGATATGTTTTGTGAAACATGTTAGTGGTATTATGATAGTCTTTGGGTTATTAATTATGGAACAATCCCATATTTTGAAAGATTATGTATTAATGTTAGCTATATTGTCGTAGTCTTTGGGTTTTGTTATTTTAAATGTCCTTATGGATGGTTATGCAACACTGATAGACATGGTTTGGGATGGTTAGGAAACAATATTATATTTGGATGATGGTAATATTAATAATATATGTTAATTGCCCTTTTTTTTTGTTATGAATGATGTTTCTTATTCAATATATGTATTATAGCAGATTCCTTCAATATATATTCCTTGAAGAAATATATCTATGTTATATGGGTGATTCTTTATCAATTTATTTTTTGGTATGATGGAGGCTTTTTTCGTTATTTAGATTATATATTTACAGGTGCCTTAAATATATTCCTTGAAGAAATATATCCATGTTATGGATGGTTTACCTTTATTCAATACTAGTTATAGACTCATGCGTTACGCGGTTTTATGAAAAAATTTATAAATAAATGTATAAATAATTATATATTTTAATAGATTCAATAAATATAAAAGAAAAAATTATCAAGTGTAAATAATTATCTCACTAAAATAAAGGGTAAGATTTCTTCCTAAAACTAAATTAAATTAATAATTCCAAATTAAATTTTAAATTATTTTTTTAAAAATGTACTAAATAATTGATAAATCTAAAATTAATATAATCTTGATAATATTATAAATTAAAATTAAAGTTGATAATTCAAGAATACACATGTAGAACATCTTGATAATTTGATGTAACATAAAAATCAATTAAGAAAACTGTTAAAATTAATCTATTCATTATAACTGTGGGGTCCAATAGTTTATGGGTCTGGCCAATAGTTTATGGGTCCGGCCCACACGCTTAGGGTAAATCCACCGGTCCCAAATCGAAGGAGGCCAAAGCCCTGATTCGAAACTAAGAAACATAAAAATGGCCCGAGGACACGGTGCCGAGGACGGTTTCGTCCTCGGCAGGCCCAAAACCTCATGGGTAGAAATGGAACCCGAGTGAGCTGGAAAGATCAGAAAATATCCTAGGGGAGTTTGTCTCTAATACCCTTCCCGACATGACACTGCCCCAAAGCAGAGCCGAGGATCTTAGGCTTTATGGATCATCTCCGGCCATTGTGGGATTAGACGATGGGACAGATATCTGTCCCGGAAAGGTCGACCCTACACGTGTACGGAGGACAACGAGCGTAGTCTAGTATAAATAAGAATGTTATGCGAACACAAGGGGGCTGGCTCCTAAAGAAAGAGTTGAGAGACACATCGGCCACGGAGAAAGAATGGAGGAGAGAGAATTCCCGGATGACATACGCCGGTCACCACAAAAACCCCACCTGCGGGCAACCGGGGACAACCCCATCGCTCCTCGGACACGATCCGAGGAGCCAAATTCATCGAGTCACAGGTCAAAGGGCCTGAATGTCCAGCCCAAAGCTCTTCCCCGTCTGGGCTCCCAGCAGGTCGACTCGAAATAATGCCCCGTGACCCAACGCTGGCCTTTCAAGCCCACTCTCTACAAATGTTATTGTGAGGGATCTTTCGCGTGCGAGCCTAACTCCGTTATTGGGCCCTCAAAGATTTGTGTCCCTACAATTGGCGCCGTCTGTGGGAAAGGCTTGCGCGTTGGCGCAGGAGGCGTTTGAGTCAACTCTCTAGCCAGCCCGAGGTTTGTGGGATTTCCTCCATCTCCGGCGACATGCAGTCGTTGCTCCGACCCAAACTCTTGCTAGGGACTACGCCCTACAGTGCCAACAGCGCGGGCAGCTCTAGGGGCTTCCGGCTTCAGGCCAAATCCCCCCCGCCGTGGTCTAGGGGCTGATCTAAAAGTTTTGGACAGAACCAAGGCATTGCATGGTCTTCGGACTCAAGCCTGTGGGGAAACCAAGTACAAAAAGAATCTTCAAAAAGTTTTGGACAGAACCAAGGCCTTGCATGGTCTTCGGACTCAAGCCTGTGGGGAAACCAAGTACAAAGAAGAAATTCTTAAAAGTTTTGGACAGAACCAAGGCATTGCATGGTCTTCGGACTCAAGCCCGTGGGGAAACCAAGTACAAAAAGAATCCTTAAAAGTTTTGGACAGAACCAAGGCATTGCATGGTCCTCGGACTCAAGCCTGTGGGGAAACCAAGTACAAAAGGAAAACAATAAAAGTTTTGGACAGAACCAAGGCATTGCATGGTCTTCGGACTCAAGCCTGTGGGGAAACCAAGTACAAAAAGAATCCTTAAAAGTTTTGGACAGAACCAAGGCATTGCATGGTCCTCGGACTCAAGCCTGTGGGGAAACCAAGTACAAAAGGAAAACAATAAAAGTTTTGGACAGAACCAAGGCATTGCATGGTCTTCGGACTCAAGCCTGTGGGGAAACCAAGTACAAAAAGAATCCTTAAAAGTTTTGGACAGAACCAAGGCATTGCATGGTCCTCGGACTCAAGCCTGTGGGGAAACCAAGTACAAAAGGAAAACAATAAAAGTTTTGGACAGAACCAAGGCATTGCATGGTCTTCGGACTCAAGCCTGTGGGGAAACCAAGTACAAAAAGAATCCTTAAAAGTTTTGGACAGAACCAAGGCATTGCATGGTCTTCGGACTCAAGCCTGTGGGGAAACCAAGTACAAAAAGAATCCTTAAAAGTTTTGGACAGAACCAAGGCATTGCATGGTCCTCGGACTCAAGCCTGTGGGGAAACCAAGTACAAAAGGAAAACAATAAAAGTTTTGGACAGAACCAAGGCATTGCATGGTCTTCGGACTCAAGCCTGTGGGGAAACCAAGTACAAAAAAGAATCCTTAAAAGTTTTGGACAGAACCAAGGCATTGCATGGTCCTCGGACTCAAGCACGTGGGGAAACCAAGTACAAAAAGAATCCTTAAAAGTTTTGGACAGAACCAAGGCATTGCATGGTCCTCGGACTCAAGCCCGTGGGGAAACCAAGTACAAAAGGAAAACAATAAAAGTTTTGGACAGAACCAAGGCATTGCATGGTCTTCGGACTCAAGCCCGTGGGGAAACCAAGTACAAAAAGAATCCTTAAAAGTTTTGGACAGAACCAAGGCATTGCATGGTCCTCGGACTCAAGCCTGTGGGGAAACCAAGTACAAAAGGAAAACAATAAAAGTTTTGGACAGAACCAAGGCATTGCATGGTCTTCGGACTCAAGCCTGTGGGGAAACCAAGTACAAAAAGAATCCTTAAAAGTTTTGGACAGAACCAAGGCATTGCATGGTCCTCGGACTCAAGCCCGTGGGGAAACCAAGTACAAAAGGAAAACAATAAAAGTTTTGGACAGAACCAAGGCATTGCATGGTCTTCGGACTCAAGCCCGTGGGGAAACCAAGTACAAAACGAAATTCTTACAAGTTCGGGACAGAACCAAGGCCTTGCATGGTCCTCGGACCCAAGCCTGCGGGGAAACCAACCGCTTAAAAGGAGAAACCGGGTTACATGGATTCTCTGGTTTTGCCCCGGATCCTCAACACTAAAGGGGCTAGTATGGAATGGAGAAATGCGTTCCCAAAAGCACGACCAAGTCATGCAACGCTCGGGCAATCCCATGGATGAATTATTTAAAAATTTGTCGTCTTCATGCAATATTCCGTGCTTACTACTTAAACGTGCAAATCGCTACCCAGGTTAGTTTCCGAGTTCAACTTACTATCAATCATTATTATGTCCGTAATATAGGTAAGTTAGAAGGAGTTAGAACGAATTGAATCGTGTTTCAAGGGGCTCCTGCCCTAAATATCGATGAGAGAAAGCACATACAGGAGTACACTCATTCAAGAGGTGGTGCGCCAAAAGAACAATACCCAAAAAGATATATAAACTTCTATTTTTATTACAACGAAGAAAGAGTACAGTGTACAATGAAAAGCTGGAATCAGCCCGCGACAAAGCTTACTACAAGAGTACTACATAAGCAAGAAAATGAAAAATACAAGAAAGCTGGAGAAAGCCGAGGAGGTATGTCGGAGGAGAGGTTGGCTACAGCTCCTAGACCTTATTCTTCCCCCGCGCTCCTACATGCCCATAACTCAGGCAGCCAAAGAAACCCGGTTTGGACCTGACACCGTTGAAGGAAAGGTGCAGGGAGTGGGAAGTCGAGGGGCTTTCTCTAAACATTCGCCCGCTGCTAAGCAGAGGCGCTAATGGCGGAGAACCTTTCTTTCGACATACCAAAGTTCTGGCATGAACAGTAACACGCTTCGGATTTTGGCTAAAAGAGGGAAAGGCACTCTTCCCCCCGGGTCGAGGCGGAGTACTCTCCTAAACTTATGCTTCCTGTGCCCATACTTCACGGTTATAAGCCTCATGAAGGCACGACTCTTCTGCGGCGGAGGAAGTTCTTTCTTACCAACCATCGCCTTCAACACGTTATGCCAAAAAAGGAGAGCTCAGGATATGGGAAGGATGATGTGAGGTAAAGCTACAAGGATGGATGTATACATATAAAGCAACCCTTTCTCCCTCCTATTCATTTGAAAAGACAAGATAATGGCAGTCAACACACGCGGCGTCCCAAGGAGCACTGCAGACAAAGTAGTCTTGGCTCAACTTCCAACGTCAACTGCAGTCACGAGACTCAAGGAGCCTCGTAAAGGCGCGCCTCGATCCTTGGGGCGTCAGAGAAGTACTGCATGCCCAGAGGTTGACGAAATATCTCCTAATCCGCGGATTAATTGAATTCGCGGCCCAGGCCCGCTTTGCGTGAAGGCCCCAAAGACACCTTGTTTAAGCGCTTCGGGAAATGCAAGCTGAAGGGGAAACCAGGTACTCTTGGACATAACCTAAGGCTTGCCTGGTCCTCGGACTCAAGCTGAAGGGGAAACCAAGTACTCTTGGACATAACCTAAGGCTTGCCTGGTCCTCGGACTCAAGTCGAAGGGGAAACCAAGTACTCTTGGACAGAACCTAAGGCTTGCCTGGTCCTCGGACTCAAGTTGAAGGGGAAACCAAGTACTCCTGGACAGAACCTAAGGCTTGCCTGGTCCTCGGACTCAAGTTAAAGGGGAAACCAAGTACTCTTGGACAGAACCTAAGGCTTGCATGGTCCTCGGACTCAAGTTGAAAGGGAAACCAGGTACTCTTGGACATAACCTAAGGCTTGCATGGTCCTCGGATTCAACCTGGCACCAATAAAGACACAAGTCTCGGACTCAAGCCCAAGGGAAAAATCAAGTACATAAGATAAAACGCTTAAGTCCTAAACAAAACCCAGGATTTGCAAAGTCCTCGGACTCAGGTTTCTTGGGAAATCAATTGCTCAAACGAAGAGATTTCTCGGCTTAAATACTAGAAAAGGTCAAGGCTCGGACGCCGTGGAAGAGGACAAAATAACCTGATGATCATTAACCTAAGGAGGCTATTCATCCAATGGGTAACATGTCCTCGGACAACTGCTTCTTACATCTTATCGAGTACTTAACACCCATCGCGGCTAATTTTGAGATAAGTCTTATTCCCTACTGGTCGGATTGTTATGTTAAATTATAATTATGTTAAAATTATGGTGGCATCTTTTTATCAATGATTACTTTGGTCTTAGTCAATTGATTCAAACGCTGTACTATTATGCCGAAAGTACGCTTTCGCATTTATTAGAATATGTAGATAGGACGCACGAAATGAAGAAACAATAATTTTTATTAATATGAAAAATGGTTACAACGTACAAGAAAGGGCTTAAACAAGCCTATACAAAAAATGAATTGCTAAAGCAATAACAAGATCCGTAATACAAATAAGTAAATCATCGGTGTCTCATTTGAACTAGTCTTCAAAGTCTCTCGAAATCTCCGCCTCGGTGTCTTTGCTCATCCCAAGAGAAGATCCTTATACAAAAATAATGAAGGAGAAGGAAGAAGAATTGGAACACATGGAAGCACTTCAAAGCAAACTCTTGTCATTTGAAGAGCGCAAGGGAAAAAGAAGATGGAGGACATGAGCGGGAAGGAGGAGAAGAAGAGAGAAGCAATGAAAAGAAAGTAAAAGGAGCAAAAGAGAGAGAAGGGAAGCCATATTAGGTATGCTCATGAGAGAGCGGATGGAGATGACAAGGGAGCTTTTCGACTCAGTCACACCGGAGATAGGATGTGATGAGCCCCTGCTTCGGATTTTGGCTAAAAGAATGGGGAGACAGATCTTAAGTCTCCGCCACCCTTGCCCCGACCGAGCCATCTTGAGTTTTGTCAAGGCATGGTGTTTTCGGGAAAGGAAGGATTTGTTCATGGTGGATTACCGTGAGAAAGGTATTATTGAAGAGGGATTAACCGGATGGAGGGAGTGGATTCTGGGAAGAACTTGAGGGCTCAGATATGAAAGAGGCACCCTCTGTCTTCTCCCTTTATATAGGGGACGAAGAATAGGGCATGTAACGCTTTCGGATCCCCAGGGAAATTCAGAGTATAACGCGCCGTTTCGTTTTCCCACGCCATCGAGAATCGTTACGTCCGGGAGGTCTCGTAAATGGGAAGTTATTAAAGACTCGCTCTGATATAACCACGCGGCATAACGGCGATGTGCGCAAATCCAGGAAAAACGCCTCGCAGAACGGTACGCTCCTTGGGGAGGGGAAGAGTCACCGGTGTTGATCAAGATCCGAAGAAAATGAACGGCAATAAAGGCTTGACGTCATCAAAATCCACCTGTCCTACCAAGACGTTGGACAGCAGGATTTTGAGGGGCTAATGTGGGGTCCAATAGTTTATGGGTCCGGCCAATAGTTTATGGGTCCGGCCCACACGCTTAGGGTAAATCCACCGGTCCCAAACTGAAGGAGGCCAAAGCCCTGGTTCGAAACTAAGAAACATAAAAAATGGCCCGAGGACACAGCCGAGGACGGTTTCGTCCTCGGCAGGCCCAAAACCTCATGGGTAGAAATGGAACCCGAGTGAGCTGGAAAGATCAGAAAATATCCTAGGGGAGTTTGTCTCTAATACCCTTCCCCGACATGACACGCCCCCAGAGAGAGGATCTTAGGCTTTATGGATCATCTCCGGCCATTGTGGGATTAGGCGATGGGACAGATATACTGTCACGGAAAGGTCGACCCTACACGTGTACGGAGGACAACGAGCGTAGTCTAGTATAAATAAGAATGTTATGCGAACACAAGGGGGGGGCTGGCTCCTAAAGAAAGAGTTGAGAGACACATCCGGCTTCCGGAGAAAGAATGGAGGAGAGAGAATTCCCGGATGACATACGCCGGTCACCACAAAAACCCCACCTGCGGGCAACCGGGGACAACCCCCATCGCTCCTCGGACACGATCCGAGGAGCCAAATTCATCGAGTCACGGGGTCAAAGGCCACGAATGTCCAGCCCAAAGCTCTTCCCCGTCTGGGCTCCCAGCAGGTCGACTCGAAATAATGCCCCGTGACCCAATGCTGGCCTTTCAAGCCCACTCTCTACAAATGTTATTGTGAGGGATCTTTCGCGTGCGAGCCTAACTCCGTTATTGGGCCCTCAAAGATTTGTGTCCCTACAATAACCATATTTAATCATTAATTGTGAGACCCTAACCCTAAGCATATAAATTAGATCAAAGCTAAGAAAATTAGTTTAAACAAAAGGCAACCAATACACAAAACCTAATCAATTTAATAAAAACAAAATACAAAAACAGAGAAGGAGCCTTTAGAAACTTAGACAAAAAAAACCAATAATAACGCTAAAGAAAATAAAAAAAAAATGAAAATAATAATAATAAAAGAAGAAAGAATGTATACCTGCATTGTTATGGGATTTAGGCATTCACATATTGAAATAAGCTTCACTCCAAAAAGGATATATAAGGTTATATATATTGGTAGAGTTCCATTTGAAATATAATTCATTTAAATCTTATTGAAATTAAAGATATCTAATCATTGTGTTTGTTTTTATCCCACAAAAATTGGAATTAAAAAAAAAGGTCATATGAATAGAATGAAAAAAAAAAAAAAGAGTTGCTTGAGAGAAAGAGAACATGGTTGATAACTATAAGGGATTTTGATATATATATATATATATATATATACACGTAGAAATTATTAAATTAATGGAGATATATCTTGTTTTTTGGAATAAATAGAGATTATCAAACTATTGGAGATATATACTGTTTCTTGGGATAGATTTATATTAATCACCTTTTGAAGAATTTGGATTGTGCTTATCCCTTAATAATCAAGTTTTGTAGCTTGATATTCTGATAAAATAATATTAATTTAATAATATTAAAATTTTGAAAATTTAGATGATAAATATTATCTAAATTAAATATTTTTATGTTAAATATTATCCCCTAATTTAAGAAATATATCCTAACAAATAAAAAAATAATGTTAATCTAATTTTACTTAATGATAAGAATGAATTAGAGTCCTGGTAGTATACTATTCATTTTTTAGTTCTTTAAAAATCTAAAAATTTAATAAAATTTCTACAATTTGGTGAAGTCACGTGGCGCAACCACAATGTCTAAGCCCAACTTTTATTTAAGTATGATGAAAGACAACCTGCAAAAAAGAAAAATGACAAATTTAACAAAAAGAAAAATGTTATCCCTTAATTTAAGAAATATATCCTGTAAGGACTGAATTTGAATTGGACCCAGTATAGGATTAGGTTTTAGCCCAAACAATGAATTTGTAGAGCGTGGATAAAAGAACTAGATCTACTCTAGAAGAAAAACAATAAAATTTGCTGATTTAAGACCTTTAAGGACTGAATTTGAATTGGACCTAGTATAGGATTGAGTTTTAGCCCAACAAGCCCAAACAATGAATTTGTAGAGTGTGGATAAAAGAACTAGATCTACTCGAGAAGAAAAACAATAAAATTTGCTGACTTAAGACCATTAAACACAAGTAAGATAAGAAAATCTATCCTCAGCGTGGCCTGAGGAGCTTATATTATAATGTCTTGTTGATGAACAAAGTTACAAGAGTTCACAGTATTATTACAAAAATTTCTTTATTTTTCTCCGATCCCTTTCTTTAGGCTATCTTTTCATGCTATATACTACAATCTTGGTTTCATCCCTACCATACACGTGTAGGTTAGATTTCGGGAACTCTTTCTTGTCCCATCCAACACCTCCCAGAACCATCAACTAGTAATCGTAAAAGTCGCTTGACCTTTGTTCAAGTATCACCTCCACATTAATGCAGCCAGTGAGTTAGTTGGGAGGCATTTAATGTGGAGGTAGCAGCTTTTTGAAGATATTTGTTGCCCCCCCTTTTCTTACCCCTTGTCCAACGTCCAACTCCTAGTTGTGATGTAAATATGAAGAAAGTCTAGGGTGATATGGCACTCTTACTGACCTCAGACCCTTGTTCCAGAGATGGCTTTTCTCCTTGGACATTCGTTGGACTTATCTCGTACTATATTTACTTTTCTCTTTATACCGTTCCCCTTATAACCTCATTTGGCCATCCTCGGATTAGCTAATGTCCTCAGATTGGGCCATAGGCCCAATTCATGTACTGACCTTAATAGTACTTCCCGACTAACTGGCCCCCACAATAGCCCCTCAAAATCTTGCTTTTCGACTCCTCGGGAGGAAAGGATGATTTTGACGTCCTCAACCCATCTTGTTTATGGTCCTATTCTGTATTCCCGATCTCCTAAATACCTTTTTACTTACTCAAGACACGCTCCTAATGCTTCGGCATCCAAAGCATGCCATTAAATTTTGGCGGCACCCTTGTCTCCCACATTCAACGATAGGATGTAAATCTAACGGTGGAGGATTTTTCTTGTTTTACGAGCGGGAAATTTCCCGCTTGTAATTTCTGTGACCGCTATAAATAGCTTTTCAAATCAATTCATTTTCCTACTTTCAACAATCACATAGTCCTAGAGCTCATACACTGAACTTCTCTCTTTCTCTCATCTCCTTGTGCGTCTACAAATACTAGAAATTTGTCCAAGGACCCCTTTTTTAAACATGTAAGTTTTCTTAAACCCTCTTAGTTTTCGTTTTAAACTTGTTAATTTTTCTTCAAAACCTCTTAGAAAAAATGGGTAAGTTTAAACGTTTAGTTGAATCCAAGGAGGGTATGGAGAGTTTTAACGCTAAGTATAGGATCCCACCAACAGTAGGCATGAGGTACGCTGCTTAGGGGGAGTGGGTAGATGCTAGAAAAACAGGAGAGGTGGTCATTCCCATGATCGCCTTTATAGAGGGAGGGATGACCATTCCTATGGGTTCCATCACTAGGAATTACCTTAGGTTCTTTAGACTATCTCCCACGCAGTGCGCCCCAAATATGTTTAGGGTCCTGGGGAGTATAGAAGCTTTAAACGAGAAAATGAATCTAAATTTAACCCGCCACGATGTGAATTAGGTATACGACTTGCACCACTTGAAGGGACAGGGGTATTACCTTAAGTCGAGGCATCCCGAAGTAAGGTTAATCTAGTGTCTCCCCACTTCAAACAAAAACTTAAAGGAGGATTTCTTAATCTTTTCTCGGGAATGGCACAATGGCCTACCCTGTCCGACTAAGGAGGGAGAACCAGGTGGGGGTATAGCTGTAGATTTATGTGTCTTGGTTTGCATTCCTCTTTTATTTCCCAACACCCCTGTCTCTGACGAAATTTTATTCTAATTTAATGATTTTGCAGATAAAAATTCTACTAAACCCACGCTTAGTTTAGTCAACAAAGAGAGCTTAGATAGGATTTTGCAGGCCGAGGTGTACATAAATGAAGTCGACGATCAACTTCGAACGGCCCACCGTACACACCCATTTCATTCGCATTTCAAGCCCCCAAGTACGTAATAAAAGCCCACGATCCTCGACTCCACCGTATCAGTGTTTCCTACCAAGAGTTCGTTGTTCCAGAGGGTGTCCTAATTCTTGAAGGTACTCCCTGCACTCAACCACTCTTTGTGGCCACTCCTTCAATAGGAGATCCTCATCCCAGCTCATTCTTGAGGAAGAGGAAGAAGGAAAAGAAGAAGAGGAAGAAGAAGAAAAAGATTCGAAGGGGATTGTAGACCTAAGAGACTCCTTGGATGAATTTGAAGTGTTCAACCAGCCACCATCTCCCGAGAGTATATCAAACAAAATGGGCATCCAGAGGAAATCCCAGAGAAGTTTGATGGAACCGATAGAAGATCAACCCGGAAGAGGTGCATCGAGGAAGCCCACTCAACCTAAACTTCCTCCTCCTCCTTCCAAATCTCCTCTCCCTCCTCCTCAGCCATCTCTGCCCTTTAGGCCTAAACTTGCTGATCCGAAGAGGAAGAGAGAGTTAGAAGGGTAAAGATGTGGTGAAGACCGGGAGATCTCCTCCAACTCGTGAAGAAAAGGCTCGGTGAGTCGTGAAGCAGCAAAAATTTAGCCATGTGTCACAACAAGGCATGGAGAGGGCAGACACTCAGCCTCCGAAGTCTCAGGCTTGGCTCCCAGCACCCATGCTCGGCGATGAGCCCTTGAGAGATGATGCATCACTCGGGGACTACAACAAGGGCATTGGGTGCCACGTTGCTTTGGCCTTGGAGGAGGCTTTGTTACTTCCAAAAGATATGACCGAGTTGCGGAATATCGGGAAGAACGAGGTCTTCCTCAATTGTAAGAGATATTTGGGCATGGTATGATGTTAACCCCCCCCCCTTTTTTTTACTTATAATTACTATATATATATATATATATATACTTTTTATTTGTTATGTTATCGACCCTTTTCTTTTAGGCTGTCCAAGCCACTTTCGTGCTTGAGGAGATAGCCAATTCCCGCTACCAAGAACTAGAAGATGAGAGAAAAAGGCGGGTAGCAGCTGTGCAAACACTCAACATTGCTGATCAAAGCAATGTTGAAGCGAGGAAAAAAGCTGACTGATGAAGAGCATGCCCGTAAGAGTGCCGACTCGACTCTGGAGAGCGCATAAAGGCAAGCCGAGGATCAGAGGAAGTGCTCGCATAAGGCCAATGATCAATTGGCTACTTCCAGGGAACAGATGGCAACCCTTAAGAAACAACTGGAAGAAGCCCATAGGCTCAAAGATCAGGCCGAAAAAGTGAAGGCCGAGGCGGAGAAAGCAAAAGTAGAGGCCAAGAAGGCGAACGAAGAGGTTGAACAGCATGGCTACGACATTGGCATAGCCGAGACCGAGGATACCCTCCGGGCGGAGGTCCCCGCTGTATGTCGTGCCCTCGTGCTCAGAGACTTGGGAAGAAGCTCTCAACCAAGCCGGGGTTGAGGCTTCTTCCGAATTGAGAAGGCCAAAAAATGTCTATTTCCCCCCATCCATACGAGCTTTGAACCTTCCTTCCAACCAAGAGGAGGCGGCCTCTATAGTTGCCGACCTCGCCAAGGAAGCCCAAACTCAAGATCCTCTTCCTCCCGGTCAGCAGGAGTAGTCCAAAGAGCACGAAGCTCCTAAAGATACCTCTTCGGACAAGGCTGCGGAGGTTCCTCAGGAGGGGGCAACTTCTCAAAGCTTCGAGCGGGCTTTAGCTTCAACTACTATACCTGCTGGAGAAGTCCCCAAAGAAAAAGAAAAAGTGGTTCCTCCTGAAGTAGCTGATAAAGCCCCCAAGACCAAGCTCCAGATAAAGTTAAAACCATAACTCTTTATTTTCATAGGGTAGTTATAGTTAATGTAATGAAATTTCCCTTTTTTTTTTTTTTTTTTTTTTTGGACAAGTTTTAATGAGATGTACACTTTGCCTTTCTAAATTTACATGGGTTATTATTACTTTATCTTTTATTTATGTAATTTTCATTTTGACTGTTCTCTGCTCATACATAACCACATGCCATAAAAGAGCGAAGATGCTGATATGAGGGAAAACACAATTTTACATATTTCAATTGAGGATCCAAGTAGATTATGACTATTAAATTCACAGTACTATCAAGACATACTTTTAATCTATCAATTCTAATAAGTTTCCAACTCTGAGAAAATATCCAACTGTTTAAATAACAGGAAAGTCTAGGGTACCTTAAAATGCTTTAAGTGTTGCTCATGTATTTTACCTTGGCTTATAAATTTGGTCATAACTCAGTTCAAGGGGTATTAATTTCCACTAAGTTTGTGGTCCGAGGAACCCGACATAACTTAGTTTATGTTTAATACTTCAATAGATGGGGAAACACATGATATATGATCGGAATAAATTAAAGAGAAACTAAATATGACTATTTTTATTAATTATAATACCTCTTTAGATTGTTTACATTCCAAGGATGGAGTACAGTTTTTCCATCTAGATCCTCCAAATAGTATGCACCTATTCTTGCCACCAAAGTTATTCGACACGGTCCTTCCCAATTAGGCCCCAATTTTCCCCAAGCTGGATTCTTGGTGGTTCCCAAAACTTTCCTCAATACCGGATCTCTTACAACCAATGGCCTCGACTTTACATTGGCATCGTAACCTTGCTTGAACTTATGCTGGTAGTAAGCCAGTTTGACCATTGCATTCTCCCTTCGCTCTTCGATCAAGTCCAGGCTTTTTTCCAACAACCCATCATTACCGTCTAGGGTAAATGCATTTGTTCGCAATTTTGGGAAACCTGTTTCCAGAGGGATTACTGCCTCAACTCCATATGTCATTGAGAAAGGGGTCTCTCTTGTTGACCGTCGAGGCGTTGTTTGATACGTCCAAAGGACATGTGGTAATTCCTCCACCCATTTTCCCTTTGCCTCGTCTAACCTCTTTTTAAGTCCATTCACTATAACCTTGTTGACTTGACTTGCCCATTTCCTTGCGGATAGGCTCAAGTGGACTATCCGGGAATATTGTTCTAATCTGGGAATATCCTGTAAGGACTGAATTTGAATTGGACCCAGTATAGTATTGGATTTTAGCCCAAACAATGAATTTGTAGAGCGTGGATAAAAGAACTAGATTTACTCAGGAAGAAAAACAATAAAATTTGTTGATTTAAGACCTTTAAGGACTGAATTTGAATTGGACCCAGTATAGGATTGAGTTTTAGCCCAACAAGCCCAAACAATGAATTTGTAGAGCGTAGATGAAAGAACTAGATCTACTCCAGAAGAAAAACAATAAAATTTGCTGATTTAAGACCATCAAACACAAGTAAGATAAGAAAATCTGTCCTCGGCATGGCCTGAGGAGCTTATATTATAATGTCTTGTTGATGAACAAAGTTACAAGAGTTCACATTATTATTACAAAAATTTCTTTATTTTTCTCCGATCCCTTTCTTTAGGCCATCTTCTCATGCTATATACTACAATCTTAATATCATCTATACCATACACGTGTAGGTTAGATTCTGGGAACTTCTTCTTGTCCCATCCAACACCTCCTAAAACCATCAACTAGTAGTTGTAAGGCTGCTTGACCACTGTTTAGGTATCACCTCACCTCCACATTAATGCGGCCAGTGAGTTAGTTGGGAGGCATTTAATGTGGAGGTAGCAGCTTTTTGAAGATATTTGTTGCCCCCCTTTTCTTACCCCTTGTCCAACGTCCAACTTCTAGTTGTGATGTAACTTTGAAGAAAGTCTAGGGTGATATGACACTCTTACTGACCTCGGACCCTTATTCCCGAGATGGCTTTTCTCCTCGAACATTCATTGGACTTATCTCGTACTATCTTTACTTTTCTCTTTATACCGTTCCCCTTATAATCTCATTTGGCCATCCTCGGATTAGCTAATGTCCTCGGATTGGACCATAGGCCCAATTCGCACAACCTTAATAGTACCTCCTAACTAATTGGCCCCCACATATCCTAACAAATAAAAAAATAATGATCTAATTTTACTTAATGATAAGAATAAATTAGAGTCTTGGTAGTATACTATTTCTTTTTAGTTCTTTAAAAATCTAAAAATTTAATAACATTTTTGCAATTTAGTGAAGTCACATGGCGCAACCACGGCGTCTAAGCCCAACTTTTATTATATATAATATGATATGATATGATATGATATAATATGATATGTATTTTTTGGAATTTAATAAAGGACAAAGTTTAGCTACAAAATTAGTTGTAGCTTTAGGCTACAAACTTACTTAATATCTTTTTATCGGATGTGAATTTTGACAAATCCACCATTGGATTACATCTTCTTCTTATATCCTCCATGCTTGCAAAATTTCAAGAAAATTAAAGATCAATAGCTATGTCATCAATAAATTTTTTAAATTGCAAGTTTTTGTAATTTAAAATTATGCACAAAATATAAACTTATAGATCATATAGTAAATGATATCCGATTGACACAAAATTTAACATGTGTATTAAGGGCGTAAAGAACATGCAATTCAACGGTTAGATTTTCAAAATATGTTGTAGTATTTATTTTATTGAGTGAGTTTGTAGCCTTAAGCTACAACCAATTTTGTAGCTAAACTTTGTCCTTTAATAAAAGAAAGTTTTAATTTTTTAATAATTTTTTTTTCATTTTACATTGTGCCAAACACTAGAAAATATGTTTTCATAACTTTTTCCTGTATACAAACAAACATAAAATGAAAATGTTTTTCTGATAATATTTTACATTTTACCTTTGCAAATATTTTAGTTAAAACAAACGAAGCGTAAATTGCGATGTGCAATTTTGCTGAGTTTCAATTATTCAATTAATCTGAAAAACGTGGAAGTGGATAACTACTGAAGAAGATATACTTAGCTGAAATGATAAAACTAATCTTAAAAGACTTTTTTTTTTTTTTTTTTTTTTGTTCCCTGCTACCTGCCAATAATATTATAACCTGGCTACATACAAAAATAGGGCTTAAGAATCCAGCCCCGATATTTTCTTTTGTTCCTTTCTCTTGCCTTTTCCCTCACTGTCTCTAGCTATCTCGCGCGATATAGTTTTAATTATTCTATTGAATAATTAAAGAAATTTTTGGCTGGAATAAATAAAGAAAACTAGTCTCACAGACCTTTTTCTATTTCCTGTTAATATCATACCATTTTATATTTGTATACATTCCAGCCAGGCATATCTTTCTTTAGTGGTAATCCACTTCCAGGATTAAAACTACACCAGAGACATTGTCGAGACAGTGAGGGAAAAGACAAATGAAGCGACAAGATAGGAAAAAATTGCCAAACAGACTATTTCTGGGAAAAAATTAGGTGCATGGCACGTGTTCAAAGTTATTTAGTAAGTTGGACTCTTTTTGAAAGTTGAGTTTGGCAAACTCGACTTTGGGCTGGAAAACAGACACTATAGTGGCGTTTTTTTTAGTGGCGTTTGTCAAAAACGCCACTATAGGTTCCCTATAGTGGCGTTTTCTATAAATACTACCATAGCTACTAAAAAACGCCACTATAATGTTCGTTTTTCAGCCCAAAGTCAAGTTTGCCAAACTCGACTTTCAAAAAAAATCCAACTTACTAAATAACTTTGAACGCGTGCCACGCGCCTAATTTTTTCCCAGCACTAGTCTGTTTCGCAATTTTTTCCGACAAGATATACTTATTTTATATAGTGTTCATTACCAGCTCAATTATGGGAGGTTGGAAATAAAAAATGATGTATTCAACTAGCTATTTAGTATTTATATATAATGGCACTCTTTCCCATTCAGCTATATATTTCCAATATATTCCAAGCTACTTTTGCTTTCTAGCAATGGAGTCCTTGTCTTCCAAAATGAACCAAGGTCAAAAGAGCAATGAGAAAGAAGAGAATATGTATGAAACAAAAAGCCCCAACATATACACAGAGATCATGTCAACCATCCCAGGAAGAAAGGGTTGTTGGCCGGTAGATCTCTACCAGTATGAAGGTTTTTGGTACGGTCGATATACCTTAGAAGGAATATTGTCGACTCAAGACCACTTCAAACCTCAACCCAACAGCGTGATCTTGAGTAGTGCTCCGAAATCTGGCACAACTTGGTTGAAGGCTCTGAGTTTTTCCATTATGACACGATCCCATTTTGATGAGTCCACAAACCCTTTACTCACCAAAATATCACATGATTTGGTACCCTTCATGGAGTACCAATTTCTTTCAAACTCACAAACTCTGGATCTCAATGTTCCACTTTCTGCTACACACATTTCCTACACTTCCTTACCAAAATCCATTATAAATTCTGGTTGTAAGATTGTTTACATATGCAGGGATCCAAAGGATGTATTTGTATCTCTATGGCACCATTCTCAAAAGTCAGTTACTAAGGCCAGGGAAGATCTTCATTTGGAGAATGCATTTATGTACTTTTGTGAAGGATTATCTTCTTTTGGACCATATTGGGACCATGTATTGGGGTATTGGAGAGCTAGTTTGGAATCACCGGAAAGGATATTATTTTTGAAGTATGAAGATTTGATGAATGATGCTGTATATTGGGTGAAGAAAATGGCTCAGTTCATGGGTTACCCTTTCTCCTTTGAGGAAGAAGATAAAGGTGCAGTGCAAAAAATAATAAACCTATGTAGTTTTGAGAACATGTCAAGTTTGGAGGTGAATAAAAGTGGGATCGCGGAAATTCAACTAAAAGAGATGGTGATTAGAAACAACATATTTTTTAGGAAAGGTAAAATTAGAGATTGGAAGAATCATCTTACAGTTGAAATAGCAATGCAACTTGATCAAATAACCAAGCAAAAGCTCAACGGTTCTGGGTTGACTTTGCATGCTGCATGAGCAAGCAGTTTACACTCCTTTCATAACTTTCATGAAAGTAGTTGAGTACGACAACAAAATAAAATATAGGACAAAGCTTTTTTTAGCACCTCCAACAGAATGAATTATCATCATTTTGGTGTAAGGACCTCTTGCAGGTTGCTTTAATAAGGTGAGGTTAATGTCATTAAGTGTTAATGTATTTCTAGTGTCTTTAATTGTTGGGAAAATTTTAATTTGCCCACCTGTTGTTTGATCGAAATTTAAATTGTTTACCTATGATTTGAAAGTTGACAATTTATCCACTTGAAGTTAGCTTAGTTAGAGTTCCGTAACCTACCTCTATAAAAAAATAAGGTTAATATGTAATTTTGCTCCACTTTTATGTCTCTCTCTTCCCCAGAAAAAAAAAAAAAAAAAACAAACAAACAAACAAACACAAGACAAAATAAGATCAAAAAGGGAGGGTTTTATAAAAATTAAAAACCATCATAAGCTCCTCTCCTCCGCATCTCGTTCAACCAAACTTCAGCCAAAATAACTTCTTTCTTTATGTTGGAGATGAATCTTTCAACAACCACTATTCATCCAATGCCAAACCTTCCACTCCAAATTAAAAATAATAATAATAATAAAATAAATAAATAAATGCACACAAAACTCACCAAAACAAAGGGGAGATAAAGTCATGCTTTAGTAAAAACTTGCTAATGAACATCAAACAAAGAACCTTAATTCAGATCAACCCACGATTAGAACTCAAACAAAGAAAAAAAAAAAAACCGAAGCAAGAAGAGAGAGAAGGGTTCAATAACAAAGAAAAAAGTCAATGTTCAAATCTCTTGGATAAAGGGCATCCTACAGATGAAGACAACAATTTAAGTTAATGTTCCTGACAAAAATAAATTCTAATAAATAGCTAAGGCAACAGTACTAATTTAAGGAGCAAGCAATTTCAACAGGATGCAAGGGATCAATTAGGTGAAAAAGCAAATGTCTTTGCAATGAAACATAATACAGGTATACTTTTCATAATAAAATCCCTATGACTTACTTATCACCACCATTTGCTACACTGCGCTCTATTAAAAACACCTTAATCCATGGCAAAAAGAGGTAATTTACATACTTCAAGCATGGATTCAATTCCACAGTCAGGTCAGTAAGCTTTCTTTATCTTCAAATTCACTTCAGTCGTCCATGACAATCACTCCAAGCAAGAGAGAGAAGAGTAATATGAGATTTGTGGAGTTGAATTGGGTTTTATTTTTCTGGGTAAATGTTCTTCTTGTTCAACATCTATGCAAGTTAAGAGAGAGACCAATACCCCATTTTTATTGCTAAATGCTCAGATTTATTGTTAGTTTTTTTGTTTGATTTGTTACATTTTTGTAATTGTTGTTAGGATTTTTGAATATAGGTTCCAAATATTCATTTTTACAAAACCCTCCTTTTTTTTTATCTTGTTTTGTCTTTTTTTTTTTTTGTTTTTTGTTTTGAGAAGAGAGAGACATAAAAGTAGAGTAAAATTACATATTTAGCCCTATTTTTAACAGAGTGGGTTATAGAATTCTAACCGAACTAACCTCAAATTGGTAAAATGTCAAATTTCAAACCATAAATAAGCAACTTAAAAATTTCAGTCAAACCACAAGTAGGTAAGTTATAATTTACCCTTGATTGTTCAAAACTCAAATGGTAAGATGTTGGATATACACATATAAGTGAAGTCTTATATTGAATAATAATGTCAAAAATGAGTGATTGATATAATATAATGAGTTGTTATTTTGAAGGACTAGTTTGTAGCCCATAGAGAGATCTTGAAGGCCACAGAGAGGCAATGACCCTCAACCAAGGGAGAGATTGTTGGGATATATACATTTGTGAGTGAAATCCTACTTTGAATAATAATATCAAGAATGAGTGATTAGTATAACATAGTTGAGCTTAAGCTCATAAGCTTAAACTTTTAGGTTAAACTAGTCGTAAACCCACGCAATGCGTATGAATATACAACTATTTTGTAACGTGGTATAATGTATGATTTATTCTATAAAGCGTACTGGAGATATTACTTCGAAAATTTTTTTTCATATCTCAATCTCTACAAATATATCATTCTATTATTTTGAGTTTTTTTAAATAAAAAAAAACTTAGGTGCATTTGATTGATATTGTTCCATTATATATATATTGAGATAAAAGATAGAAATAGTATTATTTTTTCAAGTGATCTATATTATTCAAACTTTTGTATAGTGTGTTATAGTTTTTTTTTTTTCCTACAACTAAAATTTTTAAGTTCCAAAATTAATTATTTGAATTTCACATTCTCTCAAGAAAATTATCATATAACCAAACCTCATCACAAATTTACAATTGATATTACTCAAATAATTTATAGAAACATTCAAATACATATCCATCACACTTCTAAAATATCTAAAAATTAACTCAAACCAAAACTATAAGAGGGATAGAGAGTACATGTGATAAATAACTCAAAAAACACAACACCAAAGTGAATCATCCAAAAGTAGAGATACAAAAAAAAAAATTCATCAATCTAGAATAGAGTTGCAAGAAAGAATTAATAAGAGAGAGAGAGAGAGAGAGAGAGCAATCACTTTTTTTGGAAGAGAATGTGACACAAATAATAAAATTATATAAAGAAGATGAGTAGAAGAATATTCAAAAGAAAATGTATAGTTATAAACACCAAATTATCCAAGTTATGCTATGTAATAGAATAACATCAAATCATTCTGTAATTTCATAGGATAACATGTAACAAACAAAGAAAATAGAATTAAAAAGATAAACAAATTAAAATATAAAGAAATCATATCAACCTAAAGTAAATTTAAATATAAAAATTCATCAATCTAACGAATTAAACATCCACCAAAAGAAAGAATATATATATACATAGAGAGAGAGAGAGAGAGAGAGAGAGAGAGAGAGAGTATTCACCTTTTTGTGTGAGCAAACTATGGATTGAATGGAGTAGAAAATAACAAATTTTTATAGTAAAAAAATTGGGAGAAGAAGAGTCAAAAATAAAAGGAAGATGAAGGGATGGAGAAATTGTAAGGTTAAAGTATAGAATAGTAGGGAGACAAAAAGGTAAAAGTAAGTAAATGTTAGAAAATGTGTATTTGTAAAGTGGCAAATTAATAAGGAGAAAAATAATTAAAAAAGAGAGAGAAAATATTAAAAATAAGTTAATAATGTAGCAATGATGTGACTTAATAGGATTACTTAATAGGAGCACAGCAATGTTAAACTCTATACATATAGATATAGATAATGATATTCTTATATGTATATTAATTATTTAATTGAAGTCCCTCCAATTTCATCTTATCTTTCTTCTTCTAAAAAAAATTTCATCTTATCTCAACCTTTTAGCTCTTTTATGTTAGGTGAGAACTCCAAGTTGCGGCAACCAACAAGTTTTTTTCTTGTTATGTGCTTATGTCAAAGGGAACTCTTTAGACGTATTTGGGATTTTGATTTTGAGAGATGTTTTGTTGAGATAGGCGATTGTTCCAAAAGCTTCTAAATCTATATAATTATGTAGCTATTTGGTTGACTAGGGAATGTCCCATTTAATGCGCAAATATATTATAACTTCATAAAAAACAATTTAAATGATTTTTATAGTTCATTATTGAAAGCTCGAAATGTGTGAAAACACAACAGTTTGTTTAGACCCCAAATTCAAATTACGGCTTGGTTGATTTTACACTAACTTAATACTAAGTGCGAAATAGTGTAAACGCAAGCAAACATGCAAGAGAGCTACTCTAATTCATATTTAAAGCAACACAGCAGTAAAATGAAATGAACAAGAGTAAGGAAGAGAGTTGCAAACACAGATAACATTGAGACGTGTTATCGAAGAAGAAACCGAAAAACTCGGTGAAAAACCTCTCCGCCGTCCTTCAAGCGGTAATCGATCCACTAGACAATTAGTTGGGATACATGGGTAAGCAAGAGACCCTCCAAGCCTAATCTACCCTCTGTACCTAAGCCCTCCAAGCTCCTACTCCAACAAGGCTTCTTGAAACCGTGTCTTGTCTAGCTCTCCGGATCCCGCAATCAACCCGATTGCATCCGCCAAGCCTCACCAGTTTCTTTTGGCAATTCCCCAAAGCTTCCCAAACTCCAAAACACTCTCTACACTCTGAATAGGTGTGGGTTGTGTTTGGGTACAAATCTCCTTTCAAGGTATGACAATGGGAGAGGGATGGAGAAGAGGCTACAATGATTTCTCACTAAGGATGAGTAGCTTTCTTTCGAAAAGATGGGTGTGTGTGTTGTAGAAAACCTATCTAGGGTTTTTCTCTCTGAATAGCCTCACTTACATTTATGGGTAATGAGGGTATATATAGTATGGGTGAAGGGTAAGGAATTCACACATAAAAATCCTCCAGGCAGAATGTTTCACGATCGTATCGCGGGAAGGCCTTACTCGCGAGACATTCGCGAAAACGACAACCTGGCACGACTCTTCAGGTTTCGGTCATGTGCTCCTCACATGCTCTTTCGCGGCTTAGCTTCTCGCAAGCTTCTCCCGAAATCCACTGATTTTTCATTTAAGCTTGAGTCTTCACCAACTTAATACTAAACCCAATACAATAAAATCCCACAAAATACAAGGAACAAAATTAGAGCAATTACAACACTTTTTGTCATGGAATAAAGCCAACATAAAACATAGTTGTAAATCACAACTACAATCTCCCCCTTTGGCTATTCCATGACAAAACACCCTGTAACAGACTCCGGACTTAAACGTGAGTTTGGGAACAATGGCAAAACTCACTCACACCTAAATCTAGAAGGTGTGTAGCACTTAGAACATATATACCTGTAACCTGAAACACTTGCACAAAACACATTAGACCCTCAAGGTAAATCAAGTGATAAAAGGACAAGTATAATGTAAAAAGTAAAATGCGATCAAGTAAACATGTTGTGAAACATATGAACAACTTGATCAAACACATGACAGTCATATGGAAATGACCACAATGATCATATAGCAAAGCAAATGATCATCCGAACATGCAATCAATAAAGCACAATAGCATAAGGATAAAAGCATGTCCAACACTCGACCAATGCAAAATATATGAAATATATGCATCTAGGAACAAGATCCTACTAGGGCACAAAAGTAATATAAACCAAACCAAAACAAAGAAAATGTCTTCTCCCCCTTAGTATATGCATCTCCCCTATAGCTTTCTCTCCCTACGAATGTGCATGAGGTAGAATTACTCCCCCTAAGAGTGTGCACATAAGTCATATAGAAATGACGATACAAAACTGTGTACTCTCAAAGATACTCTCCCCCTTTTTGTCACGAATAGACAAAACAATCAAGAGGAATGAGGGAAAGAAAAGAAGATATGAGCAAGGGTATGATGCATGAGGGGTGCAAGATGAATGAGAAAATGAAGCTCAAACATAAGACTAAAAAAAAATGCTACAAAGCATAAAGAACATGACATGCTAAGGATGATGGAACATGATGTAAACCTAGGCATGACAAAGACACAAGAACATGTTAAGTGCTAAAAGGTCTAAAAAGACTTGACTAGCATGAGAAAAGTGCAAAACATGTCAAGTGTTAGAATGTGTGCAGCAAAGGTGCATTTAGTGTGCATGTGAGATGCATGACCAATGCATGAATAAGCACTCACGGGGCAAAATGCATAAAACACACAACCAGTGATCAAAACATGATAAACATGAATAATTATGGTGATTCCCAAAGTTTGGTACTCATCGAAGTTCAAAACAACGAGAAAATGCCATTTGGGCATTTTATCAAACACTTAGAGTGCACACACTACACATGTATGTTAAACAATGCAAGAACATATGAAAATCTTGCTTAAATACATATTGTTTTTGCCACAAGGGGCCAACATCCAAAGCAAATCATTATTTAAAACAAAGCACAATCAAAAAGATTGACAAAAATTAAGTTTTCCAACTCCCATTTGAGAAAATCTCAATTATGAACATAAAACCCCAAAAAGCATAATCTAAGGATCAAAATAGATGAAAAGAGTTAAAGTTTACCTTAGATATGTTTATGAAATGTAAAACACTTGAAATTAATTGGGTTTTGATGTTAAAGTATTAAAATAGGGGTTTGGGAGAAGATGGGAGAAGTTTAAAACAAATGTCCCACGAAATGCCCTTTAAAAAGCTGATTTGGGAATTTTGCGGGGAAGTCGACTTGCGAAAGTACTTTTATGAAATTTTTCGGGTAAGTCTTACTCATGAGCTACTCTCTAAACAGTCGCAAAACTCTCTATACAAAGTTGAAAAACATGAGAATTGGACCATTTAACTCCCAGTTGAGCTTACATATGAAATGAGTCACGAAAACACCCAGAAAACATGTTTTTCACACAAAAACAACTTCAAAAACTTTGAAAAACATAGATGATACAAATCACTTCCAAAAGAAAACAAAAAGAACAAAAAAATCTTTTTGGTTTGATCCACATATGGTTGAGCACACACACATCACATTTGAACATGTACAACCACAAAAATGAAATAGGCATTCATTGAACATTAAACTTGTGTGTTGTGTGTGTGGATCAAGTATGGAATAGTCCTTAGACTAAAGTGAAGCTTCAATGATCAATTCAATCAAGTTATACACAACTGATACGAAATCAAGTAGTCTATCTCAATTATAGAAATGAGCATATATGACCTCTCACAAGAGAATGATTAGAAAATTTAAAAGTTTTTCATTTGGTTTCTGCATAATTCATGACATTTGATCCTTTTTGGATAATACATCTCTTTTTGAGATCGATACTTGAAATTTTTGATATTTCAACATTATGATTTAGCCTTTGGCTTTTTGAGCACCATACATATCAATTCAAAAGTCGCTTTCCCTTTTTCCTAGTCAAATACTAGTATATGCGACAAGTTTTTGCAGCTCATAATCTCTTTTTCATTGTGAGATTTACATTTGGTGAGTTCTATAGCAAAAACATAAAAATAAAGGTGGGGAGATATATAGGCACAAGTCTATGCAAGTATCAAGACAAATAAGACTATTGACCAATCACTTATGACAAGCTTAAAGATCTATTTACAACAATCACACATAGTTTTCAAGATTTCTCCCACAAAGATATATGTGCATACATAACAAGCTAAGCTCGTAAATACATTACGTCATTAGTACGAAGGTACTAGGCCAAACTCACACGTGAAAAGTGCTCAAACATATACGATCAAACTCTTTGAATTTTTCACATTTTTTGTGGTTTTGAATTTTTACACACACCAAAACAAAGCAATAAAAGTAAGATCAAATGCAAAAACAATACAAATAAAGAAATGCAAGATGCACAAATGCATGATAAAGAAGCATCTAATGCATGAAGAGTCCTACAAAGATCAAAAGAATTAGATCAAGAACCAAAGGAGAAAAAGCTCAACCATAGGAACCCTTCCTCATCCAAACAGAACAATTGTTTGGAATGAGTGTCTCATGAGAAGTGGGACGAGGGTTGGAAGAATGAGAACCGGAGATGCACATAGTCAAGGAGTTAGGAGCATTAAACATTTTCTTTAACAACATGCTATTTTCACTCAAAACCGGTTTACTCTTTTTAGCACAACTTCCAAAAAGCTCAAGTTTTTCTTTTCTTTTGATTCTTTTAAAAGCATGAAACTTAGAGCATTGAGGTCTTAAATGACCAAAGGCACCACAATGGTAACAAACAATGTGTTTAGGTCCACTAGGCTTTTTGGGAAGGGATCTACCAACATGGTTTTGTTCCCTCTTCAACTTATGACATTGAGGTCTTATATGACCAATCACACCACAATGGTGGCAAGTTGGAACAAACTTAGATCCATCCAAAGCCTTAGGTTGAGACCTAAACGGAGGTTTTGACTTAATAGCCTTTCTCTCCACCTTTTGATTTCTTTTATGTGGAGGAATGTACACCGATTTGTCCTTTGAAGTAGAACCCACAATAGGTACGAAATCGGGTACCACAACATGATTGCAACATATATTATCATCCTTTTTAGCAATAGGTTCAGCAATCAAACACTTGGCATGCATCTTAAGAGATTCATTTTCACATGTTAGCTCATCAACAAGTTTGTTAGACAAAACAAGTTTAGCATCCCAAGTCCATATTCAAACATTCAAACTTTTTTAGTTTTTCAAGAAAATTTTTAGCAAGTTTCTTATATTTCTCAACTAATTTGTTGGATTCATTGAGCTTAGCAATCAAATCATTCTTTTCACAAAATAACTTGCTCAAATCCTTATTAAACTTCTTAGCCTTTTTCTTCAAGAGTTTGATGTTAGGAATATCAACAACATCCAAAGAATCATGTAACATAGCATCACAATCATGAGAATTATCACTCATAGAGGCATTTTCACAAACACATGGCATGTTACATATATCACCAACCAAATCATACAAAGAGGCATACAAAGCACTATCCATGGCAAACAAACACAAGGGGTCAAGGATCACACTTAGGTATTTAAACCATAACAAGTGTACCCGCTCTGATACCAATTGAAAGCTCAAAATGTGTGAAAACACAATAGCTTGTTTAGACCCCCAATTCAAATTACGGCTTGGTTGATTTTACACTAACTTAATACTAAGTGCGAAATAGTGTAAACACAAGCAAACTTGCAAGAGAGCCACTCTAATTCATATTTAAAGCAACACAGCAGTAAAATGAAATGAACAAGAGTAGGGAAAAGAGATGCAAACACAGATAACACCGAGACGTGTTATCGAAGAGGAAACCGAAGTACTCAAATGAAAAACCTCTCCGCCGCCCTCCAAGCGGTAATCGATCCACTAGACAATCAGTTGGGATACATTGGTAAGCAAGAGACCCTCCAAGCCTAATCTACCCTCTGTACCTAAGCCTTCCAAGCTCCTACTCCAACAAGGCTTCTCGGAACCGTGTCTTGTCTACCTCTCCGGATCCCACAATCAACCCGATTGCATCCGCCAAGCCTCACCAGTTTCTTTTGGCAATTCCCCAAAGCTTCCCAAACTCCAAAACACTCTCTACACTCTGAATAGGTGTGGGTTGTGTTTGGGTACAAATCTCCTTTCAAGGTATGACAATGGGAGAGGGATGGAGAAGAGGCTACAATGATTTCTCACTAAGGATGAGTAGCTTTCTCTCAAAAAGATGGGTGTGTGTGTTATAGAAAACCTATCTAGGGTTTTTCTCTCCGAATAGCCTCACTTACATTTGTGGGTAATGAGGGTATATATAGTATGGGTGAAGGGTAAGGAATTCACACATAAAAATCCTCCAGGCAGAATGTTTCGTGACTGTCTCGCGGGAAGGCCTTACCTGCGAGACACTTACGAAAACAACAGACTGGCACGACTCTTGACTTCCCGACCATGTGCTCCTCACATGCTCTTTCGCAGCTTAGCTTCTCGCGAAATCCACTGATTCTTCATTTAAGTTTGAGTCTTCAACAACTTAATACTAAACCCAATACAATAAAATCCCACAAAATACAAGGAACAAAATTAGAGTAATTACAAGACTTTTTGTCATGGAATAAAGCCAACATAAAACATAGTTGTAAATCATAACTTTACAATTATAAAACTCGTTAGGTAGTATTACTATTATATTTGAGAATCGGTTATATAATCATAATTAAACAATGGGCCAAAATATAAAAACACCCTATGATGTTTAGGTGAGTTGCAAACTAACCTCCTATGATTTCAATTTTTTTTTTTTAATAATTCCTTGAGATTTTCATATTTATAAATTGACCCTATGTTAAAAATTAAAATTTTCATTTTAAATTAAAATTATATAAAATTCATATCCAGATTAGTGTAGACATACACCAATTTCCTCCAAATCTACCATCGTTCCTTTCTCCCAATATTTCATTAGGTATACAAAGTGAAAACACAACAAAACAAAAAGAGAGAGACCAAAGATGAAGCAGAGAACTTGGCGGCTCTTGCTTCTTAGCACTTTCATTATCGAAAATCAAGCAGAATATTCAGTAGTATAAACTAACCTTAGTCCTCATATTGAGTCTTGAGTATTAACAAAGAGTAGTCTTTGCCTCCTCTTGCTAGGCCGGCTTGGTTTGATTTCATGGTAAAGGAAAGTTCAATACTTCACAAAGGACACAATTATTTGTAGTATTGAGACTTTAAGGGCCAGGGTTCAAGTCTCCAGGAGGGAACTTCACACACATATACACTTAGATTAGGCTAGAGTATAATTCTATCTTGTAAAAAAAAAAAAAAAAAGGAGGAAATAAAAACTTAAATAAATTATGTACAAGGTTAATCAAAAGATATTAAAAAATATTTACTAGTTTAAACTTTGAATAGTGACGCTTCTTTGAGGGAACGTTAAAGACAAAACCAATGCTTAGATAAAAAAAAAAAAGTGAATAGTGATTATTGATCTAGGCCAATGGCCATCCATTTACTTGACTATTTATTTAATAAAGCACTTATAAGTTATGATTTAAGAACACAATATAGTAGGAATATTTTCAGAATCTTCTAAAAATCCTTTTAATTCCTCATTACCGGATCGATCGGATACTTTGGTGACACCCAATCATTTGCCTACTTTGAGAAAGACTCTCTCATGCCAAGAGTCTTGACTCTTGAACCTTTTCAAGGGAAATGTACGTAATTCAAATCTCCCTCCTTCGATTATCGAATTAAAAAAATAAAAAATAAAAACTCTCTTTAATACCAAACAAAATGTTGAAAATAATATAACAATTTACTTTTGTGATAAAGCAAAAGGAACAATGCACAAATCTAACAATAAGTAATAACACAAATAGATGTGAAAGGCAAATACAATTAATAAATATTGATTATATATAATTAGAAATCTGCAAATAATTAAAGACTCACGGACCAAATGCGTGAAAGGATGAACAATTGAAATCAAGTCTTGTGTTTGACACAATCTCCTTAAAGCAGATTTCGCCCCTCACACTTTCACTGTGGTGCTTTGAGACTCATGGACGTTTGCCTCCCGGGATAAAATGATCTTCAAGACGAAAAAGAAGTACATAAGGTCGTGCTCTGCGAACTACTCAATGCCTCTTTCTCTCTCTTTGACACAATATGAATGAACAAAAATCTCACTGGGAGAGTTTTCTCCGAAAAAGTTCTTTTTTTCATGAATGAGGGACAATGGAACTATACATAACTTAAAACTAAAAACACTGTTTGAGAGATAAACTGTATACAAACTTATCGACTCAAAAATAAAATAATAAAATATTATTATTAATTGGATAAGTGGTCCTAGTCCACACATGCCTAAAGCCCAACCCAATATCCAACCCAAACTCATATTCTCTATCATTTCCAATGTGGGACTCAAGGATTTTTACCACTTATAATAACATCTTCAAGTGAACATAGAAAACATCAATTTCTTATTCACTCCATGCTATTTTTCCAACAATCCCCCACATGAATAGAAATTGATAAAGCACAATGCAAATAATGATGCAGACACAAAGAGAGTAGAAGAAAAGTTACTGTATCGGGTGAGGTGGCTTTTGGCTTTGAACCTTCCTTTGTGAAAGACTATCGGATATACTAGCTAATCGGTGATCACGATGTTTTTGAACCGTCAATCGTTTGTGTATACCAAGCCAATAGAATTCACATAGCTCCTTTTCAGACATTTTTCAATTCTTATAATTGTGTTCATTTCTGCCCCGAACATATCCTGATAAATTCATGAAGTGCTTTAGAGAATTTAGCCTTAAAACTCTCATGGAAGCGGCCCACTTCACACTCATATAGGTGATTCTTATTAAGAATATCCTGCTATACTCCACTCGAAATTCTAAGATATAAGAATCATTAAAATCAAAGCTTACCCTAAACATTGCTTACAAGCATCACTATTTCATCATAGGAATGGGTGGGAGATGTAATCTTCATAGTGATAAAAACTAGTTTCCACAATTTTGTTGTCCCTTTGAAAACCTAGATCTTGGAATCTCCAATCAACTAGGTGGGGTTATTGTCATGGAAACTTTAGGTTATAGGCTTTAACCCCATTCCCCTCGATGAGTAGTTTACTTGCTCTCTACTCAAACCTTTAGTTAACAGATCCGTTATATTCTATTTCGACTTTATGAAGTCAATGGAAATAATTCCATTAAAGAGCAAATGCCTCACGGTATTATGTCTTCGACATATATGTCGAGACTTACCATTGTACATATGACTCTGTGCCCTACCAATAGCTAATTTGCTATCACAATGTATACAAATAGAAGGCACAGGTTTCATCCACATTGGCATATCCTCCAGGAAATGATGAAGCCACTCTGCTTCTTCTCCGTTTTGTCCAATGCGATAAATTCTGAATCCATTATGGATATGGCAATGCATGTTTGTTTAGATGACTTCCAAGATACCGCTTCACCACCAAGTGTGAAGACATATCCACTTGTGGATTTGGTATCTTTTGTGTCGGATATCCAATTAGCATCACTATACCCTTCTAGTACATTTGGATACCAAGTGTAGTGCAACCCATAGTTTAGGGTTTATTTCAAATACCTCAAAACCCTAACTAATGCCTTCCAGTGGTCTTCTCCTGGATTACTAGTGTATCTACTCAACTTGCTAACAGCATGTGCTAAGTTCGGTCTAGTACAGTAACCCCATATACATAAGACTGCCTATTATTCTCGAATACTCCAATTGATATATGCCTTGCCCTTTATTCTTAGTTAGATGTAAATTTACATCTATAGGTGTTCTCATTGAACTGTCATCATATTCCTTGAATTTCTCAAGAACTTTCTTAATATATTGTGATTGAGATCAAACAAGTCCATCCGATTTTCTAGAAATTTTCATTCCTAGTATCACATCCGCAACACCTAAATCTTTCATGTCAAACTCACTAGTCAACATTCTCTTAGTAGCTTTAATGATATCATTATTGTTACCTATAATAAGCATATCATCAACATAGAGACACACAATGACATAGCCATTTGCAGTATCTTTAATATACACACATTTGTCACACTCATTGATTCTAAACCCATTTGACATCATTGCATTGTCAAATTTCTCATGTCATTGCTTTGGAGCTTGCTTTAATCCATAAAGAGATTTAACAAGCCTACACACTTTCTTTTCTTTACCGGGAACAATGAACCCCTCTGGTTGTTCCATATAAATCTCCTCATTTAATTCACCATTCAAGAATGCTGTTTTTACATCCATTTGATGTATGTGTAGGTTATGCAACACCGCAATAGCCATCAACATCCGAATGGATGATATTCTTGTAACAGGTGAATATGTGTCAAAATAATCCACACCTTCCTTTTGTTTGTAACCCTTTACAACAAGTCTTGCCTTGTACTTGTTAATAGATCCATTAGCCTTTAATTTCCTCTTGAATATCCATTTATATCCTAGAGGTTTACAACAACAGTGGAAGATCCACTAGTTCCCATGTATGATTTTGTAAGATGGATTCAATCTCACTATTGTGACTTCTTTCCGAGAAAGGCGCCTCGGGTGTAAAGATAGCTTCCTTGAAGCTTTGAGGTTCATCTTCTAACATATAAGTTAGAAATTCTGGACCAAAAGATTTTGACGTTTTAGCCCTCTTACTACGTCTAAGCTCAACCTCATTCCTCTCTTCCATCAACTCTTGATCATGAGAGGTATTAGACGTAGACTCAAAGTTTCTCTTAAGAGAACTTGATTCTTGTGTGGATTTGTAAGGAAATATTTCTTCAAAGAATGACGCATTCCTGGATTCAATAAATGATTGACATGCAAGTCGGGAATGTCGGACTCATAAATTAGAAACCGAAATGCGATCTTGTTATGAGCATAACCGATGAAAACACAATCAACGGTTTTTGGTCCTATCTTTGTCCTTTTAGGAATAGGAACCACCACTTTTTCCAAACACCCCCACACCTTTAAGAATTTATAGGAAGGTACTCTACCTTTCCATAATTCATAGGATGTCTTATTGGTTTTCTTTTTAGGCAATTTATTAAGAATATAATTGGCGTAAAGAATAGCTTCCCCTCACAAGTTCTGTGGTAAACCGAAACTTATGAACATTGCATTCATCATTTCTTTTAAGGTTCTATTTTTCCTTTCAGCAACTCCATTTTGTTGAGGTGAATAAGGTGCAGTGGTTTGATGAACAATACCATGTCAGTAAAAGAACTCACTAAAAGGTGATTCATATTCCCCACCTCTATCACTCCTTAGAACCTTAATCTTTTTGTTGATTTGATTCTTGTTGAGGTCTGAAAAATCACAGCACCCAGGCCCAAAGAAATAAACACAAAGGGCCATAGCAAATGAAAAGAGGTGGTAAGCCCAAAAGGCTTGAAGCCCAAAAACCATAAAAAAAGGCAAGCTCGAAAGCCTATGAGAATAAGAAAAGAAGCCCGGATCAGAAGATTGGAGAAGAATCAGCCTAAAAAAGAAAGTTGAGTCGGGATCCCCAAAGGTCGCCAAAGGCTCGGGATCCCCGAGACGTGTAGCACAACCAAGAGAGGATTAAGACAGCTCAAAGGAAAAGCCAAAAGAACACAAGAAACAGAGGGTAGATACGTCCTTCTCGGGTACCAGAGATCCAACAAGAAAAAGAAGAAAGCCTGGAGTGACCTCTCACGGCAAAAATGGACGGTACCTCGGGGAACCGGAATGAAGGACTATAAAAAGGGGAGTAGCAGCAAAAAACTTTTGAACCGGCGGGGTGGGATTTTGCCCATTTGAGAAAAAAGATAAAGAGGAAGGACGGCCAAAAGTCGAACCATGAGGAACTTGACAAAAAAAATCAGTGCACTCTGAAATAGATAGTCAACCATGGGCTTTCAAGGAAACAGCACCAAAAGGAAGAAAAAAATGAGAAATAGGGAAAACTCAACCTTCTGGGCGATGGGCACAAAACGGGCTCTAGTACCTGTGGGGCAAAACAGGGGAATCAATATTTCCCTGGGACCTTAAAATAACACTATAAAAAGGGGGGAAGGACCGTGAAGAAAAGGGAGGAGATTACAACGGAATCATTGAGAAAGTTCTGTCGAGAAAAACTCAAAGAAATTAGTAAACCATCTCTCGGTATCCGAAATGTACCACTATAGCACATACTCGGATTCAAAAAGATTCAAACTTTACAAGTCTTAGAGGCTTGAATAGACATCTAAGTCTGTAATTTTTGAGCTTACTTGAACCTTGTATCACGTCTTAGTGAGCACATTGTAATCATAATAAAGAAAATTTAATGAAGTATTTCTTATTAATTTGAGGATCCCTAACCATTACTTTGTATATTTACTGATTGTTTTGCATTACTTTTGCTATTTTGATTATTGCTCAATACAAATGTCCTCGTTTGCTAGCTTGTGTGTATTGTAGGAAGTATGCCTTGTGCACCACTTGGTTCTTAAATGACCTTTAGTCTTTAGGCTGCGGTGAACCAAAGCCTAGTCCACCAAACTATAATCATTTGGCCCAGGGTCCTTGGGCCTGTATGCTAAAGAAAAAGCACTCTCACATTTTGGCGACTTCACTAGGGACTGGGTAAAGAAGAGGGAAGAAGCAATCCCTTCGTAGAGCATGCCTCCAAGACAAAGGAACAACAAAGGTACTAATATGCCACCTGTGGCCTCCGAGCCTGTGGGAGAAAACAAGGTAGCTTCTAAATAGAGGGGCGAGGTACCCCTGGTAGAGTAGGAGGTCATGTCAGAACAAAGGCACGCAAGGCGGGAACCAGATCCCATGGCTCGGATGACAGCGATGTTGAAGGATTTGGAGCAAGAAGTTCGCATATTCAAAGAAGGCGGGACACAGAAAATCAGAGACAATGTTCCCCCTGTTGGTAACCAAGACAGAACTCAACCAGAAGAAGGGTCGGCGGTGGGAGGGAGAACCAACCCCCAGCACCTAACACCGGCGGATGTCAGTGCCCTCCTAGAGTAAGAAAGGGAAAAACTTTCGGGGATCCACAAGCAATTCTCTCGGGATCCCCCATTTCCTCCAGAACTTCTTGGCAAGTCATACCCTAAAGGGTATGAACCCCAAAGTTCCATCATTTTGACGGAAGAGATGGAAACGATGTGGAACACGTGAGTAGGTTCATTCACACAATAGGCCCCTACGCAGGAGACAAAGAACTATATCTAAGAGAATTTGCTAAATCCTTAGTGGATAGAGCATATACTTGGTACACCATGCTGAAACCTGGGTCCATTAAAACCTGGGATGAAATGATGGAGAGATTCTGTGCTAAGTATTACCCCGGTGAGGACAAGATCACTTTCTAAAACCTTCTGATGGTAAGGCGGAGGCCTGGGGAGGATCCCGTCTAGTTCATTAAAAGGTTTGAAGATGTGTCCCTAGATTGCTATGGGGACCACGAAGAAAAAGAACTCGTAGAAACTTGTATATCCAACATGCTTTTCGATTATAGACACAACTTCAAAAATCTATGCATCGCATAGTTTGCTGACCTATTACAAAGAACTAGAAGGACAACACAAACTATGAGGACAAAAAGGATGCTAGTATCCCAAACCATGACAAAGATCGTGAGGGAGAGAAAAGGAAGAGGCCTGACGAGAAGGTGGTCGAGGAACCATCGGTGATCCCATGTACAAATGAGGAGTTAAACTATGTCCTGGATAAATGGATCGAAGATGGAGTTATTAGGCTATTCTTGTGTGTCCAGGCTACCAAGCGAGGAAGAAAGGAAGAACCCTTTGTTTTGCGGGATCCATAATTATGTCAAGCATTCCACCAAGGATTGCTGGACCCTTCGTAGACTCTTCCACAAGAAGCTAAGAGAAGGAACCACGGAGCTTACTCAAAAGGAGCCAGAAGTGCAGAGGAACCCCTTACCCAACCACAAAGGAAAAGGGATGGTAGTTGTAGTAATACATGGGAACCCGGTAGAAGCGGGAGAATCTGAAGGATCCTTCCACCCAAGCACAGTCAGGACCCTCCAAAAGAATCCCAAGTTCAGGTCACTATTCAACCAACTGGGATTTGGACCAAAAGCAAGAAGGGTGGCCACAGAGTCTTTCATGAGTATAGCAGCAGATTCGGGAATGGAATGTTTTACAGCAGAGTCACATGCTAGTCGAGCTTTCTTGGAGACAACCAATGCAATAACTTTCACCGAGGAGGACATGGAGGTTGAGCATCTAGACCACCGTAGACCCCTTTATCTAATGGCCGCCATAAATGGTGTCCAAGTCAGAAGAGCATTGGTGGACATAAGGGCATCACTCAACCTCATAGCCTTGAGTACCACGGAAGCCGTGGGCCTGGTTGACAAGAGGATCCTAGGGGCTCCCATGGAGATAACAGGATTTGGAAGGTCGGTGGAATCAACTCAAGAGTACGTGCAGGTGACCTTGAGAGTGGGACCAATAGTGATCTTGACAAGATTTCATGTAATTAATGCAGAGGTATCCTACCATGTCTTGTTGGGACGCCCGTGGCTCCACAAACACCACCTTATTCTGTCTACATACCATCAATGTATTAAAGGGAAACTGAATGGGAGGCCCGTGAGGATCCCCGCCAACCGTAACCCTTTCGGCCAAGGAGAAGTGAACTTTGCAAAAATAATGTTTTACAACGAGCTAGAGCCGGATGATGAGAGCCCCACGCCAGGTACTCCGGGAGCACCTATCCTGGAAGAAGAAGAAGAAGGAGGAGGAAAGGGTACCTGTGACCTAAGAAACCTTCTGGAAAGAAAGAGGCAAAAGAGGGAGTTCGGCTCTTCAGGATCCCGAGAATGTGTGGTGGTGCGAGAACCCGGAGGAAGGTTGATTTATCGCTTGTGAAGGTGCGTGGGACCTGAATGCATCATGCAGAAAGGTCCTGCACCACCATATTGCATGATGGCCCAAGAAGAAATCCCAGAGGAACCAGTCAAGGAAGCCCAGATTCAGCCTGAGGAAGAATTAAGGGAAATAAATTTGGGAGCCGAGTAGGATCCCGAAGCTTGTCTTTATTAGCGGTCGGTGACGGCACAAGAAAGGGAGCAATTGGTGGCCTTACTCCGTATACAGGGATGTGTTCACATGGACCTATGATGAAATGCCTAGTCTAGACCCGGGATTGGTAGTTTATTCTCTTAACGTGGACCCAAGAATCGGACCAGTAGTTCAGCCGGTTAGAGTCTTTCACACCGAGGTAGAAGCTCGGATAATTCAAGAAGTCAAAAAGCTGCTAATGACTGATTTTATCAAACCCATCCAACACCCCAAAAGGCTTTCTAACATAGTACCTGTAAAAAAGAAAAATGGTTAGATTCGTTGCTGTGTGGACTTTCGCAATCTAAATAAAGCATGCCTAAAAAATGAGTTCCCTTTACCCAATATCGACCTCCTTGTAGATTCAACTGCAGGAAGTTCTATGTTCTCGTTTATGGATGGGGCACAAAGAGGTACAACCAAATTCGCATGGCTGCCAAGGATGCAGAGAAAACGGCATTCAAAACTCCAATTGGAAATTTTTATTACATCGTAATGCCTTTTGGCCTAAAAAATGTCACTACGTACCCGGCGAACCATGATGACTATCTTTCATGATATGATGCATAAGGAGATGGAAGATTACGTAGATGATATTGTGGTCAAATCAAAAACTAGGACAGGACACCTTCGAGTACTTGAGTAAGTTTTCAAAAGATGCAAGAAATACAAACTACGCATGAACCCCATGAAATGTGCCTTCGGGTGTTTGTTGGAAAGTTCCTTGGGTTTCTGGTACATCACAAGAGTATAAGTGTAGATCCAGCCAAAGCCACAGCCATTACCACAATGAAAAGACCGACAACGGTGAGGGAGCTCAAAAGCTTCCTAGGAAGGGTCTCCTATATTAGGAGATTTATGCCTAGGCTAGCTTGAGTTATGACGGGTTTATCCAAACTGTTGAAAAAGGGAACCGAGTTCACCTAGGGAATGAAACAACAGGAGGCCTTCCAAAGGATTCAATAGATCATGAATCATTTGCCCACTCTCCAAGCACCGGTGCGTGGGCGACCTCTGTTGCTATACTTAGCATCAAACTCCCAGGTAATAGGAGCCTTGCTAGCACGGGAAGATGACTATGGGAAAGAGCAACCTATTTACTACGTAAGCAGGACACTCAAAGACGCCGAGACCAGGTACCCCTGAATAGAGAAAGCCCGCCTAGTAATTATCTACATGTCCCAGAGGCTGAAAAGGTATTTCTTAGCTCACGAGATCCTTTTGGTGACTAAGTCCCACCCCATAAAGGCACTCCTACACCAGCCCCTTCTCAAGGGAAGGATAGTACAATGGCTGGTCCTGCTCTCTCAATATGACATAGGCATCGGGACCCCCAAGGCTGTCAAAAGCCAAGCCATAGCAGATCCGCTAGCTCGGTTCCCAAGAAAGGAAGAAAGCTCACCGAGTGAAGAAATCCCGGGTGAGGTGGCGGTGGCAGAGATCCTAGGAAAGAAATGGACAATGAGATTCAATGGGTCAGCTACAACAACTTCAAATGGGGTAGGAGTTGTACTAAGCTATGAGAATGGGGGCACCATAACCTTGTCTTTCAAGCTTGGGTTCTCCTGCTCTAATAATGCATTTGAATATGAGACGTACTTGACCGGACTAACTATAGCACTCAATATAAGAGTAAAGCATATGAGAGTATTGGGAAACTCCAATCTTGTAGTTTCCTAGGTGAAAGGTGACTTTGCGCTAAGAGAATAAAGTTTAGTAGCCTACACAACTTGGGCACAAAGGTTGGAGCTGGAATTCCAAACCTTTAGCATAGAGTACACTCAAAGAAGTGAAAATAGGTTTGCTGATGCGCTCGCCACCTTGGGATCCCAAATACCATTCAAAGGAAGGGACACGTTGGTAAGGATAGGAAAGCAGAAACATTCTATCATAAGGATCCTCCAAAAGATGTACCCCGGAGAGCCCAAGCAGTGGGATTGGAGGAGCGAAGTCAAAGAAAAAATGAAAAAGGCGGGACCAGAAAAGAATATCAAAGAGTTGAAGGATTACATTCTAATAAAAGGGGAATTATACGGAAGGCTGCCTAAAGGAATCCTATCCAGGTGTATCAACGAGAAGGAAGGAAAATTGAGGCTAGAAGAATTACATACCCAAGCCTGTAGGATCACAGAAAAGATCAACCTATATAGAAGAATGCAATGCATGGGATACTACTGGCCGAATATGAACAAAGAGGCAGCAACTATACGGGAAAAATGTCAAGAGTGTCACCTTGCGATAGACAAGGAAGAAAGATATCTTGTGTTTGTTACAAAAGATTAAAGAATTTCCTTCATAGAATACTTGGCTCAAGGGATCCTACCAACTGACAGGACACTAGCCCACCAGCTCAAGAAACTTGCAGACAGGTACTTCTTGCAGGACGGGATCCTATTCAAAAGGGGATACAATGGGGATCCCCTAAGATGCTTGGGGCCAAGGGAAGCTAGAGAAGTAGTCGGGAAGTCCATTTCGGTGATTGTGGGAGTCACCCAAGAAAAAGAAGGCTCTATAAATAGTTACTACTGTTGGGATACTACTAGCCAACAATGAAAAGGGACTCCTAGGAACTTGTCAAAACCTGCCACGCCTGTCAAGTCCTTGGAGATGCGATCCATACTCACCCAAATGTGTTGCAGGATATGACGACACCATGGCCTTTTCACACTTGGGGGCTCGATCTCATAGAGCCTATAAACCCTCCATCCAATGGTTACATATGGATCTTAGTGGCCACAGAGTACTTTACAAAATGGGTAGAGGCCATCCCTTTGAAAAAAGCCACTGGAGCAGCTATAGCAAACTTCATTCAAGAACATATCATTACAAGGTTCGGGATCCCCAAGAGATTGATCGGTGATAACGGGACCCCGTTCATAAACAAAGACATGAAGGGGTTGACTAAGGCATATTACATCAAGCATGGAAGGTCTACCCCATACTACCCACAAAGAAATGGCCAGGCCGAGGCCACTAATAGGGTGATCTTTCAAGATCCTTAAAAAGATGAAGCATGAGTATGGAGGGAAATGGAGTAACCATTTGGCGGATGTACTTTGGGCATGTAGGAGCTCTCTAAAAATAGCCACGAGATTTTCGCCATTTTTCCTAGTCTATGGAACTGAAGCTATCAGCCCTATGGAATTAGTTGTTTCTACACCAAGAGTGGTCCTTGAAGAAAGCTAAGAAAAAACCAAGGACACGAACAATGAAAGGAGATTGGCAGATCTGGAAGGGGTAGAAGAAGAAAGAGAACTAGCCGGGAAGAGATGAAGTGATTACATAACAAGAGTCACCTTCGGCTTCATCTCCGTGAAGCTGATCTAGTTGGGAATAGACATGGCCCAAGAACAAGGGGGCTAAAGGGCACTGAGCGCCTCGGGCCAACTTAATTGCCAACAAAAAGAAAGTAGACTTGACCCTGTACCCCAAGAACTCACTAAACAGGAATTTACTAAGTCAGAACGCTAGGAAACCAGCTTGCACGACTTCCTTATCTTTCTCACGAGAAAGGATCATAACCCATCTCCCCATCCTGGCCGGCTTACCACCGGGAGAAGTGGTGCGACCACCAAAATGGCTAAATAATTTGTTTTCTACCTCAAGATCCTTTTCGTAAAGACTAATATCAAAAGGATTCTCATCCCTAAACACCGGGAGAAGGAAGTTGTTGACCACATCCTCCAAGGTAATTGTCAACTCACCAACAGAAAAGAAAAAGGTGTGAAGAGAAGGGCACCAACGGCATACCGGATGCCTGAGACCCTTAGCATTTCTGAAACCCTCAAGGTTCCCGGAAATTGCCACCGCTTTCAGGATCCCAACGCACTCTAGGCCACCCACGAACTCCTCATCAAATAGTTCCCTATCCACTCGGATGGGCCAACCTTGGATTTTCCCAAGAACGAAATCAAAGAAGATAGGCACCACCTCTCGAAGTCCCCGCCCGATCTGAAGATCAAAAATTTCTCTAGGGTCCGGAACCTAAACAGAACTAGCGAAACCCCTTTGACCAAAAAATACCTAAGCATGAGGGGATGGAGGGGCCTCACCATGAGACACTTGAGGGAAAGATAGATTAGGAGAGTACCGGGGGTCCCGTAGGGGAAAAGCTGGGCGCTCAGTGACCTCATGAGACTTGCTCTGAGCAGAACCAAAAGAGCCTTCACCCTCGGAAGGGCTGGGAGTACGTTCTCTTCTTTTTCGAGAAGAAGAAGAATCCATTAAAGTAATGGGTATGATGAGAAGTAAGGAGGATTGGAAGAATGGAAAAAGGAAACGGGAGTAGTAGACTAATTGAAAGAGAGAAAAGAGACCTAAGAATAAAAGACTCGAGGAAGCAAAGAGATAATGTGAAGCACCCGCAATAAAGGCACAAAGAGCAGTTGGAGAAGACAATGTATAGAAAGACGCGCAAGTTGCCAAAATATTTAATTGTGAAGGAGAGATTAATTAGCAGTTATTAATGGAAGTTATGGGGAACGTAAAAATTGGGTGAAGGAAGTTTTACTCCAAAAACTCAACTGCCACGTCCCGTGCAAAGGGGAAATTACAAAATAAAGAAACACGACACACAAAAAAGACCAAGATATCCAAAAGGCAGGAGGAAAGGCCCGGATCCCGAAAAAGGAAGAAGGGAACCCAGGGATAATTAAAAGGAAATCCTACGAAAGCTAAGAAACCCTGAATTACTCACGCGTGGGTTTCGGGCAACCCACAAGCTCGGGGGGCTAAATGTTGAGGTCCAAAAAATCACAGCACCCAAGCCCAAAGAAATAAACACAATGGGCCTAGAAAATGAAAAGAGATGGTAAGCCCAAAAGGCTTGAAGCCCAAAAATCATAAAAAAGACAAGCCCGAAAGCCTATGAGAAAAAGAAAGAAGAAAAAGAAAAGAAGCCCGGATCAAAAGATTGGAGAAGAATCGGTGTAAAAAAGAAAGCTTAGTCGAGATCCCCAGAAGCTCGGGATCCCCGAGGCGTGTAACACGACCAAGAGAGGATTAAGACGACTTAAAGGAAAAGCCAAAAGAACATAAGAAACAGAGGGTAGATACATCCTTCTCAAGTACCGGAGATCCAGCAAGAAAAAGAAGAAAGCCTGGAGTGACCTCTCACAGCGCAAGTGGACGGTACCTCGGGGAACCGGAATGAAGGACTATAAAAAGGGGAGTAGTAGCAAAGAACTTTTGAACAGCATGCAGTGGGATTACGCCCATTTGAGAAAAAAGATAAAGAGGAAGGACGGCTAAAAGCTGAACCATGAGGAACGTGACGTCAAAAACCAGTGCACTCTGAAATAGATAGTCAGCCATGGGCTTTCAAGGAAACAACACCAAAAGGAAGAAAAAAATGAGAAACAGGGAAAACTCAACCTTCTGGGCAATGGGCACAAAAAGGGCTCTGGTACCCAAGGGGCAAAACAGGGGAATCAATATTTCCCTGGGACCTTAAAAATAACACTATAAAAAGGGGGGGAAGGATCGTGAAGAAAGGGGAGGAGGTTACAACGGAACCATTGAGAAAGTTCAATCGAGAAAAACTTAGAGAAATTAGTAAACCATCTCCCGGTATCCCAGAAAAAGCCACTATAGCACATACTAGGATTCAAAAAAATTCAAACTTTGCAAGTCTTAGAGGCTTGAATAGCCATCTAAGTCTATAATTTTTGAGCTTACTTGAACCTTATATCACGTCTTAATGAGCACATTGTAATCATAATAAAGAAAATTTAATGAAGTATTTCTTATTAATTTGAGGATCCCTAACCATTACTTTGTATATTTACCGATTGCTTTGCATTACTTTTGCTGTTTTGATTGTTGTTCAATACAAATATTCTCGTTTGCTAGCTTGTGTGTATTGTAGGAAGTATGCCCTGTGCACCACTTGATTCTTAAACAGCCCTTTAGCTGCGGTGAACCAAAACCAGTCCACCAAACTATAATCATTTGACGTAGGATCCTTGGGCCTATGTGCTAAAGAAAAAGCACTCTCACAATTCTCAACCTCATTCTTAGATTGTATGAATGCCTCAATTGCCTCATTTTTGCTCCTTAGCAAATACACATAATAGTATCTAGTGCAATCATCTATGAAAGTGATGAAATATTTCTTACCACCTCTTGTTTGTACAGATTTCATATCACATACGTCACTATGTATTAAATCTAGAGGTTCAGTGCTTCTTTCAATTGATTTAAAAGATGCTCTTGCCATCTTAGCTTCCACACAAATTTCACACTTATGATTAAAATCAATTTTAAATTTAGCCAATAAATTTAAATTTATCAATCTATCTAGAGTATAATAATTAACATGACCCAATCTACCATGCCAAACATTAGATGACTCAAGCATGTAAACAGAAGATGCACCCTTATTATTATCAATAACAGTCATTACATTCATCTTAAACAGGCCATTACTCAAATATCCTTTGCCCACATACATTCCACTCTTAAAGAGTGAAAATTTATCAAACTCAAAAACCAACTTGAAACCATTCTTGCTCAACAATGAGCCAGATACAAGGTTCTTTTGAATTTTTGGCACATGCAATACATCTTTCAAAGTAAGAAACCTGTCTATAGTCATTTTGAGTACAACCTTTCCAATTCCTTCAATCTTTGAGGTTGAGGAATTTCCCATGAAAATTTTTCTTTTCTGAACATACATGACGAGTAGCCCTAGTGTCCACCCACCATTCCTTGGTATACAAACTAAACAACTAAGTCTGAACAATCACATATGTAGAATAGACAATACATAGCCAACACAGAAAAGGAGATTATAGAGCCACGTGAATCACTATATGGTCATGAGCATATATAATATTGTATCCAACCAATAGATAGACCAATGCTCAATCAAACAAAGTTTCAAAGAAGACCAAAAAATAATAATAATAATAATTAATATAATCAAGAAGAAGAAAAGATCAACTAACAACAATGTATAAACCAATCTCAGTCAAGCACGGGATTCAACGATTGCAAAATATTAAAGTTCACAATTTTAACTTTATAAAATAAACAAGTATATAGATATATACGAAAACCGATAAACACAAACCCAGTTTTACCAGTTTCAACGTAGTGAAAAATAAATGCCGATTTAGTGTTTTTCAACCAACACAAAATTCCTTTCACCGTCAATCACAAATGTAAATTAAAATATACGATTCTGCTTTAAGATGGTTGGAAATAACACAACAATTTACATTTGTGATAAAGCAAAAGGAACAATGCACAAATCTAACAATAAGTAATAATATAAATAGATGTGAAAGGCAAATACAATTAATAAATTCTGAATATATATAAATAGAAATTTGTAAATAATCAAAGACTCACAAACCAAATGCGTGAAAGGATAAACAATTGAGACCAAGTTTTGTGTTTAACACAATCTTCTTAAAGCAGATTTCACCCCTCACACTTTCACTGTGATGCTTTGAGACTCATGGACGTTTGCCTCCCAGGATAAAATGATCTTCAGCACAAAAAAGAAGCATATAAGGTCGTGCTCTACGAACTACTCAATGCCTCTTTCTCTCTCTTTGACACATAATGAATGAACAAAAATCTCATTGGGAGAGTTTTCTTTGAAAAAGTTCTTTTTTTCATGAATGAGGGACAATAAAACTATACATAACTTAAAAACCGAAAACACTGTTTCAGAGATAAATGTTGTATACAGACTTATCTGGCTCAAAAATAAAATAATAAAATATTATTATTAATTGGATAAGTGAGCCTAGTCCACACATGCTTAAAGCCCAACCCAATATTCAACCCAAACTCATATTCTCTATCATTTCCAATGTGGGACTCAAGGATTTTTACCATTTATAATAACATCTTCAAGTGAACATAGAAAATATCAATTTCTTATTCACTCCATGCTATTTTTCCAACACAAAAACTCATATATATATATATATATATATATATAAGTAGAGAGTTTTCATGCACTAAAACAAATTTCCCAACTGGACCCCTGTTCTCAATTCAATAGTTAACCAATTGGGTCTGGCTAGTAATTATTGCTGGTTCTTAATTTTTTTATAGCTTTGATGTTCATTAAGAAATAAAATTTAGTCTTGGTAGATAAATTGAGATCAAATTGAAAACCCACTCATGGTTCAAAGTTCAAACTCAACCAGTCAACCATTAAAACCAAGGATTTTGCACCAGGCAATTCAGGATTGGCAAGGGAGGCCTCATCAAGAACCTTACTGACCAATAGGTTTGTTGTTTTGCTCAGACCATATGTTTTACAACCAGCATGGCCTTGGAACTTTGAACTTTATTGGATGGTCTTAAACTAGCCACCAACTACGGAGTAATGCAACATCTTTCATGATTGCAAAATAATATTGAGGGACTTTATTCCATCAAAAAAAAAAAAAAAAAAAATATTGAGGGACTTTAGAATAGTTGTGACTTGTAGTGCACTGTCCTTTTACTTATATAAAAATTAAAAAAAAAATCAAAGATAGTATATTTTCAAAGACTATATTTTCAAAAGCAAAATAATAGAATATTAAATCCTCATTAACTTTAGGACACTCGACATTCGTTTAAAAATCAATATATTTAAATACGCTATTATTTAATTCTACATAATAACATAAATAATTTAGAAATTATCATTGAGATTATTATTCAATACTCAAATATGGGATGAACAGAACTTGGCCGAGGTGGCCTAATTTCAGAGTCTGGTTTTAACACAACTTTGTTCATCACAATGACAATTATAACCTTGCCCATTTGTGCAAGTTACACCACTCCTAGTAGCTCTCTAGGGTCTGGCCCACTGACATATTTAACTCAATTGAGATTTTAACTCTTTTGAATAGGAAGTCAAACTTAATACGCTTTTCCTTCAGTGGCTGCTCAGATTGTAAAAACTCTAGGGACTTTCAATCTCAGCTCTTGTAGGTATGTGCTGCTTATATTTTGATCATGATCTACTTGACCATCTTTTGAGTAGTAATGAATGTTAATACTTTAATGGGTCATCATGCTTTTTATTGGTGTTGATTGCTTTGAAGTGATTTCAGGCATTTACCTGGTTTTGATTCTGCTTATGTAAGTACCATGTTGAATCTTTATGCTCTGCAGTACTTTCTAGACCATGAAATAAACACGGAAAAGAAGAAGAAAAAAAAAAAAAAAAAAAAAAAAAAAAAAAAAGTTTTCTGGGATATCTTACCAATCCATATGAATATGTATATGTGAATATTTTCAATATTGTAGATTGACTTGCTTAAAATGGTGGTGACTGGTGAGGAATGGCCAATAGCCAGTACATAGTATGTGAATGGCTTTGATTATGATTCATCCAAGTCATACTACTTTGTGCAAGAAATTTAGAGTTGCTTGGGAACCCAACTTTGTCTCAAGCTGGCCTGTGGCTATATCATAATATAAGCAAGGCCAAGCAAAATTTTTAAGGCCTTAAACAGGAGTATCACGTATTTTAAGAAATTCTTGCCATTGTTGATACTATCATAATCAATGTCTTTATACGGTGTAGTCTATTCAGAATGCATCTAGTATTAAATCACTGGAAAGTAACCCATCTATTAATGCTCATGTATCCAGGATAATGGAGGGTGAACCCGTTAATGTTAACGAGTTTCAAGAATTGGCTAGGCAAGCTCTTCCAAAAATGTATTATGACTTCTTTTCTGGGGGAGCTGAGGATCAATACACCCTAAAAGAGAATGTGGAAGCATTTCGCAGAATAACGTATGCTGCTGCTAATTCAGTTGGTGATTTTTGCTGTAAACTGGCTACAATAATTTCCTGATCACTTTCCACTGCTTCTCAGGTTCCGGCCTAGAATTCTTGTAGATGTAAGCAGAATAAATTTGTCAACTACTGTACTCGGTTACAAAATCTCAGCACCAATCATGGTAGCTCCAACTGGAATGCATAAGTTGGCACATCCAGAAGGTCCAAATCTTCTTGGAAGAGTTCTCAGTCTCAGTTGAAATTTGTTTGGATTCTTATTTACTTGCTCATTGTGATTATTCTAGGGGAGATCACCACAGCCAGAGCAGCAGCTGCATCTAATACTATAATGGTATTAATTTTTAAATATGGAGCTAATTTTCTTGCTAAGTTTCATGAATTGTAAGTTATTTTTCATTGCAGGTTCTGTCCTCCGTGTCTTCCTGCACTATAGAGGAGGTTGCTTCCAGCTGCAATGCCATTCGGTTTTTTCAATTATATGTATTCAATCCTTCTTTAGCTCCTATAATTTCATTAATGAAATGTATATTTCTTTAGCAGCAACACTTTCTTTTGGTTGCTTTCTTTGTCTTTGTATTGGTGATCCTGTTGTTAGCAAGTCACACCGTAATTTGATATTCGTCTGGGAATAGGTACATAAGAACCGAGATGTAGCAGCTCAGCTAGTTCAGAGAGCTGAAAGAAATGGATACAAGGCTATTGTGCTGACAGTTGATGCTCCCATGCTTGGTCGAAGGGAGGCAGACATAAAGAACAAGTAGATATTATCTCCTTTTTTTTTTCCAACACTAATCATTTTATTCCCTTCACAGTTGGGTATAAAGTTCTCCATGAAATGGTATTTATGTTCATTTCATGCTAACAGAATAGGCTTGATCTTATATCTTATTTGAAATATGACTGTAATAAGTTCTGCAGGATGATTGTACCGCCGTTACCGCCGTTAAAGAATATTGAGGGCATTGTATCAACTGAAGTGGACAATGTGAGTGAAATTGTGTAACTCCCAATTGCCACATTGAAATGTGCCAGATGCATTGAATTTAAAAAAATGGACACATGTATGCATGTTAACTGAAGTTTTAATCTTATTTTTAAAATTTTAAAACTAAAGCTTTTATTGTTACTCACTGAATCAAATTTTCTGCAGGATGAAGGTTCAATTTTAGAAGGTTTTGCCAAAGGGGCCCTTGATGCTTCTTTGTGTTGGAGGGTATAAACATGTAACCTATTCTGCTAACCTTTTAATGTGCTGTTGCAAAAATGTTTGAAAGATTTTACTTGGAAAATAGTTTCTTTTCCCCTTCTGCATAAATTTTCAAAACTAGTTGTTTTACTCATTATAACACTTATTTTAGCGTTATGTGTTTTAGTTGGTGCTTTTATAATGTAAAGGTTGAGGCATAAGATACCATTGGAAGTGCCTATATGGTTTCACTTTTTATTTTGCTTACTGAGGGTGTGTGCAAGGGCCATGGTTTCTTACATTCTTATGAGTTTAACTATAGCATCACAACAGGACATAGGATGGTTAAGATCTATAACAAACTTGCCAATTCTAATCAAGGGAGTACTCACTCGGGAAGATGGTAGGTTCTCCATCTTATGATATTTGCATCTCATCATTATTTTACCATCACTATTATTACTCATGAAGATGGTAAGATCAAGCTTTATTACTGATATTCACATCTCTATTTTGCATCTTCCCTATTTTTTCCTTCCCTTAGTAACAGGAAGAACATTCTCTGCCTTTGAAACTTTAAACTTTCAATGAAAATTTCAGTTAATCATCCTTTTTATCTTTGGAATTTCAAGTATAGGAGGCCTGTTAATCATCCTGATTGTGTGATTTTTTTTTCTCACAATTACCTCCTCTATCTGCTCTGTCAAACATTTTTATGTAAATCACCTTAAATTCTGCATCTTTTCACACTCTTGATAATTTACTCAGATCCTTGAATGTCATGGTTGCTTTACTTTCTGTTCAACATTCAAATATCCTAAACATTTGATGTACTGTCATGGGCAGCAATAAAGGCGACAGAAGTAGGTGCTGCTGGGATTGTTGTCTCTAATCATGGGGCTCGCCAGCTTGATTACACTCCTGCTACTATTACTGTTCTGGAAGAGGTGAAGTTTTATCTCTACTGCTTAGCATAAGAATATTATTCTCATTAGGTGTGTAGGTGTAAACACAGATTCTACATTTTGCATCTCTGTGCTCCTTCTTTAATATAGATGTTAACAGTATAAGGGTTTAGGGACGTTTTGTACGAGCTAATGCCATAGCTGGACATCCTTAACATTCAAATTTGTATGAAATTTTAGCAATTTAATACAAGACACGTATGTGGCCTTGCATTCCTGCACAGGACTTTTCTGTCTGGATTTGTGTAGAGTTACACTATGCTCTTTGGCATGCCAAAGTTCAATCAGCGATTGTGGATATTTAGGCATCTTGTGGTTGCAGGTGGTTCATGCTGTTGGAGGGAAAGTTCCTGTGTTCCTTGATGGAGGAGTGCGGCGAGGAACAGATGTCTTCAAGGCATTAGCCCTTGGTGCACAAGCTATCCTTATAAGCTCTCCACCCCAAACTATTTAATTCATGTAACTAACTTATGAATCTTCTCTTACACCATTTCTTCACATTCAATGTCCACCTTGTGGTTGCTATATAAAGAGAACAAGTAGTATTTTTGGTCATGCGCTTGTGTAATTGCTTTTACGTGAGTTTCAACTGTCAATGAATGTCAGTGAATCCAACTGATGCCTTTTTGGGAAGCAGCTCTATCGTACTCTGCTTCTAGATTGCCATTTTTTTTCAACTTATTGTCTAATTTCCGTCTAACTTGCATGTGCAAATAAAAAACTTTTAAGTTGCTCAAGATAAATACCTAGATCATCGAAACACTTTGAGAGTGCAGGATATAATTGTAGGAGTGACACGTCTTGGCAGTGTTAATCCTCAACACTTAATTTTTGCTTCTCTCTCCATCCCAAAGTCAATGCTGATATTTAAAAACCTCTTAAAATTTTATGATTCTTGGTCAAAGCTCTCTAAACTCTACTGTAATCTATATATTTATTATTGCAGATTGGAAGGCCTGTTGTCTATGGGTTGGCAGCAAAGGGGGGAAAAGGGGTGAGAAAAGTCATCCATATGCTGAAGGATGAGCTTGAGCTCACCATGGCACTGTCTGGCTGTCCTAGTGTGAAAGATATTACTAGAAGCCATGTGAGGACAGAGCATAAAAAAATCCACTCAATGCTCTAATAAAATATTTGAAGCATTAGGACAATGTCCTAAAGAAAAATGATTCAGATCATCAATAATATCTATACATTTGTAATTACATTGTTAACAATAAGTAACTGTGAATAGGTGTGGAATATTCTTCAATAATCAAGATGGCATGTAGATAGTGGAATGGGACCATGAATACTATCTTCTGCCATATCTATGTCTGTTTTATAAATAAATGTGGTTCTATATGTGGAACCTTGAAGTCCATGTTAAAGATATGGGTTCAGAGCAGAACCCCATTTCTTCTACTCTTAAATTGTACTAGAAGTTTAAGGATTGATATTTTCTACTTTTCTATCGGTAGATCTTTGTAAAGTTCTACAGAATAAAACAAAAAAATGCAAGCTCAAGCTCATACCCTGAGAAATTATTCCATAAACCCAGGTAGAAGGATATGCGTCTCAAAGTTATTGATTGAAAAATACATTTTGAAATGGGGGACTTTTTTTTTTCCTTAAATTCTTATAAGTGGTAAAGACAAATCATGGTAGATTGGTAGCATGGTGGTGAGAGAATTTCACAGTGGCAATGCTGAATTCACTTCTGGCTTGGAGCTTTTAAGGCTGATTAATGTGATGGAGCCAAGCTTGATGAGAAGAGAGATGGGCTCATTGATGCATGGGTGTTGCCAAAAAAAAGAGCAGGTATTAGAAAAAAGAAACCTCCAGTACCTGTAACCCGTTTAAAACTATCAAATTATCAACAACAACAAAAAAAACTGATTGAAAATGGAGAATTATTGCCAAAGTCAGCAACTACTTCCACCACATATCTTTAACTTGGAAAGCCTTGAATTAGTATTGTTGTGATAAGTAAGATGGCCCAAGGTTCTTTGTTTCCTTTTGCAGGCTTTAGTCTTTACCAATAAATGTAAAATAATAGTGACTGCTCCGGAAAGAGAGGATGATGAAACAAGGGGTTTCATGAGGGGATTCTATCTTCAACTCTCATCTGGTGTCAATTAAAAAGTGTTGAGGGTCATTTTTTTCACGTTTTACACCTAGCCATGTGTCTTGCATGTATTAGACATCTTTTAGTCTAGGCTTTTTCTAAAGAAGTCGGGTCTGACATCTTCGGGGCATAGGCTTTAGGGTCCCATTTCCCCATTGCCAGTATGTGCACAAGCATTAAATCTGGTCCAAGAAGCTCTGCTGCAAAATGAGCTTATTCTCCTCTTCTACTACCGCATAAGGGGCTGTTCTCCACTTTCTGCAGAAGGAACATTATTATGCTGTTAAAGTGAACTTTTCACTGCTTTCTGCAAACGGAATGTTACTCTATTTTCCACTGAGGCTTTCTCCACTTTCTGCAAAAGGAACAGTACTCTGCTTTCCATTGAGGCTCTCCACTTTCTGCTTCTTTACTATTGCAAGTCTACACAAAAAGACACTAAAGCCCAAAGAAAGTTCTCATCAAGCAAATGTTAGTTCACAACATGTTAGCATACATACTCATAAATATACAAATACATATAAATATATATTTATATATATATATATATATACTTCGTAAAATGGGTTAGCACAAATATAAATATAATGCTTTTCATGTACATATTATTATACATTTTAAAATCCACTAATCATATGTGAATTTGTAAAACTTATATAATAAAATTTGTAGTATTTTTTTTTACATTTTTTTTAACTTATGGCCTAAATGACCTAAACTAACTATTGGGGGACCACAATTTGACTCCCTACAACCACCCTAAAAACAGGTGCGCGTGGCGTGACGTCGAATGCCATAAAAGATTTGAGTGTGTCTTACTCATCACCAATTGGTTTTGAGATAGAAAAGCATAGCTCACGGTTCAACAAATGATATCAGAGCCAAGGTCATGGATTCGAGTCATGGGAGAGTCATTGTGAGGGAGGGATTGTTGGGGGGACCACAATTTGACTCCCTACAACCACTCTAAAAACAGGTCCGTGTGACGTAATGTCAAATGCCATAAAAGATTTGAGTGTGCCTTACTCATCACCATTTGGTTTTGAGGTGGAATGACATAGATCATGGTCCGACACTAACCGTACACGACCACCATGCAACTATCGTAGGGATCAGTAAATGAGTTGAACTTTGCCAAGTATTGAATGTTCAAGCACGACTTGACAACAAATAAAAAACAATCAAGCTTGGCCTGAGCTTAAACCAAGCCTACAAACAATGTTTGAGCTTGAACTCAACTTCACTTAACTTGATTCATTAGTCAAGCCAAACTTGAGCTCAATATCAAGCTTAAACTCAGTATCAAGCTCTTGAGATTGAGATCCAATACAAGTACATTATCAAGCCCATATTAAGTATATTGTCTAGCCTATTTGGTTTAGATGAGTAGTCCCAACACTCAATTAATTTAAGGCTTAGTAAGATATGGATTAATTGTTCAAGCCCATGTCAAACTTATTAAAAAGCACATAAGCCAACCTAAGCTTGATCTGTTTTTTATCAAGCCTTATCATTCACAAGCCTATTCATGAACAATATTTTTTGCTTGGACTCTACTTATTTACTAAACAAACTTAAAATTAAGGCTCAAGTTTGGTTTATTTATAAACAAACAAATATGAACGAACTTTTTATCGAGCCAAGCTCAAAATATTTATGAACAGCTTAGTTCATTTATAATATTCTGTGGTCTCAAATTTGTTATCAAATTTCAGTTTTAGGGCTAAGGTAATGATCCCAATCAAGACCTATGCAATTAAAATAAATAAACCACACACAATGGCAGCCCATGGCTCAACAACGGAGTACCTGTTGTAATTGCAACAAACCCACCTAGCAACCCGGTCCAAACATCTAATGCATCCCAAAGGCCCACTAGTAATCGTCGGCTGAAAAGGGTTCATAGCTTGTGTAGTATAGACTCCAGCCTACCTTAGTAGGCAGTATTAGAAAAACATATGTTCGGTAGTATTATTTTTTGTATTTTACTTTATTTTTCACCAATTATAGCATGTTTCTTTATATCGAGTTCGTTCACGAGCCTATTCATGAATAATATTTTTTGCTTGGACTCTGCTTATTTACTAAACAAACCTAAAATTAAGGCTCAAGTTTGGTTTATTTATAAACAAACAAACATGAACGAGTTTTTTATCAAGCCAAGCTCGAAATATTTATGAACAGTTTAGTTCATTTATAATATTGTGTGGTCTTAAATTTGTCATCAAATTTCAGTTTTAGGGCTAAGATAATGATCCCAATCAAGACCTATGCATTTAAAATAAATAAACCACACACAATGGCAACCCATGGCTCAACAACGGAGTACCTGTTGTAATTGCAACAAACCCACCTAGCAACCCGGTCCAAACATCTAATGCATCCCAAAGGCCCACTAGTAATCGTCAATTTGAAAAGGGTTCATAGCTTGTGTAGTAGAGAGTCCAACCTAATTACCTTAGTGGGCAGTATTAGAAAAACAAATGTGGGCAGTATTAGAAAAACATATGCTCTGTAGTATTATTTTTTGTATTTTACTTTATGTTTCACCAATTATAGCATGTTTCTTTATATCAAGTGGCTTTTTTTTTTTTTTTTTTTTTTTCATTTTAAACTTTGGTTATTTTATAAGAAAGTTAATTGAATATATGACAAGTTGTGGTGGAACACAAAAAATAGGATAAGGAATTTGTATTCGTAATGTTAGAGGCTTAGAGCACTTGCATCAACTATGGCAAAATGGCATAAGAGCTAAATTTTGCCTAACAAACCCCAAAAATCACCCGCATCAACTTTATACTTCCATTGTGCAAAATTCATTTTGCTACCATATTTGTGCAAATATATACAACAAGCGTAGTTGTGCATTTCAATCTTTTATTCTTTCTTTGCGTTTCTCGAGAATAAATGAAGAAAGTGAATGATAGTTGTAGTGTATGAAGAGATAGAAAATTTAAAAAAAAAAAATTGATTTTTTAATAAAATAGAATTTAGAATAAATAAACCGATGTTAATGTTTTGAAAATTGGTCAAGTCAAAATAGAAAATAAATAGGTTTTCTTTTTCACTAAAAATATATACATAAATTTTTGCACAAGCTATTGAACCAATTGAATGGGGCCTATGGATTCAACCCAAGCTATTTAAACTACAACAAAAATGTCTCTAGTACTACAACTAGGGTTATATTGTGGCCTCCCATTTCTATGGGCTTCCTAATTGCATCAAACTGGTCCACCATTGGGCCTTCAATGTAACCACCCCAAAGCCCAGCAATCCAAAAGAAAATTCCAACCTTTTATTCAGCATGTAACGGCACGTCTGAAGTAGGGATGGCAATTTTACCCCACCCCGTTTAACTTGCCCCTCCCCGCTTCGTCCCGCGCTAGTTTTCCCCGCCCCGCAAAGGTGGTGGGGCGAGGATGGGGCAAGATTTTAGCCCTGCACCACGGGCGGGGCGGGGATGGGTTTAGACTTTTTATACCCACCCCGCCCCGCCCCTCCCCATCCCCACCCAGCCCCATGTTGCTAAGGGGTTATAATTGTAAATTTTCCGTATCCTAAAACCCTACTATTTAAACAAATATATTAATATTAGCTTATTTTATTCTACCTAATGTAGTTCTCGCTTATATTTTGTTGTGTTATACTATGAGTTTTTTTTTTTTTTTTTTTTTTTTTTTTTTTTGGTGATTGTCTTGTTAAACACTTGGATATATTATTAAATTTTTTTCTAAAAATTGATTTGATTTGATGGGTGTAGTGGGCCTTTTTTGGTTAAATCGGGCCGGGCTGCCTCCTGTGGTACTGGGCCCAAATATTTCGAGTAAGGAAGTTGAGACTAATCCAAATGCAACTCAATCTGGTCCGGCTTATGCGCAAACTATGCCTCATCTGCCAGGAGCACGCTTACGGTGGGCGTAATCTGCTTTTGAGATGAATTGTGGCAGGTAGATATGATAATAATAAGATAAAATAAAGTACTTTAACATCTTTATTAAGGTAAACAGATAATCCCTACTTAGGAAAAGATAATCACAGTTTAACAACAATTATTTTATAAAAAAAGGAAGAGAAACAAGTAGGTAGTATATGGGTTGATTGAAAGAGGAAAGAAATCAAATTAAATCTGATCCGTAGGACCAAAACCAAGGAGGGAAGAACGCCTCTTCTCAAAGTGAATAATCTCCTAGGGAGATCTTGCCGTGGAAATTAATCACTTTGAGGGAAGCGGACCTGAATGGTTGGTGCACAAAAGAACCCTTTGTTTCAGGCATAGAGCAGGACTTTGAGAGAGAGAGAGGGAATCAACCTATTGGTGCATGTCCGCTGCTCTAACTCTCTATCTTTTTCTTTCCTTCTCTTCTAAAATTCCCCTTTCTTATCTTTTTTCTTACTACTTCTTTTTCTTAATACTTGTTTTCTATTTCCTAGTTTTCAAATTCCTAATACCGTAGTGCTTGTGTCGTCCTTCCTATACACGGCAAGAACCCCTTTATAATGCCTGTCATGACCGGATTTTACTATTTTGGCCTTCAACAACCTTTGTGCAGTCTCGAGTGTACTTGCTGACCACCACTGGTCCGTCTGTGTGCCACTCCCCATCGCCAGACAAAAGAAAACTATTTTGTTTGTCTATACGCCCCATGGCACCGTTTCTGCTATGGGTGGGTACCTTCTCTCTCCCTATCCCTCATGGCATGCACCTAGTGGTTCCAACTCAGTTTTGCTTCTTTTGGGTGATATGTCATCCCAACAGGACACTTCCCCCAAAAGAGCCTAAGTAGGAACCTTAAAATAGGTCTTTCCCCTCTCCCCACCACCAAACTATGCCCTCTTACCTCTGACACATGTCCTCACCGTGTCCTGTATTGGCTGGGTACAGTTTGGTGAGGTCGGGGCCTTGCGCGTGCCTCTCTTCCGTGTATGTCCAAAAAATGCTTTCTTTGCTCATGCATTTGCCGTGGTTGGCCTGTACGATCTGTCGTCCGTTTTTGACTATTTTCTGGTTCTTGTTTCCTTTATGGCTTGCCCTACTTAGGGACTAGGCCTTGCTTAACGGTGGGCTTTGCTTTTCTTCAACCCGTCCTTTTTCCTGCTACCATCTCCTGTCATACCACTCTATCATTCCTGCTGCAAAATTGTTTGTCTCAATCCTGCTGGGCCTCTTTGGGCCCGCCATTTATTCTTCTCCCAATGGCCCAAGACGGCCATTGATTCTTTTATTACATCACTGGCGGGCTCCTGTGTCCCATTTGTTTTTCCTTGGGCGCCCCGGGCCCGTTTACTTTCCTCGGGCTTCATCGACCCTTTTCTTAACTTTGCATTCCCATGGGCTTTTACTCAATTCTTTGGGCTTCCCCAGCCCAATTACATTATCCCTCATCCTTGAGGTTCATAGGCTTGCCATCAACCCCTTACTTTATTTACTTTCATTATTTTGGGTCTGCCGTGGCCCATTCTCACTTTTCCACATCATAACTGCCCATGGTTTGCTTTTTCTCTCTTTCCGAGCTCCTTTAAGCCCATTTACCTCCTCAATGCCCATTTGTTTATCTCACGAGCCCGTGATCCATTATTCATGTCGCTTGGGTTTAATGGGTTTTCTATCTATTTGCCAACTCTTTTCTGTCTACGTGTTCTTGGGCTTCTCCTTTCCACTTGGGCTTCCAAAATGGCCATCAACAATGGGATAAATTTAGTTGTAATTTAAATATATTTTTATTAATAAAATAGGTTTTGATTAAAAAAAAATTGTACTAGTTGTAAGGCAAATTAACAAAAATAGAGTTTTACGGTGTGGGGTGGGGTTTCATGGGGCCCCAAGGGGTGGGGATGGGGTGAGAAAGTTTTCCCCATCATGCGGGGCAGAGTGGGGATGGGGCAAAATAAAGCCATGCGGGGCGGGGACGAAGACCCCATCCTTCGGCCCCACGCTGCCCCATTGCTTTAGGGATGGCAATTTTGCCCCGCCCCGCTTAACCCGCCCTTCCCCGCTTTGCCCCGTGTGGGTTTTCCTTACCCATAAAGTTGGTGGGGCAGAAATGGGACAAGATTTTAGCCCCGCACCACGGGGCGGGAATGGGTTTAGACTTTTTAGACCCACCCCGTCTCGTCCCTCCCCATCCCCATCCCCATCCCGCCCCATGTTTCTAAGAGGTTATAATTGTAAATTTTTCATACCTAAAACCATACTATTTAAACAAATATATCAATATTAGCTTATTTTATTCTACCTAATGTGGTTCTTGCCTTTATTTTGTTGTGTTATACTATGAGTTTTTTTTTTTTTTTCGTTAAACACTTGGATATATTATTCAATTTTTTTTTTCTAAAAATTGATTTGATTTGATAGGATAAATTTAGTTGTAATTTCAAGTATATTTTTATTAATGAAATAGGTTTTGATTAAAAAAAAATTGTACTGGTTGTAAGGCAAATTAACAAAAATAAAGTTTTACGAGATGGGGCGGGGCTTCACGGGACCCCAAGGAATGGGGATGGGGTGAGAAAATTTTCCCCATCATGCAGGTAGGGCGGGGATGGGATAAGATAAAACCATGCGGGACAGGGACGAAAACCCTATCCTTCAGCCCCGCCCCGCCCCATTGTCATCCCTAGACTTGTAGGCTTTGATCATAGAGTCCATAGGCTCAATTGATGTAAGTCATATACTTGTAGCCTCTTATTTGTATGGGCTTCCCAAACGCACCAAACGGTCCACCCTGGGGCCTTCTATGAAACAGCCCCAAAGCCCGCAATCCCACCAACGAAATGCGCAACCCCACTCCGGCCCCAAAGAAAGTCAATTGCACCTGAGCTAGATCTTAATAACAACTCCATGATCGACCACAGTATATGGAAACAAATTTAAGATTGAAAAATGAGATTATAAAGTGATGAAGCTGTGAAATCACCAGTGAGCCCACATCCCCACGTCGCTGCAACTAGCAACCCGCAAAGAAAAAGAAAGTGATCTCATCGTGGGCACCGGTGTGGTGTCGACCAAATACCCTCCGACGATCAAGTTAGAATTGTTCTCAACTCTAGAGTGCTAGAGAGGGTGTTTTTTTGCGTACCTTGATTTGCGAGAGTATTCACGCTTTTATAGTAGAAGAAAGTCGGTCTTCCTCCTTGGACTAGAAGTCTTTTCCTTGTAAGACTCTTTTTCCTGAAATCCCAAACGTGATGGGCAAATATTTCCTTGTAGAGTGAGTCTCTTCATTAAGGCGAATCTTCTAGAATTGCCCTTGTGCGGACCTCCCGATTTTCTGGGATTCCCTTGGATTTTAAACGTGCGTATCAAGCATTTTAAGCGATGCTAAGCCTTGGGCCCCCGCTTAATGTCGGCCCATGATTTTGAATCTGTCAGGCCCAAATGTTGCACAATTTCTTACCCATCATTTGCCCCCTTCACCCTATGGTCCGTCATTGTTTTTAATGGACGGAGCATTAGGGTGATGGTTAGATAAATTTGGGGGATGACGATTAAAGGTTCATAATGATGACGGTTGAGAAACCGGCGTTTCGGATGGATCAACCCGTCGATCAAGATTCATAAAGTTGACGGTTCCACAAAGGGTACAATCTGGCTGATGCGTCGACAAAGTTGTCAATATTTATTGGGTATGCCACGTATCACTCTGGAATGGGCGTTGTATCGGATCGAGCGCCGCCGTCTTCCGCGGCATCTCCTATATATATAAAGCGCATCACTCTTCCATTTCTCCTATTTTCAGCCGTAAATCGTTTGTCAAAGCGAAGTCGTCACCCTTGTCAGAGCACTCCGTCGAGGACCGAGATCCGTAGATCACACCAACCGTCAACTATCCTCTACCAAGTGTGGTGAGTATTTATTTTAATATCATAGTTAAGTTACATTTTCGTCCTTGCATTTTTGTTAGGCTTACTACCACCCGTCAATACTTTCAAACCCGTCGGTCTTAGGTTTCATCGTCAATTGTAGGAAATGTCTAGTGCGTCAAGTAACCGATCGGTGGTTCGTGACGGGACGGAATACGAGGATGTATACCCGTCCGGTCATAAAGACCAAGAGAGTCCGGCGAAGATAGGAGTCCGTCTGCCTCCTCTTCATCCTCAACAAATGAGGATATGGAGATAGTTGAAATAGAGGGTTCGATGACGACCGGAATCAAGCATCGGAGTCCGTTGTAGGTGCTTTGATGGACTAAGGCGTTCATCATGTTACCGAGTGGACGGTGCATAGGTTCACATCCGTCATCAGGGTGAGACATTTCAGCACTTTTAGAACCAACTTCCAAATTCCGAACATCATTCCCATCCGTCTACCCTATGTGTCGGAGAAGTCTTACTATGAAGGGGTAGAAGGTGTTGGGGTATACGAGCAGGTGTTGAAGGCGGGACTTGATTCCCGCTCAGTACACTTCATAGGGAACTCTTGCACTATCTAGGATTGTCCGTCACCCGGATGTCTCCGAACGCCTGGAGGGTCTTCATAGCAATGGAGATTCTCTATGGTGCAATGTCGGATGGAGAAAGGAGATTGACGGTCCGTGAGTTTCTTCATTGTTACCGTCCCGACGAGATTGATAAATCAAGGAGGATGTATAGTTTTGCTAGTCGAAGCCCTTTGTTGAAGGTGATCTTTGAGACCCCGGACTCAAATAGAGACTGGAAGAGTCGTTACTTCTTCCTGGAGGGTGACAGATGGATGAACCATCCAAGGGAGACGGAGTACATGCCTGTTGACAAAACCCGGGGAGTGATAAATCAATCGTGTATGCACCTGTCCTATTTTCGTAATACCTTTCCTACCCGTCCTTTTTTATATATATATTTTGATCATCTTTCTCTGCAGGTAGACGGCGCCCTCAAGTTAGCCTTGAGGAATTCAGTTTCCTTGAAAAGATTTGCAGAAAAACTAAGCCGGAGGAAAGGACTGGGCCAAGTAGGTGAACCCGAAGACCATACATTGGTATTGTGACGGTCTTGAGCCCACTCAAGAGGCCATTAGATACGACGAGCGAGTTCATAGACGTAAGCCCGTCAATTTTACTTGGCCAATTTATTTCATCTGTATTTAGTTTAATTTCATCCGTCGTAATTTGCAGAGATGGAGGACGCAAAAAGGAGAGCTTTGATTAAATCTCAAGCCGTCAAGAAGAAGGAATCCGGCGAGGTGGCACCAAAGGGGTTGGCTCCATCCTCGAAGAGGAAGCCGACATCAAAACCCGACCGTCCGTTTAAACAACCCAAGATTTCTCTTGAACCAGTTGTTGGCTTGATGGCCGAGAGTGCTAAGACCGTCACCCAGACTAAGCATGGGACGGGGAAGGGTTTTATGAAGGCCCCGGACACCAAACAAGAGAGACCTCCTCCCCTCCTACATGACGACTCCAAGTTCGCATTAGAGAAGCTGTCGTCTATTATCACGGCGGAGGATTATGAGGACCTAGGAAATCACTCGACGGAGGCTATGGGAGAGACGAGCCTCTTTGCTGTTGCTCAAGTAAGTTATGTCCGTCAATTATGTTTGTTTTTCCTTTTTATTTAATACATTACGTGACGGGCTCTCTTTTCGTTTGTAGTCCTTGGTCATGATGAAGGGATTACTAGATCGATGTCTCAACCGTGAGAGTACTTTGGACCGGGCGCGTGCAAAGGTGGAACAGACGGAGGAAGAGCTTGGTCAACTCCATAAATGGAAGTCCAATATGGAGAAGAAGCTGGAGCTCTCGACGAGAAAGCAAGGAAAGAGCTGGAGCAGAAGACGGACGAGGCGTCGACGGCCTTGGAGAAGAAGGAGAAGGAGATCCAAGAACTGAAGGAAGAGATCCGTCATGCTAAAGAAGTAGCCGTCAAGGAGTCTGCGACTCGGACTCCTTGTTGAGCGAGCTGGCGGACTCTTTTTCGCAAGGCTTTGACGACTCGCTTCGTCAGATCAAGAAGGTCTATCCCGAGCTGGATGTGTCAATGATCAAAGTTGACGACCAAGGCCGGACTTCTGCTATTCCCGTCGCTTCCAAAAATACGGAGGACCTCTTTGGAGATGAAACATTTCGGGGTGACGGAGAATCAGTCATGCCGAAGGATGTTCCGGATGCCGACCCTAAGAAAGTTTATTGATCTCTTGTAATTTTTTGTATTTTGAGGACGGTTTGTTCCTTCTTGTATGTTTTGAGCAATTTTACGATAGACTTATCCGTCAATGTGCACTTTAAACTTTTATTTCTGCTTTATATCAGCCTTCATATTGAACAATGTTTTTTTTTTTTTTGACAATATGTTTATGCATATTTTTGTTGTTGATTGAGCATTTACATCCGTAAGGATTTTTCTCTCCGTCTTTCTGTATGGGAATTGTTAATTTGGACAAACTTACCTTTTGGAGGGTCCGTCCAATCTATGAACTCGCGAATGGGTTGCATTGGTTTTTTGTTCCGTCCACTTTGTTGAAAGCTTTTATCGACCATGGGGATCCGTCCACTTTGTGGTAGTTATCTCACTTCTAATTGGATCCGTCTATTAGGTGGACTCATGGATATACTATCCGTCCACTTTGTGGTGGTTTTACCTTTAACATGACCGTCCATTTCATGGACTTGTAAAAATTTTAACCGTTTCGGTGGTCCCTCCACTTTGTGGGCAGTTCTTTTATCGTCGTGGTTATCCGTCCACTTTGTGGCGGTTATATCACCTTTAAAAGCACCGTCCATTTTATGGACTTGTAAAAAATTTTCACCGTTTGGTGATCCGTCCGCTCGCGGACAGTTCTTTATCGTCGTGGTGATCCGTCCACTTTGTGGCGGTTATATCACCTTTAAAAGGTCCGTCCATTTTATGGACTTGTAAAAATTTTCACCGTTTGGAACCGTCCGCCGCGGACAGTTCTTTTATCGTTGTGGTGATCCGTCCACTTTGTGGCGGTTATATCACCTTTAATCGCACCGTCCATTTTATGGACTTGTAAGAATTTTCACTGTTTTGGTGATCGTGTCGCCCCGCGGATATGTTCCTTGTAGCATATCCATATCCATGCGAAAAATTAAGTTGTCTGTGAATACTTAAATAAATAAATAAAAACCAAGTGCCTGCCCCCTTGGGCTTAAAAAAGGGACAAAAAGATTGTATCAAAAGTTGGAGAAAACGTAGTAAAAGTTAACAGAAAAATAAATAGGGGAAATTGAAGATCTTTCTCATATTTTTCTTCTTTCTACGGGTAGTATTTTCAAGATGCTCGAGTTCCATGGGTTTGTAGCTTTCGTCCATCCAATGTCTCGAGGTGGTAGGTGCCCTTCCTTTGCCATGACGTGATCCTGTAGGGTCTTTCCCAGTTGGGGCCGAGTTTTCCTTGTGAGGAGTCTCTGGCGGCACCCATTACTTTCTGTAGCACTAGGTCCCCGACCCTCAAGTCCCTATACCTTACTTTGTTGTTGTAATGTCTCGCCATGAGATTCTGATAGCGTGCTAGCCTTTGCTCGGCCGTCGTTCTGACTTCGTCCAGTAGATCAAGCTGGAGGCGCATAGCTTCTTTGTTTACATCTTCGTCGTAGCTCTCCACCCGGTAGCTTATGAGCCCCACTTTTGCGGGAATGACAGCTTCTGTCCCATACGCAAGTCGGAATGGTGTTTCTCCGGTGGGTGTTCTTGCTGTGGTCCGGTATGCCCATAGGACACTAGGTAGTTCGTCCGGCCATATGCCTTTTGCTCCTTCAAGACGGGTCTTGATTATCTTGAGTAGGGATCGGTTTGTGACCTCAACCCGCCTATTCGCCCTGTGGGTGTGCGGGTGACGAGTAATGATTCCCGATCCCTAGCTCGCTGCAGAAGTCTCTGAAAGCATTGTTGTCGAACTGTTTACCGTTGTCGAGACCGCACACGGGTATCCCGCACTGCATATGATGTTTCTCCGGACAAAACTTCGGATATTTTTCTCCGTGATGGTGGCTAAAGCTTCCGCCTCGATCCACTTGGTGAAGTAGTCTATGCCGACGACCAGGAATTTTAATCGCCCGATCTTTGTGAGGAAAGGGGCCCATAATGTCAAGTCCCCATTGCGCAAACGGCCAGGGTGCCGTCATAGGTGTCGCTCTTCGGATGGTGCCTGATGAAATTGCTGAACCTCGGCATTTGTCGCAAGATTGGACATAGGCTTGCGCATCCTTCATCATTGTAGGCCAAGAGTACCACCGCACGGATCAATTTATGTACCGGTGATCGCGCCCGAGTGGTTTCCGAGATACCCTCGTGCACCTCTCTCATTACATAATTCGCCTCTTCTTTGCACAAACACCTCAAGTATGGTCGAGAAAAACGTCTTTTATATAAGATGTCTTTTATCAAGACGAACCGTGACGCCTGGACCTTCAATTTTCTGGCGGCACCTTTCTCATCCGGTAACACCCCGGCCTTTAGGTAAGCGATCAATGGCGTAGTCCAGTTACACTTAGAGTCCTCAACCTGCATGTTTGTTTCGTTATCAATTAATGAGGATGTTTGTACGAACGACAATACCTATTCGAGGACCACTACGAACTCGGTGATGCAGACTTTGCTAGTTGGTCAGCCCATCCGTTCTCTTTCCTCGGGATTTGAACGAATTCGACTTCAATGTTGTTGATCCGGTACTTCACTTCTTCTAAGTATTTCTTCATTCTATCGTTCTTGCACCGTAGTCGCCATTGATCTGACTTGTTACTACTTGCGAATCGCAATGGACAATTACGTTCTCCGCTCCCGCTGCCTTTGCGAGGTCTAGCCCCGCCACCAAGGCCTCATATTCTGCCTCGTTGTTGGTTATTGGAAAATCCAGGCGGATCATACATCGTATCGTGTCCCCCTGCGGAGTTTGTATTACGACTCCAGCTCCTCCGGCTCACCTATTTGAGGATCTGTCTGTGTAGATTTTCCATTGTTCCTTTACTTCGCGCAATTGGTCCTCCCCGAGTGTAAATTCGGCGATGAAGTCAGCCATCGCCTGTCCTTTCATGGCCGTCCGGGGGCAGTATTGAATGTCGAACTCGCTTAGCTCTATTGCCCACAAGGCCATTCTTCTTGCTGCTTCCAGGTTGTTCATAGCTTTCCTTAGTGGCTTGTTTGTTAAGACAATGATTGTGTGTGCCTGGAAGTATGGCTTAAGTCTCCGGGCAGCTATTACTAGTGCGAAAGCCAACTTCTCCATCCTGGGGTACCTCTCCTCTGCTCCACGGAGTGCACGACTGGTAAAGTAGACAGGTTTTTGTATCCCGTCCTCCTCCCTTACTAAAGCTGCGCTCACCGTGGCATGCGAGACCGCCAAGTAAAGGTAGAGTTCTTCACCTTGCACGGAAGGACTAAGCAATGGTGGAGATGAGAGATACGCCTTTAAGTCGTTGAAGGCCGCTTGGCATTCCTCCGTCCACTCAATGACTTTCTTAGGGTTCGGAAGAATGGTAAGCACCTGTCCGTTGCCCTTGAGACGAATCTGTTTAGGGCCGCAATCTTTCCATTTAGACTCTGGACTTCTTTGACCGTCCCTCGGGGTTCCAACTCCATTATGGCTCGTACCTTCTCCAGGTTGACTTCTATTCCTCTCTGGGACACCATAAAACCCAGGAACTTTCCCGTCGTGACCCCGAATGCACACTTGCTCGGATTTAGCTTCATGTTGAATGATCGAAGTGTGTCGAACGTTTCTCGGAGGTCGTCTAAGTGATCTTTTTCGCGCAGGCTTTTGACTAACATGTCGTCAACGTAAACCCGAACGTTCCTGCCTATCTGATGTGCAAACATCTTGTTCATTAGCCTTTGGTACGTTGCTCCGGCGTTCTTGAGTCCGAAGGGCATTACCTTTGCAGAGAATAATCCCTGGCTTGTGACGAAGGAGGTCTTTTCTTGATCAGATACGTCCATCCGGATTTGGTTGTAGCCCGAGAAAGCGTCCATGAAGCTTAGGAGCTGATGTCTTGCAGTTGAATCTACCATGGTATCTATCCGTGGGAGCGGGTAGCTGTCTTTGGGGCAAGCTTTGTTGAGGTCTGTGAAGTCTACACACATCCGCCAATTCCCGTTGGCCTTTTTTACCATAACGACGTTCGCCGGCCCAGTCGGGATAGTATACTTCTCACGATGAAACCTGCCCCTAGTAACTTCTGAACTTCCTCGGCGATGGCCTTATCCCGCTCCCGGGCGAAGGCTCGTTTCTTTTGCGGGACTGGAGGAAAAGAGGGTGACACATTCAACCTGTGGACCATGACTGATGGGTCAATACCCGGCATGTCTTTATGGTTCCAAGCGAAGACGTCTTGGTTACTTCTTAGGAAAGTCGTGATCGTCTGTCGCACCGCCAATTGGCTAGCGTATCGATTTTGGTCGTCCGCTCAGACCGTGCGTCGCCCAGTCTTACTTCTTCTAGCTCTTCAACTGGCTCTGTCGTTACTTTCTGCTTCCCGATACACATCGCCTGCTGTTGATCCTCCCTTTCTATCATGGCAATATAGCACTCTCGAGCGGCGACTTGATTTCCCCGTAGCTCTCCTACCCCGTACTCCGTTGGGAATTTAATCATTAGGTGGTACGTTGAAGTTACCGCCTTCCAGGAATTGAGAGTTGGTCGGCCGAGGATGACGTTGTAGGCGGACGAGCAATCGACTACGAGAAATGTTACTTCCCTGGTGATTTGCCGAGGATAGTCACTGTTATTCTTGTTAGCGTTATTGCGCCCAAAGGGAATATCTTTGTGCCCCCAAACCCTACGAGTGGGGCGTTCGTTGGGGTTAATTTTTCCTGTCAATTCTCATCCTTTGGAATGCTTTGGATAGTACGGGATGTCCGCCGAGCCGCCGTTGTCGGCGAGTACCCGATGCATATTATAATCCCCAATCTGTATGCCGACCACCAGCGCATCGTCATAAGGATGGTGAAGTCTCCGAGCATCGCCCCTCGAAAAGTGTATGACGGGGTTACCTATTCGCGACATCTTGGACGGATCTCGTGAGTTGGACGCTATGGACCGTCCTAAGGTAGGTTTTGCGGGCTTTTTTGGAAGACCCGGCTGCAACGGTGCCCCTATTATCATCCGAATGTCCCCTATTGGTGGTCTTGGGCGCTCGTTCTCCCGTCGTGGGGTCTGTTCTTCCGGTTTGTCGGTCTTTTCCTATTTGATGAACCTTTGTAACTTTCCCTCGCCGATCGGTGCCTCAATCTGCCGCTTCAGGTCATAGTAGTTGGCGCGTGTCATGCCCGTGGTCCCGGTGAAAGCGACAATACTTGTCCCTTGGTCTTTTGTTGGGATCTCCTTTCAACTTCCCTGGGAATGTCAATGCTCCTTCATCTTTGATTTGCATCAATACTTGGTCGATTGGGGCGGTTAATGGGGTGAAATTGGTGAATCTTCTGTGGGGGTCTAAAGCGCCTTTCATCACGTTGATCCCCGGTTCTAGCGACCTTTCGCCCCCTATCTTGTCGCATATCCTCCTGCCTCTCCCTCTTCTTAGGTTTCTCTTCGCGGGCCAGCAGTGCATCTTCTCGCATTCATATACTTGGTAGCCCTGCAGAGTACATCCGCCATGGTCTTTGGGTCGTTCTTGTACAAGGAGAACAAGAACTTCCCCTTCCGTAGCCCGCTTGTAAACGCGGCTACGAGTATCTTATCGTCCGCTTCGTCAATCGAAAGGGCTTCTTTGTTGAAACGGGTTATGTATACTCGCAACGTCTCGTCTTCTCATTTGCTTGATGCTCATCAAGCACGCGGTGGACCTCTTGTACCGATGTCCGCCTATGAAGTGGGAGGTGAATTGGGCGCTCAACTCCTTGAAAGTATTGATGGAATTCGGTGTCAGTCCATGAACCAAACCCTCGCAGGTCCCTTCTGTGTGGTCGGGAACGCCCTGCACATGATCTCGTCAGGTACCCCCTGAAGGTGCATCAGGGTCTTGAAGGTCTCTAGATGATCGAGGGGGTCCTTGACCCCGTCGTAACTTTCGATCCGAGGCATTCGGAACTTCGGTGGCAGGGGGGATGAGTTGACGGACGTAGTGAATGGTGAGTCGGTCCTGTTTACTAAATCATCGAGGTCGAGGATACCCGCCCCTTGAGGGCGTTCATCATGACCTCCATCTGCTCCTTCAACGCCTGTATCTCCGCGATGATAGGTGGAGGGGCAGGATCCGTGAGAGACGGAAGGCTCTCGTCTTGCCGCTCCTGTCGGCTTGGGATGTTGTTGTCCTCGGGTTCTCCTGCTCCCTTCGCTCTAAGACTGTCACCTTCCTAGTTTCGTTTCGAGGGTTAGGTCCTACATCCCTTTGACGTAGTTGTTCCTCCAAATCGTGATTTCGCTTTGTGAGTCGTTCGACCGCTGTCATGAGGGTCTGGACCTGCCTTTCCCGGTGCGATTGATCTTGGCGGTTCGTCTCCTTGGGCGTTGCTGGTGGTGGCCATTGAACGAGTGAGTACCATGCAACTCTTACGTCCAGGAGGCGATAATCTTTCTTGCGTTTCCCCACAGACGGTGCCAACCGATGAAGCCGTGAAATCACCAGTGAGCCGCACAGTCCACGCTCGCCGCAACTAGCAACATGCAAAGAAAAAGAAAGTGATCTCGCCATGGGCACCGGTGTGGTGTCAACCAAATACCCTCCGACGATCAAGTTAGAATTGTTCTCAACTCTAGAGTGCTAGAGAGGGTGTTTTTTTGCGTACCTTGATTTGTGAGAGTATTCACGCTTTTATAGTAGAAGAAAGTCGGTCTTTCCTCCTTGGACTAGAAGTCTTTTCCTTGTAGGACTCTTTTTCCTGAAATCCCAAACGTGATGGGCAAATATTTCCTTGTAGAGTGAGTCTCTTCATTAAGGCGGATCTTCTATAATTGCCCTTGTGCGGACCTCCCGATTTTCTGGGATTCCCTTGGATTTTAAACGTTCGTATCAAGCATTTTAAGCGAGGCTAAGCCTTGGGCCCCTGCTTAATGTCGGCCCATGATTTCGAATCCGTCAGGCCCAAATGTTGCACAATTTCTTACCCATCATAAAGTAATGTTTATAATAATAAAAAAATGTAATTAAACCAATCTTATATATTATATATAGATTGTAAGTAACATTGTTAAGAATATACTATCACAATTTACATTATTAGCAGTACAAGTACTACTTATTCATCGTTTTCCCTCAATATTTTAATTTGTTTTTTTTTTTTTTAAAGAAATTAGACAAGTTAAACAAAATCTCAATGTAAACTGATTAACTCACTAGTGATGGAAAATACAAGGTAAAAATACAATTTACTATCTATAAGTTTGGTGTTGTCATTTTAGTTCACTAAGTTTCAATTTTGTCATTTTAGTCTGTTAATTTTGATAATTCTTTTCATTTTAGTCTTTCCATTTATTAAAATTTGAAGAAAAAAAAATTGTTAAAACTCTAAAAACAGCGCCGTTTTAAATCATTTTTAAATGTTACAAACGTGAAACGATATCCTTTAAGAGAACTAACAACATTTTGTTAAATGGCAATGAACAGAAGAACTAAAAATGACAATGTTTGTCAAAATTAATAGACTAGAATGGCAAAATTTAAACTTAATAGACTAAAATGATAATTCACCAAATTTATAGGTGTAAATTGTACTTTTGTCAAAATATAACTAATTAGACCCACATGGGAAAAAAATAAAAATAAAAAATTTATTTTATTTAAAATCTTTGCTCTTACCACCGTATGATTCCAAGTAATCACTAATCACATTCCTCAATTTTGAAGTTTGTATTTCTCCTTACCATTATTCAAGTAATCTTCAATTGGGATACTAAAAGTTGTAGCTTGTACCAATTAGCAAGTACCTGGGTTGGGATGACATGATTGAAATTGAAGTGACTTCACGCAATTTAACTAATGCCAGATTTTAGTAATCCATATTAGGGTTATGACAATATATAATATAAAGTTCCAAAATAATCAAGCTTTCATATTATACAATTTTCATTCTTCATCATGCCCACTTTTGCTTAGGTCCTTATTTTTTTATTGAAAGATTGTTGATGACCAAGATCATTGACTTATAGGCTATAAATCCATATGATTAATCAAACCAAAGTCCACCCCTTTTGGGTTCAACACTTGAATGGTACTTGTTATGCCGGCCAAAATGGCCCATTAGCATGTTTTTTTGAACTATTTAGCAACAGAGCACTGTTTCGGAAGTAATTAGGGAAATACCACTTTTTCTGGTACTCGAGCTTGGTGAGCTCGAGTACCATGTTTTTTTAATCCACTACCAAGCTCGAGTACCATGTTTTTTTAATCCACTGTCGCCCCATATTCAAGGAGCCCTATAGTGGCGTTTTTAAGCCCTATAGTAACGTTTTCGGGCCCTATAGCGGCGTTTTCCTGCAAAAATTTTTTTATAAGTCCCCATGACAGGTTCAAGGGGCCCTATAGTGGCGTTTTTAAGCCCTATAGTGACGTTTTTGGGCCCTATAGTGGCGTTTTCCTGCAAAATTTTTTATAAGTCCCCATAACAGGTTCAAGGGGCCCTATAGTGGCGTTTTTAAGCCCTATAGTGACGTTTTCAGGCCCTGTAGCGGCGTTTTTTTTTTTTGAGAAGATGTTTGACCAGTAAAAAACATGGTACTCGAGCTCACCAAGCTCGAGTACCAGAAAAAGTGGTATTTCCCTAATTACTTCCGAAACAGTGCTCTGTTGCTAAATAGTTCAAAAAAACATGCTAATGGGCCATTTTGGCCTGTTATGCTTGTGGATCAAGAAACAGTGTCGTTGGGAATAAATCCTTAGAATGTTTGTATTTTTACATGTCTAAATTGTTCAATTTAATTCAAAGCTGATACACATTATGGAGAAAAGATGCATGTTTTTCTTTTCTTTGAAACTTGTAATTCTAACCTTTTGAATGGTTTTTGGGTTCTTTTTGTCTACTGTTTGTACGTTTTACTCAGGCTTACAAGCTTGCATCATGCAAACTTTTTTTTATTTTTAGAATGACATGCAATCTATCTTAATTTGTCAGTAAAATATTATACACAGCGTTATACTATAAGTTATAACAACTTGTACTCACAATATAACAACTTAAAATCCAACCAAAAATAAAATGAATAAAAAGAAACTGGCATTAATTCTAGGTGTTGATTATGTTCTGATTCATTATGATGCTTTAAATATGAGATAGCCCAATTGACAATGTGAGTGAGTCGCAATTAAAATGGCATCAATCACTAAAATAACAGGTTACAATACCATCGATTCAACTCAACTAAGCTTTAAGATTAAGACCCTATCCAAGGCCATATGCCCAGGTGTTCCTTCATCTCTGTAAAAATCATGTCTTTCCTTACAATGTATACTCGCAACAAAAACATCTAAATAATCAAGTTTTGTCATTCTAATTCATGACTTATTTTTAATATAAACTTATACTATAAATATTTCAAATGTCACATAATATAACATTCACAAAAATGAACCCCTTGCACTGCAACGCCTACAAGCTAGTTTATACACTTTGTAAAGCACAGGGCATTTTGAAATCAGATTTATTACTTTCTAGGTACTGGTTTTTCTGACTAAAATCAAGAACTAAAAATGACCTTCCCAACAAAGGCTTTGAACCAGCACTTGAAGCAAACCCTGATACTTTTGTGCTTCACTATGCATTACTTACAGAATTGCCCTTATTCACACCTTGTAGGTCCATAGGAGAGTGGGCAATACTACTAACTGAACCGAGGGTCTGAGAGCTCAACTGTGGACTAGCTGGACAGGCATCTGGATTACCAGCACTCAAGGCATGGATTGCCCCAGAGCTCAGTTGAGGGCTCATTGGTGTTCGTTGACTCATTTGCTGAGGACTAGCTTGCTGTTGTTGCATTTGTTGGTTCAGTTGTGGTATTACCATGGTCGATGGTGAGCCCACCTGCGAAGGTGAGACGACAGCCTGTAGTGGTGAGGTGGTTTCTTGCTGCTGCTGTAGCTGTTGTTGCTGCAACTGCTGCTGAAATTGCTGCTGTTGCAATTGCTGTTGCTGCAATTGCTGCTGCTGCAACTGCTGCTGCTGTTGCTGTTGTAACTGTTGCTGCTGTAATTGTGGTTGCTGCTGTTGTTGTTGCTGTTGGTTCATGTACATACCCATCCCTGCCATCCCCGCCATCAACTTCGGTGGACCCATATGCCCCATGGCTGCCCGTTGCATTGGGTTGATGGTAGTCCGGTTTAAAGTCTGACCAATCATTGAAAGACTAGAAGAGCTTGGATGTATCTGTCTGGCTGCTGAAATCCCAGCTAGGCTTGACTGAGGACTCCCTAACATGTTTGCTCGATTCTGTGCCATTCTTGCCACGAGAGCAGCATGTTGTGGATTCAATCCAGATCGAAGTTGCTGGCTTATTGCGCTGGTAATATTTGAAGCCTGGCTAAGATTCATTTGTTTCTGGCCAACATTCCCTATACCAGAAATAGGTGCCATTGGTGCCGACATTCCAGTTCCTATTCCCCTAGCAGCTCCCATGCCCATGGCATTGCCAAGGCCCCCAAGACCAACCATGTTATTGCCCATGTTTCCCACACCCACAGCTGTTCCAAGTCCCATCATCATTTTCCTTTGCATTTGTGGCTGCTGTTGTTGCTGCTGCTGTTGCTGCTGTAACGCCTGAAGTTGGGAAGCCCTGCTGTTGCTCAACTGTATGCTGGGATTCTGCCCGAAGTGTGAAAGTGTAGTTTGTCCAAGCATCATAGGTGACCTCTGGAACTGGGCATGCTGCTGTGGAATCATAGGATGTTGGCTTTGTTGTTGTTGTTGTTGTTGTTGTTGTTGCTGCTGCTGCTGCTGCTGTTGTTGCTGCTGCTGTTGTTGCTGCTGCTGCTGTTGTAGTTGTAGTTGTTGTTGTTGTTGTTGCTGCTGCTGTTGTTGCTGTTGTTGTTGTTGCAGTTGTTGTTGTTGTTGTTGTTGTTGTTGTTGTTGCAGTTGTTGTTGTTGTTGTTGTTGTTGTTGTTGTTGTTGTTGCTGTTGCTGTTGCTGTAGTTGTTGCTGCTGCTGATGATGATGACGATGAAGTGATGATTGTGGGTCCAGCTGTTGTGACCTCTGGGGCATTGAAACCCCAGACAAGAGTCCTTGAGACATCTGTAAGGCCTGGGGGTTTCCTGGAGGCAGCATCCTTGCATTTGCTAAAGGATTCTGGGATGAGTTTAGAGAGGCATTACCACTGCTAGTTGGCTTTGCAACTTCATTTGATGGTTGACCAGAAACTGCTTCTGGATATTGCTGCATCTCAGCTACTGAATTGTGCAGGACCCCAGCAGCATTTGATTGGCTGCCTGAGGCAAGATTCATTCGGATTGGTTTTGTTCGGATTTGATCATCCACATGATATCCTTCACGTATCATCTGCATGAGCAGATACCATTATGCACATTAGATAAAAAGAAGAGGAAAACAAAACACAGTAATTTGTAAATTTTTTTTTTCTGAGCTTCAACACCATATCTTATAACATACCAGTGAACAAAGCTGCGTTGCAAGCAAATCGGCCAAATGCTGTCACAAGAATTAGATATCTAAATCAGAACGACAGAAGACACATACTTGCAAGGGGATAAGGGGGAAAATAAAAGAGAGTCTAAATATCAGGAAAACATAAAACTAACACTGTTGAAAAACTTCTTAGCCTATCAATCCATATCAAGCCATTGACTGCCAATCAATCAATAAGCCATCTCCTATCACTAGCTAATGGATGCTGGGAATATAACCAGACAAGATAGACTTTTCTAAATAAATGATGCAACATATCAATGAATTTCCATAAGGATTGGATAACATCATCACTGCAAAAATGCTTTAGAAGACAGAACATAGGCAATTAAAGGACAACTTCGATATCACAACAAGTGTGGTGGAGATGAAAATGCATTGATCAATGGCATAAAAAGAAAAGATTCAGTCAGAACTGTAATGGAAGAAAATTCGCAGGAGAAGTATTGGTAGGCTGATTTGGAGGACCACCAAAAGGGTATCAAAGAAGACTAGGGGAAAGTTAAAGGTATTCAAAAGGGTAAATACAAAAAGCAGAATAGAAAAAAATATAATTAGTAGGAAACACATTGAAATATTCCAGAGTCTAACTGAGGAGATGATTTTTTAACATGACTTAAAAAAAGGACCAAATACTGAAGAATCATTTGTGTTGATGACCCTAACTGAAAATGGCCACCATGACCAATTCAATAGGCAGATCCTTCTTAGACAGCAAAAATAGAAATTGTGCAGAACTCACTGTATTCGGCAATGTAGGAAGGTAATCCTCCACAGCCAAATAATCAACATCTTCTATTTCTCCATAATGCATTGCTACAGTACCACATGGCTTCTCTGACATGATCATCCTAGCTCTTACCCTATGTGAAGCAGTATTATCTGCAGAAGCAAAATGGAACATGAGGATAAGGTGAAAAACATCAAGACATAAGTAAGATTAAATAACTTGCAACCAATAGTACAACAAACCTGGCTCCAGAATTTTTATTATTCTTATTTTGCAGATATTCATGCTGCCACCTGCTAGTGACTTAGACAATGACCTTGCATCTGCATCATCTTTGGAATCCTCATTAGTGGAAATATCAGAGAGAAACTCTGCCAAACGTTGAGTGGGATATGCATTGGGCTTCCTGATGGGGTGTTGATCATCGACCTTACTCTTTTTGCGATTGAGTTGATGCCTGAAACAGTAATCCATAGAACAAGCATAAGAACAGGATAGAGTTCTTTTTTTTTTTTTTTTTTTGCTCTGTAAGTTACACAACCAGTGGGCTCTAAACCCAGGACCTCACCATCCACCCATTCTTATGTGAGGAGGAAGTGCGATGTGAGCTAGACATCATTGGCAGAATGAACTTAAAAAAAACTACCACTTACTAAATGTATGTGAAAAAACAATAGGATGTCAACAGTTTATACATCCTGAAACTTCCAAATAATAAAACATGCAGGGTGCAATCCAAAAAATTGTAATTAAAAAATAAAAAGAGACAAGGAAGCAAGCAGTGAAATTTTTTTCTCTCAAATACCTCAGCAAGGTAAAAAAGTCCCCAGGGCAGGGGGTATTAGAGAGACCTGATCCAAAAATCCTTTTTATGTAATCCTTAATGTGCTATTTTAGGGTCAAGTCAAAAGAAAAACAAAATAAAGAGCATTAATATGTTCAACTGATAGGTTGGAGCAACGAATAGAAAAACAACTACACAAACAAAACAAAGCAGCACATAAAATTTTAGGTGATTACAGGTTGATGAACAGAATACCTCATTGTCACCATTTCTATCTTTGAGAACCTTTCCAGCATGGTCTGATCAGCCAAAGGTGGTGTTCCAACTGAAGGACTGTTTGCATTTAATGGGACACTCATATTACTAACACTAGCTGGGGATGCAACTCCACTCATTGCTGGGGTCTTGGGGAGGGAATTTGATCTCCGCTTCGCGGCAACTTGAGCCTGGTGTTGTCGTTGTATGGAATCATTAGCACTGGAAGTCATAGATGGGTTCCCACCAACAGTAGGAGCTGAGGTGTTTGCTGACTTCTCCTTTTGTGTTGCTCCAAGTGCAACAGTAGTTGAAACTGCCCCAAAATAAGTTCCAAGTGAACCACTAGAAAACTCCCCTGATTTTGATGATAATGGAGATTGAGCCAAAGCTCCAGCAGAAATCCGAGGACTTTGCACTGATTTCCTTTTCTGGAGCTGGTCCTCCTTTCTTGCATCTTTCTCTACATGCGGACCTAGACTATTCCAAGCTGTTTGAGGGATATTAGATCTCATCAATGCATACTGTAATCGCTGTGATTCCAGATGGCTTGTTTCTGTTTCCACCATTGACATATCATTTTTATTGCGGTTGAACTCTGACCCATCAAATTTATCAATCTCGAACGGTTCTTCCTTAGCAGCATGTCGCATGCCCCTCTGTCCTGCAGCAAATGGCATTGTTCCAGCATCCTGATTCAGAGCCCCTTCAAACACCTGATGTGTAAACTTTTGAATAGGCATATTTGCATACATTCCTCTTGCAATTACTTGTGGCTGTAACAATGAATTCTTCCAGTTTATATCAGAACCAGTGAGGCCATCTATATGTGGCCCTATTTGCTGCTGCTGCATTCCATCAAGACCCACTGGTGTAGGCCTTCCTTTTTTGTTAAAGTTGGGCAAGGGTGACATTTGCGCATCTTGATTCTCCCTCTTTCCAAGAACAGAGACACTTGAATTCACATTGTCGGCATATGACATCATGTCCTGCCCAGCAGGGGAAGCCCCTGATGAATTAATAACAGGCCCTGAACCAGGATCCTGCATACCTCTGGGGGTCCCAATCCCCATCTGATACCTCTGTTGATGAGAAGCCGGAGGTAGGGCTGGAACAGAGGCATCTGATATAAAGCTCCTGGGTCTTAGGGCTACCATGTTTGTTGGGTTAAGATTTTGTGCAGCTAGATTCTCATGTATATGCTGAGGCATTGCATTGCCTGAAATGATTCCTGAATCTCCCACCCTGCCATTAGAGCTTTCTGGTACTCTATCTACACAAACTTTCTTCCCATTTGTCTTATTACAAGGTGAGAGAGTAGCTTCAGCCATCTGCCTCATTCTCTTTCTCCGGACACTGGACAGAGCCAAATTGAGCTGCAAATGAAGTTTTAAATAGTTAAAGACACAACCAATCATCTCGAGCCAGGGAACAAGAACTCGATCTGAAAAGGCACTACCTTTGTGGGAACTGGGTTATTACAAAGCCTATCCAACTTAGGAGTAGGATCTAAAAGAAGCCGTGGTTGCAAGGCTTTCAATATACGGGACTCTACCTCCTGCAGTCATGTGAACATAAATATGTGACTCCAATACCCCAATTATATGATAGAAATTTAATGGCCAAGGTTCAGAGGAATTGATTATGGTTACCATCAGATCGCCATAAGTCCAAGAATTATCAGATATCAATGGAATGTCCTTTATTACATTCTCCAATGACATCTTAAGGCGTACTTTATTAACAACAGGGGATCCATTAGTTGATGGATCACCAGACCCTTGGTCAACAGCACATTTCCGATAATCCCGCACCTGCAAAAAATTCAGCAATGGCAATTTTAAAAATCCTAAATATTAATGGTACCAATCATAACCTGAATTCTAAGACATGTTAATAGAACAAACTTCAAATAGCTACAACAGTAGACATCAGATGTATATAAACAGTTGCCTGGCTTCTCTACCCCAGATTGAAACTTTTACAAAGTTAAACCTAATCATAGACATCATTTATAAAGATAGAATCTTTAAAAATGTATCCAAGTTTGATCCTCTCTTTCTCTCTGAGGCATACCAAAGAGATTTGTCTGTAAAACACTAGGCTGGAATTAAAACGGAGGCAGTAGTCTTCTCATGATAGGCAAACTCGAAGTGACCAAAATAATGATAGTTAAAACAGTGCAAGCAGAGTAGTGCGGTCTGGTAATGCTGGAAGGAATTTTACAGTAACAGTAATGAGAAACGTCACTGCTGGTCAAATGGTATGGGAAGTACATGAATGGACCACCTAAAAACAACAGGATTCACTACTAATACTGCCATGCTCAACTGTTGTTAAGAATAATGTATAAATATTATCAAAAATAAACTTAGCTGGCTTCAACAAGTTCTTGGTTCATACACATTGACATGCATGTTTACTTTTACATGCACACATGGAGATTAGTATTCATACAATTCGTTTAAGTTTTCTATTTAATTATCATTTATTTTGACAAGCCAAAAAGTTTATGATGCAAGTGTGATAAAAGTAAATCTCAGTGGTTAAATGACTCACCTCACACACAAGTGTCCCATCAACAAACTTGCAGTGTATATCATCTAGAATATCTCCAGGCAACAGGCCAGATTCAATGGCCTTTAAATGCATTCACAAATAGAAAGAAACTAATTAGAGTAAGAGATATGTATAACAAACAGAGACATAGGGAAATCTAGACAGTGATGATGCAGAGGGTAAAAAATAGTGAGCAATGCAAAGATACTGCAACATTTTACAAGTTCAATGAAAAAAATATATATATGAAGCAATTCTTGGAAACCCCATTTTTTTCTTGAAATACACCATGTGTGACAAATGGTCTGCACATGCAAATCCATCAGTGTTATCTAGATTATTAAACACTAAGAATCAACCTCCTTACATTAATAAGACCAACAAAAGGGAAAATGCCACATTCCTAATATTCATGCAAAACAAATGTCTACCAAAGAAGTCATGGACAAGATGTTCCATTCAAAAGCACATCAGTCACTTTAAAAACAACAATCAAGATAATTATCTCTGAACAAAATTGAAGGAAAAGCAGGGAAACAACCAGACATTTACCGAGAAGAGATTTTCAGACGCCCTATCATATGGATGTAACAACTTTGGAGTATCTTGAAGTGTAGCCTGATGCGCAGTCTCATTCTGAAAAATCATAAATTATACATACTTAGAATGCTATGTATTAGATTGTACAAGGAGTCTCTTTCTGCATTCAATTTACTTTCTTCAATTGGTATCATCCAGTTAATGTTCATTTCAACAAACCTCTAAGGGTTTTCCAATAGAATATCCATCTGGGAAGAGGTTCAATGTGAAGGAAACTTCATCCTCTATCAAAACAAGGGAAAACCAACACAGTGAGGATCCAAACATAACTCGCATATGGCTAACAAAAACAACTATATCTAACCTGCTGTTGGAGGATGTCCCTCACGAAACATAAATGATGCAGACACCCCAATAACATCTTCACCTCCTCCAAGAAGATCACCCTATATCATAAGAAAATCCAAACCATCATGACAGAAAATAAAGTATAAATAATTAAATATCAATGTAATTCATATCAATGTAATTCGGCTTCTCATTCTACTGATTCAAGGGCTTGCAATCAAGTAAAAAACAAAAGTCTTGCTGATTGCAATATGGGGAGTATAATCATGTTCTCTGAATAATACAATATATCAAATTATCTATTTCAATTGCTGGAAGAAAAAAGGGAAACTTTAGGTTTTGAATTTTAAATTTCCTCTGCATCTCATTTCTGAAGAAGGAAAACTTAAATCGAAAGAGCTGAATGGTTGTATTAACCAAGTAGGCTCCATTCAAAATTTTGGGTTTTCAAGCTCAAAAAACATGCAAAGTATGTCTTCTTCTTTTTTCTTTTTTTAAAGATATTTTTCAGCAACAAAATGTAGCATAAACGGAACATCACACTGCCAAGATGAAGAAACTATAATTTTCACAAGGTTCCAACTTTATATATATATTTTGCTTGCAATAAGTAAGGAAGGGGGAATTCAAATTCAAGTTCTCCTCATTGGGGAGATCAGGCCACAAAGCTCTTGGCTTCACAAGCTTCCAACAGTTAATTTAACATGGCATCTGCTAAAACACCTTGGTAGGTCATCAACAATATTTTAAAAACAAAAAAGATTACGAAAGGTGATTATCAGTTTGGAGCTTCTGCCTTTATAGCACCCCCTCCCCTACCAAAAAATACGAGTGAATTTTCCATCTATTGTCAGTTACAGTACAAAAAAAGAAAAAACACCAAACCACCAAATTTAGCATCTGGGCAAAATCCTATTTAAAAAAATTACCCATTTACAGTACAAAATAAAACACCAAACCACTAGGTTTAGCATCTGGGAAAAATCCTATTTAAATAAATTACCCATTTACTGAAAATATATCTTGATTTAGTGCTTCCTGAGAAACCCGATGAAAGAAATAAAAAGCCTTAAATTTCATGTCTTTACATCATTTGCTTTGAATTCCCCAAAAAAAAGGTGAAAATTTCACTTCAATTAAGGAAATTAGTACTAAAAAGAAACCCAATTAGTTGCACTAAGCTCAGCTGAAATTCGAAGCCTTTACTTCCAGGAAAAACCCAAAAGATCTAAAAACTGCAAAATTGAGATCACTAATACTTTTCATTTTCTCAGTATCAAAACAGACTCCCAATTAATTACACAAACTTCAATTGTTCACCCAAGAAAATGACAGCAATCAAAAGACAACAAATTCATATCCCAAATCTCAGTCTCCACCATCCCCATTAATATATAAAAAATGAACACTCAGCTGAGCTTAAAACAACTAATTCTCTATACACATACAAGTACACACATCAAAACCAAAAATCTCAGCTTTTTCACACAAAACCCAGCTGAAATCCAATACCCAGAATTCCCAATTCCCACTTCTCCAATTTCCCTCACGTTTTCCCGGGAAACAATCAAGAGACACCAATTAAATGAATTCAATTCACTTCACATAACTTTTTTGTTTTTTTTTTTTTTTTTTTTTTTTTTGGTTACCTTTTGCTTTCTCGAGCTCTCCTTGGAGTTGCTCTCCGGCTCGTCGTCGGCGACAACAGCGCCGTCGTTGGCCGGAGGTTTGGGGCGGTACCTCGCGCCAGTTTTCGAGACCTTGAATGAGACACCCATCTAAGAATTCTGCGGGTCTTAGAGTGGTGTTTGGATCATAAGAAAGTGAGAGAAAATTAAGAGAGAAAGAGAGGTAATTCAAATAAAAATAAACAAAACCAGGTTGCCGGGCAAAACCAAAAACCCAGAAAGAAAGGAAAAAAAAAAAAAGGGTTTTTTGTTTTTGTTGTTATTAGCAGAAAACAAGAAAGAGTAGTAAAAAAAAAAAAAAAAGGTACACAGAGAGAGAGAGAGAGAGCGAGCGAGGGAGAGACAGAGACAGAGACAGAGAAACACGCGAGGAGAGGTGAAAATGTGTAGGTGTTCTTTTATAGCTCTGTTTTGTTTGGTGTTTGACTTTCACTCTTTCAAGAGGTTTTTATTAATTATTTGTTACCTTAACAAATCTAGAAGAAAAAAAAATTAATAAACAATACTTATCTCATAGTAGAATTTATCACCTTAAGAAATCTAGAAAAATTATATAAATTTTGGTAAACTATATTTTTTTTTTATTGTCAAAAAAATGCATCTAAAGGTTGCTAGGACCAATCAAATCATATTATTAGAATTTTTTATTTTCTCTTTTTATCTTCTTTTTTTTTTTTTTTTTTTTGTAAATGGGAAAGTTATGATATAATGTAAATCACATATATCATAGTTTTTTTACAAGCAATACTAAAAAAAGTAAACATGTAAATTTTAGAATGAGTGAATTTAGATGAATATTCATATATAATTTTAGGAAAGTGAGACGACACATCGAATATGAGATTTGTTTAAGTGAATTAACAATTTCTTCTAAGCAAAATACTAATGTCATTTATGAAGAATCCCATGATTAGTTGACTAATAGAGAAAATTTTGAGAAAAAATAAAGACTCAAGTAATGTTATTCAAGAATGATATGATATACGAGAGACTCTGTTGTTTGTATGCAAAACAAAGTAAGACAATAGTTATAACGGATTAACGGTAACTAGCCACCTTAACAAACTTCACAGACTATACTAAGTTAATGCGCTAACTGTCGTATAACCCATTGTTCGTTATGACATGTAATACTAGTAGGAGGTTAGTGTAATATAACTTATGTATTATTGGAGAGGACTACTTGTCATGGGAGAAGAATTTTTCTAGACATGTCAAATTGTTTAATACTTACCAATTTAAACATTCATATTGTGGTAATAAATTGGAAGAGATCCCTCTAACCCAATTTCGACAGAAAAAAAATTTTGTGTACATTTAGAATTATCATTTTGTGGGTTTTCCACGAATGTTGATGATGCCACTTATCTAGACTCATAGTATTCTTGCACTTTATATATGTTTTTATGGCATAATGAATTGTATTGGGTTTTTTTTTTTTTTAATTATTATTTGATAATTATGGGGGAATTCAAATCTTGAATATCTTTGTTAAAAACACCAAGAAATGCTAATTGAATTACAAGATTCTTGGTTACTGAATTGTTTATCTTTTGGAAACATTTTGGTTTTGTAATAGTATAAATAAGAATAATGATTAATTTATTTGTTTAAATTTATGTTTGAATTCTTTCAAACACATACTATGGTAGGATAATACCTAAGGTTAGTTCGATATACCATTTTCTCTTCAACAACAAAAGAATGAATAGAAAAAAAAAAAAAAAAAAAAAATACATAAACTCCTCCGATATTTTTTTTATTGATTTTTTTAATAATATCTAATTGGACTTTTTGTCCACTCCACTCCTTATTTATAATTTATCTACAAATTATAAAAATGAAGCAGTTTAATTTTTAGTTAACTGTGAAATCTTTTGCCACATAAATTTTAAGACCTCATAGTTTTACACATTATCTATATATTTATATATATATATATATATATATATATATAATTAAAGCCAAAGCAAAGAGAAAATCCATTTAGATTCTAAATTGAATTCCAATTGTTGTCTAATTTTGCATCACGTCTTTTTTTTTTTTAATTTTTGTTCTAGGTGAGTTAATGTTGTGTAAAAGACGAAGAATCTAATATAAATAAATCATAAAAAAAAACCAATAAACAAAAAAAAAAAAAAAAGTAAACTCAAATGTATATGAAAAAAAAAAAAAAAACTAAAAAAATAAGAGAGAGAGAGAAAGAGTAAAACTCATTTATGACTTAAAAATGTGTATTTCCATAATTCTACCATAGCAACAAGAACCCATCCAAAACGCGCAAGATCGGCGTTTTCATTTATGGACCCTCAGAGGTCCATAAAAATTTTCGCGTTTGTCCGCGTTTTTGCTTTATGCCCAAAACGCAACTTTTATCAAAAGTTGCGTTTTGGGCTTAACCAAACGCAAATTTAGGACTGGTTTTTTTCAAAAAGCGCTTTTTGAGCTCAAAATGTGGAACCAAACAGGCACTTACTCTTACACTAAGTAAATTTTTTTTTTTTTTTTTTTTTTTTTTGAGAATAACACTAGGTATAATTTGAACCCAAATATATGTGTAATTGTGATTGTTTTTTAGTGTACAATGCATATGTACAAATTATGCACTAGTTATTTTAATACACACATATTAATTGAACTTAAATACTCCATTAAATTCTTGCCATATTATACTTTTCTTTAAATGATAGAATATATAATTTTAAATACAAGCATCATCGTAATAAATACCTATAAAATTCCATCAAAATAAATAAGAACAAAACTTAAGTGCAGTACTTTATGTGTTATTCTTTAGGTTCCCCTTTTAAGATTCAGTCATTTGGCTACTTAACTAAAAAATACACTTCTATTCTATGAGAAAAAATCCACATAGCAGAATTTTAAAAGGGAAATTTAAGAAACAACAACTAAGTACTGTACCTAAATCTTGCCCAATAAATAAATACCTATTAAATGCCTATTAATAGTTAAAGAAACGAAATAATAATATTATCTTAAACTTTCCAATTACTGATTAGTTTAAATAACTTAGAAAACAAAAAAGGTAAAATATTATTTTGGTCTTTAAACTTAAATAATTTTTTTTTAATCCCTAAACTTTAAAAAATGACTTCTTCATCCCTAAACTTTGAAGAAGAGTATTTTTATTAGTTTATAGAAAAAAAAAGGGATGAAAAAAAAAGTTTCAATAGTTTAAGAACAGAAGGAAAAAAAAAAAAAAAAAAAAGGAGTAGAATTTAAGAACAAAAGGTAAAATATTTTCCTTAGTTTAGAAACTAAAAATAAAATCTTCAGTAGTTTAAGAGTGAAAAGTAAATTTTTTAAAGTTTGAAAATGCAAAACAAACTTTTAATAAAGTTTAAGGATCAAAATAGTATTTTATCCAAACAAAAAAGCACAAAGAGGTGGCAAGTGATGGGTTAATTTGATAACTAATATTATTTTAATAGTTATTAACTTTTTGAAGTTGTTTGAGATTTGTTTTTATAAATTGTGTTAATTTAAATCATCATTATTAAAATAAGTTTATTTTACAAATTTTGCCAATATGGCTAACACAGCTAAAGATGACAATTTTGCCCTGTCCTGCTTGACCCGTCTCTTCCCGCTTCGCCCCACGTGGGTTTTCTTTCCCCCGCAAAGGCGATGGGGCGGGAATGAGGCGAGATTTTAATTCTGCACCACGGGGCAAGACGGGGATGGATTTAGACTTTTTAGATGCAACCTGCCTTGCCCCACATTAATAAGGATTAAATTGTAAATTTTTTATATCCTAAAACCCTTCTATTAAAACAAACATATCATCATCTTATTTTATTTTACCCAACAAGACTTTTTGTCTCTTTTTTTCTTTATCAAGGTTGGAAATAAGGTACAAATTTTAACATTTTTTTTTGTCTTTATTATAAACAAATTTATATACTATCATTGATTTTGTATTATGAGATTTTTTTTTTTTTTTTTTTTTTTTGTGATATAGTTTTGTTAAACACTTTAATAAAATTATTCAATTTTTGCTAAAGATTAGTTTGATTTGATGCGATAAATTTATTTGTAATTTCAAGTATATTTTTATTAATGAAACAGGTTTTATTAAAAAAAAATTGTAATAGTTGCGGGCAAATTAACAAAAAGTAGAGTTTTACAATGGGAGTGAGGATTTGTAGGGCCCCAAGGAGACGGATGAGGGATGAGGCAAGAAAATTTTCCTCATTATGCGGGATGAGACTAGGATAGTATAAGACAAAAATCTTATTTTGATTTCAAACTGATATTATGGACCCCCCCAACAAAAAAAAAAAAAATCTGATTTAAAAAATGATAAAAAAAAAAGGAAAAAAATCTACCATCATATAGACTAATTTTAAACCCAACAATGGAAAAAAAAAAAAAAACACACTTGACACACATGCAACTCTCTTCGTATAATCTATCATCCCTAGAATATGTACAAGATATGCCTTTTTCATCTATCAAATAACATCCTTAACTTTGATAAAGAATCAAAATACCATCCGATTTGCAAATGCAACACAAATTTTTGTTCTATGCCAAAAATTAATTCATCTAGGCACCAAAAATTTCTTGTACTTTGCCTGCTGCATCCTGCAACTGAGAGTAACTATTTCCAGTTGCACCAATGCAACACATTCAACACTGAAGACTGCAGTTCTCTTCAAGATGTATACAGAAAATTATTCTTGTTTTTGCTTTATCTAACTGAACTGTCTTCCACTACCTTGCTAAAATAGGCATATCTTGTACATATTCTCGGGCTGAAATAATGAAAAAGGCCAAACACAATAAACATGCAGGGGCACGATACCCATAATGAAGCTCGCCTTGATATTGACAGAATTGAACACGTTTTACAACAAAATTAATCCTTTCATAACTGGAGAAAGGCATTAACTCATCAATTTTACAATCCTATCAAGCCCTGTACTAAGACCTTGATTTTTACATTCATAGCAATGATCAACAAGAAAGTTCTTCCTGAAGCTCCATTTTAAATATTGAGTACTCCCTCTCAAACAATAAAAATTCCTGAACATGGTAAAATAATCAAATAATGTCAGCCGAATCAATTTGACATGGACAAGGGGGAAAAAAATGGTAAAATGAGGAAGCTTAGCAGTCCCTAATAGTCATAGATAAAATAACATTTTGTGGATACTATGTTTGGATGAGTACAATAATTAGATTAAGAAAAGAAACTCAAATACGCGGGATATACAAGAGAATCCCCTAAAAAAAATTACACCTAAGTATGCATAAAATTTCTGAAGCCAAAAAAAGAAGAAAGAGGGAGCTCCCCAATAGAAGTAGACGACTAGTTAGAAGTTCGCAGAATTAAATACTCTTGAGAACTGTAAACTTATATAACTTAGATGACATGAAAGTGGCAAACTTATTATTTGCAAATGGAATTGCTAGTCCATGCCATTTTAGTAGTAAAGTTAGATCCTATATCTTTATTAAGTTTTTATTTTTATTATTATTTTTTTTTAATCTGCCTTGAAGACAAATATGCACTTGCTGTTAGGAAAAAAAAGGAAAAGAAAAACCCCCTCCAAGTGTTATGCTCCCTTAGAGGGAACAATCTATCCCAAGAGTTAGTGGGAGAAAAGGTTTAATAACTAGTAAGTGACCCACAGACAATGCTCATCATGATTAAAGGCTCAAGCATGCGGCAAACAATTTTTCTGTGCACAAGTACGCAAAACTATTTATTAGCTTACCTGCAATTGTTGCTGGCTAAACAAATGAAGAAACCCAGTTTCAGGGCAAGCAACCAGTTCAATCAATTCATCATGGCTTTCAGGTGGATTGCCAGACTCCATAAGTGAAACTGAGACCTGCAAATGAGACAAAAATCACCACTAAAAGTTGCTAATACATGGGAATTTGAAAGAGAAGCCTACATGAACAAAGATAGTGCAAGGAATCCATTGTATTAAGATTAAATAATTTAAACGACAGACAGTAAGAATTATTCTGTGGGAAAGGCTTACCTGCATGCACCGAAGAATGACTTCAGGAAGACAGCACCTACGACAAAGACCACGCACAATGTATGTAGCAGGGCCTTCTATAGAACCATCTTTGCTTGAATACCAAGCGTCTAAACGGGAGATCTCCATTGTAACCCCTGCTTGAAATCGAAGAAGCTCACCTGCATTAAGTAATAATCAATTCAATCAGTACTGCATCAATTAATGCCACTTTGGAGAACTGTTTCACTTCTCTTACGCCTGATTCAGTAATTGAAAAGGTGAAGTTAAGGATGAAACTATAAAAGTTATCCCCTTCAAACATCTCAGATTAGAATTTCTTAAATTTTAATGTGCGATTATATACCAACATTCTCTTAATTTGCACACATGAAATTTGAGAATTGGCAACAAAACCACACAAGATTAATCAAATACTATGTTTCATCATTACAATGCAATCCAACCAAACTGCAACCCGTGTATGTGCTTTACTAAAACTGTAGCTATGATTATGTCACTTACCTTTGAAGCCAGCAGCCATAATAGTACCAAGTATACCACCATCATTCAGCTCATGTGGCCCAATTCCATCACCTGCAACTGCCAAGCAGCGAAGTACAACCTCAATGCAGTAATTGTCCCTTGCTGATACAGACACATTCACCTGTCCAAAAATTTCAGAATATGACAAAAGGCAAATATGTCAAAGAGGGGAATTAAATAAGGATTTTGATGCATGAAAAACTAATTTCCGAAGTCCAATATGGATTTTGTGACATGTAAGTTTATATGGATTACAAATTCTAAGTTGAGATATACTGGGTCCAGGACCAGATTCTTGGGTTTAATTTCTGTAAATATCAGGTGAAGTGTAGCATTAATCAAGTTACTAAATTTCATTTGTGATATACGACAAGATAAGGATCGCATCTTTTTTTTTTTCAATGAACCACGACTACTGCAATCCTTAAGAGTATAATTGGTGAGTAATTCAGCATTACTCCAGATTTAACATCTTTCAAAGGGCAGAATGAGATTAAGAACAACTTGGACCACAATTAAGCCTATACTAGGGCTCCAGTGTTCATTTTGGTCATTGGTACACCCCCTTGCCATCTTTTAAAGGTTTAACTTGGTAAAGTAATTGATTCAATAAAAAATAAAAAGAAATCAAAATTAAGTTATTCTTATATCTTAATTAATTTAATATCTAAAGCCAGAATGGACTTCACATTCAAGGCTGATCTTTTTCCTCGGTCATTTTCTTTTTGATAATGCAGGGAACCTTTCTAAATAAGAGCCCTTTGGACTTGCCTTTGGCCAGTAAAACCTATGGGCAACTAACCCCACCCACCAAAACCAGTTGCCGGGTAATTCAGGGCATTCACCCCTGACTATTAACACAGACCTATTAACACTCTTATCTTTCAACTTTGTATTATTAACACAGACCTCTACATGAAGACTGAAGGAAAAGAAAAGATAATCTTAGTAGTTGATTCATTTGGCAAAATAAGCCTCTGCATGAAGACTGAAGGAAGCATGCTTGTACCAATACGGCCTTAATTATTAAAAAAATAATAATCAGAAAACTAAGGCTCAATAAGCATACCATTAGCTGCCGATTTAGCACAACATCTTCAGTCACTGAAGAGTAAAGGGCACTCGTTAAAGTAGTGCACACTGTAGCATCTGGAGACATACATTCACCAGAGGGAAGGCAGAGCATCGCTGTGGCATGCAGTTCTAGAAATAAAGGTTCCTCTGACGTATAAATAGAATCTTCAGATGCAGCCAACCAAGGATTCTCTTTTCCTAGAGAAAGTAGATGAGTCCATTATAATCCAGAGTAATATGACGAGCCTAAATCCACCATTCTCAATGAAAATTATACCATAAGAAACATACTAGATAATCCCAACATGGTCAGTCTCTGCTTTTTGCATATGTAAAATGATAGTCAACGCAACTTACTTAGTAGCAGTAATAGAGAAGAATCCAGTGTCTCTTTGGCTGCTGAAATGGCTCTTTGTTTTTCTTCCAATGAGAGTTCAATGGAAGAAACCTCTGCATTCTCCAACTCAATTTTGAGCCAATTGCGATATGTCGCATCACAGGAGTAATACTCACTCTATTTAATGAAAATATTTATTAATACGGGAAGTATAAATATCAAGCTGGAAATAACACAAAAGCAAGTTGGAAAAAGTAACCAAATAGGTATGCAAGAATGAGGCATACCCAGTCTTGGAACTCTCTTAGATTATCAGAAACATTAAAAGCCTCAAAGTTATCTTGATGTTCTGAAAGCTGCTTCAAAGGTTCAGCAAGAAAACCAAGTAATTTGTGTGCACCTATGGGCATTGCTGGCACTCTCCACATAGAAATCAGAGCAAACTCCCTAAATAATATATTACTGTAGAAAAAGCAAAGGTTAGATTTCAGAAGAACGAACAACACAGACAACAACAAAAGTGGAAATAAAATTTAACAATCCTGCATGAGAGAGAGACTTGTGAAATTTGGATGTGAAAAATTAGACATCATAAGAAGAGTTAAATTATAAAAGCTATAATGTCAAACCAGCAAGAACTAGATGAAGAATAGAAAGGAAAACCTGTCTTCTAGAATAAGAAAAGAAAAGTACATGGTTCATGAGGACTCAGCTGTGTGCAGAACAAATGTTGATTATCTATGGAATCCTATCTTATAGCTATTATTTGCTGTTTGTTACATGTGTACTGGGGCCTTACCCTTTCACTCATCAGAAAAAAGAGAAAATTATAAAACAGTACAGCTATATTCGTAAAAATTTACCTATGTATCAGTGCTCGCAGAAGAAGTTTTGTGCTAACATCCTTAACATCAGTGATTGTCGAGGGGGGTGTAAAGCAAAGCCATTGGATAACCATAGCTTTTTGAAGACTCTGAAGCCGGTGCTGCTCTAGTACATCCGATAACTTATCGTATTTACCAACTTTAAGCTCCCGGGATCTTGACAAAATCCTGTGCTTAAAACAGATAATTACAAAGCCGACAAACTTTATATGAAAATAACATAATTTGATTAATTTCCATTCTTTCTGCCTGAGATATATAAGAAAATATTGAAGAATAGATACACATACCTCTCAATAATTTCCTCAAAACTTCCTTTTGAATCATCCCCGGAAGAAAATGGTAAGTACTCCATAGCAGAAAGGAAGATCTTATATTTGACATGAACACTGTTGGCAGGCCAAAAACCATAATATAACACATCAACACCAAAAAAAATATAAACAGCAAAAAATTAAGATTGCAACTATAGACATGGTAATAAGATGATAATCATAGTCATTGCAAAATGGATATCTTTTATTCGTGCAGCAATATCTTCAGTTAATTCATTAATATCTGTTGTACTTTGATATGCACCATATATGATCTCTTAAAAAATATATAACAGTTATTGCCAAGTAAATTTATTTTAGTGTAATTTCAATACTAACTGAACAGAGGAAACAGTCATTCGTTCTTAGACCACTCAATCATTTGCATATTTAACAAGAACAACATTAGTAAGAGCATCTCCAATAGGCTCTCTAAACACAAAATCCTCTCTATTGTAGAGAGTAAACCCACAAAATAGGTCTCCAACAGACTCTCTATACCTGAAAATTTTTTTGGCTCATGAACAGTAGCTCATCAAGTCTGATGGGCTACTGTTCATTCTTCAAATATTTTTTTTCTATTATAATAATAAGGTATTAAATAAAAAAAATGTTGGAAGATGTGTAGTTGTTAAAAAAAGAATAAATAATGAATGAAGAAATAATATTTGAATGAGATAAAGAATCATTTGGAAAGTGTATTTGAAAAAGTGGGTAACTAAAAGGTAAAAGTCACTGTTCATTCTTCAAACAATACAAAAATTTGCCTAATCTGCTGGAGATGCTCTAAAGGATTGTGCATAGTGACACCTGGAGATGATCCCTCCCTCCTCTCACACGGCGAGGGTGTTGGTTAGTTTGTATTAGCTAAAAATTTATGATTTAGCCACGAATAAACCAAATCAACTTTTTAAACCCTCCCCACCCCCCCTCCCCTTTCTCTCTTTCTCCCAAAAGAGAAAAGAGAAAATAAAAAAGAACTGGCATCCAGACCCACTGCCCTTACACTGGTTGGCAATTTGCAATCCAGTCAGCTAAGGTCTTTAGTAGAGAAAACCAGTTAACACCAAATCTTATTATTAATTTGTACTTGCCATAATTCTTTATTTTCTATGGAAGAGAACAATATTTTTCACAAAAAATAAAAACATATGAATTGAAAGTGACATAAAACTAAACCAGCTTTCCACATGCATTTCCCCTCACAGCTTGTGATTATACAGAATGGCAATCACAGGAATTATTTCTTAGTTTATAATTATACAGATAAATGGGCACTAAATTTCTGCAGACATAACAGAATATGGGAAGAAAATATATTATTGATTGCTGTAATTTTCTTTAATTTTGCTGCACTACTAGTACAGTTCCTGTGCACTGACCGCTGCTGTTATTTTTGTTTTCCATATCAATAAAGATTTCTTATCGCAAAAGTACACAATCACACACACACACACACACACATATATATAAAATTAACAGCTCATAGACTGCATTATGCCCAACTGTCAAGACTCAAAGGAGTCATGTCGGAACATTATCTATGGAAGACAATCTTGATTCATTCATTTTATACATATAGCTTATTTCCTCAAAAATTGAGATGAATAGACAATATGAAATCTTCCCTTAAGGTTTGTTGACATTAATGTGTTTTAAATCTATTGTTTTCATATCAAAAAATCAGAAGGAAAAAAAATCTTATTTTGAGAAGTAAAGAAAAGGAGTACATAGTGAACAACAGTTGCAATTCCAAAGAAATTGTTCACAGGAATAAGAGAGACTAGCTATTCCACTATCACCCAGCCCCACGGGGAAAAAAGAATCCAGATAGAATACATTCTTGACAGGCATCAGCAGAATTTGATATCTCTAATCTTATGCTTAACCGTTAATGTAGGGTTGTGAAGATTCCCTAGGAATACACAAGTAGTGACTTGAAGAGGAAACTAAAACTGCACATCCCCACCCTTTAGAAACAAACATATGACACAATTCAAAATAATATCCTTGAATCTAGAATATCTCATCACAAAGATATAATGCATCTGCAAATTCTAATCCCCATGCCATGATCATATACTTAAAAACCAATAAACTGAGTAGTAGAACAAAGACATGAGAAACATAACCTGAATAAGAAGTTGTTTTACCTGCTGTTCAGCCTTAGTTCCATCATGTGCACGAACAGGTCAACACAACGGTGACGTGCAAGCTGAGAAGCATATATACCCACTAACTCCTCATGTTGCTTTGAAAACAGAAACATCGCATACCTTAAACCATATTAGCCAATTGTATCAATGAACAATAGAGCAAAATTGTGCATCGCTGTAAACATAATAAGTAATAACCATTCATCCTTCACTGTTTAGGATACAACACTCTGATCAAAGAACAAGTAAAGCTGAGAGATGTACAGCCAATGAAAAAGAACTAAGCCTAGAAGCTGCAACCCCAGAATGATTACATGGTCAACTTGATTTTTTTGCCAACAAAAGGTGGGAAGGGAAGTTATATTCTGTATGATATTGGTGATGGGTTGAGGGTGAAGTTTTGGCAAGACCAATGGTGTGGGGAGACATCTCTTGCTGTTAGCTATGTTGAATTGTTTAGAATTTTCCGAGATAAGGAGGCAAGTGTGGCTGAGTTTATGAAGTTCACAAATGGGTTCCTTTATTGAAATGTAAGTTTCTTTAGGGGTGTTCATGATCGGGAATTGGAGGCTATGTCAAACTTCATGGATACCATATATGGCTCTTCTATAAGGGGGTTTGGAGAGGATAAAATGAGCTGGAAACCAGATAGAAATAAGGGGTTTATGGTTAATGACTATTACATTCTTCTAGTGGGCTCTAATGATTTTTGTTTCCCTTGGAAAAGCATTTGAAAGCAGAAGATCCCTTCTCAAGTGGCTTTCTTTGTCTGGACTGTTGCTTTGGGGAAATGTTTGACGATTGACAATTTACAAAAAAGAAAGGTTTGGATATTGGATTGGTGTTATATGTGCAAGTGTAATGGTTAATTGGTTGACCATCTTTTCCTTCATTGTCTAGTTGCTATGGATTTGTGGTCTATGGTTTTGGGTATATGGAGTAAGTTGGGTTATGCCAAAGTCAGTTGTGGGGCTCCTTGCTTGCTAGCAAGGCCGGTTTGGTCGTCATCAAAATGGTCATATATGGATAATTGTTCCCCATTTTTTAATGTGGTGTCTTTGGAGGGAAAGAAATAGTAGGTGTTTTGAAGATAATGAGAGATCCATGCCAGACCTCAAGTTATCTTTCTTTAGAACTTTATTGGATTGGTTGTCTACTTTGCGAAACCAATCATTATCTTCTATTCTTGATTTTATTTATTCTTGTAATTTTTTTACTTGATTTGTTGACCCCTGTACACTTCCTGTGTACTAGGGTGTCCCTTTTTTTATATCAATGAAACTTATTATTTATCAAAAAAAAAAAAAAAAGAGGGGGATGACGGGGGACGGGGGAAGGGAAGTTGGGCTGATTTCATAATTGAGTAGTGAGTACTTTGCAAATGTCATACTATGTAAGCTAATATTGTCTTGCTGCACAGTACACACCCAAAAAAGAAAACTATTTAGTGGTTATCTGCTCCCTAGTTACAGGCCTACATCATTATGCTTTCATTATCAGTAAGGTACGCACCCAATAGGACTTGAACCCACAACCCATTCTCTACCTTACTTTTACAAGGGGAGGACAGTCAACTTGAGCTAGATTACAATGGCATAATACTTATGAAATTCACTAAAACATATTAATCATTAGTTATATAAATGTCAACATAACAAAATTTATTAGGAACCATAACTTTAAACTACTTACATGTGTAGAATGAGATCACCAACACTCATTATTTTCTCTCTGAAAGTATCCTTCATTTCATCAGCAAGTAAATATCTAAGTACAAGCACTATATGTGCACCAAATCGAATCATTTGAGGATCTCCATGGGGCCTGACAGAAACCACAATACTCATTGGTCAACCAAATTATTCTAAACAGGCAGATCCACAAATATTTATTAGCACAATATTTGTTTTCCCCCACACCCCCCCAACACACACACACCCACCATAAATATGGTCCATTAATGACTCAATACAGAAATTAACTCAGAGGACCATCTCAGGTGACGGAAATCACCAAAAAAGATCGATTTTAACATAATAAAATGACGAACATCAATTGCTTTCAAACACTTCACCTTATTTTTGTTATAATTTGATATGACTTTCCAGTGGATATTAATGAAACCAGACCATACCATTATCGGTAAGTAGCCATACAAGTAGTCAAGAAAATTTGGAAGTTCATGTTAAAAGAGGTCAAAGGCACAACTAATGGAACATTCCCAAATTCATCTCGACACAAATCTAGCAAACATATGAAGGCCAATGACATGGAATTACCTAAAGACATCTTGATCATCTTCTGAAGGTGCTATCCATGACCATATAAGGTCCAGCAGGCGCGGTATATCCCCTAACATTAGAATCATCTGTGAAGCATCGTTTGGTTAAAGAACACAGCTAATAAATTTAAATCAAACTGAATAAAAAAAAAAAAAAAAAACCCTGTGGAAAGATAATTTGTCTCTTCCTTTGAATAAGTAAAATAACATTAGAAAGGGCCTACCTAATATGCAAACATCTAGAATAAAATTGAAATTCAGAGCCCCAAGGCAGGGAAGGGAAAGACCAATGCTTGCTTCCATGTAAAATGAGCCGTGCATAGTTACTTTCAGAAAAATTGAAAGAAAAGGTAGATTTTAGCCAATTTTTCATTTTCCTTATTACAGCCAACCCTGTGTAGCTGCAACTTGCAATTAAGGCCCTGTTATGTTAAGTGTCATCTTCAATATGCAAAGAGGTGAAGAAAGACACATATTCTAACCACATAAAAGAATTCTCTTGGATATATCTTACACAAATTGCCAGCAAACTATAATACTATATAGGGCAATAATAAGAACTAAAGATCTGCTAGACAGATCACATCCAAATTAGGCTGTAACAAGTGCTTGAGAAGAAACCTTCAACTCTTCCATTGGCATTTCTTCTATTCACTCAAGTCCTGATGAAGATGTCAACTGTAAATCTTTTGTTTTGCTTTCTTTTCTTTCCTTCTTCTTCTTCTTCTTCTTCTTCTTCTTCTTCTTCTTCTTATTACTATTACTATTACTATTATTATTATTATTATTATTATTTTTCCTTTGGGGGGAGGTTTAATTTGAGAGCTACTTCAGTTGAACTTAAGGAAAATTGATGAGGAAAAAACTTTAGCAGGCAGTACATCCCTATATATATCTGTGCTACAATCTAATAAACAGTTGTCCAAGTGTACCCAGCTGCAGATCACTTAAAATAAATTGAGCTAGACACTTTTCAGTTGTAAAACTATCTTGTCCAGATGGAAATCCAATAGCTAAATAAACTAACACTCTTTTTTTCAGAAATACCTCAATTTGGCGTTGCTGCTCCTTGCAAGCACGAGCAACACTTTCATGTACTGTTTCCCTAATCAAGAAGATATTATAAAGAAAAAAAAAGAAAAAGATTCAACATACTAAACTACACCACAGAGAAAGGACTATAATATTTGAATGAAAACTGCAAATACATTGAATGGAGTTTTTGAAGAAGAGCTGGAAGTTGTCGTGGCTGCTGGTTCAGAACTTGAACTGGCCAATTTTCTGGCCCACCTGAAGGCTGAACGGTGCCATCACTATGTCCAGAACTTCCATCAATTACATCTCCAAAACTGCTAATTTGATCCATTCTCCCAGGTGGTAGACGAGCTAGTTCTAAATCCACTTGAACATCTAGACATGACTTTGCCATTGCCCAGCATGCTGACTGCAAAATACAATGAGTAACAAATTTCAACAGCAACCAGCATCGAAAGTAGTCAAATAAGAAAAGAGCAGAAAGTAAAGATCAATGATCAGAAACTTTAAAATTAATGCATGCCAACAACCTTAAAACCAAAGCAACAAGATACATAACAAATGTCAAAACTTAAAACAAATGTCTCACAATGTTAAGAAAGCATTTAAGATTCTTAAATTGGTGAAATTTGTATCATAAAAAATTTAGCAAAGGCAGACCACATTGAAAATCGCATGTCTGTAATTCTTTTAAACAAACAGATTTGGGCACCTATTACAGGCTAACAGCTGAACAATTGTCTCTCCTAGAGCCATGACAACCCACTATTCTATATGAATCATAATTTAACAGTAACCATCCATTCTCGTACATGAACACATTTCAATGCATGTCATGAAATGCATGTTGCAACAATAAAGAAATTCAGTGTTAAAGTTATACTGCAAGTACTTAGGCAGTAGCATTTTGCAAAATCTGCTTTCTTAGTTCTTCCATCAAATAATCTGAAGTAGCAAATCACATCAAATCATAGATCTAAATTATTTCATACAACAAAAACTAAAATGGTATGATGTAATGGAGAATGTTAATTTAAGAAAGGAATAATACTATTTTGTATCCACTATTCAAAATTACATAAATAAGCTTGACACTCCTGAAGTCTTATCGATTTGAATTGCTTCCTATAGCGTCTGAATTATGCCACATATTTGAGGAAATAGGGCCTTACACACATCATGTATCAATGCAGAAAATTTGGAACAATGAACAGAAAACATGAACAAGCTGCTGACTGTTATTAAACACAAGCATGCGTGTGGTTGCACACACTTAACCATAAGAAGAAAACCTATTAAAAATGCATAAACATAAATGCATTTAAAAGAAGATCTTGAGATATAATTGGGGGGAAGAAAATACCTCCCAGTCTGTGCAGATAGGAAGCATGCGAATTAAGTTGCTACATTGGGATGCATATACAGCTGCTTCATATTTCCCACCATCTTGCTCAGCAATTTTCTTCAGAAAATAAAGGTAGATAAGCAAAGATCCATTAGCTTATAAAAGTTGTATACACCATGTGCATTAATTGATCCACACAATACATGAACAGAATAGAACATACAAGTGCTAAACTTAATAAGCTAAGAACCTATAGAATCTATTTAAGGGCATGGATCACCTGTAAAATCTATTTAAGGACATGGGTCTCAACATAAAAACAAAAAAGATAGAATGTGTTTTGAACAGCTTTCCCAGAAAAATGTACGTAGTTCCATTTCAAACCATCAAGAAAGAAGCCAGGAAATGTTGCCTCTGAGAGAAACTAGAGCCATAAATATAACCATATGAAGAGAAATAGAGCAGAGACCAGAATTAAACAAGTATGGACTTGGTGTTAAAATGCAAGAAATTTATCTGATGGGGGCCCTCTCAACCCTACCTCTGATGCACAATAGGAAGCCCATTTCCAGAGACGCCATTGGTGACCTAGGCCACTTTCCAGTTCAATAGCTTGCAAAATTCTGTTCTTTCCATTCTTCACCAAGGCTTCAACAGAAGGAAATAGGTCCAACCCTCCAAATGGGCATAATGTTGCAGCTCTCCATGGCTTCCAAAATGTTAGCATGTATCAGAACAGCACCAACAAACATAAACCATAACCTAATAAATCCAGAACATTGCTTACCTGTCCAGCAGACCGGCAAAGATCACATGCCTCTTCCAGTCTTCCAGCCCTTAAAAGGGTCCAGACATCTTCTAAAAGAGATTCGTCTTGTTTCTGTTGAGCCAAAAATGTTATTGATGTGTTTAAGGAAATACATATACACTCAGACTCATGTGAATACTTTCTACGAGTTCCAAATTCATGAAAACTACATCTATTAACAATGACTATTTTTGATGTTACTGAGGAGTTGACACCAGGAATTCAGCATTATCATGAGCCCTACAATAGCATCACACCTATATATGGGCTATTGTGTAAATTTCAATGCAGGTTCTACAGTATCATTAAAACATATTTCTATTGGAATTCAACAATTGCACAGCAAGTTAAAAATTAAATGTAAGCAACTAGTGGAGAAAGATGGTGGTGTAGAGTGTAAATTGGCTTTATAGAAATTCAAAAGACAATCACATAAAGAGTACTTTATCATCAGGTAGCTGATGAGCATGTTCGCGTGTTGGAGCATCAAAATCCAAGTGATGAACGGTGTTTGTATTGGAGGCTCCTTTCTTAAGATACCGTTGAGTATGATGCCAAACTCCAGAGCTGGGGAGATAGGTACCAACATGAGATCCTTGCACCTGCAAATATTGATTAATTGCCATGTTAAACAGAAACAATGTACTCTTAAAAAATTCAAAGCGGCAACTGTTTTTTTTATATAGGTCATTCAATGCCACAACTATTAAGCTTGATACACATACTCTTTTCTTTTTTCCTTTTCTTTTTAATAATGGAAATTTTATTAAGAAAACAAAAGCATACTCTCCTTTTATATATATATATGTACAGAACCATAGCCTCTATACCCAAGAAAGATACCAAAAACAGACCATTATCCCATGATACCATGTTAAGGGGGAGAAGAACAGAAAATCCTCCATTTCTGAATCTAAATTCTCTTCTTAAGGCTCCTCTGTTCCCCAACATATGAACTTAAATTTCAGTAAAATTTTCTTTGAGATTTAATTAAGATGTTTAACATGCTCAAAGGTCTACCCCAATTCAAGGAACACTAGATGTACGGAGAAGAGGGCTAATAAAATCAGTAAAGCTAGAAACATGATAGGGAACCAATGGATTTTGTCCTGTGATCTATACTCTTAACTTAAAATTCTTTGAGTAATGGTGATATACAAGAGATGCAGCATGCAATATAGCTATATCTTGATATGCAACAGCTGCAGGCCAGAAGAAGAAAATGGGGGGAAAAGATAATAATAACATTAAGAATAACAGCATAACAGCAGAGTGCTTGTAAAAAGAGAGGAGGATAAATTATTCAGCCAACAAGAAAGACAATTAATACTGTCTATCAAAGGGCCTATGAATAAACAGGCAAGACCACTAACGGAAAAATTAACAATAACACACTTGAACATTCTAAGCATGAAGTGATATAAAACTGATCACCTTGCTTTCTAAGTCAAGTGCTTTGGAAGCCAAATCTTCAAGCCATTGAACAACTCGGAGACATAATTGTGCTGTATGATCTTCTGCAACAAATTGGCATGCCTCCAAATGTGATGTTTGGGGGTACTGTAATAAGTCAATCAATTTAAATGAGAATAAACTCATCTTTTAAAACATCAAATAAAAGACATTTCTTCTTTGCAAATTTAAAATATTATTTTCCTATGAAGCAGCACATGCTAGAAAAATACATCACCAGGATTAGCCCTTTTGGGAGTTCTTCCGACACTGCAAGAAGAAACAAAAATCGTCACACGGAAAACCCATAGCTCAGTGGCAAAACAGAGTACAACAAAACAATAACACCATAAACGGCCTTGTCATCAAAACCTAAATGCAAAAGGCAACAAGAAGGCATGTTGTGTAAGTTAAGGAGAACAATTTTGATTTTAACAAAATGCAGCAGTATAAAAGACCACAAAGCAATATTTCTGTGTTTGCATCATGGTTAAGGCACCAAGCATATTAAGGAACAACTGCCACCATTAAGTAGCATGCATCAAGTGGTCAGAGAAGAAAACCCAAAGCTCAGTGGGATAAGATTCGCAACAACCAAAAAAATAGTACAACAAAATAACTACACCATAAATAATGGCCTTGTCATCAAAACCTAAATGCAAAAGGCAACGAGAAGGCATGTTGTATAAGATTAGGAGGAACAATTTTGATGTAACAAAATTGTAGCAGTATAAAAGACCACAGGGCAATATTTCTATGTTTGCATCACAGTTAAGGCATCAAGTATATTAAGGAGCAACTGCCACCATGACATAGCATGCATCAATTGGTCAGAAGAGATTCTGGTTGAGCAGTCTGTAATTTTAGAAACAAAGAATACAGAATTTAATGGCAACATTTAAAGAATTTTTTTAAAAGTAAATGATTTTATTAATTAACGAATCACACAGTTTAAAGCATTAACAAATGTTTGATCTCTTTCCTATTCTTTGTTTCAGTGAGGAAACCAAGTGAGGCTACACACACCCTTCGTTTTTTTATAAGTTAGGCTACACACCACACACACATACATACACAGAGCAATATGAAGTCTCTAGAGATAGCCGCACAGAGCTTATACATGGCATCTATAGAGTACATAGAATTCATCTCTTCCATTTTTAGCTTGGATTACTAAACCATAGAGGGTTACTTATCAAAAAAAAAAAAAAAAAAAAAGCCCAAACTATAGAGGGTTGCTTGTTTAAGCCTTCATGTGTAACCTCATGTACTTGGGTTGCACCCTCTCTTTTGAAATGTTTACTGCGTAAGTTATTTATAAAGTAAGTTTGAAATCCAAAAATTACACAAAAATAAATGTCTGATATCAAAATAAATAAATAAAATACATAATTTAATATATCTCTTTTTAAGAAGCAAACACAATTCCATAATATCTTAATTTTCAAAAAAAAAAAAAAATCAAAGTTGATCTCTAGGAACAATACATCATGAGGAAGAAATTTTCAAAGAGATAGATGCTAGAAGTTACACACTAAGAGAGGTGGGGGGCTGCCTAAATGATACACATCATTAAAAGTTTGAATTCTGTTCCATTCTGGTGCTTGGACCTGTGCAAAAGGACCCCCCCTATTCTGTCTCGTCCTCAATTCTGGACTATTCCAACCTGAACCGGTGTTTCATCCCACTGCCGTGATCTACTGTTTACTTCTATCAGTAAAAGAAATTGATGACCAAAGAGAAATCGTAAACCAAAATACAAAAATTGATGAAATTTGGGGCAAAACGCTACCTGAATAACAAGAGCAGCGAAACAAGCTTCTGTGAAAAGAAGACTTGAGAGAGAGGGAAAGAGAAAAAGATGATAAAGACTTAAAACAACAGTTCACGTGTGAGGGTTGTTGACCTTTGGAAATTGAGTTGAAACTTTTTTTTATTGAGGAAGCTTCCAGGAAGTTCATAGTTATAAATATAGTCTAACCATCTTGTTTGTATACAGGAATACCACAATTTCTTTTCTTTTCCCTTTAGTATAACTCTTCACTTAATTTGTATTTTATATAGCACTTCACTAGGATATTAATTTAACTTGAATAAATTACTTTGAAACTAGTTAATCTTTGCATGTATTTCTCTCACAATTAGCTTAACAATACCAATAATAATAGCATCAAAAGTAGAAGAGTCTCAGGAATAATCCCGAAATGGTGCACTTCAGTTCCAGTAGCTAACCCAGAACAGAATTCAAAACCATGCATTATTACCAGCAGTTCATAAAAAGATCCTAACAAACTGAATCCACAAAGCATCAAAAAGAGAAGAGGTTAAAGATTTATTTCCTTTCCCAAAGAGGTACCACAAAAGAGACCAGGAAGCAGCCTCGTCAAGCAGGAGTCGAGCCTTCTGCCTCATCAATTTGTCCTCTACTACCCGATGCTGTACATTGGACCCATATCTGTAGAGGAAATGCACATAAAAGAAGTCAAACAGCCACCAAAGAAACAAATATTACCTATATTCTACCAGAAAGAACAAAGAATATGAATGATTTTGAATTGCGCAGTTGCTACAATTCGAATGGCAAAGTCAAAGACTCCAAGCCAAGCACAAATTAGACCAACAAGTATCTTTTTATAGTATCACCCTTTGTTACACATAATAGTTACAGAGATCAACAATAATTCCATAACACAGGCATCCACAGCATAAGCTAAAACACTCAACCCCAGGAAGCAAGACCAGTTGTAGGGATCGACGGCAACCCTGCTTGGTTCAATATCCAGATCAAGTTGCATCACACAGAACCATATTTTTTTAACAAAAATATTGATAAGCATCTATTACATACTAAGCATAAAGGTCATCCCAATCATTGACAGGATATAAAATAATAGCTTCTCCTCTATTAATTTGCTTCTCCAATTTGGGGTAGTTTATCCAAGAAGAAAGATAATCCTCTTTCACTTTATGAAGATTACACATTAGAGTATTTCATTTGTGTGGAAATTCGATTTTGGATGCTCAAACCTTAGGGTTTGTTTGGTATGGAGGGGGTATAGAGAGGGGACAGGGAATGGGTGTGGTTAGAAAATTTTGGGGAATATTTAAAATTGGTATGGAGGGGGTGTAGAGAGGGGACAGGGAATGGGTGGGGTGAGAAAATTTTGGGGAATATTTAGAAAAGGGAAGGGGGGGGGGGAGTTAGGGACAGAAAATCCAATACAAAACACCAAGCTCTCAAGCTCACTGTTACCCTATTTCTTTCTCTACAAGCTTCAGTCATGAGATTTCACTGAAACTGGAATCTTCTTCCTTTTCTTTTCCCCTTTTACCACCTGTGACGTTACATTTTATATGTATATTTTTTGTTGTATTGGATGAAAATGGAATCTTCTTCTTTTTCTTTTCCCCCCTTCTGACACCTGTGATGTTACATTCTGATTGGATCAATATGTCTCACTAATAAAAAATTTGATTCTATACCATATCCTTGAACAAATGAAGAAAGAATGAATCACAAAGTTAATATTAAAAATGAAGTTAAGCCTGGTGCAAAGTAAAAACTTAGACCCACTACAGCGTCATTGCATCTATCAGACTATCACTATTAAATAATGGAAAACAGGTAAATGAAATAACGCCATGTGTGAATCTATGTGCATTTGCATACTGAAAAACATATCTATCTATTTATAAATATTATCAATAGTAGAGGACAAACCTCATTGACTCTGAAACATTTCGGCAAGATCTCTCAAATCTTAGTATCAGATCAGGAATAGGCATCAAACCTGCAAAGAAAATGAACTATAGAAGTAAGGACATGAAAAATGTTAATATGCTACATCTAGCACTATTGCAAGATTCAACAAAAGCAATAACAATGAGATGGAGTTTGAGATCAGTGACAATATATATATTCCCCAAGTAACAAAATTTCAAGCCGAGAACACTTTTCTGAATGAACAACCATTTCATCCCTGCCACAACCAGGTCACCAGCCAAATAAAATAGAAAAATTCAATAACAAATTATTTCAATGAACTGAAGGCATCATTTAAAAGAAAGGTGATGTTGGAATAAATTTGAGTATTGCAAAATAGTACAAAAAGGTTAATTCAAGCACCTTGAATAGCAGAATCAAGTAGAGATGCAAATAGAGCAAAAGTTGTATCTCCAACATCAGCGAATGAGTCATCCTCATGCTTACAAGCTTTTAGCGAATAGCGAACTGAATCAGTACCGGTATCCATATCTGTCATTCCATGACCATCAATGGACGATCTCCATTTAGAAGCAGATTGTGTCCTTGCAGGTGTTCCTTCTGAGCGATCAGCAACAATGCTCTCAGCCTCTTGTTTAATATTTTCAAGAAAAAGGGCCGCATTAGTTGGGCTATGGATACTCTGTCCATCATACAATAGCCTGGATTCACTGAACTTTGAGACTGAACGTTCTCGAAGGGGCGATATGCTTGTAGCTGAGTGCCTTTTCCTGTACACATTACATCTTTATACGATGATATACACATAACAGAAAGCACAGCTAATTTCACACAATAATAATTCCAAAGTGAAATAAGTATGAGATTTGGATTTCCAATAAATATACTTGAAATGTCCAATACCAAGATTTTACCACCATACAATACCAATTCAAAATACAGTATAACATATAAACAGAAGCCCATTAAGGCATTACTTATAAAGACAATCAAATATTCACAAAATGAGCAATAGTAGGTGCTACATGTACTTGACTTCAAATCTTATCACAAATATCTACCTTAAAATTAGTTCCAAGTCGATTTAAATGTTCTCAACAAAAGGGAGCTGTTTAAAAAAAATGAACCAAAAATATAGTCTAAATTACGTTTTTATTTCAATTCAATACTTATAATGGAGGGAGGGGAATTTGAATCCAGGATGTCTCCGTTGGAAATACCAAGAGGTGTCAGTTGAGCTATGAGGCTCTTAAGCCCAAAACATAGTCTAATTACTTAACATGAAATGGCATTCCGCTCATACACCAAAAAAAATATACACATGGCCCCGTGTGTGTAAAACTTAACTTTTAAAAACTACAAATATATGTATATCGATAAGTGTTCAAACTCCCATGGAACTGGGAATTGGGAATTGGGATGGCCACATTCATCTTCTACATAGCATATCATGGACTTCATAGGAATGATTCTCTTTCACCTATTCTACTTTGAAGTATATATATAATGCAAAACTTCATATATCCCTGAAGCATTTGTTAAACTCTTTCAAACCCTAAAAATATTTTCAGAACAAAGAAAAATGGGAGGCATTGATATATAATAATGTGAAGTGTACCCGTAACGGCGAAATTGCTCTCTGACAGTGAGGTCCTTAGGGTTCATGTTGCTAGGAGAAGTGTCCATGTCCATATCGACGTCCATTTCTGCTTCCGATACGTCGTCGTTTTTGGTCGTCGTTTTTGGACTTGGAGCTCAGCAAGGCTTAAACCCTAGAAAAGCTAAAACTTTGAACAAATGTAAAAACCCTGGTTTTAGGCAATAGGTACTACTGTCCACTGTAATAAAGGTAAAAAGTGAGTGCGGGGTTGGGTCGAAGCGCACCGTTTGGCTTTTGAAATCTGCGGAAGTAATTAATAATTTCACTATATAAACATTTTAAATTTTAAGTTACTATTTGGGTAAATGCTAGATTCTACTATAACTTTTCAAAAATGTCAAATTTACTCTCTAATCACAAATGACATTACACCATTTGAAAGTTCTCTACTTTTTCAAGTTTTCTATTTTCTTCTAATAAATTTTGTTAAGTGTACAGATTAAACAGTGACTACATTACAATTATATGCAAAAAAGAGAGTTTAGGTAGTCTTACAATGATTGCATTATGACAAATGTTGGACAAAATTTAGGTACTGATCCTTATGTTTCTTTCTTAAAATTCAGTCATGTGACTACGTAACTAAAAAAATAAATTTTCATCTTATGAGAAAAAATCCACATGGCAGAATTTTAAGAAAAAAACCTAAAGAATAACACCTAAGATCTGTACCTAAGTATTGCCCTTATAAGAATGTTTGAATAGTTAATGATAGATAAATAGATTTCATAAATGGAGAAAGAAGCCAAAAGGCATGAGATTTTTCAAATGATGTAATAAAGGGATGTTTGTGCTTTGGGAGCAAATTGTATTTTTTTATTAAAAAAAAAAACACTTGATTCTAGTATTCTACCTTATATTAACCCAAACCTCATCAAGTTTTTATTTATTTAAGAAGAACATATCATGTTGTTTAAATTCTTATTTTATCCTATAGATGAATCCCAATCGATTTTAAATGACATTATATTTATATATAAACTAACCTCATGCATGTGTTTAAAGGTTTTTTTTTTTTTTTTCCTTTTTGGCTTTTTAATTCTATTGTGTACTAAAAAAAATAACTTTTTTGACAAAAATATAAATTATGATGATAACATGGAAAAACGTAAGCTTTCAAAAATTTAGATCAGTCAAAAAAAAAAAAAAAAAACTCAGACTTTTATTTTTTTTATATAGCTATAGATTGTACTATTGTTTATAAAAAAGCTTTATAAAAACTGAAACATGGAAGATTGCCCACATCACTATCTTTATATACTGTAAAGACTATATAAAAAAACTAAATTGCTTCATGAGCCAAGAACTGACGATTTTTTTTGAGAGGAAGGTCGTAACAGCAATTTATTTATTGACTTGAAAATCAAAAAATAACTATTATAAGTGTTAATGGGCATCTCAGAACCACCCTAAAAAACAAAGTTATGAAAACCAATCTAACGAACCAGCTAGACTGCTCTTCAAGCTGGAAGAGTTTCCAAAATAACCACAGAAAATGGCATGGGAATCCTCTCTGATGAAGCTGCCAACACTCTCCCTTAGAATTTTGCACAACAAATCCAATGCCCACTTCATTTAGATCACCAAGTAGCAGGCGACAAATTCATCTGGATTTTTGCCTCTACGCATTTTCTCCCTACAATCATAGCATGTAACTAAACAACATAGTAAATATTTGAAGCTTTATGATGGTACTTACAACTACATACTTTCAAAACATTTTCAAATGCCGCAAAATAAAAAATAAAACAAAAATAATAATACAGAAATCTCACTGGGAAAGGATCAAATACCAGCGTGAAAAATCTGACAATTGTAGTAGTCATGACTGTATAAACTAGGCACAAAATAAGATGGCATATTCATCAAAATTACTTGCTTCAAGTTTTTGATCTCTTATCATGTCACTGGCTTGTGCAATCTAAGGCAGCATCTAATCTCCAATTCTCCCAGTTGAGGCATGGCTCCTTCATACACAAACCAGCCCTCCAAATTCTCCAGCATCCACAATTTCAAGACACGAATCCGAGGAAGTCCATTATGACAACACATCATTTTTCTTCCTATGTAGGAATCACAGAGAAGTTTGGGGATGTTTAGGCAAGTCAACTGCTCAAGAATTGGCATTGGGTCCTCCTCTAGTTGGGATACTGATAAATTGAGAATTTTGAGGCCTAAGAGGGAATTGACCAGCATCGTCTTAGTAACTGTAAGTCTGTAACCATCCAAGCAACTGTAAGTCTGCAAATACAAGTCTTACAGCTTGTGGTTCGTTGGCATGTCTCTCAAATCAAGAGTTGAATGTTGACTGAATGTATCATTTGATCTCAAATTTAGGGACTAAAAATCGGTAAATTTTGAAATCCAGTTAGCTATTGCTCCTGCCAAGGTTGAATTGCATGTCAATCCCAGTTTTCTAAGGCGAATCAACTTGTCCAAGCAAGTCTCCACATTACTCTTACAACCTATAAAAAACCCTTCCAAGGTTTGAATGTTGATTAAAGGCCCACTATTTGACTGATCAATGGACGTATCTAAATAAATCTGGTTTAGGTAGAGATGTATAAACTTTTTTGCCTTCGAAATAGAATTTAGCAAAGTGTTTATATGAGTTTACTTCACATCTCAAGTATCCAATTATAACAGATTAGCAACCGACATTGGAAGTGAATTTAAGAAAGTCCATCCCAACTCTCAAGTACGAGTACTTTAGATGCAACAATTTCCCTATGAGCAATCTAAAGCCTCTTTTATTGACAATAGTTGTAAGAAACATACCTATGTCCTATGTGTGTGTATATATATATATACACAATTGAAGTCCAATTTTATGCCATATGTCCTAAATTATTTATTTTTAGAGAGTTTTATTTCTTAATTTTGGAGTCAAATATGGGACCACATCAAAAACCAAAAAGTCTAGAATTAATGAATATAAAAAATTATAAAAAAAAATGGACAATTTACATTTTCTACCTAATAATATTCTTACAAGACTTTTTTTAAGAGTTAAAAAAAAAATATATAAGAATGACTATCAACAATATTTAAATTATATATGTAAGAATTATACTATGTATCTTAATGTATATATTTTAAGTATATCCATGTATATGCATGGGGTTACAACCAATGGCGGAGCCAGGAATTTTTCTTTAGGGGGCCATATAAATATATATATATATATATATATATTTTGGTATGAAATGTAAAATAGTAATGTGCAATTTTTTTTGGGCTTTTTCTTTTTGCTTGAAAGGCCCTAATGTATTGTTAAGTGGACCAAATTATAGACCAAAGTTTAATTTTATTGGGCATAAAAAAACTTAGGGTGGTCACAAATATTTTTTTAAGGGTAGACAATGTTTATTATCAAGTATTGGGGGACAAAATGATAAGATTATTTAAAAATTTTCAAATTATTTAAGATATTTCCAATTTTTTTTTTTTAATTTTTTCAAAACTTTGGGGGGGGCCAAGCCCCTGGTCTTTTTAATAGCTACGCCATCGGTTACAAGCTAGTTATATAGATAATTGATTAATATTTTATTTTGATAATTCAATAGTTGAGAGTGGAGGGACTTGAATCCGGGAGTATTTTATATGCTGTTAGAGTCATATGTTTTGTAATTGGCTAATTCTTTGACAAAATACATTTTACTTGTAATTGGGTAGATCTAAGATGGGTTTAATACTTCAAGAAATATGTTATTCAAGTCAAGTATAAAAGATATGAAGATTGATTCAAGAAACAAGTGAAGAAGAGTTGTTCATTAAGTCTTGACAGATAGCTTGACAGATGCCTACTATCAAAACTTAATGTGAAGCTCAATAGATAGCTCGACAAAATGACTTGATCTATCGAGACTTATGATTTTGAGTTTTTCAGATTTGAAATTTGGTCTAGGCTTTTGTAATTATTTAGGGTTTCTTTTCTCACAACCCTAAACATATATAAGGCTTATTTTAAAAGTTGTCACATACGGATATAGAGACCAAGAAACTTATTTTTTCTGTGAGAAGCTACTACGTTTTGTATGCCATAGGGTTCTGTAACTAAGTGCTTCCGGATCTTTATTATTGATGAAGTGAAGAACTTTGCAGCCAACAATATCTGTTCAAGTTGATGGAGTTAGTCACGTACTAGGATCCGTGTAAAGGGTTAGTCATAAATTGGAGATTTATGCATCAAAGGAAAGAAGACTACTACAAGATCAATACCAATTGGGTATTGGATCATAGGTTCAACTGTAGGTTGGTATTTCGAGATAGGTTAGGAGAGTTGGTAGGATTCCTTATACTTCTAACCACCTAATTGTTGATTAATGGATTCTTGGGAGTAGTGACCTTAAAATCACCCAGTGGGGTTTTTGCTTTGCGAGGTTTTCCCCATTTGTCAATAAATCATTGTGTTAAATTTATTTTCCATTGCATTTAGTATTTTTGGTGATTTATTGGTGCCTTCACGATTTGCATGCAATTGAGCCTAATTAATCAATTTGGGTAATTGAATTAATTAACCAGGGTCAAGCTATCTTAACCCAACATATGCTTTGATCAAGGAGTATCCAAAAAATGCTATTTTTTTAATGAGAGATAAAATTCATAATAAATGAATATGTACATGAAACATGCAACTATACTTTTATGTGTGAATTTTTTTTTTTAATAATTTATATAAAAAACTTATGACACTAACCCAAAAATAAAACTGAGGTGATGGGGCAAGTTGAATATATATTAATATTAATAATCTTTTTGAGGTGATAAACCCATTTTGACAAGAGAGATCAATTTTTGTTTGAACTTTAAATTGACTCAATTTAGTGATTGTCTTTGGTGGTGGTGTATGAATTTTTTGAACCAAACGTGACCCAATAATTTACTTGTTTGTCCTCCTTATTTTATGTTTCAAAACTTGTGCAACTATTTAGCAAGGGCAAATTTGGCATCACATTAAATTGGACAGCAAATCCTTCATGCTCCATTTATTTTTTGTTAATTCTTTGCTCTCTATATCATATATAGCTAAATGATATGTTTGTATCATTTAAAATTTTGTAGTTAGAACATCAAACAAAAATTTTTGTAGTTAGTCTAAAATTTTGGAAGTGATGTGTGCTAAGAACTTGAACTTTTTTTTATATTATTATCTATAATTGGACATAGTTTTTAAAGGTTGAGAGATTGCACGTAATAGAGGAAGATGATAGATAAATTTGATTAAATTTTCGTTTAGTGTTTAATTCTTTTTCAAAAAAGCCAATTTAAATAAAAGATATGGCTATTTTAAAAACTTCTTAATTCAATTGACTTTTTACTAACTTTGTTACATTTATTGTTAAATAAAAGTAATCCAATTATGCAAATCTTTTATATATATATATATATATATATATTAAAATAGTTTTTTTTTAAATGATACTTGTAACATTGTAAAATCTATTAAAAAAATTGATCAAAAATTTGAAATTTGTTGTAATTTTGAAATACTTGGTACAAAAATTAAAGTAGAACTTCATCGATGCAATAGATTTCACTTTCTTGAGTTTCCATTTCCACTCTCTTGTACTTTAAAGGCCTGTTTGGTTAGCTGAAAAAAGTATTGTTTTTTGTTTTCATTTTCCAGTTTTTAGTAGGTCCCACCATTAAAAAACTGGTTTGGCTTTAGCATTTGTATTTAGTTTTCATTTTCATCCTAAAATTTGAATTTGAATACAAAAAATTAATACAATTTTTTAGCATTTTCATTTTCTATGAATACGAATACAATGGCATATTCGCAAATATTGTAAAAACAAAAAGTTACTTTTTTTTTTGAATGATGTGATGTGTGTGAGTGAGAAAAATTACTTTTTTTAAGGCAAAAATACAAAACTGACCTTCTAACTTTCAACTTTTGTCATTTTAATCCTCTAACTTTCAGCTTTGTCATTTCAATCCCCTAACTTTCAATTTTGTCAACGTAGTATTCCATTAATTCTAAGTTATTGGCTGCCGTTAAAGTGACTTTTTTTTTTTAATATTCGGAATTAAAAGAAAAAAAAAACTGTAAAAAAAAAATAAATAAATAAGGGGACGACGTCTTTCCCTTTTCCCCGAAATCAAAATTCAAAACCCAAAGTCCATTTTTCATCTTCTAAACTTCCAAATTCCCATTTATTTCAGTTCAGGTTTAGAGCAAGAAAGAAGTATGGGTGCAACAAGTAAAGCTTCTTGGATGGTGGCAGCAAGTATTGTGCAGTTGAGGCCTTGAAAGACCAAGGTGTTTGTAGATGGAACTATCCTCTAAGGTTACTTCCCCAGCATGCGAAGAACATTATCAGATCATAATATCAAGCCAAGAAACTCTCAACTCAGTCTTCCACACAGAGCTAACAACCACACATCAAACCAAACAATACAAACAATCACAAAAGTAAAATTAACCACAAAAATCATTGAATCAAACACAATCACCATAATTCAAAATAAGAAAAAATAAATAATTATCTATCCATATCATCTAATTACCTTGAAATATCTCAAAATTCACCAAAATATCCGAATTTTTTTTTTCAAAATTAAAATAGAAGAACCTCTATCTCTCTGTCTCTCTCTCTATCTCTCTCACTCAGTCTAGAGGGACTTCCATGTCACCATCGTAGTTCTCCTACCGCAAATCCTTAGGGTCTTTCCCATCGACCGTGCAACCCACAGAGACGCACATGCCTTAACCTCCTTGGCGGTCTCAACAACGTCGTCAAGGGAGATATTCCCGTTGTGCTTAATATTCTTCATCTTCTTCTGGTCACGCTCCGGCTCCTTCAGTGCCTTGATAACTGTGAGCCGTGGCGATGGCACCACCGACACCTTGGCCTGACGATTCTGCACAGTCGGCTCACCGCAGATCGATCTTTGGGGCGAATGAACTCGTAGTACCGACCTCACCTCCGGTGACTCGGTCTCTCTCTCTCTCTCTCTCTCTCTCTCTCTCTCTCTCTCTTAAACCGACCCAGTTTTCCTCAAAATTCGAAATTCATCGGTTGTTTCGGTTTTGATTTCAGGGGAAGGGGAATGACATCGTTCCCTTTCAATGTTTTTTTTTTTTTTTTTTGAGCTTACATTTTTTTTTTTTTTTTTTTTAGTTTCTTTTAATTCCGAAATTATAATAATAATAATAAAAAAGAAAAACCCAAAACGGCGTCGTTTTGGCTCACTTAACGGTAGCAAGTAATAGAAGTTTAACATAATACTACACTAACAAAAATTGAAAGTTAGGGGACTGAAATGACAAAACCGAAAGTTAGAGGACTGAAATAACAAAATCTGAAAGTTAGAGAGTCAGTTTTGCATTTTTGCCTTTTTTTTAAAATAGAAAACAATGACCAAACTCGGGTATGATGTATTATATACTCAAATTATGTATTCAAAACAACTAACTAAACACTACCAAATGTAAAAATAAGTGCTCTTATATATATATATATATATATATATATATATATATATATATATATATATTCAAATTCATGATTTTAATATAGAATAAAGAAAATAAAAATTAATTAATACAAAAATTGAAATATTTTGTAACTTTGAAATCTATGTTTCAATAAATTTTTTTTTTTTTTTTAAAACCTTGGATATTAAAGGCCAGAAACCCATAGCTTTTAATATTGTAATTCTTATACCATAGTACCAAAATAAACTCCTCATATACTAAATTTGGTTGTATTGTGTTTGGGTTCTTGATAAATTTTTAGAGCCACAAAATAAAATAAATACAAAAACATCTCTTCCCTAACCCATCCAATCATTACAATAAAATCAAATCATTTACATCCCCACAAATTACAATTCACACGCAAACATAGACCATCGTCAAAAGACACCCTTCCTTACTACCTTAAGAATTAAAAATTAAATCCAACTTCATGCAAAAGCAAAATCATCTGTTTAATAGTGAGAAATAAAAGATACCCATAAAAAAAAAGGGAAACAAACTTCCTAATAACTAGCCGTTCAAAAAGGAAAATCCTAATAACCATAACATAAATACAACAAGAAAAAAATACATATTAAGAGAGACTTCACATAAAATTATCCAATTGCCAGCATATAAATTAATTCCAATTCACTTCAAAACAGAATTAAACCAAAAACCCCAAGAAACCACGGTCACAAAGCAACAAAAGCCATAAAATCGCAAATAGATGTCGATAAGTTTGAGATTCAAAAAGTGAAAAAAAAAAAAAAAAAAGAATGAATGAAAGATAAGAAACCCAAGTACGTATTCAACTAATGGATGAACGCTCAATTTGAATTTATATAGTGGGAAAAAAGAAGTTTATCTAAAATCAATGATTTTAAAAATTAGTAAATATGACTTAGTTTTTAACTATTATGTGTGTGAGGGCAACTTGGGACAATTAAAAAGTCAAGCCCAAACAGAAGAATCATATGTTAGTAGTAGTATAGATAGATAAAAAAATGTTAACCAAACCAAAAAAAAAAAAAAAAAAAAAAGATAGATAAAAAAAATAAGAATTTTGTTTGGTTTTGTTTGTAGTGTAAGGGGGGCTAAAATTACATTGGTACCCCTAGAACTAGAAGCATATACAAAGTCAAATAAGTGTAAGACTTTTTGGTCTTTTTATATTAGTACTTTTTAAAAACCTAATGGTTTGTAGTTACGCTCTTATCCTTAAAAGATAAATATAACGTAAATAATTATGAGGTTTTTTAAATTTTTTTTTTTTTTTTACTTTTTTATTTTTTTTATAGCCTTCTTAATCTCACTCTTACTCCAAGTACTCCCATTTACTATATATACACTAGTTTGGGTTGCATGTGCAAGTTAGATGTTGCCCTTAAGTGAGAAAATTATAGATAAGATTTGTTATTGGTTTTAAACTAGATCCATCATTGAGATCACTTTTTTATCCATCAATAGGAGCTTGCCGGATAAGATTTGTTATGAACTTAATGTGGAAATGTTGTAGACTTAGTTTTTTTTTTTTTTTTTTTTGATCTATAAGGAACCAAGATCTTGGAATTTGTGAAAATATCATAACAACAACAAGATGTTACAATATTTTCACAATACATTTATTTCGAGTTTGTCCTAGTCTTATATTTTATTGTTTAATTTTAACCTATAAAAAATTGACACCTCCATAATTGTATTCGTAGCATTATTGTTTATATCTGAATAAAACTAGGGACACGCCAAGTTTCACAATATATTGATGAGTGTAGGTGATTAACACTTTATGCCCAATACTTATTATATGGACCCATAAATTTTAGTATATTACTTACACTTGCACAAGTCACTAAGTTGTGAAATTGGGTATGAAAATAGATGGTGTTGGTAATATTATTGTATTATTTGGGTGTTGTCCTAAGACAATATGGCTAAAAGAATAAAAGTATGAAAAACAATTTTCACATGCTACAAAAAACAAGGGCTATAGTGGCGTTTCCTTTGATCTATAGTGGCGCCACAAAACATAACTAATGTATCACTACTATAGACCTATATCAGCATTTTACAAAAATGCCACTTCGGATTGGGTTATAGTAGCGTGTTACAAATGCCACTATAGGCATTTGTAAGACCAGGACCTATAGTGGTGTTTTTGAAACATTGCTATAGGTCCCTCAATTTTTTTTTTTTTTTTTGGGTTGGGCTATAGCAGTGTTTTACAAACGCCACTATAAGCCTTTGTAAGGCTAGTACCTATAGTGTCATTTTTGAAATGCTACTATAGACCCTTCCAAACGTTGCTATAGGCCAAAACCTATAGCAACATTTTCCCTAAACGCCACTATAAGGTACCTATAGTGGCATTTTTTTTATAAATGCCACTATAACCCCTGTTTTTTTGTAGTGACAATAGTTTAACCATCTTTCATTACTTATCTGGGCCACCATTGACATTCTTGTTTTATTTACTAATAGCAACTAGCTATCTCAACAGTCATGGAGTTTTTGTGAAATTCTTTGTCACTAGACTTATTATGGCAAAAAAGGGTGCATGATCACATGACTAGGCATTAATTTGGCACTTAATGACACTAATGCAAATGGATGAAAAGACTGTTTTAAAAAAAAAAAAAAAAAACTTGATAAATCAAAATGAGAATTTTCAAACTTTAGAGACCAAAATAAAAACAACCCCAAACTTAAGGGATAAAAATATAATTTAGTCAAAAATGTATTTAAACAAAAAGGTGATCTCTTTGTGAGAGATATATATATATATATATATATATATATATATATATATATATATATATATATATATTTATATATATAAAATTTCATTTAAAGAAAGCACAAAGTGAAGCAAGAAGATATGGAAATTACTCGTGTTGTTTTTGAGCTTTTTGCATTGAAAAAAAGGAAAAAGTTTGGCTTCAAATTGGTTTAGAGCTATCTTGCTCCAATCCTTGATGTGAATTAGATTGAAGATACCATCCATGTGTAGTTTTAGTCATATGACATTTTAATGGGTCGTGTGACTTGTTTAAATAATACACATGGATTTGTTTGAAAAAATAGCTCCTAACTAATTTAAAGCCAAACTTTGTCTGAACAAGAATGCCTGCTTTTATAAGTTCTTGCCTTTCCATTATGAGTTGTTGCATTCTTATCAAACCAGATATGGTATATTCTAGCAAACCATTGAATTTATCAAATCCACATTAAAGGTTTTTCCCTTCAACTTACCGATTACCCATTTTAGCCCATTCATAGTGACCCCAATTTGCCTGCTAATCTGTTAAGCACTTGATTAAGGGGATTTGATAGATTGGTGCGTTGTGGGGGAAATGGAATAGAATAGTTCTTCCGAGGGAAGCAACCTCCAAAAATTGAGAGAGAGAGAATTAGAGAGGGAAAATCAGTTGCCTTATAGCTTGATCTCATTGTTACAATTCATCAATCTTTTTTACATCTAGTCTCATGCATAAGACTTTCCAACTGTAACTACTTATCTAACTAACTAGTAACCAATTTTCTAACTGACACTTAACTACAATGACAGCACATTCAACACATTTCTAATTGAATTGAGCATGTGCACATATTGCTACTACTGGTCTGTTGCTAAGCACTTGCTATTTGTTGCACAATCACACACACACTCCAATTCATTACTCTTAGCAGTAATAACTTAAGACCTTACTGCTACTCTTAACATAATCAAACACAATTGCACAATCCTATTACACAATCCTATTCTATATTCTTTTGCTGAAAGACCATTTGAAGAATAAATAGGCTCTAAATTCTATCTCATATCTACAGTATGTAAACAATGATTAAATTCTCATTGAGCATGTTTTCTCAAGTGGATGGTATGCATTCAATGGCAAGCTAGTATTTAGTTCTAATCCTTAAGCTAATTTTTGAATGCATTAATAGGTAGAACTCACCCAAAAAAATACCTTACTTTGATTTCGGGCTAGCAATTTCAGCATGGTTAGTTTTATTTAGCCAAAGGGTGTTCAACAACATATTCTTCAATATGCTTCTTAAAGCTTAAAATATATTGAATGTCTTCTTAAAGCATATGGATATTCAATTGTTGGCAACTTGATCTACATAAAGGGAAGGAAAGCTTTTCACTCTAAGCTTTGGGAATCTGTGGCAGGAAAGGGAGGTGCGATTTCTAGTTTCACTAAGTCTCATATTACATATAGTACTCATCATTTTTGGCAAATAGAGAAAATTTGCCAGTAGAAGAAGGATCAGAATTGTCCTGTGGTGTGTCTATTTGATGGCTGACTCAGTAGCAACTGTTGCCTTATGTGTCATTTCAAAAAACCTTGGGGATGTCAATGATATCAAATATAAATATATTTTTCAGATAATTGCATTTTTTGGCCACCATTGCTTCTGTTGCATTTGGGTGGTATTATTACTACTTATTCCTTGGAAGATAATAAGTTTTGGTTATGGCACTCGCTTGGCTTAGGTGTCCAAACAAGGGTGTGGTACTTCATATTTGGATTATAGCCTTGACCGGTTCTCAACTCTTCATTCTATCAATTTTGATGTTTTTTCCAGGAATTATCAAGTATAGGGAGAGGACATGAGCCTCAGTTCGGCAAGCAATAAGCAACTCAGAGAATCCATGATCACTTGTGATCCCGGTCCAATTATTCCAAATTTATGCGGGAATATACTTTAAGAAGTTTGAGGGATTTCATGCGACAGTAAATGAGGCAGGTGATGAATCTTCCACTTATCAAGAATGACTCCATTCTAGATGCAACTGAATTGGTTACTGCCTACCACTTTAAACTTTCAAGTGCTTTTTTGTTGACCTCATCCTTGCTATGATGATAGGGACCACAACAAATTTTTGTTCAAAGAAATTTGTTAAAATAAAAATTTTGAAGTGATAGAGATGGAACTTGGGTTCTTGTATGATGTGCTCTACACCAAAGCAACCATAATACATTCATCCCAAGACTGGGGTCTCCACATGTTTGTTTCCTTTTCACTAGTATTATGCCAACAGTCTTCTCAGTTATTGACAAGCATAAGTACTCCTCTAAGTCTTTGGTTTACTAAACATGCAACCATTTCCATCAGTCGAGCCATTACTTTTATTCAACTACCTAAACAACCCAGATGCTCAAATTCCACGTCACGATTCAATCTACTGAGCTTTTCCATCAAAGATAAGCCTGTCATCTTTTATGGAATCCAGAAGCTCCTTTGCATTGATAAAGTCCTAGAAATGAATGAGTACACCACCTGTTCCTGTGGATTTGAAAGAATTGATATTCCACAATCTCAAAGTAATCTGAAACCTCTTTTTATTGATAATAGTTATAAGAAACATACCTATCTCTTGGCTAGGAAAATCTTGCACACCCATTAAGTTTTAATTTCCTCCAATATTTCACATTGGAAATTATATAGATAATTGACTAATATTTTTATTTTTGATAATTCAATAGTTGAGAGTGGATGGACTTGAACCTTGGATGGTGTCTGTTGAGCTAAAAGGGGTATTTTATATGATTGTATTTTATATGCTTTGATTACATGAAAGGGGTATCCAAAGTATGTTGTTTTTTTTATGAGCAATGAAATTCATAATAAATGTATGTGTGCTATGTTGTTTTTTTTATGAGCAATGAAATTCATAATAAATGTATGTGTGCACATGCAACTATACTTTTATGTGTGAGTTATTAAAAAAAAGAAACTTATGACACTAACCCAAAAAAAGAGCTAAGGTGATGAGGCTAGTTAAATATATATTAATAATAAATTTTTTTAAGGTGATAAACCCATTTTGATAAGGGAGATCAGTTTTTGTTTGAACTTTGAATTGACTCAATTGAGTGATTATCTTTGGTGGTGGTGCCTGAATTTTTTGAACCAAATGTGTCTAGTAATTTACTTGTTTGTCCTCATTTTATATTTTTAAAGCTCGTGTAACTATTTAGCAAGGGCAAATTTGGCAACACATTAAATTGGGCAGTAAATCCTTCACTTCCATTTTTTTTATAAAATTTTTTACTCTCTATATCATATATAGCTAAATAGTAAGTTCTTCTCAAAAAAAGAAAAAAGAAAAAAGTAAGTTTGTATCATTTAAAATTTTGTAGTTAGAACATCAAACAAATTCTTTTATAGTTAGTCTAAAATTTTGGAAGTGATGTGTGTTAAGAACTTGAACTTTTTATTATTTATAATTGGACAGTTTTTTTTTTTTTTTTTTTTTTGTTTTGAGAGAGGGTTTTAACCTATGACGTCCACTCCTGATGATATCTCTTTATCATTAAACCAAGACACCAATCAGTTTTTGGTGTAAGCGAGGATTGAATCCCAGATCTCTTATTCAACCATTAAAGACTTTACCAGTTAAGCTAACTAGAACCCACTAATTGGACATAGTTTTTAAAAGTTGAGAGATTGTACATAATAGAGGAAGATGATAGATAAATTTGACTAAATTTTTGTTTAGTGTTTAATTCTCTGTTTGTCTTTTTTAGATGAGACGATTTAAATAAATGATAAGGCTATTTTAAAAACTTCTTAATTTAGTTGACTTTTTACTAACTTTGTTACATTTATTGTCAAATAAAAGTAATCCAATTATGCAAATGTTATATATATATATATATATATATATATATATATATATATATATATATATATATATTAAAATAATATTTTTAAAATGAAACTTGAAACAAAATCTAAAATGGACTTGAAGTCTCTTAAAACATTTGATACAAAAATTGAAATATATTGTAACACTATAAATCTATTAAAACAATTGATCCAAAATTTGAAATTTATTGAAATACTTGGTACAAAAATTAAAGTAAAACTTTATCGATGCAAGAGATTCACTTGCTTGAGTTTGTACTTCCACTCTCTTGTACTTTAAAGTAATTTTAAAAGAAAGTAATACCTAACACAGAATTTAATATGGACTTGAAATATCTAGAAACATTAATACAAAAAATTGAAATATGTTGTAACTTTGAAATCTATGTTTCAATAAAAATTTAAAAGAACCTTGGATATTGTCAATCTTCTACCATTGTACCAAAAAAACTCCTCATGTACTAAGTTTGGTTGTATTGTGTATGGGTCCTTGAATTGAGCATGTGCATATATTGCTACACTGGTGTACTGGTTTGTTACTAAGCACCTGCTATTTGTTGCACAATCACACACACACTCCAGTTCATTACTCTTAGCAGTAATAACTTAAGACCTTACTGCTACTTGTAACATAATCAATCACAATTGCACAATCCTTTTCTATATTCTTTTGGTGAAAGACCATTTGAAGAATAAATAGGCTCTAAATTCTATCTCATATCTGCAGTATGTAAACAATGTTTAAATTCTCATTGAGCTTGTTTTCTCAAGTGGATGGTCAGCATTCATTGGCAACCAGTATTTAGTTCTAAACTTCTAATCCTTAAGCTAAATTTCTGAATGCATTAATAGGTAAAACTCACCCAAAAAAAAAAAAAAAAAAAAAAAAAATCTTACTTTGATTTCAGCCTAGCAATTTCATTATGGTTAGTTTTCCTTAGCCAAAAGGTGTTCAATAACTTATTCTTCAATGTGCTACTTAAAGCTTAAAATATATTGAATTTCATCTTAAAGCATATAGATATGAAGCTTTATCAATAAGCTGTGTTGTTACCAGAATGTAAGAAATAGCTTTTATAGGTTTATCCTTACTTAACAATTTCTGTCAGTTTAAAATGTGATTCACCAACGGGTTCAGCTGCATGGCCAAAGATGCTGGTATAAGGGGAGATGGAAGAAAAAGTATTTATAAACAAAGCCTGGCAAGGCAAATAAAAATTTGCAAATTGAAGGTGGATGTTGTTGCAAGAGCATGAAGAAACTAAACTATTAGCTTCTAGTAGTAAAACTCGAATTCATGAGGAGTTTCCGTGAATCCACAAGGAGTTAACTGGAATCCACCAGAGAAAGAATTTGATATAAGTCTATTACGTCTAAAACCCTAATTCGTACTAATTACACGATTAGGTGACAAAATACCGAAATTTACCAAAAATGGCAGAATTGAGTTTAATGCAGAATCATAAACTATTGACTCTATGGGTCATCGAAAATAAGCGGGACTTTATTTTAACTTTTGAGCAAAAAGTTATTAAGGAAACAAACATTACTATAAACGGTAAAAACGCATTTTTTGGGGCCTAAATGAAGCAATTCGCCATTTTCAGAGGATATCTCATGACAACGCGACGCTATTGCTCAGAAGGCCATTTTGCTTCAGCTCGCCAAATTTCATGCAATTCTGACTTTGAGGCCCATGATTTCTACTAGTGCCTTTTTGCCTTACACGATGATTTTAGGCTCGCATCAAAGTTCGTAAAGGCCATGGCGGTCTATTCTATATCAGTGCATTTAGGAAATCAAAGGAATATTTTGACTTTGAAAACCAAGATAATCCCATAATCTATATCTATATATATCTAAAAGTTGAAGTGTAGCATTATTGTTGCTATGCTCCTGTTGAGCCATATTAGCGGTTATGCCATTATTTTCATTTCATTAATAAACAAAATTATTTTATTTTCATTATTTTTCTATTAGTCTTTTAATGATTCCACAACTTCCACTTCAGCTTCCATAACACTCCCGACTTTCTCTTTCCATTGTTTTCAACTTCCCATATATGCTCTTTAGAGCATTCATATCAAGAATGCTAAAAAATATAGCATTTAGCATCTCAAAATACTACTTTATCTATTTTAACATCCAACTTTATAATACATTTAACATCAAAGGTTTTATATTTTTTACCACTTCATTAAAATATAATTTTTTTTATTCTTTTTTATTCTCTACATCTTTACCTCTCTCTTTCTCTATGTATTTCTTCTCCCAAACAAAATCACCCAAGCCGCCAGCCACCGCCATCGCCGCCCACCGCCATCATCATAATACTCAAGCCACCACCAACATCAGAAACCCAACCCACTCCTATTGCCCACCGAAACCCACTACAAAACACATCGAAATCCACCGTGAAACAAACTAAAACCCACCGCAAAACCCAACCCAACTCACCGCCACCGACCACCACCACCCACACCAACTACCACAGCCACCGATACCCATTGCCAAACCCACCAATACCCAACCCACAAACCCAAAATCAAATCACAAACTCAAACCCACTTCGAAATCAAACACAAATCCAAACTAAAATCCCTTCTTTTCAAACCTTAACAACCAAACCCAAATAAAAAATCTCATTTTTCAATTCCCAAACCCACTGATCAAATAGGGAGCCAAAAAAGAATAGAAAAGGAAAGTAGAAAGAGCTTGAGAGAAGAGAGAGTTCAGCCTTGAGATTCCCATGGTGAAGGTGGTGGTGAGTGATGGCGTGCTTGTGGAGATTGTCCATGGAGGTTCAGCCTTGGAGGGGAGGAGCTTAAAATGTAAAATAGAGAGAAATAGAAGCTATGGGAAAGTGAGAGAGGAGAGAGAAGAAAGAAGAGAAAAATAAAAAAGAGAGAAAAAGTGAACATTGATGACTCACTGGAGTTGCGTGTCAAAATTTTTGGCATTTGAAATCTTTGATGTAGTGGGTATTTTTGTGTGTTGGTGGTAAAATTTGGTTTTTAGCATTTTTAGCATTCTTGATAAGAGCATTCGCATTGGGCCTATGAAATGCCAACTTCAAGCCCAATGGAGCTCAACATTCAGAAGTGAAAAATTGCAAAAAGCCAAATTTTTTTGCTATCTTTGCTACAAGTGCAATTCTAAAGGTAGAATTACATCGTAGCTAAATGGTAAACTGATTATTATTTAATTCTCTCTCTCTCTCTCTCCTACTTTTTATTATAAACAATTTCAACACTCTCTCTCTCTCTCTCTCTTTTGTTATTTTTCATTTTCTCTACTCTCTTCCTTCTCTCTTCGGACTCAAAACCCATAGCCACCACACCATAGTGAGCCGCCACTCCCATTATTTATCCTCTTTCTTGTTGCAGATCGGCCTGGCTAATGGCAGCGACACGGCTTACTTTTTCTCTTTGGTTGACGACGGTGACATGGGTCGGTGAGGTTGTGGGTTTGGGTTTTAGGCCGGTGGGTGGTGGCGGCGTGGTGTCTTTCATGTGGGTTTGTTCAGTGGGATTGTGTTGGATTTTTGGAATGGGTTTTGATAGGGTTTGCTATGGGTGGGTTTTGATGGTTTGGGTTTACCATGGGTTTGGGTCCGGGTCTAGGTCCGGGTTTGCTACCGTGGGTTTTTTTTTTTTTTTTTTTGTTTTTTTTTGTTTGTTTGTTTGTTGTAGTGTTGATGGTTAGAGAGGGTGGTGTTCTTCAGATTTTCAGTGGTGGTGGTTGGTTGGTTGGTTCGGTGGTATGGGTTTGTGGTGAGTGGTGGAGGGGTTTGTTGTTTTAGGTTTATGGTTGGTGGTGTTTATTAATTGTGGTCGTGGGTTTGCCACCATGGGTCTAGGTTTCGCTTGCTATGGGTTTGGGGTTTGCTCATGGTGGTGGGGACAGTGGGTTGCTGCATTTGGTGTTGATGGTGGCTTGGTGCTATAGTCTCTCCACTTCTTTTTTTTTTTTTTTTTTGGGTGTTGATGGTAGATTATGGGTTGCTGGTGGTGGTGGTGTCGGGTGTGTGTAGTGCGGCGATGGTGGGCTTGTGGTGACGGTGGTTTCATAGAATTTGTGGTTGTTCTTGAAACGTAAAGAATGAGAGAGAAAGAATAAATAATGTGTTGTATTCTAAATGGTAGTGATTTTGGGATATATTATTTTATTGGGTAGATATATTATTTTAATGAGTAGAATAGGAAAATAAAAGTTGGGATGTTGGGTATGTTGTAAAATGGTATGGTATAAATGATAATGTAGCTTTTTGAGATGGTAAAATAGGATAGGGTGAAATTCTTGGATGCGAATGCTCTAAGAATGCTCTTAATGCCTCAAACTCTTCCTCTTCTCCTTTCTTGCCTCTTCCTCTCCTTATTAAATCCAACTAGTTTATACCTGTTTAGTTGCCACCACCACCACTATAAAATCAAAGAGATAATATATAAACCGTTAGGCGTCCTGTTTCTCTTAACTAGAAGATGAATGGTTTTGGATTTAGCTCTTGCCAAATAAGAGCTCATTTCAAAGCAATGATCCTATATTCTTGAGTGGAGATATTGCTCTATTCCTTAAAACCATATGGTATGTCAAGTGTGTTTTATATATTGGAGTATTATGACTTTTTATTTTTATGTATCTTTTACAATGAATTGTTGTTAGGCGAAATGGTTTGATCTCTATTTCTATACTAAAGGTAATCCTAATATTTGCAATTCTATGTTTCCATGTATTTAATAAAATGTCTATAAGAAGAATTAAAATAAATCAAAGAAACTCGGAGAAAGAGACAATACAAGAACAAATAGGAAAAATGAATTTTGAATATACTATTATGTTAGTAAACTTTATACATAAAAAGGTTTTCAACACTATGAAAAATTCCTAAGGTGTGTTTCATTGAATTTATTGTAGCAATGAAGATGGTAAAAAGAATATTAGGGAACAATAATTTTGATATATTATCCTCTTCTCCATTAACTCGTTCTAGCAGTTGTAGATTTTTCCCCCTTTTTACCACTTGGATTTCAGAATTTGAAATAATGAACAAAGATTTGCATAACGTATACTTCATATTGGGATGCATTGCATCAAAAAATGAAAAGACGTACAATAATTTTGATACATTATCCTCTTCTCCATTACATGTTCTAGCAGTTGTATATTTTTTTCCCCTTTTACCACTTGGATTCTAGAAATTGAAATAAAGAACAAATATTTGCATAACATATACTTCATATTGGGATGTATCGCACCAAAAAATGATAAGATATATAATATATTTATATTACAAATAATCTTTATTTTCATTATCCACATCATCTTTGCCAAAATAGAATAAAATATCTAAAAATTTAGTGTCTCTAAAATAATCGAAGTCCTATCTCAAACAGTTCATTGAATATAGAAGTCATCAAACACTATAAGAAGGACCCTTTGTTCTATATTTTTTTAATTACTTTAAATTACAATCAATTGTCTCCTCCTCCATTATATTAGAGAAAAAAAAGTTTAGGTTTTAATTATTTTTTTATTACTTAATATCAATAAGTCATAATAATCATTCAAATAATAGTTACATTCTTACTCATGTCAATTTGAATTCATTGTTTTTGTAAAACAATGTTTACTCTACACTATTTAATTATGAAGTATCTACAGTATGTCATATATTTGATGGCTAATTTAAATGATTTCTTGACAAAATTTTGTTTGAATAATTTAATAAGTTATGTTATATATATTTGGTTATTTGTTTTAGAAATTGTAGTTTATTAACTTATGTGGCAAGAATTTCTTTTGACGATTCACAAAATGATTCTTAATGAATTATTATCATAAATTTTTACTTTAAAATATGTACCATAAAATGATCATTAACAATATCCCCACGCATTGCATGGGTCTACGATTAGTTGAAAATAATAATTACGACACCAAATTCAAAAAATCTTAATTACAAGTCACTTCAGAGTTCTCAAAAAAGCATTGCTAAGTGATAGGAAAAAAAACTACATAGACAATTTAATATAAAAAATGGGTTTTCTCCAAAGAAAAAAAAAGGCAAATTAAAAAAGGATAATTATATGTTTCTACTTACTGTTTATGTAAAGTCTACTATTGTACATGTTAGTATTATGCCGGTGCGATGCATTGCTTAACTAAAAATTATATATAAATTGAAACTATATTAATAATTAGTGAGACACATGACAAAAACATATTAATTTTATAACATGTGATACTTATATAATTTTAATAATAAAATATTATAAATTCATAATATAATATTGTAGGGTTAAGGGCCCAAATTATATATTGGGCTTTGGGCCTTGGCCGAGAGTATGAGCAGTTCGAGGAGGAACAAATAGTAATGAATGGTTCGGACCCAGGACTTAACGAGCAAAATACGAATGGGAGGGTGGTTCGAGGAGTAATATCTCCTTAGACATGATTATACTTTGCTCAAATCAGTATTCCAACAATCAAGGTGACCTTCTAGGAAGCTCCAGCGATAAGGACGTGCAGCATACACATATAAGGGTAATGGGAACTTAGAAATATCTAAGGAAAAGATGTTACCACCGCATTGAATGCATTACGACTACTTTTTTGGCCGCATTTGTGGAGAAGATTCCCGAACAAGATCGCCTTGGCCACCACAACTCACAAAAAACCAAAGAGGGTGTCCGATGGGACAGGTACTCAAGTAAGAGCTCAGATGACTAACAAGTGTAGGATCAAGATGATCCAAAGGGAACTATATAATGTAAGGGACCTTCCATGAGGAAGGGAGGGGGAAAAATAGAGAAATAATATTGTAGCAATCAAAATTATACTTGTACCCAATCGTTATTGATTTGTATGAAAAAATACCTCCTCTAACAGTGAATTCATTCAGCTTTATGTTATTGTTCTTGTTTGATCATCTTTTAAATCCATACTAGTTATTGTCAAATTCATTAGGGTCTAGTTCTTCGACCCACTCTCTACAAATTTATTGTCTTGGGCTTATTGGGCCAAGATTCCTTACATCTTGGGCTTGGGCTACAAACCGTGTCCTTACAATTGGTGCCGTCTGTGGGGAGAACTTCTATAATAGTGAGTATGACACATTTAACTATGGTAGGATCAGGTCCCCATTAAGGAGAATCCATGGGTTCCAGGCGATAAGATGACTTCCTTAACCTTGAACGTAAGCGAGATCGAGAAGGTAGCATACACACCATACATATTGGTAAAAGTCATTCTCAAGTTGGGAGTCACATCTCTCAAGAGCAGAACAATAGAGCCATGCAAAGGGAGATTGACAATTTAAAGAAGAAGCTATGCCATGCACAATGTAAACAAACTCCTTCCAGTTCTAACGTCTCCTCCAATGATGAAGAGGATGCTAGTTATAGGCAAAGGTCAAGAACTCCACCAAACGAGTCTTTCTCCTATGATGAAGAGCACTACCACAAGCGAAGATACAAGAGCCCGCCTCATAAAGGCTTAGGAAACGATGCTATAAGTTGAATCAAATCTCCAAATCACCTTTCACGCGCAAGATAGAGAGGGCAAAACTTCCTCGGCGATTCCATCAGCCCACGTTCACCATTTACAATGGTTAAACAGATCTTGTAGAACACGTGAGCCAGTTCAACTGGAGGATGACTATCCACTCTAAGGGCAAGGCTTTGATGTGCAAAGTATTTCCCTCTAGTTTGGGACCTGTGGTGATGAAATGGTTCGATGGTCCGAGGGCTAATTCCATAGATTCCTTTAAGGAGCTTACCTGGGCCTTTGGCTTTCATTTTATCACGTGCAGTAGGGTATCTCGGCCTTTGGACTCACTACTGTCCTTATCCATGCGAGAGGGGGAGACCTTGAAAACGTACTCGGATAGATATTGGGAGATGTACAATGAGATAGATGGTGACTTTGATGACGTGGCCATCAAGACTTTTAAGGTTGGCCTCCTTGCCGAGCACGGTTTAAGAAAGTCTTTGACTAGTAAACTTGTTGCCAGTGTGTGCTAACTAATGGACCAAATTAATAAATACAAGAGGGTTGAGGAAGACCAACAACAAGGGAAAGGTAAAGCGAAGGTTATCCCTTAGGAGAAGAGAGATTTTAGGTCGGATCAATTCAATAATAACCGACCTCGGAGAGATTTATTTGGGACGGTTAGGGTCCGCCAACACCCAAGCGGTTAATCTTTGTGTTTCGAGAGCCGATGCACCAGTAATCGGAAAAGATTAAGAATGAGCCGTTCTTCAAATGGCCAAATAAGATGGCAGGAAATCCCATGAGACGCAACTAGAGCCTTTATTGCCACTACCACCAGGACTAGGGACACACCACCGAGGACCGCAGAAATTTGTGTAACCATTTGGACCAGCTAATCCGAGAAGGAAAATTGAAGCAGCTCTTGCATCATTCCAAAGTGGCCAAGGGAGCCAGGCTGGTTCGGAACCCAGAGAGATGCTTCTTCAAGACCTCCTCTAGGAACGATCAATGTCATCTTTGCTACTCCAAGGAGTATCGGCTCCTACCCTTCCAAAATGATGTTCATGGCTCGGCTACCAACCGAGGGTGCTAATTCAGGGCCAAAGAGGGCTAAGATGGATATCCCACCAGCATTGAGTTTCTCGACGAGGACAAAATTGCGACCATCCACCACATGATGACGCTTTAGTGATCACGCTTAGGATTGGGGGGTATGACGTGAAGCGAGTGATGGTGGACCCAAGCGGTGTAGCCGAGATCATGTACCCCGACTTATACAAGGGGCTAAACTTAAGGCCTAATGACTTGATAGCCTACAACTCTTCTTTGGTGAGCTACAATGGGAAGACTGTCATCCTAAGAGGTTAGATCAAACTACCCGTGCAAGCGGGTTCAGAAGTGGTGGAAGTAAACTTCATCATGGTGGATGCTTATTTCCCCTACACGGCCATGGGTTTGGCTTCATGCCCGGGAGGCCGTCTCTTCCACTCTGCACCAAAAGGTGAAATATCCGTCAGAGGGTCGCATTGAAGAAATCGTGGGGAGTCAATCCATAGCTAGGTAATGCTTGATGGCTGCCATCTTACATAAACCTCAAGTGGAGTCCTCATCTTCTAATCAAAAGGGCTTATAGCAATTAAAAGCTCTGGGGTTACCTATCAATGGATCGATCGAGGAGGCCAAGTGTGAAGATTTAGAAAAGGTTGCTATAGGTGATGATCAGGAGAAGTTCTTTCAGGTTGAAGCTCATTTGCCTCTTGAAGAGAAGGAAGAGTTGGTAGAATTTCTAAGTAGAAACGTTGATGTGTTTGCATGGGACACTTATGAAGCCCCGGGGGTGGATCCAAACTTCATCTGTCATCATTTAAATGTTAATTCATCCATCATTCCCAAAAAGCGATCACTTCGCATCTGTCCAAAGAATATGCAGATCTTTGTCGGGGATGAGGTGATGAAGCTCAAGCAGGAAGGGGCTATCAAGGAAGTTTTCTACCCCGAATGGCTAGCCAATATTGTGGTGGTGAAAAAGAAGAACGGGAAGTGGCGAGTGTGTGTGGACTTCATAGATCTGAATAAGGCTTGCCCAAAAGATCCATTCCTTATGCCTCAAATAGATCGGTTGTTAGATGCAATGGTGGGCCATCCTTGGATGAGTTTCTTAGACGCCTTTCAAGGGTATCATCAAATACCACTTGCCTTGGACAATCAAGAAAAGACAGCTTTTGTCACTCCCATTGGAAACTACCACTACAAGGTGATGCCCTTTGACTTAAAAAACACAAAGTCTACCTATCAAAGGATGATGACGAGAATGTTTGAACCACAGTTGGGCAAAAGTATTGAAGTCTATATAGATGAAATGGTGGCGAAGAGTAAGGTGGTGTCCGAGCACGTTGGAGACCGGAAACATCTTTGAAATTCTAAGAAAACACAAGTTGCGCCTAAACGCTTCCAAGTGCTCATTTGGTGTAGGATCAGGCAAGTTCTTGGGATACATGGTGACTCATAAGGGAATTGATGTCAACCCCGATTAAATCAAAGCCATTAACAGTTTGCAACCACCTTGGAATCCCAAAGAGGTCCAGAAGGTTACCGGAATGACTACTGCCTTAAATCGATTTATTTCACGGTCGGCGGATAGATGCAGACCTTTCTTCCCCCCGATGAATAAGTAGAAGGGATTTGAGTGGACCAAGGAGTGTGCTTTGGCTTTCCAAGAACTTAAGGAATATCTATCTCAACCACCTATCATGTTCAGTCTTGAGGTAGATGAGGTCTTGTTTGCCTATATCATTTGTGGCCCTTCATGCCGTAAGTTTGGTATTGATACGAGTTGATAGTGGCATACAACGGCCAGTTCATTGTGTGAGCAAGTCACTACATGAGGCCGAGGTTCGTTATCTACCATTGGAGAAAGCCATCTTGGCGGTGGTGTATGGTACACAAAAGCTTCCCCATTACTTCCAAGCACACACAGTTGTTGTCCTAACTCGGCTTCCATTTAGGGCTATACTTCGAAGTGCTGATTACATGGGGAGGATTGCTAAATTGGGCACAATTCTAGGGGCTTTTAACATTAAGTATATGCCTCGTACCTCTGTCAAGGGCCAGGTCCTCACGGACCTAGTGGCCAAGTTCGCTGAACCCCCATTAGAAGAAGTGGCAATGACACGTAACATGGATGGAAAATCGGTTGACACAATCTCCCTACAAGAACCTTTATTCTGGAAGGTATACGTTGATGGTGTAGCAAATCAAAGGGGCTCTGAAGTAGGGCTAGTTCTGATTTTTTCTGAACAAATCACCATTGAAAAGTCACTAAGATCGGGCTTCTCGGCTACAAATAATGAGGCTGAATATGAAGCTCTACTGGAAGGAATGTCCATGGTTCAAAGAATGGGGGGAAAGGCAGTAAAGATGTTCTCGGACTCAAGACTGGTTGTTGGCCAAGTGAAAGGCGAGTTAGAGGCAAGAGATGAGAGAATGCAAGGGTACTTAAGTCAAGTTAGGCATTTGCAATCAAATTTTGAATAATTCAACCTATTGCATGTCCCTAGAAGTGGAAACACATATGTTGATTCCCTAGCCACGCTTGCAACCTCCTCGGCCCAGAGTTTATCTCGGGTTATTCTTATAGAGGACTTGTGTAAACCCACGGAGGTAAGGGGAAAGGCGGTCCATGTTCACCAAGTCAAAGTAGGGCCTAGCTGGATGGATCCCATAATACTATTCTTGAGGGAAGACATCTTGCCGGAGGGTAAATCGGAAGCTGAAAAAGTACAGAGAAAGACACCTCGTTTTTGGCTATCCAAGGACCGAAAATTGTACAAACGCTCATTTTCTAGGCCATATCTACTCTACATACACCCCGAGGCATCATAATTACTCCTTGAAGAATTGCATGGAGGGATTTGTAGAAGCCACATGAGAGGCAGATCTTTATCTCAGAGCCATCACACAAGGATTTTAGTGGCTAAATATGCAGAAAGAAATGCAAGAATATGTCAAGAAATGTGATCAATGCTAAAGATTTGCACCAAATATACATCAGCCAAGAGGAGTCCTTAACCCCCTATCTAGCCCTTGGCCATTTGCTTAATGGAGGTCAGACATCGTTGGCCTTTTCCCTAAAGCAAGAGGGAAACAAGAGATATTTGCTTTGCTGGTCCCACACGAGACTACTTCACTAAGTGGGTTGAAACTGAGCCTTTGGCAAATATCAGGGACGTGGATGCCAAGAAATTTTTTGGAAAAACATTGTCACATAGTTCGGGGTCCTTCGTACTCTCATCTCGGACAATGGCCTTCAATTCGACAAGAAATCTTTCAGAGATCTTGTTGTAATCTTGGAATTACAAATAGGTATTCCACTCCAGCTTATCCTCAAGGAAATGGCTAGGCCGAGGTTGTTAACAAGGTCATAGTGAACGGACTCAAGAAAAGGCTGGATGACGCGAAGGGAAGATGGGTAGAAGAGTTGTCACATGTCCTCCGGATGTATAGAACTACTGGTCAACAGGAGAGACCCCATTTTCAATGACTTATGGAGCCGAGATTGTCATTCCTTTAGAAACCGGCTCTTCAACATTAAGGACCAGCTCGTTCAATCCGAGCAAGAATAATGAGTTCTTTGGAGAAGAGCGTAGACTTTATTGAAGAAAGAAGAGAAAGTGCAAAGGTTCAATTGGCATACTACCAACACAAACTCAAGCAAGATTATGATGCCAACGTAAAGCAGAGACCATTAGTGCCTGGTGACTTGGTGTTGAGAAAAGTCTTGGGTGATGCGAAGAACTCAGCATGGGGAAAGCTAGGGCCCAATTGGGAAGGACCATATCGCATCACCTCGGTGGGTGGTATAGGAGCATATTTTCTGGAAGACTTAGATGAGCATGTAATACCGTGTCTTTGGAATGTAAACAATCTAAAAAGGTATTATTATTAATAAAAATTTTCCTTTGTCAATATGTTCATTTGTTGTATAAAGGCATTGTACTTCCCTTTATCCATTCTTTATAAGTGTTAAACAGAACCTTAGTTATGCCTGGTCCCTCGGACCATATACTTTGGCAAAATTAACACTCAATGGCCTATTTATAAGTGTTAAAAAGAACATTAGCTATGCATGGTCCCTCGGATCACATACTTTGGCAAAATTAACACTCAATGGCATCATTATAAGTGTTAAATAGAACCTTAAATATGCCTGGTCCCTCGAATCACATACTTTGGCAAAATTAACTCTCAATGGCATCGTTATAAGTGTTAAAATGAACCTTAACTATGCCTGGTCCCTTAGACCACGTACTTTGGCAAAATTAACACTCAATGACATCTTTATAAGTGTTAAACAGAACCTTAGCTATGTTTGTTCCCTCGGACCACATACTTTGGCAAAATTAACACTCAATGACATCCTTATAAGTGTTAAATGTAACCTTAACTATGCCTGGTCCCTCAAACCACATACTTTGGCAAAATTAACATTCAATGGCATCTTAATAAGTGTTAAACTGAACCTTAGCTATGCTTGGTCCCTCGGATCACATACTTTGACAAAATTAACACTCAATGACATCTTATAAGTGTTAAACAGAACCTTAGCTATTCCTGGTCCCTCGGACCACATACTTTAGCAAAATTAACACTCTGTGACATCTATTCATTTTTTTTCTAAGTGTTAAACAGAACCTAAGTTATATTAGGCTCATCGGACCACATACTTTGGTGAAATTAACACTCTATAATATCTTTATATAAGTGGAAAACAAAACCAAAGTTATGTCAGGCTCCTTGGACCACATACTATGGTAAAATTAACACATTTTGATATCGTTTTGTTTCTCACTAACTGTCAAGACGAACCAAATATTATAACCAACTCCTCAGATTGGTAGCTCTTAGTAAGTTAATGTTCTTAATTATTTATCTAAGTATTGAGCAGAATGAGGAATATCTCTCCCTCTTATTCTTTACAAAGTATATTACTTATCTTCATTAGATCTAGCTTTCATTACTGAAAGGTCAATTCAAGAAAAAGATGTATGTGTTAAAATTCTCTATTTCTGGTACTTGGTTAAATTGATTAAATTGTTAACAACGTATTGTTATCAGTTTTTACTAAGGTAAAGTAACAAAAGTTCAATGCTATTTATAATAGTAGTACTCAAAGCACATAGAACAAAAGTGCAAGAGATGAAGAGAAAAGCATTCTCATTAAATGAAAGAGAAAATACATTACATACATTGAGAGAATGTCATTTAAAAAAAAAAAAAAACTACTACAAAAGAAATTCCAAAGAAAATCCTAAGTGCTAGGCTTTGGCCTTGGGAGCAGGAGGGTCTTCTTTCTAACTCCTACTGGGAGGTAGGAGTGTCCTTGGCCCTAGGATCGACTTTTGGGTTTTGGCCTCTGCTTCCTTCACCTTGGCTACAACTTTCCTGTCCTTGGCAGCGCCCTTGGCTTCCGAGGAGAGCTTTTTCTCCTTGCCCTTACCCTTGTCTTTGTCCCCCTCGGCCCCTTGGCCTTGATCACCGCCTTGGCTGGATCCTTTCAAAGCCCTCGAGAGAGGGAGAGCGACTTAAGTAGTCAACGGCTGCTCTAAGGACTCTGGAGTAGTGGTAGAGGGAGATGGGAGGTCGCCCGAGATTTCACGGATATCGGGGTGGTAGTATGTTTTTCTTGGTTGTCTCCACTCCGAGTCTGCAGGGACTCCTACAATGTTGAGGGCTTCTGCCCACGTGGCATCACAAGAATCCCCGCATACGGCTAGCTCCTCAGTCAGCCTGGCTTGTATTTCTTCCACGCCGAGGTTGTAGGTTGCTTGTTTTTCGGCCTCCGCTGCCTCTTTGGCCAACCGAGCCGCCTCTTTGGCCAACCGAGCCGCCTCTTTGGCCTTCTGCAGCTCTACCCTAAGATCCAGCACAAGTTGCCCGGAAGTAGCTAGCTCTATCTCTGCTTGATAAAGCAACTCGCGCTGGTCCTCAACTTGAGTCTCAACACTTTTTAGCCCCGCGCAGCGCTTTTCCTATCCCTCTCCGAGACAGTCGGCTTGGAGCTCCTTATTCTCCTCCTTTACGGCCCCCAAGACCTTTTCGGTCTCAAGGCAGAGGTCGGCCTCATTCTTGACATCATTCTGAGCCTTGTTAACCCATTCCTCGACCAGAAAGACCTCCCGGGTAATCCGCACAAAAATAATATTGTAATCCCATGTGAACAAATGAGAGAGCCTATTAGTACTAAAATAAGTAAAGAGAGAGAGATTGTGAACTTACCATAACAAGGTCCCTTTTTAGGGACAAGAAGAGGTCATGTTGTTTGACTTCCTCACAAAGCATCCATGTCCTTGGGTAAAAGGAGTGGATGCTCTAAGGCCTCGACCACATGCGCAAAGTGACCTCTTTGGTACTCCCCGATGGAGGAATTCCAAGGAATGGCGGCCGGGTCCACCTTTAGCCGAAGAGACCAAGTGCTTATTTGTTGTAGGCGTACCTCGGCTAGGTTTTGTTCCTCCCTGTTGTCCACAGACGAGGACCTCTTGTCCTTGGGATCCTTGGCAGCCTTTGGTTGTTTTGCGCTCTTCTAAGGGGGCAACTCCCCTTCCTCAATCTCCTGTATTGGCCTTTTCTTCTTTAAATCTCGCATCGTATGCAATCCGAGGTCAGTAGGGAGAGGAGGGGGAAGAGTTGGAGGAACTTGGGACTTGGGCATTTCTTGTGAAGTTGCCCCCTTATTCCTGGGGGACATAAGGTCCCTCAGGCTTCTCCTTTGGTTTAAAGTCATTTCTTCTTCTTCGAATCAAGTCAATCTAGGCAACCATAAGTCTTGGAAGATTGGCCGTGGAGAATCTATCAAAATCGGCCTCGGTGTCCAAGAGCTCTATCGGGTTTTCTAGCACTCCACCTTCCTCGTCAAGGCGGAATTGGTCTATCTCGGCCTTGAGGGATAGATGTGTAGAGTTAGTCTCTTCTCTCGGAGCGGCTACTTCCTAAGGAACCCTTTGAAGTGGTAACACTACTGGTGGAAGGTCTCTTCGAGCCAAATATCCCGGCTTAGAGACGTCTATATGTGCCAATCTAGAGTCACTAACCCTTATTGCCTGGCTTATGTCTTGAAATGTTTCAAGTGGTAACACTACGGGTGGAAGGTCTTTTCGAGCCAAATATCCTGGCTTAGAGACGTCTATATGTGCCAATCTAGAGTCACTAACCCTTATTGCCTGGCCTATGACTTGAAATGTGTGAGACAGGGGCTCGTAATCCAAAATCAAGTGAGCGGCCCATAGCTATTTGTCTTCGCTTATGAATATCTCGGATCTCAGTAATTTGTTAAGACCCGTGACGTTGACCAAGCCGAGTCTTGGAGTGATGTGGTTTTTATCTGCAAAAACGTCCGAGGAGGAAATTATGGTTAGATCAACAAAAAACTGTTATTCGAGAAGGCGAAATGTTAAGGCAGAGTTATAAAAAAAAAAAAAATACATATATAAGAAGACTAAAATCCTTGCTAAGGGACCTAATCTTAGAGTACCCGACCTAGTTTTCTTGCCCGATCTGGGTAGTGAAGACCATCATGCCACTTCCCGGAGACGACCGGATAATCATCCTTTATGCCCTTGTTGGACTTAGGAAGGCAAGATATCAATCTAACGACATCGGATCGGGACTTGAGGTAATATCCCGCGTTGGCAAGGGAATGGCACTCGTACATGTGAACGACGTCGTGCTATGTAAGCCCTAAGTTCATCTGATCATTCAAGGCATCTATACTCCCTAGAACCCTAAACAGATTGGGAGCGCATTGGTAGGGACACAACCTATGATTGAGCGGGTAGTCTCTGGTTATTCTACCTATGGGAAGTGTCATTCCTCCCTCTATGAAAGCGATCATTGGAATAACAACTTCACCCTCCTCTCTATCTGTAAGTATTTGGTTAGGAGGACAATATTGTAAGCCCACTCCCTATGGGATATGGTATTTGGCCCTAAAACCCTCCATACCGACCGGAGAGTCCACTAAGTGCTTGAATCTACCTATCTAAGCAAACGTGGATGACATGGAGAAAGTTTTCTAATAAAGAAGAAGGCCGATGAGCTTGACCGAGGAGAAAAAGAAAGTTTGAAGAAATATATACTTATAAAAACAAGTGAGTGTATCAAATCCTGAACCTTGAGAAAAATCTTTTGAGAGTTTCTTAAGGAAAAGAGTTAAGGAATCTTAGGAGTGCAGAGGGTTTAGTGAGTTAGAGAGCTTGAAATCTCTAGAGAGCTTGAAAATTTGTAAAGTAAAGGGAAAATGACTCCCCTCAAGGCTTTATATAGAGGATGAAAAATTAATGGGAGTTATCCTACTCAAAATTCCAAGAAAAAGATCAACCGTTAGATTTGCGCTTCACCGTTAGATGTGGGGAACATAACACCGCCTGGAGCAATTAATGACGCCTCACGGGCTCCAAAGCGTCAGTGGCAATGATGGGGCTCACAAAACGACACTCCCACGTGTGTAAATAAAAGGGAGAAATAATATTAGCACATGAAAAATCAAAACCCCACTTTTCTCCTCGAATGGGAGGGAAAAAAACCGGAGTTTTGAGGAGCTATGGTAGGGTTAAGGGCCCAAATTATATATTGGGCTTTGGGCCTTGGCCGAGAGCATGAGCAGTCCAAGGAGGAACAAATGGTAATGAATGGTTCGGACCCAGGACTTAACAAGCAAAATACAAATCGGAGGGTGGTTCGAGGAGTAATATCTCCTCGGACATGATCATATAGCTCAAATCAGTATTCCAACAATCAAAGTGACATTCCAGGAAGCTCCAGCGATAAGGATGTGTAGCATACTCGTATAAGCGTAATGGGAACTTAGAAATATCTAAGGAAAAACTGCTACCACCGTATTGAATGCACTGCGCCTACTTTTCCGCCGCATTTATGTGGAGAGGACTCTGAATAGTCTTTGCCTTAGCTACCACAACTCATAGAAAACCAAAGAGGGTGTCCGATGGGATAGGTACTCAAGTAAGGGCTCAGATGATCAACAATTGTAGGATCAAGATGATCCAAAGGGAACTATACAATGTAAGGGACCTTCCATGTGGAAGGGAGGGCGAAAAATATAGAAACTATAGCAATTAAAATTATACTTGTACCCAATTATTGTTGATTTGTATTGAAAAAAACCTCATCGGACAGTGAATTCATTCAGCTTTATGTTCTTTGTTCTTGCTTGATCATCTTTTAAATCCATACTAGCCGTTGTCAAATTTATTAAGGCCTATTTCTTCGACCCACTCTCTACAAATTTATTGTATTGGACTTATTGGGCCAAGATCTCTTACATCTTGGGCTTGGGTTGCAAACCGTGTCCCTACAAATATTATGTGGATTAATTTACTAGTAGGAGTAATAGAATTCATAATATAATATTATGTAGAGGAATTTATTAATAATAGAATTCAATCTTTTGTAAATTATCTTAATAATCAAGGAGACTAAGAAAATTTTGGAGAGTTTTAGTTTTTATTTTTATTATTTTTTTTGGAGAAGGATGTAGAGTTTCAGTTGAAGTAGAATTTTAAGTTTAATAGAGTTTTATGTGAGTAAATTATTGGCAATAGAATTTAGTCTAGGGTAAACTATCTTAATAATTAAGTAATGGGTGTAGCCGTGTGGATACTTTTCGCAAAATGAAGATATATAATTACTTGGTATAACCTGAACTGGCCAATTTTTATTATATAATATAATATATGATATGAAATGATATGATTTTCATAAACAGTATACAAAAAGATAGTGTATATATATATATATATATATATTTTAGAAATACAATATGATAGTATATGGTACACTACTACACTGTTTAGCCTATCTATGTAATCTTTACCTGACAATAAAAAGTATACTATTCTCACTTTTCTCTCCTCAACCCCCCTCTAGTTCTCTCTCTCTCTCTCCCTCATTGATTTGCTTGTTGTGGACCAATGACGGGAGGTTCATCAATCGTAAGCATCATCCTCATCCTCGAGGCCAGTATCGTGGCTTAAGTGCTTGACTTGGTTTGGCAGAAGGTCTGTCACTGCTAGTTCATGCGGGATTAGCATCAATTGGCAATATTATTTTTGTTATGCATATACAAATTTTAATCACCATAGTTTTAGATTTGTGAGTTACATGTTGATTTTCATGATCATGCAGTAATACATTCACATTATTTCATTACTTGGATGGTATATAATTTAAATTATGCTTCATATATATGGTGACGCTGCTTGAGCAACTTGCAAGACACGTAGATTTGCGTTATAATGAACCTTATGGTGGGTGGCAGTGTCAAGGAGGAGGAGGTAGCAATTAAGATGCGGTGATCTCTTTGAGTGTTGACGGCAAAGTTTTATTTGGAATTGTTTTTGGACAGCTGTTGGGTTTAGGTAGCTGGTGGCTGGGCTTATTTGGTAGATGTGTTTTTTTATTTGGACAAAAATGATGGTTTGTAATGGTTTTTTGTGGGGCTTTGAAAGTTAGTTTTTTGGTGGGTCGAAAACACGAACTTGAAACTGATTAAATATTCCTATGATATATTCCAAATTAAATTTGATGCGAGTGTCTATAACATTTTTATAACAAATTTTAAATGCAAAAAAAGAATTTTACTGAATTCAAATTAGAATAAGTAATAACTTGTAACTTAGGTTTGTTGTGAAAATATTATGAAAGTAGCACTATAAAAAATTATGCAGAAAAAAATCAGAAAAATGCAATAGGTAGGTAGGTAACTTTCTGAGTTGCGATATTTTATTTGCTCTTCCCCGTCACGCTCACTTTGGATACAATGAATTTCTGTTGTTGTAATATTCAACTAAATGTCTCACAATCTTTTTTTTTTTTCTATTGGAAAATGTCTCACTCTCCTACTTATCTTTGCAATGAGACTACACTTTTTTTTCTCCAAACCCAAGGGTATGCTTCTTGACCTGGCACTTTTCCTATTTGAAGAGGCTTTAGAAGACATGGCTTGGATTCAGTGTTCGTGCATTGGATCTGATACAAACACTTGCCATGTGTCTGCATTATATCAGTCAAGTGTGGAGGAACACTAGACCCAGGTCTGACCGTCTCAAACTACTATACCAAGAAAAAAAAAAAAAAGAAAAAAAAGAAAAAACTTGTGGGCTTGTCTATTGGTGCCCTCTACACCTCAAAGTTCAACACAAGGTCCATGTCATCTAGTGTAATGCTGTTGATGGGCCAAATTCAGTTGAGACGAAGGAGTGAACTTTTGGCAGAATCTTTGCCGGGAATTGGAGAATTAGCTAGCACACAAGAAGTCTGGGCTATAATTTCATCTGAATTCTTGCCTCTGCTTATATTTCTCCTACAAGGCTACAATCACAGAAAGTAAATACTTAAAACCGAACAGATTGACTAGCAACTACTTTCAAATTTTCAAATGCCATAATTTATAAAATAAAATAGAATGAAAAATTATAGAGAAATCTCACCGGCTAAGGATTAAGTGGAAGTTTGCTCACTTGGACAGATGCATTAACCAGGACTCTTTTAAAATTTGCTACAAATTCATCAGACATATTTGTTAAGATTACTTCTTTCAATGGGATGATTAGCTGTAATCCTTCTGGCCGCTGCAATCTATTGCAACATCTGATCTCTAATTCTCTAAGGAGAGGCATGGATCCTTCCTCCACAATCCACTCCTCTAAATTCTCCAGCTTCCACAGTTTCAAGATACGAAGTTCAGGAAATCCTTCACAGAGACATGTCATTTGTTGCCCTGCATAAGATTTACCCAAAAGCCTGAGAGAGTTTAGGTGACGTAACTGACCTAGCATATGCATTGGATCTCGCTCAATCTCTGATGCTGACAAAGTGAGAGCTTTGAGGTTTGGAGGAAATGAATAATCTCTTGGTAACTGTCCCAGCAAATACAAATCGTATAGCTTTTGGTGCTCTGCAATGGCCCCCAACTCAAGAATTGAAGGCTGATCAAATAGGTCAATTGATCTCAACCTTAAGGATTGAAGATCACTCAATTGTGAAATACTGTCAGCTAGTTCCCTAACAGCTGACCTTGAAGAACATGTCAACTTCAGTTTCTTGAGGCCACGTAATTTGCTCAAGCAATTATTCACAAGACTCTTATTGCCTATGAACAGACCTGATAAGCTCTGAAGGTTGGTTAGATATCCAATATTTGGCATTCTAAAAGACATATCAGAATCATTCAGGTAGAGATATCTAAGATTCTTTGCCTTCCCAATGGAATTTGGCAAATTTGTTATATTGGTGTGCTTCACATCTAGAGTTTCCAGGTATGGCAGATTACCAACCGATATTGGAAGTGCATCTAAGGAAGTCCATCTCAAACCTAGGGACTTAAGGAGCAACAACTTACCTATTGTCTCATGTAGCACAGGTTTGTAGACATGCTCAAGATCAAGCAGTATGAGCATTCCAAAGCCTCTACTATTGACAATATTGTTTAGAAACAATCCTATCTCTTTGTTGGGCGAATCTCGTTTCCTGGTGTTAAAAGATACCCAAGAACGCAGAGATAATATGTAAGGATCCAAAGAAGGATAGTTCCTGATGCCTGCATATTCAACTAGTCGCCAAATATCAACTCCAGGAGACTCTGCAGATGTATAAGCTATGTTGTTGTGGACACGAAAAAGATTTAAACACTCAGCTTTTGGGTGGAACACATCCCATATACTACCTGGCATACGACATCTTTTTGGCTTCCAGCAAATCCCGCCTTTTCTACTTCAATCAAGTTTCTACTTATTAGCTGTTTGAGAATTTCCCATGCAAGATCTATATCATCAATATGCTCCTCAGGCAAGGGAGTAACCCATCCCTCTGCACGCCAATGATAAAACAACCTCCTTATTGGAATCTCAACCGCTCTGGGGAAGAGCCCAAAATAAAGAAAACAACATTTCACTCGAGAAGAAAGGTCCTGATAACTCAAAGCCAAGATATTCTCTTGAGCTGCATGGGGAATCAGTGGAAAATTCCTCTTTATCTGTGGTTGACAATTCTTGTTGAACTTCAGGTGGCACAGACAATTGTCTTGAAGCCATGCATGACAATTGCTCAATCACACAGCGCCAGTTGCTTAAATCTTTAGTGGACAGTATTCCACCCAGTACAAGAATTGCCCAAGGTGAACCATCACATTGTCTCAGGATATCATTCTGGAGATTGATCAACTCAGGAGAGTTGAGGCTATCTTCTGCTATTCGTGCCTTCTTCAAAAACAATGTCCAGCCCTCCTCATCGGTTAACCTTCGTAGACTGAAAGGATTTCTCCACCGACTAGCAGCACGCGCTACATCTTGGCTGCGAGTGGTGAGAATCAACCGACTCCTACCTCCTATGCATTTCAAGACAACTGAAAGTTTGTCCAAATCATACGGTGTCCGGACATCATCCGGACATCATCTACAACTATCAGACAATGTTTTTTCTTTGAAAAACTTTCCAGCATCGACTCCAGCTCATTATCTTGTAAATTTTCATCAACCCTCTCCCGGCTAAGCTGTTTCAAGATGTCTACTAAAAAATCTTTACCTTCATAATCCACAGAAAAATTAACCCAAGCATGGCTATGGAAACGATGCTCAGTAACATTCATGCTACAAACTCTTTTGGCCAGAACCGTCTTGCCAGAGCCTGCCATACCAGTTACTACGATAACAGTATCTAATTCTCCCTTTTTTGGGTCGAATAGTTGGTTTACTAACTCATCTACTTTATCATAAGGAACAACAAAATCTGAATCATATGACACCAGATAATCTGAATTTCTAGGTTGTGTTGGCTGAGGACGTGAACTGGTGGCGCCTGTTGGTCCCAGTTTTGTGTGTTGCCTGAGTTTTTGGGCATAAGGAATTAGTTTCTCCATCTCATCACCTATGTCAGACTGGCCCCGCATAGATTTGTAGGGGATGAGAGACATCACCTTATTCCAAAGATTCCGCTTCCGCAGCTCTGCTTTCACAATAAAGGTGTCGATGCTGTGTTCTAAATTTCGAAGCCCACTTTGCAACTCCTTCCAGAACAAAACATCGAGATGCAATGTAATCTGGCCTTCCTCTGCTTCTCTTATACTTCTGGATACCAAGCCTAGTTCAGCCACGGCCTCTCTGACTGGCACATTTGAATTTAATGGATTGTAGCTGGGCAGATTTTGCAGTTTATGTAATAGACGCGGAATACTCACTGCAACGTCCATGAATTCTACGGATACCTCCATTGCTATTCTGTGTTTCTTCTTCACCTCGAAAGCAATATTGGTCCAAGAGTGACATTCCTTGGTTAGAGCAGCAATTAACTGTAGCAGAAGAACAAAAAAAAAAGAAGGAATACCATGGATTTCAACTTTAGGAATACCATGGATTTCAACAAACATGTATTTCACATATTTTCTGAAAATGCTTATGAACGGAAAAGAGAAGTTACTGAAAGTGAATTATCAAAGCCAAATAAAAATAAAATTGAAGTGAAGGGGGGTTCTCAAACCACAAGGAGGTGGATCAGCTAATAAATCAAATGATTTTGAGTATGCTTCTTAGTGAATTATCAAAGCCAAAATAAATATAAAATTGAAGTGGAGGGGAGTACTTAGACCACAAGGTTCACATATTTTCTGAAAATGCTTATGAACGGAAAAGAGAAGTTACTGAATTAGTGAATTATCAAAGCCAAAAAAATGAAAATTGAAGTGGAGGTGGTTCTCAGACGACAAGAAGGTGGATCAACTATTAAATCAAATGATATTGAGCATGCTTCTTATTAAATTATCAAAGCCAAAATAAAAAATAAAATTGAAGTGGAGAGGGCTCTTAGACCACAAGGAGGTGGATCAACTATTAAATCAAATTAGTCGCGGTCCCACGCACTGGGCATGATAATTTTTTTTAGAGTGGTCTTTTTATCATTAAATTTGTTATGTTATTACGCTTCAAGCTGTGTTATATATGTATCATCAATATATGAGGATAATTTATAGTAGAATTGATTTTTTTTTTAATATTAATTCTACCATACTTGGTTGACTAATTTATACATTTTCAAGTCAATTGAACACATTTTGCATGTTACATGTAATTCCTTATTTCCATAAGGGTAAGGACATTCACAATCCCAATGATCCACTCCAATATTTTTGCATGCTTGGTTTTTTGGGATGCGAAATGTGTTTGTTCCGAAAGTTGTATTTAGAAGGTTTTGTCGATTTTTTTTTTTTTTTTTTTTTTTTTTTTTTTTTTTTTTTCATTTGGTTGATTTAGAATAAAAAATAGTAGTTGTATTCCCTCGTCATCTAATTCACATAACAATGCAATTGCTAGTTCATATTTTGCATTTTTGTCCCCTGCTATTTTGGCTTGAAGAAGGATTTATTTTCCCCTTGTAATTTAATCTTGCACACAATATTTGTGATCATGTTATGCTCATTTTGTGATTGCGTAGTTGTATGATGTTTTTGTAATTTTTAAGTTGTTTAGGATTGTAATGTATTGTGTTGTGTGCGTTTTATGGATTATTGATTGCTCTAGTTATTAGCAACAAATTTTCATTGTCAATTATATAAGTGAATAAAAGCTTTTCATATACCCTTCACTATAAAGCCCAAGCCTTATAGTATTTAATATATTTTCAATTATAGCTGATGTTTAATGTTCTCTTTAATAAAGCCCAAGCCAAATAGTCTTTCATGCTACAATACCTATTCAATTACCACTTTCCTTTAAGAAATCAATTTATAATATCAAAAGTCTCTTATAATTAAATTATTAATAATATTGAAATAGCTAAAACAATCATTAATATCCAGTTCTTCGACTCTTCCTCTCAAGTCCAAATCTTTTGTCTTATTCTTCCTACTCCACTCTATACTCCGCAAATAAAAACATGCCACATGTCTATCTATTTAAGTAAAATGCTAGATTTATGCCATTTTCTTATTTCAATTTCCTAAGATAAACAAATATATAAAAAAACCCAATGTATTCCTTCATCACCACCAACCTTCTTCGGGGCCACTATCGGGAGCTTACCAACACCATCAACACCTCTGAGTATGGCTCCAGTCATTTTGTCCCTCTCAAACCCATAAAAGAAATCGATGATCGGCTCGGGTCCCACATTGAAGTTAGCTTTTGAAAAATCCCAGAAAAATTCAATATTTGAATTGAAAGATTGGAAAGTTCCAAACTTTGCTATTCAATCACTAAGAATCTAAATGCAATTTGGAGAGTGAGGAAGTGATGTTGTCATCAATGTTAATGAAGAAGTCTTGGCCCATAAGCTTGTTGTACAAGTTGAATCCAATCAAGAGCTGTTTCTAGGTTTAGAGTTTGGGATTGAAAGGATTTGTTTTGGAGTGCCACAAGATTGTTTTGAAGTCTTGAAAAATATGAATGGGACACCTTAACAGAAAGTTCATTCTAGTGTTGGGTGGATTTTTTTTCTTGGGTTTAAGAGGGACAAAGTGGTGGGTTTCGACGGTAGCTGTGAAATTGGTTTGAAATTGAAGACGATAGTAACCGGTGGTATTAGCTTGGCGGTAGCAATTGACAGTGACCAGAAGCGTTAATGGCGTCGATGTATAGCCACTCCGGTGAAGTTGGTGGTGATGGCGGTGGGAATATGATGAGTTTTTTTTTTTTTTTTTTTTTAATATTTTATAAATTAAAAGATCATCTAAATTTAAATAAAAAATAGCATAAATCTAGCATTTTAATTAAATAAATGGATGTGTGGCATGTTTTTATTCGTGGAGCAAGAAGTGTGGGATAGAAGATATGGACTCCTTCATCTCTTTATTTAACTAAATTACTTCTTCATACCTATTCAATTGCCACTTTTCTTTTAAAAAAAAAAATTTCAAAAGACAATATATTTGAACTATCAAAACTCCTATACAAATTAATTATTAATAATTTTGAAGTAGTTGAAAAGTTATTAATATACACATTATTTAATATACCTTCACATACTAAATGGTTAAATGAAATGTTGGAAAATGGGATATTTAAATTGGGTAACTTTTTTTTTTAATGTAATTTATATTATTACTAGAGGAAATATCCTTGGTAGCTATGTTGGTGGTCCTTTTTTTTTTTTTTTTTTTTTTTCCTAATGCACTGTAACATTTAAAGAGAACACTTTATGTGGATTTTTTTATTTTTTATTTTTTATATTATATTTGAATTTAAGTGCTTCCAACAATTGGGTAAATTTCAAGCAGTAATTCAAAAAAATAATTGATGTTGTGTACTATTACCTTAAATCTCTCTCTCTAAGAGAAAATATATATAATTTAATAGATTTGGAGGATGTAGTTGAATTTAAATATTGAATAAAATGAGCTGAGACTATATTTTGATTGTTAAATAATGAAGTTTTTATTTTAGCTTAAATAAGTAAATTTCAGGGAATAGTAGTGGCCACGATTCTCGGCTGGTATTGATGCAACTCATTATTTTTCTATATTTTTATAGTTTATTTTTATCAGTGCTAGTGTTTAATTGGATACCCTTGATTCATGTACCTCATGGGGTCTAAAATTTTGCTGCTTTATTTATTTGTTATTTTAATGATAATCAAAGTCGGTAGAAGTTAAGAAAGTAGGTAGTATAACTTGTATAAGTTTCAATTTTCTAAAAAGATTTTATTATTAATGGATCAAAGACTTTTACTTGATTGTTTTGACACAATATGAATTTCTATATTTGAATTCTCATTCTTCCTTCTAGTTATAGTCATTTTTTTTTTTAATTTCTTCCCTGCAAGTCTTCTTGTTGTGAGACCTACTTTCATTATAGTCGTTAAGCTTAGTTGAAACACAAATGTTTTTCCAATGAGATTTTCTATTTTCATACTGTAGGTTGAAATTTGCATTCATCCGATAAAATATTGAATATAATTTAGCATATTCTTGTCAAAGTAGATGAAAGATCATATATGCTAGTTGTATGGTCTTAAAATTGCACATTTGTTTGAAAGTTCTCTTGCTGTTGTTTGAAGTTGTGGTGGGACAATTTTTGGAGCCCAAACCCCAATCGTGTGAAGTTTTGATCCAAAAAGCTCAATACAATGAATATAGTAGAGCATGGGTTTAAGAACTAAGGTTAGATAAGTTAGACAAAGACTTGCATGGGACAAAGGTACACATGAGCAAGAACATAAACCATTGCGTTGAAAAATCTTCTAGTCCGAGGAGATTCAAAGTTATATTTATGTATACTGAGACCAAGACATTAGAATTTCTTTGCATGCCATTCTTCTTGCCCTTTTTTTTTTATTTTTTTTTTATCTCCCCCCCTCTATTTTGGGGGTTTCTATACATTATATAGACCCCTCTTTGTCATCTGGGCTTTACATTTGTTAATCATCCAAGCCTTCACTTGAGCACCCATCCCATCAGACACCTCTCTCAATCCTTTGTGAGTTGCGGTGGCCAAGGCAACACTGTTCAGGGGTCTTCTCCACATTAATGCGGCCAGGAAGGTGGTTGTAGTGCATTCAATGTGGTGGTGACAGCTTTTTTTGAGATATTTTGTGTTTCCACCCATTTCACATATTTATGGGATGGGCTTTGGTGGTTTGGATGTACCTTTACTCCGGGTTTTCGGTGTTCGAGGAGGAATTCCACCTCGGACATTTTTTCTTTGTCTCCTGTGATAAGGCTTAAAACGTGGATCGCCGAGCCACATTGCCTCCTCGGACGGGCCCAAGGCCCAACTCGTTATTTTGGGCCATAGCCCCCACAGAAATAATTTTTCAGCTTCCTTATCAAACAAAATAAATACAGCACACAAATTATTATCATTATTATTATTTTATAACCGAAATGTTAGCAAAATATTTGAAAAATAATTCATTATCATTTTTTTAAAATAAAATTATTTTTGTTTTGTCCAAACTTAACAAGGAGTGAAACTCTATCTCTCTAACAAGTCCAACTTAAACTCAAACTCATTATTATCATTTATATATATATATATATAACTGAAGTCATTGACTTTTTTTAGAGCTCCTACTTTTTTACACATTAGCATTAAAAAGAAAAAAAAAATTCTAATAGGACTCCAAAAAAAAAAAAAAAAGACTCACGTAAAAGAAAAAAAAAGTTAGGATTAAGAAAAAGAGTGAGAGAGACTCATGTTAGGACTCTCTCTCCCTCCCTCAAAACTCGAGCAATTGCCACCTCAAAACCCTAAACTTAACTTCACTTTAGGATTCAAAAAAAAGAAAAAGAAAATAAAAAGAGAGACTCACATAAATTTAAAAAAAAAAAAAAACATTAGGAGTCTTTCTTCCCTTCTTAAAACCCTAGCAATTACCACCTCAAAACCCTAAACTTGACTTCACTTTAGGATTAAAAAAATAAATAAATAAATTCAACCTAATCGTAAAGCACCGATACATCATATAAAAAAAAGAAAAGAAAAAGAAAGCACTGATACATCCGCTACCCAAACTTCAACAAAATTGCGATAGTATGAGCAAGCCATAAATTTTTTGTCATTAATGCATTGGTCACCAAGTGTTGACCATCCCATATCAACAGCATCATGACAAATTACAGGCTCCCATGAGTAAACGTACAATTTCCAAGCATGGATGTGATGTTTAGGTACCATCTTCATTCAATTTCATTAAACTACATGATGTTGATGTTGGAAAAACATGGTTCGTATCTCATACAAAACATATGCAGCGGAAAATTAATGGATTTACTTTATTCGCAATCGATAACATGTACTATGTAAATTTTAGAATTTAAGAACAAGAGAGCGTACCTTGGCGTGGTGAAATTCAAAACCAAAGATCAGAAGTACATGAGAACGCTTTTAATTTTTACTCCAATTATACTAATGCCCAAGAAGTGTGGTTTCTCAATCAGTTCAAGGGAGAATAAGAGAGTGGCTTACTCACATACACACCATTTCACAATAGTGTCTCTCTCTTAAAATTGTGTATGTTTCTCCCTTAATATCTAATTGATTATCTAATTGGGCCAGCCTTTTGGGCCTTTCCAATTGGGCTTAAGTATGTGGCTTGGAGTGAGACCAAAAGGGAACAAATAAGACTCTATCTCCAATGGGTCTTAGCCTTTTCTGTCATCTCTTGACAAGTCCAAAGTTACCATTAATTATATTTAATACCACTATATAAATATAATTGCACTCTAGGCCTTATTAATAAATTATATTCCAAGACTTTATTATACATGCAATCTCTTCATAAAATATTCGTAATAATATAAAGTCATAAAATGTAGACTGCCACTTTGAAGATTACTACATTTTAATTCTTGAGTACCCGGTTTAATCCTTAAAGTTATTCATCATATATTTATGAAATCCAATTTCATAAATATATACATTAGTAACTCCTTACTAGAGTAGTTAGGCCTAACATTCTGAATAACCAAACCCATTAAATTTATTTCAAGGTAATATTTTATATCTCCGTTAAGAGATTATGAATTCTATCTTGAAAATATATGTTCCATCAACACTAAATGTGGCTGCCCAACATACCGAGGTTTTGATCGTTATTTTATATCACACTCCTAATAGATCAAAGCAACCTATACCTTATGATTAGGTCCATTATTCTCTCGGGATTAAGAGTTCATGTAAATAAAAGTCATGAGATTTATTATTCATTTGACAGTCATTACGAGAATAATAAATCTCACAGCGGTCTAGTTTAATATATCTTAACTCTTAAAACATATCAACATACCAACTAGAAGATATGTTGATATGTTATAGTCTTCACAGATGAAATGTCCAATTTCATCACCGACTATAAAATAAAATTCTAAGTTTACAAAGAACTTGTGATTTATATCTTCTGTGACTAAATCACATAAATCACATACTGTGCATCTTATGGACTAAACATATTTCAAGAAGAAATGAACTTTTCATACCCTTATTCTTGGCAGTTTTGAAAATTGGACAATTTCTCTTCTAATAACCTTTCTCGCCACAATGGAAATATTTTCCTTTGGCCTTTTCCTTGTTGGCAACTCCTAAGACAATTTGTTTACCATTTTGCTTGGTGAAGTCCTTCTTCTTCTTCTTTTTACCCTTGCCTTTCGACTTAGGTTGAGAAGTAGAGGCTTTAGCCATGTTAGCATCAACACTAGACGTACCAAGAATGCCTTCCATCGCTACCAATTCATTCATTAATTCAGAAAATTAATAAATCTTTTTGTTCATGTTATAATTAAGTCCGAATTCCTTGAATGATTCTGGTGGTGACTGGAGTATTGTGTCGACTTGGGATTCTCCATCAATATCGGCACCTAAAACCTCCAGTGTATTCAAATTAGAGATCATCCTAAGACAATGCTCTCTCACTAAAGTGCCTTGAGTCATCTTGGTATTATAAATCTGCCTCATAGTTTCTTGCCTTGTAGAACGACCTTGCTCACCAAATATCTCCTTCGGACTTAGCATTATGCCCGAAGCTAGTTCTACATCCTGCATTTGATGTTGTAGAACATTTGAAATAGATGCTAGGATATAGCACTTGGCCAATTCATTAGATTTTTGCCAATGATTATATCGTTATTTTTCCTCAAGAGGAGCATCTAATGATGGAAAGTTAGAACAAGGTTGGCTAAGCACATACTTGTGCTCTTCAATTTGTAAGAACAATGTCCAAATTTCTTTTCCAGTCAACATAGTTGGATTCAATCAGTTTGTTTTGATTAAAAATAGTAACAAGTGGGCTAAATGATGCCATGATTAAATCTAAAAACAATAAACATGAATATAATAAGTAAACCGGACATTATCAATTTAGCATATAAGCATATAGTATAAAACCTTAATAAAACCATAATATAATATATGCAACGACAACCCAATCTGTTAGGTTCTAAAAGTTTAGAACAATTGGCAAATCGTGAACACAAACTTGTCTAGATATAGATCTTAGAGTCTATAGGTATTATTAGACAATGCTCAAGGTGATTCAAGTCAAGATTCAAGAACATACAAGCTGCAGGAAGAAGATTTCATAATCATGCAGTTCGATCGATCGAAAGACAGGCTCGATCGATCGAAAGTCGTATATGCAGAATTTTAATTAAGCCCAAACAGCAGTTCAAGCCCATTTAGGATTAGGGTTTCTAATCTACTTCTCCCAATATATAAAGGAAACCCTAAGCACGTTTTTATGTGGTTTTTTAGAGAGAAAAGAGTGTGCCTCTTTTGTATTTAGGGTTTTGTTCCTAAAAAGCTCTCTTATGTCTTTTTACTAGGTGATATTCCTTGAAGAATCTCAAGATCCGGTATTGTAGAAGTTGTTGCCTTCTCTTGTCATCAAAGGTGTTGATGATCTAAACCTTCAAGGGTGGTCTTGGAGTCACAAACAGAAGAGTTTGTGTTGCTAAACTTTTGAGTGGGATTTCAAAGTCACAAACGGGGGTGTTTGTGTTTTGCAAAGGCCAAAGAAAGAAGGAGTCCGTGGATTCGAAACTTGCACGTGGTCGTGTGGGTAAGTTCTACTGGTTGGTAGTAATAAGAAGTCGAGTGTGGGGGCTTGTAAGTCTTATTGTATGAACTTCGATTCTTTCTAGTGGATTTGCTTTTTACCTTGAGGATAGTTAGGTTAAATCCTCCTTAGGTTTTTTACCGGTTTGGTTTTCCTGGGTGATCATATCATTGTCTTATTTATTTTCTGTTGCTATGCATGATATGATTGTTTGATTGTGATAACCTAGACTTGGAATTTGGACTAAGTAACAACTTGGCTAATTAACTAGGTTAAATTAATTGTTTTAAGGGGTCTAAAAACTAACAAGTTGTATCAGAGCGGGCTACTCTTTTGTTTTAGATCTTTTGATCTAAGAGCTGATCCTTGACCCCTGTTGTCATGGATAATTTAAAGTGTCTTTTTGATCATGTTTCTACTCATGCTTCTGTTGATTTTATTGATGCCTGTGAAACTCTTCGTAAGGAATTATTGAAATTTATGAAAATTGCTAAGAAATTCAAGGAAGAGTTAAAATTGGCTAATCTTGAAAAAGAGGAATTGGTTGTTAGATTAGATGAATCTAATAAAAAGAATGAATTTTTGAGAAATCAAATTTCCTCTCAAGATGAGAAGATGAAAAGCTTGGAACAAGAGTTAGTTGAATCTAGGACCAAAATTGAAAATTTGACTAGTACCAAGCCTGCTGTTGATAACTGAAGTGTTTTTGTTTCTTTTAAGCCTAAAACTGATAAAGTTTATATCCCTCATTTCAAGAGGAATAATAAAGAAAAGGCTTGTTTTGCTAGGTTAGACAAAGGTAAAAGTTCGATGTTGTATTTGAAGTTTCTATACTTAAGTCTAAACCTACTGTTAGAGAGCATAATAAATCTGTTTTTGTGCCTACCTGTCGCCTTTGTGGTGTAGTTGGTCATATTAGACCAAATTGTTCTTTGTTGAGGCAAAAACCAAAATCTGAGACTAGACTTATTGTTAGGAATACTGATGTTCCTAAATTTGTTCCTATTTGTCACTTTTGTGGTGTCTCCGGTCACATTCGTCCTAATTGTCATAAATTGAAATTTAAGCATTCTGTGTTTCAATCTAGGATATGTGATGATATTTCTCTTGCCATAAGTCCATATAAATTGTTTCATATTATTTTGAAAAATTTAAGCTTGTTGGCTTGTGAAAGGAATTTGCAGGATTTTAGTCTTTCTCAAAAGATTGGTGTAATCCCTCATATACACTCTGCTTCACATGGATTTTCACCTACAAAGCCGATAACTCGTGCTATATGGGTGAGAAAAGATTCTCCAAGGTGAGTGTTGTTAACTTGTCCCCGATTTAATTCTTTCAATTGTTTATGGACATGTTTTGTTTTTGTTTTTGGTTGTTTTGTTTTTTAGATTGGTTTTTATTAAAAAAAAAATCCAAAAACATTGAAAAATTTCAAAGAGACAAAAATATTTTATTTTGTGTCTTGTTTATTTGTTTTGAGGATTACATGAATTATGATATCTCTCTTGATTTAGAACATGCTTGACATTGTGGAGAAACTTGAAAGCTATTTTTGATTTTATGTGAGTATGTACTAGTTTGTACATGTACTTAAGGGTTAATTAAGAAATTGATATTTCTTGTTTGTGTACCCTCTATAGCTTAGTTAAGTCTTGTCATGCATTGCATTTGCGTTGTTCATTTAGCATAATGTGTGCTTTTTGTTTTTGGTCATAAATTTTTTTTAAAACCAAAAAGATTTTTGTGTTTTGTATTTCACATCTTAGATTTATAATCAAGGATTGACCATATTATCTTTACATAACAAGTTTATGTATCTTGTTTAGCTTTGATGAGCTTACTTATTGCACTTTACTAGTTGAAACTTTGTAGTGCATGTTGTGTGGGAGATGTTTATAGTTTTTGATCACTTTGTCTTGATCTTGAAGTCACATGTCTTTGACTATCGGACTTGAACCTTTTGAGAAAGGCATAAATAACCATCTCGCCACTGTTCACTAGCCAATCATGAACACCTTAGTGCATATCATAAGATTTTTTACTCGAGAAAGTGTAGCACATGCACAAAAAGAACATAAGATGAAGCCTCGGTTTAAATTGCTTAATACTTAAAATTGGTGTGTACTATTAGGCTTGATGCCAAACTCACATGACTTAAAATTGGTATGTATATTATGAGGCATAAATACAAGAAACTTACATGATTGCAAACTTATGATCTAGGAGATGTGGGAATTATATGATATAACTCTTTAGGTGATAGTCTTTTTTAAATTCTATGTGATGAATTTTGTAGATTTTGTGATTGATTGCTATTTACATATCGCCTCACATGTATCTCAAGTTTTTGCTAGTTGCACACACTACACAAGTTACTCTTTGTTAAACTTGGTACATTATATTGTGTGTGATCTTGTTGTGGCCATCCAAGATTAAAAGTTCCTTGATTTTAATGCAAAATGTGTTTAATGTTTGCGCTTTGAGGACAAATTGATTGAAAAACTTGTTTTTGGAAGATCTGGATTGAATTCAAGTGTTTTTTTAAAAAACTTTTAATCTCATACTCATGCATTTCATTCATGAAATATTGTGCTTTGAGGAGTTTCTGCGTTAAATTGCTCTTTTTTTTTTCAAAAATTTGATTTTTCCATGCATCATTTATGTTTAGGATTCACATGCATTGCATTGTTTTTTGTATCCATCTTGCAGTTTTGCGGTCATATCTCTCATTGTTTTCACACATAACATGCATACACTTTGCTACATTGGGTACTCAACTTGATCAAAAAATTGATTGATTAATTTTTGAGCTATGTAATTTCTAGTATATGCTTTTTTTATGTGTGAACTGTAGAAAATATTTTTCTTAAGAGATATGATGGATAATCAATGTGCAAATATTTTCTCTACTTATGCAACTGTTTATGGGTCACATAGTGCCATGTTTGCATTTATTGAAAGAGAGAATATTTTTTTTCATGTGTATCCTCAGCTTAAGTTTTTTTTGTTTGGTTTGTGTGTTTTTCTTTTCCCCACCTCCTATTTTTCCCAAAATTTTTTTCCCAACACTTGTTTTGTGTTTCCTATTTTTATAGGGGGAGAATTTTTTTTTTTAACCTTTGTGGTTCTTAGGGGGAGTTGTTGCTCTTCATAGGGGGAGTTGTCTCTATTTTCTCTTACTTTGTTGCGTATGTTTTCTTTTTACCTTCCGATTAGGTAGTCTTTGTCAATACGTGACAAAAAGGGGGAGACATAGTTGACCTATTTGTTTTGTTTAGGGTGAGATAAAATTGTTTTTCAAAGTGGGAGAGTATAAAAAATTTTTGTTGTATCTAACTTAGGGGGAGAATTAGAATTTATTTTTGTTTTTTTTTTATTCTGTTTCATATTATTGTTTATATGTCTTTCTTTCCACACATGCGATGATGTGTTTGTTGAGTGTTTCAGGAAAGACAGGTACATTCCGATCAAGACCTTCTACCTCTTCTTGCAACTTCTAGGTTAGGAGTCTTAGGTTGGGATTTGTGATGTAATTGGGCATTTTATTGTATTGGGTTGTTCTTATATTTGAGCATTTCATTTTGTATGAAAGTTTTGTCACGAATTGCCAAAGGGGGAGATTGTTAGGTTCTAAAAGTTTAGAACAATTGGCAAATCATGAACACAAACTTGTCTAGATATAGATCTTAGAGTCTATAGGTATTATTAGACAATGCTCAAGGTGATTCAAGTCAAGATTCAAGAACATACAAGCTGTAGGAAGAAGATTTCATAATTCATCTGGTTCGATCAATCGAAAGATGTGCTCGATCGATCGAAAGTCGATTCAGTAGAATTTTAATTAAGCCCAAACAGCAGTTCAAGCCCATTTAGGATTAGGGTTTCTAATCTACTTCTCCCAATATATAAAGGAAACCCTAAGCACGTTTTTATGTGGCTTTTTAGAGAGAAAAGAGTGTGCCTCTTTTGTATTTAGGGTTTTGTTCCTAAAAAGCTCTCTTATGTCTTCTACCGGTGCTATTCCTTGAAGAATCTCAAGATCCGGTATTGTCGAAGTTGCTGCCTTCTCTTGTCATTAAAGGTGTTGATGATCTAAACCTTCAAGGGTGGTCTTGGAGTCACAAACAGGAGAGTTTGTGTTGTTAAACCTTTGAGTGGGATCTCAAAGTCACAAACGGGGGTGTTTGTGTTTTGCAAAGGCCAAAGAAAGAAGGAGTCCGTAGATTCGAAACTTGCACGTGGTCGTGTCAGTAAGTTCTACTGGTTGGTAGCAATAAGAAGTCGAGCGTGGGGGCTTGTAAGTCTTATTGTATGAACTTCGATTCTTTCTAGTGGATTTGCTTTTTACCTTGAGGATAGCTAGGTTAAATCCTCCCCAGGTTTTTTATCAGTTTGGTTTTCCTGGGTGATCATATCATTGTCTTATTTATTTTCCGCTGCTATGCATGATATGATTGTTTGATTGTGATAACCTAGACTTGGAATTTGGACTAAGTAACAACTTGGCTAATTAACTAGGTTAAATCAATTGTTTTAAGGGGTCTAAAAACTAACACAATCCCATATTCAATATTCTTCAAGATAGAGTGAACATTAAATACTATGATTGATTGAGAACTATTCTCATTATTAGTGCTATCATGATAACTCTTATCAAACACTAATAATATACCGTTATACCTTAGCCTCTAAATAATAATAGTAAGAACTCAGCATAAAGGATACTTTAATATTTAGTCTATTGTGTACCATTGTCTAGAATCATGTGCAGCCACATTTCATTTCCCTTAACAAATTTATCTTGTAGTACCATGATACAAAACACCCTCCGCATGGAATGCAAAGCTCAAGGCTAAGACAAGGTGTTTGATCAAACCACTATAAACTAGCATGTTCAATCTTGTAGCACCATGAAATAAATACTCTTCGCATGGAATGCTAAGCTCGAAGCAAAGACAAAGTATATATTTCATATTACTATGAACTGACAATGGAGGTCATGAGATCCAACTCTTATATCTCTCTCCCACTAGATGTTTTAAAATAAAGGTTTTTATTTGGAAATCATGTCTAATCTAATCACATACAATCTTGCACTTTATCCATGTGGAAAAAACTTAGAGAAATTCTAAATTCCCTTTCTTTTGATTGATCGAATGTGTTCCTCAATCGGTCGAAAAAATTAAAAGATTCATACTTGACAATCTGCTGGCTCAATTGGTACTCGATCGCTACTCGATCGATCAAAAAATAACATTCGATCGATCGACTAACAATTGAATATCAATCGAATCAAACAGAATGGTCACTATTTCATTCAATCGATCGAAACACGTGAAAATTGAATTTTCCTGAATTTTTCTAAAACAGTTTTCAACGGTTTTTCATGAATAAACAACCACATATGAACATAATAGACAAAATTTGATATCAAAACTGAATTCTATTGATGCTATAGCCTTAAAGTTCAATAACATCAAACTTAAACAACATCATAAAATCAATATTAGTTTTTATCAAAACATAATTTCAATCATTAGCTGAAAATTGATTGCATAATCTTCTAACATCATGAAACTATTATCCTTGATTCCAAAACTCACAAAACATGTTATACAAATTCAAAATTGAAGACCGCTTTGATACCAATTGTTGGAAAACATGGTTTTTATCTCATACAAAATATATGAAGCGGAAAATTAACGAATCTATTTCATTTGCAATCAATAACATGTACTATATAAATTTCAGAATTTAAAAATAAGAGAGCGTACCTTGGCATGGTGAAATTCAAAACCAAAGATCAGAAGTACTTGAAAAGACTTTTAATCTTCATTCTAATTCCACTAACTCCCAAGAAGTGTGGTCTCTCAATCAATTCAAGGGAGAATAAGAGAGTGGCTTACTCACATACACACCATTTCACAATAGTGTCTCTCTCTTAAAATTCTATATGTTTCTCCCTTAATATCTAACTAATTATCTAATTGGGTTAGCCTTTTAGGCCTTTCCAATTGGGCTTAAGTATGTGGCTTGGAGTAGGATCAAAAGGGAACAAATAAGACTCTACCTCCAATAGGCCTTGGGCTTTTTTGTCAACTCTTGATAAGTCCAAAGTTAGCATTAATTATATTTAATACCATTATATAAATATAATTGCATTCTAAGCCTTATTAATAAATTATATCCTAAGACTTTATTATACATGCAATCCCTTCATAAAATATTCGTAGTAATACAAAGTCATAAATGTAAACTGCTACTTTGAAGATTACTACATCTTAATTCTTGAGTACTTAGTTTAATCCTTTAAGTTATTCATCATATATTTATGAAATCCAATTTCATAAATATATACTTTAGTAACTCCTTACTAAAGTAGTTAGGCCTAACATTCTGAATAACCAAACCCATTAAACTTATCTCAAGGAAATATTTTATATCTCCGTTAAGAGATTATGAATTCCATCTTTAGAATATATGTTCCATCAACACTAAATATGGCTGCCCAACATAATGAGGTTTTGATCGTTACTTTAGATCTCACTGCTTTGATATATCAAAGCAACCTACACCTTATGATCAAGTCCATTATTCTCTCGGGATTAAGAATTTATGTAAATAAAAGTCGTGAGATTTATTATTAATCGGACAGTTGTTAGGAGAATAATAAATCTCACACCGTTCGATTCAATATAGCTTAACTCTTAAAACATATCAACATACCAACTAGACATCTTCACTTCCATGATCAAGACAAATCATCTTAGTTGATATGTTATAGTCTTCGCAGATGAAATGCCCAATTTCATCACCGACTATGAACTAAAATTCTGAGTTTACAAATAACTTATGATTTATATATTTCGTGACTAAATCGCAAAAATCACATACTATGCATCTCATGGACTATATGATAATGTTTTAATATTCATGTTACCATTATTTTAGATAATAATAAAACAACTTTATTAATCACAACATTAAGCCATACATAATGTCATACATAGTATCATACAATAGGATTTAAAGGCTCTAATTCTAACAAGTGACAATCCAAATCTTCAAACTATCTTTCAACTAGAAAATAGGGTCCTTCCATCGGGATGAAAGGTGATTGCTTCTTTGATTAATGAATTTTTTGTCGAATTTTTTTATATTGTTATTAATGAATTTCAATTCAGCATATGTGGATGTTTGTTTATTTTGTTATTAATGAATTTTATCTTTTATTTATTTATTTATTTATTTTTGCTTTCATATATGCCTGAGATTTTCTTTCCATCTTATTTATATTGACATTTTTTTTTGTGGGTTTGGTTTTTGGGTTGAAATTTCTACTAATTATTTTATGTTGTATATGACAGATGAAGCATATCTATTTTTTTGGAGGAAAATTAATGCTACAACCTATGTCTTCCAGCTCAGGGAACAATAAATTTTTATTTGGTATGCTATATATAAATTTGTTGAATTTGAAGGGTTTTATTTGGTTTTGAAGTAGAATTTAAGGATTCTATAAATTTGAAAGTTTTAAGTCTTGGGGTTTTTGGTATTTGCATCTCAAGAGGTTGATCTTAATTCTTCACCTTAAATGCTTTTTATTTGGCTTCATGTGATTTTTTGTTTTCTTAATTAAAGCTATGATTTTTGGTTGATTGATTATTTGTTTGGATTCAACATAAAAGATAATGGAATTAGGTGTTATAATTTTAATATTGTTCCATGTTTTGAATTGTCTATATTGTTATTACTATGACTAAGTAGGATTGAGAAAAGCGTAAAAGTGAAATATTTCTTCATTTTTTTAAATAATAACTAGCAAAATGTCTATAATATGCATATTATTAACCCAATTTTCTATTTCTAAATTTCTTAGATTTTATTATAAATAATTTTTCGTGCATAAACAACATTCTACCACTGCCATGTCAAAGTTGTGGCAAAAAAGTTGTAAAATAATATGGTCCTAAAACTACTCTTATGACTATGATGAGATATATTTAAATTCTTTACTCATTGTTGGATTTTTTTTATTATTTCATAGTCAATAGCTTTTCCGTGTATCGCATGAGTTAGCGATTAGTTATTATTATTAATGTTGCTTATGAAACTCATATGAAGTCTTGTTAGTTAAAAAACATAAAGTAGAAACAATAGCTTGTAAATAACAAACAAAAGCAAAGGAACACTTTTTCAAAAAAAAAAAAAAAAAAAAAAGGAACGCAAATCTGCTTTCAACCATTACAAAATTAATATATAGAAATTAATAGAGAAACATTGTGCACAAGTTTAATGAAAATATCCTTATTTAATAATATTATCTATATGATACTTGAAAAGTTATTATAGAAATTTTTTGGGCAATATTTTTTGCTCTCAATATTTAGATGATTTTAAACTATGGTCTATATAATTTAAGAAGTACAACCCAAAAATGTGGGTATTACATTTGATAAATGATCACAACCCAAAAATAAAAGAAAAATTTTAATTACCTAAAATCTAATTTTAAAATTTCTTTTCGATTATTTGAATTAGATGTACCAAAGACCAAACATACAAATACTTAAGAAAATGGAGTCACATCCATATTGGAAAAAGCATAAAATCTAGTGAACCAAAAATCATGCCCATCAATTGATGGAGTCAATCTTGCACAAAAGTATTATAAAGCCTGAGTTATGGTATTTGTCTATAAACAAAACATCAAACACGTGATGAGCAAATCACCATATGACCTTAATGTTTAAACTATAAAGATTGAAAATTCAAACAATAAATTAAGAAAGTGTATTGCTAATAAAAATAAAGCGACACTAACCTTTTGCATTTGCCTTTATATTTGTTGGGCATTGCCTATTCCCATAGTGTAGGGCCATTTCTTGGAGGCTCATAAAAAATACTCATATCAATATCACAATATGCATTACATGTCACTAAAACTATAAATGTTCATATTTTAATAGTATAACTTAAAGGAGAAAGGAAAACAATTAAATTTGGTAAAAGGGTACCTACAATAATGTTTAAGACAACATCATATATTATAATCCTCGTCTACTTTGGCAAAAGAATGGTAGTCCTACCAGATAGATAAAGACAAAAACTCTTACAATATTGAATACTGTTCATCTTGGATTTAAAGGGTACTTTGCAATTTTAAAATAATAATCGATTAGAGTAGATAAACAATCAAGAGATCTCAAAAAAAAAAAAAAAAAACTTCAAATACTAAATTAAATCACATCAACTAAAAGTAGAGTTCTAAAGAATACAAAAATTTATCAACCTAAAGCAGAGATGCAAGAAAAATAAAAAAATCAACCAAAAAATTTAGAGAGAGAGAGAAATTAACCTCTTTTTTGAAAGGGAAAACTATGCAAAGAATGGAAGAGAGAATGATAAATTTATAGTAAAATAGTGTGAATAAGAAGAGATAAAATAAAGGAAGATGAAGGGAAAGATGAAGAGTGATTTAAAGGAGAGGGTAGTGGGGAGATGAAAAGGTAAGGAAGGGAGAAAGTGTACATATTAAAAAAATGAGTAAATGTTAAAAAAAAATAGAAAAATTAAAAAGAAATAGGATAATAACATGAATGTTGATGTGGCTCAACAAGCGCGAAACAACAATAAATACTATGCTTCAACTTTTAGATATATATAAAATATAGATGATATTAAGTATGCATACTTCTTATCTCTTTTCGTGGGATACTTCATTAGTTCATTATAAAAATTGGTATCAATTTCATTGCAGTTCCACCAAGATCTCTTTCTTTAGTACAGAAAGATCCTGCACTACTGACCTACTGCACCCTTTCTTTTATTTATTCAGAAGAAAACAACAAAAAAAAAAAGGTAACAGATAGAATTCAATCTTGTTTACCACTAAAGTTTCTGAATTCTTATTGCTGAATGTGATTTAAAAATTATACATTTAAACACAAATAACACAAGTTAGTCTTCGCCATTAGCAATAACACGACCAACAGGAAGGCACATTAGAGAAAAGCTATTCCGATTAGATACCAGGAAAGTGGATGGAGTGGGTCTGATAAGGTAAGAATAATGGAGAGAAAGTAGGGAGAAAGTTCAGTTTTTTTTTTTTTTTTTTTTTTTTTTGAGTTGAAAGAGGGTAGATAAGAAGACACTGGATTAAAAAATGGAAAGAAAAATATTAAAGCAATTGTTGCAAATGAATTAACTGATATTAAGAATCAACAATGTTGTAATATGGTCAATAAATCATTTATTATTATTATTATTATTATTTTGTGGAGAATCTATCAATGGGTCATCTTTTTGCTAAATATCAATAGATCATCTAGTGTGGCAAACAATGGAATAATTTTGGTCTGTCAAGGCGGTTAGTGTGGCAAGCTAGGAAGCGTGGGTGCCGGTGCAGGTATGGTGTGGCGATATGGCAATTTTTGAAAAAGTAGGACTCGGGTGCAATGGGATATGTTTATTAATTAATTATTAAATATATTTTTATTTTTATTTTCTATATATTGCTAAACATTTTTTTTTCATATAATGGTAAACATCTATCAATTTAAGAGTAATAGTAGATAATAAAGTGAATACATAATCATTACATGATATTCATAAATTAGAATACAATATTGAAAGTTTGAAACTAAAACTAAATAAAAGATAAGTCTAAAATTAACTTTTTTTTTTAATAAATTTTTTATAAGTATTTCAGCCCATATTGGGTGAATTTCAGATTGTTCCGGATCGAATCAAACTGAATTGGGCCATGTCGAAAAAAAAAATCGTTGAATGTGCTTGTAGCGCATCCATGACCACACAAATCCGACTTAGTGTTGTGTCAGCCAAAACGGCGCACCCATGCTTCCTTGGTGGCAAGCAATGGAATAGTTTATGAATAGAATATCAATCAAAATTATTATTATTATTGTTGTTGTTGTTGTTTAGATCAAAGTTAAAAATTTTATTCAATCACAATTAAGATACAACATCAGCTGCTAAAGCAACATTACAAGGAGGTAACTCCTCCAACCAAACCATTGTTGGGGATTTCACTAAATCAAGGAGTAATAATGGAAGAATAAAATAAACACATTAAGTAAATAGAAATTAGTGATTAACTTGGAGGCACAATTGAATGTGATCCTTAGACAATATTTGTCCTTATACGCAAAGGGATTCTACAAACTTGTCCTCGGGATATAACCAAGTTTATTAGGTTCTACAAATAGCAATTTTAGAGAATACTCACAAGATTTCTTGTAATTCTTTTAAACTTACTATTTTGGTGAACATTAACCTCTATCTATACCCATAGGGTTATAACCCTTCAAAAGGTACGTACAGAGAGTTACAATGCCTCATAAAACCGTTTACAAGATTTAAAACATTTCTTAACATTCAGAACGGTTACCACATATTCTGCAGAAAATTCTGCAATACAATTTTTACGAGGCTCAATTGATCAAGAGGAATCGAGTATCAATCGAAGGCTCTTTTCGATCGATCGAACAAGAATAGAGCATCAATCAAATCAAGCAGAAGTTTCAGATCAATTTTCTTAATCAATTCGATTGATTGAGCAAAAACTTCGACAGATCGAACATTTTGAAACTTGAATTTTCACAAAGAAACTTCCAGATCTCGAAAATCCATTTTATTCATTTTATAAATGAATATTCTCCAACCTTATATCATTATTACAACCTATCCTTGTATATGCCTATATATACAACAATCCTTACATCAGAAAATGAATCAGCAAGAGAGGCCAACCTATAAGCAATAGAATTGAAAGATTTCACAGCAAAGTTTAAAACATTGCAGCGGATTTGCGAACATTATTTTCTGAATATCAACCAACATATGCCCATAAAACAGAAATGAACTCCCCATCAAAAAAAAAAAAAAAAAAAAAAAAACTACATCAGCCACTGGCGAGACATAAGCATCCATTCAATTATTAAACAAAGACAAGCGTGCACACTTCCGCAGCAATGGTCAAGCCCTCGTGAGCAGAAGAAATCAAGATCAGGTTCAACTTATATATCGCATGTCTTTCAGCCCACACAAATGCAAGGCCCATAAACTATTCGAATTTACAGCACGGCACATTTTTTTTTTTTTTTTTGGGGGGGGGGGGGTAACACGGCACATATTAATGACCAAATAATATTTTGGATCAATTTAAGTTGGGCCCATAAGGTCCACCCAAGAAGCCATTGGTGTAGCCCACATATTGATGAATAATAGCATGTGGAGTGACTAAGTTAAGGCTTACAAAATCAAAATCATTTAGCCAACCAAGGCCCGCGACTGGAATAAGATTAGAACTTAAATTGAAGTGCTTCCCTCTATCACGTGGATCAATGTCACTCAAGACGTTTATATGTAATAAAAAATCTCACTCAAGAGAGGGAAATAAAATGGAGCAGTGGATTGTGAGAGAAATTAACTTGTGCCCACCTAAAATCTAACAAATGAGTTTAGATCACTTTTGGGATCATTAGGCCCATGCTTTGACGTGGGACAGAATCTACTATTTAATTTTGGTATTTTTATGTAATTTTTATTATTTTAAATTTAGGTTATTTATTTCATTGATTTTAGGTACTTTTAATACTTTTTAGGTTGTTTCCAAAAAAAAAAAAAAAAAGCTTTTTAGGTAAAATTTGGTTCTTATTATGATTAGGTGTTAATTAGGAACTTTTTTATAATATATATTTTCTTGTTTGTCAATTTTTATGGAGCCTTTAAATAAGCCTATGTTTTTTCAGAGATTATTATTAATAAAATTTAGAATTTTTCTCAAACATTTTCTCTAGTGGATTTTAGACCTATCACCTTGTGAATTCAAAGAATCTTTTGTGGATTCGGGATTTGCTACCAAAAGGTTTACTACTAGAAACTAATAGTTTAGTTTATGTTCCACCAAATAGAATACAATGTGTGCTTTGTTTAGGCTTTCACGACATCACTTGGTATTAGAGTCTTGACTTACCCCGATCTAATGACTAATCGGCGTGACCACCACAACTACAACAACGAAGTTGAAAATGCAGTTTTCACTAGAGTTGAGTTCCACCAATTTCGTGAAAAGAGAAAGCAAATTGTGGGTGACATATGGCAAGGATTGCTATTGTTCTTGCTAGGAAATCATCTCACAACAACAATGATCAATATATTCATAGACACATTCCTAACTACAAGAAAATTCCATTCTTTGATGGAAATATGTGTAAGTTGGATTTTATTAACTGGCTTTTTGATTTGGAAGAGTATTTTAATTGTTGGAAGATTTGTGACGAAGAAAAAGTACGGCTTGCATCTAATAAATTGGATGATGAAGCAAAGGAGTGGTGGGAAGACATTCAAATTGATATAAAGTGATGAGGTAAGTATCCAATCTGCTCTTGGCAAAGAATGAAAAAGGTGTTAATAATTGATTTATGGTTTCCTCATGACTATTATGATATACTAGATTATACAAGTGTTGATTATAAATCTCTATATTCATATGAAAAACAATGTATTCAAAATATGAAAGGGCAACCACAAAATAAAAATTATTATAGCCAAGAAAAGAAAAGTGTTTGAGAGTCGACAAGATGCAACCAATTTCTAAAGAAAATTTTAAAGTGGTTGAAAAGGATCAAGACTTGCAGTAGGTTGATGAATTGAAGCTTATAGATAGCACTTTTCAAAAGTTCGATGAAGAGGCCAAAGAAAGGAAGATTGAATTGATTGCGGATAATGATAAAAATCAAGAAATGGTAATTATTGAGAATATTGTGGAAGATCCAATTGAGGTCAAATATGAGGATGAATCCACAGCTCACAATCTCCAGCTTTCGGTCAATTTGCTAAAGATGACTACACAATATGTTGATTTTCTTGGAGTAGAAAATTTGATTTTATTATCAACCCTTTGTTGATTGATGTTGCAAATAAATTGAAGGGAGTTGAGAAGAAATTTTATGCTACACTTTATGAATGATTCAAGTTTCAAAACTGGATCAAATTATTAAAGCATTTAAAGTATTTGTTTATTTGGAGCAGAAGATTTCAAATTTCGACTATCAACCCGAGGACGAGGTTTTTTTTTTTTTTTTTTTTTTTTTTTTTTTTTTCAAGTGTTGGGATTTGGTGTAGGACAGAATCTACTATTTAATTTTTGTAATTTTTTTTTTGAAATTATTTAAGTTTGGTATTTTAATGCAATTTTCTTTATTTTAGGGTTAGATTATTTATTTCCTTTTTTTAGGCACTTTTAATGCTTTTTAGGTCAAATTTAGTTCCTATGATGGTTAGGTATTAATTAGGATATTTTTTTAGAATATATTTTCTTGTTTGTCAAGTTTTACGGAGCTTTTAATAATAGTTTAGTTTTTGTTCCATAAAAAAGAGTGTTGTGTGTGTTTTCTTCAGACTTCTGCGATATCATGCTTAATGCCATATGTAAGTAAAAGGACTCATGAATGCAAAGGCACATCTGCTGTGGAACAAAACTTCACCCTACACTATCCTATCCTCTATAAAACAAGGGCCAATTATCATTAATGCAAGGTTGTTGTAATCTCTTGAGTTTTGCAAATTTTGAATGGGAATTTTCCCCTTCAAGTAGTAGTTTGCGAGGAGTATAGTTAGCCATGTTGTTGTCCTTAAAATAAAACAGAAACATTGGCTTCTTGTAAGGATGTACACTGTTTAATAATAAGGAAAGCTAATACCCAATGACCATTTCTTACATTCTCCTATTTAGCAAGTCTTTAACACTCCGTTTGTTTCACTTTAAAATATTTTCAGATGTAAAGTATTTTACATTGAAAATATTTTTAGAAAAAACATTTTCATTTTCATTTTTAGCAACTTTTGTGAGCTCCAGACCACAGCATATATACAACAGACACACTTGAAACACTTACGCCCTAATGCTTCTTGGTACTTAATTTCCAATTCTTCAGATATGTCAATTGTCAAGCATCTTTATGAATTCTTAATTACACAAACAAAAGCGTCCATTTCTTCTTTCAACTTATTACGCCTATTTCCCTATATATTTTTCTTGAATCTAACGTCTAATTTTCTCAAGTTGTGAGGACTATTTCACAAGTTTCTTCTCCTCCTTTTCGCAGGTTTTGGTTGCTACATAGTTTCAAGACACACCACTAGTCTTCTCAATATTTGTGTGGGCACGAGTAGTGGATTTGACTCCCAAAACTATGCCTGTGTCGTCAAGGTAGCCCAATTAAATTTGACACGTGGCAAGTGAGAAAAAGACCACAAACACCAATTATATCACATTTTCAATTAATCACAACAAAATAACACGTGGCAAGTGAGAAGTAGACCCCATTATAGCCTAAGTATCAAACCTGTTGGAAAGAGCAAAATGAGCATGTTATTATACTCACCTATCCTTTGGTTTGGAACAAGACACTTACCTCACTTTTTAAATGCAAACTATTTACACTAACCTCTCTTAGAAGACTATTAAAAAGGCTTTAAAAATCTTGAACTTTCATCTTATCCTCTACTTATACCGTCATCCACACTCTCTTTAATAGGGAATTTGGGACTTTTGAAACCTTTTTGAAGATTTTTAGGGGAGATTAGTGCAAGTAGTTTGCATTTTTTGGGAAGCAAGAATTTTCTACAATTTGTTCATTTTGTTCAATAATAAAGTAATAAAATGGCAAGTCTTTATAAAAACACGTATATCTAGATATATATATATATATATATATATATATATATATATATATATATATATATATATATATATATAGAGTTGGAGTTCAAGTTACATCTGGTGTAACTCTAAACAATATTATACCATTCAATATTTTTTAATTGGATGCGAATATTGACAAATCCATCGTTAGATTACATTATCTTCGTATATTTTTCATACTTGCAAAATTTTGAGGTGATCAAAGATTAATAGTCATGTCATCAATCAATTGTTAAAATTCAAATTTTTGTAGTTTAAAATAATGCATAAAAGATGTGTTTATAAATCAAATGGTAAATAATATCCGATTGATATGAAAATTGGCATGCATGTTAAGAACATATAGAACATGTAACATTGCTTAGAGTTACACCAGGTGTAACTTGAACCCAACCCATATATATATATATATATATATATATATATATATATATATATATATATATATATAATTTTCCAATCTATTGTATCTGCTTTAAGATGATTGCCTATTATCATCATGTTAAGATACAAATAAATTTTTGGTGTAGGTAGGGTTTAAATCTCAAATCTTTTATTCAATAACAATAAATTTACCAATTGAGATAAGTATAACCCACAAAAAAGAAAAAGAAAAAAAGAAGAAGAAGTTATTTCTATCTTAGCAAATTGATTTGTCGAACAAAACCCACATTTCTTTTTTAGCTCAAACAACCTAGTTACATCCTTTGCTTTCTCAATAAACAAATGCCTTAAAATTTTATAGGGGATGACACATCTACGCATTGAAAAATGTTAAAGTTATTATAAATTTTATTGTAATAAGCTCTCAAACCGATATTACAATAAATATGAGTGGTGTTATGGATAGATACTATGGTTTTTTAACATATGAAATCCACTTTACAATGATTATTTTTTTATCATTAAACTATAATATCAATTGGTTTTAGGTGTAAACATGATTCAAACCCCAGATATTTTATTTGAAGTAAATAAATTTTATCAATTAAACTAATTACTACATTATTGATATTACTTTAACAAGATATAAGAAAAAGCTAAAAATAATATAAATTTTACTGTATAAAATTTACAAATTAATATGATAATTGAATATAATTAACGAGTTTCAATCACCTTGTAAACGGTGGGCTTCACGCATGCCTTAATTCTAGGTGCATGCTCTCTCTGCGAACACTAAATAAAATAATTCCGGAATTGGGCCATTATTAAAGTGAATATGACACCCCGCTAAAACACAAAAGCTAAAAAGTTGCTGCATTTGCTATATTTTAAGAGAAAGATACGTTCAAGTTCAAAAAAAAGAGAAAGATACGTTCATAAAAAAAAAAAAAAAAAAAAAAAAAAAAAAAAAAAAAATGGAAGAAGAAGAAGAAGAAGAAGATGAAAGATACGAGAACAACAACCCAACAAAGTCTGTCACACCATATATATCTTTTGAGAAGATCTGTCGCACCATAATAAGCTAACAATAAAATAAGGAAAGATTCGCTCTCTCACCCAATAGGCCTACTAGTCCCTTTTCAGTTTTTTGCAAGTAATATCCTGCTCTAACGAATGCTCAAATATTTATAGCCATTATTCCCCATCAACGTTTCCATCTACTGAGGGAAAAAGAAAAAAAGAAAAAAGAAATCGAAAATTCCATCCCCACGTATGGAGGCTCTAGCATCTATCATCTTGGAGCAGTTTGCTTCACTTGAAGGTTTAAGTTCGGTTTACAGCTTTAATGGAGAAGTCTCTAAGCTTCAAACAACGATGAAAAATATCGTGGCGGTGATCAACGAAGCGGAGGAGAGGCAATTGAAGGAATCTGCTGTAAAGCGTTGGTTAGATCAGCTCAAAGAAGTAATATACGAGTTGGATGACTTGTTGGACGAGTGGAACACTGCCATAACCAAGTCTATAATTGAGGACGAGTGGAAAACTGTAATAATCAAGTCAATGCATGAGGAAGAAGAAGAAGCAGCAGCAGCAGCAGCTGAAAACATTGAGAAGGTAACTCTTCTTCAATCACTCTCCTTCATATTGTTTCCATTAACTTGTTCCAAAATTTTGTTCAGATTTAACAGAGTATTTCACCACTTTAGTTCTGTAAATAACGAAGAAATTGCGTAAATTTTAACTTAGGCCTGCTCTATAGAGCGTAACCATGAAATTAATCAAATCGGTGGGTTTTGATCGAAGACTTCTTCTGGTTTTAATTTACCTTAATATAACGATATCAAGTATGAAGTAAACTAGTTAGCGCTGATGTAGGACCATTTCTCTCTCTCCCTTCTCTAGTTTTCTGCGTGTTTATGTCTCTGTTTCTCTGCGTTTTTGTTTTTGCTGGCCTTTCTTGTTTTGGTAGTGTGGTTGGCTTTTACTATTTTGTTTTGGTTTTGTGTGGTTAAACAAAAGAAAACACATTTGAAAAAAAAAAAAAAAAAAAAAAAAAAAAAAAAAACCAAAAGAAAAGGATATAGCTATAGCTTGTTACGCATGTAAGCTATAGGATTGAGAAGAATAACGTGAGAACCGGAGAAGAGCTTGGAGGAGTAAAAACGAGTGGAACAAAAGAGATAAAGATGTGAACGAAATGGATGGGTGAGATTGAAAAAAAAAAAAAAAAAAAAAAAACGTTTTTTTTTTTTTTTTTGGGTTTGGGCTAATATGTTATCTTTTTGGTCACGTGTAGAAAGCTTTATAATTAGCCTAAATTTTGAATTATATATGTTATATTGTTTATATTGACTTATTGTCTTTCTTATAAAAAAAAAAAAAAGACTTATTGTGTTATATGTTTACTATTGATTTGTTATTTGATTGTCTCTTGAGGGGGGCATTTGTGGGGGAATAGTGGGTAGTAATTTTTTTGAGATAGTTTCAATATATAACATTTGCTTTCGATAATAACTCTTATTTTTTATTTAATTATCAGAAACTTTACCAGTTGAGCTAACTAGAACTCAATAATGGATAGTAATTAATTTAAATACAAATATTAGACTTTTATCAAAAAAAAAAAAAAATACAAATATTAGACTATTGAAGGCAGTGGGGTGAGTAATGCTAATAGAGTATTACCATGCATAGACCAAATATAATACAACAACAAAAATTAGAGTTGAGTTGAATTTTCATGGTGATGTTATGGACATAATAGTGGATGAATAATTGTTTGGTTATATATATGTAACTTGTAGCATTGATAGTAAAGCTATCATACAATAATTTTTAAATATAAAAACTCGTAAAAGGAAACTATAAAAATTATGTAATTGCATACTTTTTTTGTGTGGTATCGATATATTTAAATTCTCTTTTTATTATTAGATTTTGTATAATTTAAGTTTCTTAGTGATCACCCCAATTTCCTAGAACTACCACTGTCATGGACTTATAGGTATGGAATATATATATATATATATAGACACATACATATACATCAATTAACTCACAAACCTCTTCTTCTTCTTCTTCTTCTTCTTCTTTTTTTTTTTTTTTTTTTTTTTTTTTTTTTTTTAATTTGTGACCTTGACTTAATAATTACTTAAAGAAAATTAAAATTAGTCAAGTAAAAATTTATTTAGTTAAGATTCATATTATTAAAATTATTTGTTTTATATGTCAATGAAAAAAGAACAAAGTTGTTTGGATCCTTGGGTTCCAACTACCAATAGAAAAATGATATTTGTCTTTGTTATGTGTAATGCGCTTAACTTACTTAACTCAACCAACCGAGTCATGTGAAACATTTTCCATGATCTCTCTCTCTCTCTCCACCATAAATTAAACTAAAATGGAATTGTGACCATAGGATCGATCTTAACATTACCGATATAAATATTATTCAATGTTATGGTGTGCTACTATTCACTTCTCAACTCCTACAACTTTTATAAGGCCTATTTGGGACCGCAATCTCTCCATAGTTCACCATTGACTTTATATTGACTAATTCTTGTAAACTTAAATTTATAAAGTGATTAAATTATTAATTAATATTAGTAATTAGTCATATGGCATTATGGCTACCGGAGATTCAAGAAAGGATATTTCATGGAAGTACTCATATGACCATATCTAGCTGATCCAAAAATTAAGATGACTTGATTTGCAATTTTTGTGGCAAAAATTGTAGTATGGGTTTATATAAATGTTATAAGAAGTATTTAAAATGTTTCATTTCAATTTATATGATTATTTGATCACTTAAATATTGTATTGCCCGTTAATAATTATTTTCTATTTTATCAAATTATTTTTTATAAAAAATAATGTGCACTTCACTTCAATTGGATACATGCTTGTGCTTTGCGGCTAAACTTTAGGAGGCCTTTGTGCTTAAGTGTGCTCAACATTTTTTTCAACAATAAATACCATATCTAAGCAGTGTCAACTCCCGACTCTAGAAGATCAATTTTGGTAATAGTTTGAGCCCTTCATTTTTGTAAATTAATCTCGTGTCTGGTAGATTTTCAACATTAATCACCTACTCTCCTACACAATCACACATCTCTCTCTCTCTCTCTCTCTCTCTCTCTCTCTCTCTCTCTCTCTCTCTCTCTCTCTCTCTCTCAGTAGTAAAATTAAAATTGAAAATTAGATTTCAATTTTCCTTAACAACACATCGCATTACCCAACGTAAAGTAAACCTACTTAAAAATAATAATAATTTCACTTTTTGTTAGATTTTATACTTAACCATAATATTTGATTCTTTATATGAAATTAATCTTAGTTTGATTATTAATTCATCAAGTTACAAGTTTAATTCATTATTGCATGAGCATGTTGAAGCTATTGGGTGATTCTATTATTAAGGGAAGTTGAATAATAAACTCAATAAGTTAGACTTCATTGTTTGATGCTTTAAAATTTATTTTATTTGGGTCATATTATTATTTTATATTTTAGATGATATTTATTTTTTGGAAATATTTTATAATTATAAATGTCTACTAAAAAATATTAGTCTGATTAGGAAAACTTAAAAGGGAGAGAAGATTAGAACAATTAATTGAATCTCAAATATCATCTCTTGATAAATTTGTTACTAACAATGTTACAAAAAAATTAGATGAACATCCCTCAAATGAATAAGAGAACTATCAAAATGAATTAGATGATAATGACACCAATAAAAATTATCACCATGATGTTCAAATATATAATATAATAGTAATTTTTAAAATTAAAATTGATAAAGTACTATTTAGGATTAATTATGTCAATAAATCAATTATTATCAGTTGTGAGCTGGTGCCCATAAAGGGTATGTTAGTCAAAGTGCTAGATTAATTGAATATTGATGACTCTAGTTTGTGAGTAGGGCTGTAAATGTGTTGAGTTATTAAAAGTTTGAGCTTATTCATTTCATTTCATTTTGAATAGGATCTGAACTTGAGCTCATCACAAAACAATATTATATATTCAAGTCTGGTTTATTTTCTTGTGACACAATCTCAAGTTTGTTTATGAGCTATTCGATTAACTTATTCTTTCCTCATATACAGTAAAATCATGACTAAAATTTGTAACCTTCCACAAATTAGTGAACTTTTACTAAGAATGGACTGATCATATTATCAATAAGCAAAAAATAATAATTTGATATCATACAAGCCTATTTACAAATTTACACAATCCATTCTCAACTATATATAAGTATATTTTTAGACAAGTATATATATAAAAATATAATATTATATATAGTTAAATCGACTCTCATGTTTACAAGTTTGTTCACAAATACATTATTATGTTAGAATTTGATTTGGCCTAAATTTGGCTTGAGCTTAACTTGTTTGCTACACAAACAAACATTTCCCCAAACTGAACTCCAATTACTCATAAACAATTAGGTTCACCATACTTCTGACCTAACTCAACCAATTAATTTGGAGGTCTTAGTGGTCCTTCACTAGTTTATTATTATGTCAGTCTTTAATAGTTATCCACAACTCCACAAGCCTTTTACTTGTATTTTACTTACACTAAGAACTAACTGTTATTTTATTTTTGGTCTTTCAGTCCGAGGTTTACAAGATCAGAATGCATCATGATGGTTCCCTTCATAAGATACGGCAAATCATATCGAAGTTCAAAGGTGAGATTACCAATTGTTAATAAAATAAAATAAATTTTATTGTTTTCTACCATATGGTTTTGTAAAAAAAAAAAAAAAAAAAAATCATTGTTTGTCTGTGTTGCAAACTTGTATAGTTGTTACACATCGAAAGAATACAGCAAAAAAAATTCACTCTTCCACTCACAAGATTTTAGTGGGTGTCATTTTCCGTGCGCGCTACTTTTGTACTTGTAACTTGAAAGTGCACGCCGACATGAACCAATTGTCCCTAGTGACACCCCAACTGGAATTCCACAACAATATAGATTATTATATATGTGTGTGCATCTCACTGATTCTAAATTAGGATTTATTCTTTTGAGGTCAAATTATGAAAAAATAAAGTAAAATTTAAGACTAAATTTATACCTAAAGATAAAGATAAATGTAATAGTATTTATTTATTATTTAATAATATATATAAAAAATTATTCTTCTCAATATATCTTAAAATTAGAATAAAAACGTTGAATTTATTAAATATTATTAATCCACTGTAATTGATTTTAGAAATAAAATTAAACGGTACTTTAGAAAACCATCTTTTTATTGTAAAACTTAATTTTGATACTACCAGTATTCTATTAACTTTTTGTACAATTAAAAATGACAAATAAAAAATAGACATATACTTTCATCATTATCAAAATTCATAAAAAGTTAAAATCTGCTGAATAATTAATATGAAATATATTAATAAAAATAAAAATAAAAATAAAGGAGTAGTCTTAGTGGAAGGAGTTTAGCTTCATATATATATATATATATATATATATATATATATATATATATATATATATATATATTTTTTTTTTCCTCAAACGTAAATTGCTGTAGTTAAATTGTTATAATTTTAACTGCGTAAAATTATACACCACTGTAAATTTCTTTAAAAAACCTTCTCCCCTCTCCCCTTGTGTATGTTAAAAAATACTTAGTATTCTTGAAAAAAAAAAACGTAAAACAAAAAAAAAAAAAAATTTATAAATGTTTTATGTTATTTTTTTGGACAAATTTTGGCGACAAATTTGGTTTAAAAAAAATTTCTACATATTTTGAAAATTTAATCGTTAGATTGCATTTTTTTTACGCTTTTAACATGCATATTAAATTTTGTGTTAATCGGATGTTATTTATTACATGATCCATATACTTTTTTTTTGCATAATTTTAGACTACAAGAATTTATAATTAAATAATTGATTAATGATATAACTATTAATATTTGATTTTTAAATTTTTTTGTAAACATGGATGATATAAAATGAAAATGTAGTTCAATAATAGATTTGTCAAAATTCATATCCAATAAAAACATATTGAATGAATTTGTAGACTTATCCTATAACTAAGTTTGTAATCAAATTTTATCATTTTTTTTACATGATGAGCAAGAGTTGAAACAGTAAATATAAATAGCAGTATTCTATTAATTTTTTCTACAATTTTGTACTTTCATCTTTATCAAAATTCATAAAAAGTTAAAATCTGCCGAATAATTAATATGAAATATATTAATAAAAAAAATAAAAGAGTATTATTATCCGAAGGAGCTTAGCTTCATCATATATATTTTTCGAATGCCCTCAATTCATTCTTTATTTATTCAGGAATTTTTTTTTTCTTTTGATAATTTTAACGGCATAAAACATTAAAACTATTGAAGTGTTTATTTATTTATTATCTCAACTATCGATTTTCTATTATAATTTACCGCTTAAAAAGTTTTTATTTTTATTTTTATTTTTTTATTTTACAAAATTGATGTTTTTTTTTTTTTTTTGGACATGGCGAGCAGGAGTTGAAACTGTAGACACCAACGTACCCAAAAATGAAATAACGGTGAAGGGTAGCATGGACGTGAACGAGTTCACTCGTTACCTGAACGAGAAGCTGAAGACCAGTGTCATCCCACAAAAGAAAGAAGATGGCGGCTATAAGAAAGACAACGAAGGTAGCGGCAGCGGAGCCGGTGGTAAGAAACAGAAGGAAGGCGATGGCGTTGATGAAGAAGTCATAGTCCAGGTGCAGAAAAGACAGGTGAAAGACCATGCCGAGAAGCTTCAGTTAGATAACCTCAATCATGAAGCAAACGAAGTGTCGTTGTTGGACGAGTGTAACACTGAAATGATCAAATCAAAAGTTGAAGAAGAAGCTGAAAACACTCCTCTTCTGAAGGAGAAGGTACGCCCCCTTCACAATGTTTCCATGACTTTTTATTTTCATTTCTATTTCTTATACATTGATAGCCGGTAGAAAGATTTTGAACTTTAGGGATTTCTGTTGAAAAAAACAATAGGTGTCAAATAATTTGATAGTTGAGAAAAAGGATTTAAATCCTAGATGTTCATGTCAGAAACAACATAAAGTAACATGTGAGCAAAGCTTCACACACCCTAAACTCAATTAGGCTTTACTCGTAATTAAATTGGGTTCTGTCATGGATCCTCATCAACTGATTGAGGTTGGCCACATTTTTTCCTTTTTTTGATATTCTATCTTATATAAAAACATACCCTATATCACCTCCGTGGATAATTTATTTTTCTGCACTATTTTCACCAATGCTGTTTGGGGATTCCCCTATCACTTTCTCACTTCGTTGATTTAAATCACTTTCTCACTAGCGTATTAATTGGTTTTAGTTATACATGCTCAACCCGTCTCAAGAGATTATTTTTAAAAAATATTAATTTAAAACGACAAAGTTTTATTCTATTCATCAACTTACTTACTGCTACCCTCTTATTCTTTTGGGTTTGAAATATTAGTTTATTATATAACTAATAGTTCTTCACATGTTACGGGGATATTTTATTTCTCCACTTAGTCTATTAGTGAGCTAGGTTGCACGGACACATCATTTTTGGCGTCGTGTCGGTGTCGGACACGTGTCGGACATCGAACGGGACGATGCACCAGATTCTCGTGTCCGGCAGTGTCCCCCTCTTTTTTTTTTTTTTTTTTTTTTTTTTTTGCTTCTTCGACATGGCTCCGACACGGCACCGATGCGGCTCTGACACGGCGCCGACGCAGTTCCGACGCATCCGACATGCCAATAGTAAAAAAAAAAACGAAAAAAAGAAAAATCACAGATTTTGACAGGACCAATACCGTTGATTCTGTGATAATCCTAAAACAATAAAACATGTTTAGAGTCTGAAAATTGAAAGTTGAAACCACACATCTCAACTCTCAAGTTCTTCTCAACAGTCAACCCACCCTCCCTCTGTCATTACTACTGCCCTCTATCCCTTGCTGGAGTTAGATTGGGCCAATCGGTGAGCTTTGAAGTCGATGTTGTACCCTTTGTCCCTTCCGATCTCTATCTCTCTCGGCGCGGACAACAAGTCCGATTCTCTTCTCTGTTCTCTCTCTTCTTCTTTTTTTTTTTTTTTTTCTTTCTTTCAGATGTTAATTTCAATGAATGGGTGGGTATATTGTTACTCACTTATTTATAACGCGTTTTTTTTGTTTGTTTTTTTTTTAATTTCTTTGTGGCCTGTGGGTGCCCTCTGTCCTTTTTTATTTTTTTTTATTTTATATATTAGTTATAACTTATAATTTATAAATTTGTTTTTGTGTGTCCTGCTATAATTTTATTTATTTATTGAAGTTAAATATTGTAGGTGATTTTACTAAAATGAATATTGAAAATGAAAGTGAGAAATCATCACCGAGAGACAATGCTTTGCTCTTCTATGGAAATATGTTACTAGGTTACTTATTTATAGTTCTTACATAATTTGAATTCTTGACATAAATGTATTTTATGTCTAAAAATATTAAAAAAAATGTGCCTAAATATAAATTTTAATTAATTATTTTAACGCCGTGTCATGTCCTTATTTTTTAAAAATTGCCGTATCCCCGTATCCGTATCCGTGTTTGTGTCCGTGTCCGTGCAACATAGTTAGTAAGATTGTAAATATGAGCACCACTGAGCCTTTGGCTCAAGTGGGATGGTAAAGTTTCGATCCTGAGATGCTTGTCCCCTTTCACTTGCACCAAAAAAGAGACTAACTGTGAGCAAACAAGAAAGATACTGCATAACCTGATGCCTAGAATTTTTCATCATGTTATGTACATTGTGTATATATATATATATATATATATATTTTTTTTTTTTTTTTCTTTTAAAATGTTTTGAGTTTTGGAATAGGACCTTGCCAATTCGTACTTATCAAAACACTTTGCCACTCCTTCCCTTCATGTTGCTTTTGCAGGCTAATAAACTTTCTTTGCCTCTTGGCTTTGGAAACAAGATAAAAGAATTGATGCGAAAATTAGATGTAATTGCTGAAGGAAGGTTGACGTTTGGGTTTGAATCAACTTCTGGGCTTGTAAGCAATAAAGCAGTTGAGCAACCACCAATTACCACCTTTGTTGATGTGTTTGATATATGTGGTCGTGATGAACATAAGGATAACCTAGTGAGCAACCTATTGGGCACAGGTAGTCAAGAAGAAAGAAGTCCCCTTGTCATCTCCTTAGTAGGCATAGGAGGTATTGGAAAAACAACTCTTGCCCGATTAGCCTTCAATGATGATGAAGTGAAGGCACATTTTGAAAGAAGAATGTGGATTTGTGTTTCTGAACATTTTGATGAAATTAGGATTGCAAAGGAAATCATCAAAAATCTTGAAGGTGATTCCTCCAATGTTACTAATTCGTCTAGACTGTTCCAAAGAATTGTTGGTTTGATGGGAGGAAAAAAGTTTTTTCTTGTCTTATATGATGTTTGGACTGAAGACTTGACAAAGTGGGAGCCATTTAAAACTACACTCAAATACGGTTCCCATGGTAGTAGAATTCTAGTAACTACACGAAAAAATGAGGTTGCAAAGATGATGGGGAGTGTCTACACAATCAATTTGAATGTACTGTCTAGGGAAGATTGCTGGTCGGTGTTTAGTAAAATAGCATTTTTTGAGATGGATTCAAAGCAACACCAACTACTCGAAAACCTAGGTCGAGAATTATCAAAAAAGTGTAAAGGTTTTCCACTTGCTGCAAAAGTTCTAGGAAGTTTCATGCGCTTCAAGAAAAGTAGGGAAGATTGGAAGAACGTTTTGGGTAGCAATTTATGGGAATTCGACGATGTTGAAAGTTGTATGTTTGCACCATTATTATTGAGTTATAATGATTTGTCCCCAGTATTGAGACGTTGTTTCTCTTATTGTGCTGTTTTTCCCAAAGATACAGTAATACTTGTAAAAGATTTGATTCAACTTTGGATGGCACAAAATTATATTAGTGCAAGGGGATGTATGGAGATGGAAAGATTAGGACAACAATACTTTGAGAACTTAGCCATGCATTCTTTTTTCCAGGATTTTGAGAGAAATAAGGATGATGGTAGAATCATAAGTTGCAAAATGCATGATATAGTGCATGATTTTGTTCGACTACAAATGAATAATGAATGTTTTTCGATTCTAGTTGATGGTAAAGAGTCCATGATAGGCTCTTTCTACAAAAGCACTCGCCATCTGTCAATAGAATTTGTGAGACAAACTCAATTTCCTGCATCAGTCTACAATGCAAAAAATCTACGTACTCTCTTAACCTCGAACACCAGGCATGTTAGCATTAAAACTATCCTACCCACTTTATTTCAACACTTGACATGCTTACGTGCATTAAATTTAAATTCTAGTTCCATTCATAAACTTCCAGATGAGATTGAAAATTTGATGCATTTAAGGTTTCTTGACCTATCTTCTAATTATGAAATTGAAGAATTGCCTGAAACAATGTGTAATCTATGTAATCTACAAACTCTGGATGTTAGCAGGTGCTATTTACTTGAGAAACTACCTCTAGGAATGGGTAAACTTATTAACTTAAGACACTTTATTCTTGACGGAGCTGATTTTATGAAAATGTTTCCAAAAGGGTTTGGGAGATTGAACTCTCTTAGGACATTAAGCAAGTTCATTGTAAGTGGTACCGGATGTAAACTTGAAGAATTGAAAAATATGAACCACCTTGAAGGGGCTCTTGAGATAAAAGGTTTGGGAAATGTGATAAATGTGCTTGAGGCGAAGAAAGCATTGCTTGAGAAGAAGATTCACCTTCATCGTTTGTGTCTAGATTTTGATAGGGAGGGTAAAAAGATTACCAAAATGGAGAATGATCAACTGGTTCTTGAAGCCTTAAAGCCACATCCATACCTGGAACATTTAGAAATTTCTGGCACCATAAAGTTTCCCAAATGGATGATGTCTTTAACCAAATTGAAAAACCTTAAGCTCTCAAGGTTTTGGAAGTCGGATCCTTTTCCTCCTTTGGGGAAGTTGCCGCTTCTTGAATCATTAGAGATATTGGATTTTGATGGAGTAAAAAAGGTGGGAGTTGAATTTTTGGGAATAGAATCCAATGACCAGAAAGATGTGGGATTATACTCGGTTAACCTATTCCCAAATTTGAAATGTCTTAAATTTCAAGAGATGAGAGAGTGGGAAGAATGGGACAGCAATGGGGGAATGAGAAAAGACGAAAGTGAAGTTATAATAATGCCACATCTCCGTTCTTTGAATATAATGTATTGCCCAAAGCTGAAGGCATTGCCAGAATTCCTTGAGACTATTACATTAGAGGAATTGAGTATCGAATATTGCTCTCAAATTTCCAATTGTAAGATGCTCTTGACCAGATTGAAAGAATTGAAAGTGCTTGTGCTCAAACAATGCACAAACTTGGAGCATTTGCCATCTTTTGGGAAGCTTCCCTTCCTTGAATTACTCTCTCTATGGAGTGTGGATAGTGTGAAAAAGGTGGGAGTTGAATTTTTGGGAATAGAATCTGACAAGAAGAAAGAGAAGGGATTAACATCATCACTTACTTTGTTCCCAGAGTTGAGATCTCTCGAGTTTTGGTCTTTTGGAGAGTGGGAAGAATGGGATGGGATTGGGGAGAAAAGAAAAGAAGATAATGTTGTTGTAATGCCAAATCTTCGTTCCTTGATTATCTACAACTGCCCCAAGCTAAATTCATTGCCACATTTCCTTCAGACGACTCCGTTGAAGAATTTAAGGATTAGTGGGAGTCCGATTCTTAAGAAAAGTTGCCAGAGAAAGATAGGATACAACTGGCCAAAGATTTCTCACATCCCAAATATTGAGATTAATGATTGAGCATGTGCAGAAAGACGGTCATTGAAGGCAAAGGTATTGCAAATCTCATCCACACAGGTAATACTTTTTCACTAGACCAAAACAATTTCTTTAAAATATCCTAATTGTTTGGCAAAACTCCTCGCAGAAAGAAAGACGACCATTGAAGGCAAAGTTAGCCCTTGGTTCATCCTGGTAATGCAAGTCTCATCCACACAGGTAATAATTATTCACTAGACCAAAACAATTATTTAAAATATCCTAATTGTTTGGCAAAACTCCTTGCAGAAAGAAAGATGACCATTGATGGCAAGGTTAACTCTTGGTTCATCCTGGTAATGTAAGTCTCATCCACACAGGTAATAATTATTCACTAGACCAAGACAATTTTTTTTTTTTTTAAATATCTTAATTTTTTGGCAAAACTTTTGCAGAAATCAATGATAATGTTAGCTAACGAGCTTTAGTTCAAATGTCACCCCTAAGGTGGAGGTGAAGTCATGAGTTCAAGGGCTATATGTTCCAGTTGATAAGGTAAGTTTTTGGCCCAAATCACATATTTTTGGTATAAATTATTATTATTATTTTTATTTTTTTTATGCCTATAATTCTGTTGAAACTTGTATCTTCCTACGTCTCATGTTATTTTGCGTTTTTAATAATACCAAATGTTGTACAGTTAGCAGAATATTGTGCAGTTCCACAAATATGATGTCTATGAAATTCTCGTGCAATAATTGCCAAGTTGTACTCTATTGTAAGCTTTAATCTAATGTTATTCATCTTCTGTCATAAGATGGTGGTGAGCATTTATTGGATTGGAGCAAATTTTCACACATATGCCGATTTGAGAAAGGGCCACAGAAGAAATTCCATCATTTCATAATGGCAGCAAAGCAAAAATCAAATTCTAGCATCCAGGGAAGCATGTTTTGAATTAAAGCAAATTTTCACACATAAATACAGATTTGAGAAAGGCTCACCGAGAAATTCCATCATTTCCTAATGGCAGAAAGCAGTCATATTGGGCTGCATTTCTTGAGTAATCCATATCATATATTCCTGACAGATGAAAGTAGGTATTAGTTGACCAATTCTCAACGTATGTAATCTCCTATCTTATGTTTTAGGATTTGAATAGTACATGATAATTATCAAGGTCTTATGTTATCTGTTTAAATTTCTTTTCTTGAATAAGAGGTATCATAGTTGTCAAAAGGTAAATTGTATCACAAATTGATTGCTTTTTTGTTTTTTGTTTTTGTTTTTTTTTTTTTTTTGACTCTTTTTATTGTGTATCACAAGATAGAAAATGTGGGGCCAGAGAACTTATGATCCGGCCCACGCTCTACTAGGGCCCAGGGCCCGTGCCGAGGAAGGTATTTGCCGAGAACGAATAGGGAAATGCCGAAATGCCTGGGGGTATAGCCGAGGATGACCTTGTCCTCGGCATTCCAAAACTTCAAAGGGAAGAGCAACATCTCGTTGAAGGCTGCCCCCAAAAAGCCCCCCGAAGAAGAGGCGAGTAGAGTGGGACCCACGTGGGGGTACGGTGTGGAACTGGTTCAAGGTAAATACGTCCCCTCCGCATTAAATGCGCCCGCAAACGTCCTAACCATATTAATGAGAAAATACGCCTAAACAGGGTGGCTTCGGTCATCGCAACTAACAAAAAGCAAGGGAAGGCAGGTGATGGGACGGGTACTTAAGTAGGCACCTACCTGATCAACAAGTGGATGGCTAGGATCAACCAAGAAGGGCTATATAATGTGAAGGTTGATGCGCCAAGAAAGAGGCGGGGAAAAAATGCCAAGAACCAGAGTCTCCTGCACCGCCTCAAGGAGAAAGACTCCTCGTGCGAACACGGTTTAATTCTGTATGAATACCACGACTAACCACTGTCCGGTGACCAAGGCCTAGCCTTTCAAACCCACGTTCTACAAATGATATTGTTTGGGCATTTTTACGTGTGAACCCAATATTATTTTGAGTTGTTACAAATTGAGTCCTTACCCAAACTAGTGGTACTCTATCACCATTGGTCATCCCTTATATGGCATGAAGAGGAAGGCTTTCCTTCCAATGTGGGACTCTCCAAGCCAAAAATGACTACAAGTGCAACACTTGGTCTAGGCAAAAATTGTCCCCACAATAAAAGGGCAAAAATTGTACCCACAATAAAAGGGCCCTTTTATTGTGGGTACCTAAGGCATGCATGACAACGTCCTCGGCATGCTTGGCAACGTCCTAGGCATTCAAGCAATGTCCTTGGCCGTCCTCGGCATGCTTTGCAACGTCCTCGGCATGCTTGCAACGTCCTTGGTTGACCTCGGCATGCTTTGCAACCTAGGCGTCCCACATCGAAAGAAAACCCCTCCACTTTCTGCCTTATAAGTTGTGAAGCAAAGGGAATAGTGTACCTTAATCCAAACAAGCTGTAGTGTACTCAAAAGTCAAAATGAGCAAATAATCCACAAGAAGATTGAAATCATAACTTGATTACAATTCAAAAAGATTCATCTAATTAATTTTTCTCATGTTTATATCCTCAATTTTTATTTTTGTGGAGTTCTCACGCCTCCTTGCTTTCAAGGACAAAGATTCAATTCTCATGTGAGTCTCTTCGCTTTGAATTTTTTAATGTTTAAAAATTTAGATTGCTCTTGATTATTGAATTGAGATTTCCACTTAAATATGCTTTCAATTTTTTCAGATAGTATTTAATTATTGAATTCAAGATTTGTTTTTTTTTGTTTTTATAATTTTTAATTTTTTTAATTTTATTTTTATTTTATCTATATAAATATGTTTTGGTGATTGCTTGAGCCTTAAACCTCAATAACTATGCAAGGTCCTTTATATTAGTTACATAGGCACATAGCAATCTACAATTTTTCATTCAATAAATTTTGGAATTATATATGATTTATTTTAAAAAGAACTTAGCCTTACACAATGTGCACTCATTATATAATTTAAAGAAAAATTTTCATTTATTTTTATTTATTATATTATTTAATTTTAATTAAATTATTAAAATAAAATTTTTATTACATAGGAGTTTGATTCTTGATTAAGCCATACATCGCATATGCATAATTCTAGTTTGTTAATAATTTGAAATATATTCAACTAATGACTAATTTAATCATCACTAATAGAATAATATTAACAAAGCTAATTAGAAAAATCAATTTAAAATATATTTATAGTGTCCACATTCGAGTTGGTAAAATTCAAAAGTTACAATAAATGATTTATAAGAACAAATAATAATTTATTTCTCTCCATAATCAATAGTTTGCCTAATTAATGTCATCTACATAGTCGAAGTCAATATTATCATGAATTTCATCATCTTGGAAAATTATTTTTTCATCGATATTTTCTTCATCATCTCTAACATCTACTGGCTATTTCATCTTATTTTTGTAATTTAATTACTTTTGTTCTTAATATTTCTTCTTGACATTTTAGTTTCTTGGACTTATGACAATAATATTAATGTGAAACTAAGTGTCAAGTGTGTGATCCACATTTTTTATAAGAGAGAGAGAAGGAAAAAAAAAAAAAAAAAACTCATGGACGTTGCTTTATTTGGCTCAATCAAGTATCCCTATAAAACTACGTTAAAAACAAGTTTAACAATTTCTTGAACCTAAGTCCGAGCACAAATTTTAATCCAAAAAAAAAACATACATGCCTATGTATGGTTCAAAGCAATGAAAGTTTAACAAAGTATAATTTGTTCTCTCTTTTATTTTTTGTCTAAATATGAAAATTGAAAATTATGGTAATCATTAATAAACATTTATTATAATTGTGTTTGTGCAGGAAATTTTTTTTTTTCTACCATTTAAAGAGAATATGACACGACAAGATCTAATGGAGGATTTACATATAAAATAAAATAAGGGTAAACTATATATTTGGTCCCTAGCCTTTACACTAAATGTCAATTTGATCATTAACCTTTTAAATGTGTCAATTTGGTCCCTAACCTTTTGGTATTGTATCAAAATAGTCCTTCTCATTAAGTACTAGATAAAAAATGTTGATGTGGCTAATGATAAAATTAATATATTATCTTTTATGCCACGGCAATTTCCACATAAGCTTCTACGTGGCATTATTAAAAAAAAAATCAGCAGTTTTCTAACTCAGCCCCTCTTACTCTCTCTGTCTCTTTGATCTAACTCAGACTCACTCTCTCTCTTCTATGCTTGGCCTCCATGACGGCATGATCGAGGCTTACTCTCCGAGTTCCTTCAACGCCACCGCTATTCTCTGCCGCTTGCCACCACCATCATACCGGTGGTTGCCAAATCCAAACCCTCTTTTGTAGCCTCTTGCTCTCTTACTCTTACTTGCTCTCTCTCATCCATCTATCAAGATCGAAGCTCTAGCCTCTATCTGTCTTTGAATTGTGCATGGGGGGAAACTAAAGGAGAAGGGTTTGGTGATTTCGGATGGGTATGTCTCGAGTGGCTCAAGCCCTTTGCATTTGTGGGTATTGTTCATTTTTGCAAGCCATATAGATGGTGGTATAATTTGATTTAGATTTTGGTTTGTTTTTCAAAATGGATTCATGGGTTTGGATGTTTCCAATTCTAAGTAGATTTGTAAATGGGTATGGATATGAGTAAGCGCTTAATGTGATTTGACTAAAATTTTTTGTTTTGGTATAAAGGTCTGGGTATTTTTCAACTTAGCTTTGCAAAATCAAAAACAAAATATTTTTGCAAAGGTCTGGGTATTTTAACTTCTATTCTATTTCCATCTTCTAAAATTAAGTTTCCCAATACTATCCCTTCTTTCATTTTTCCATTTGACGGAATAGAAATGAAGGGTTTTTTTTTATTATTTTATTTTATTATTTTTTTTAAAATAAAAATTATTCAAAGAGAATGAAGGATACAAATTACACAACTACAATTTTTGGACTTGGAATGGGTATTTTTGTATTTGCGTAGCCTTGAGTAAGCTTTGGTCATGGAGGCTGAGCAAAGAAGCAGCAGAGAGAGGGATATATCAGAGACAGAGAGAGAGAGTTCGACCGAGATAGAAAAACTTTGATTTTTTAAATTAATTCCATGTGGCAACTTATGTGGAAATCTAGGTGGCATAAAAAGAATATATTAATTTTACCATTATCCATCTCAACATTTTCCATCCAGCACTTAACGACAAGGACCATTTTGACACAATACCAAATGGTTAAGGATCAAATTGAGACATTTAAAAGGTCAAGGACCAAATTGACATATAGTATAAAGTTCAGGGACCAAATATGTAGTTTACCCATAAAATAAATAATTATATATTTAGAATGATAACGCCTAAAATTGTGAGACCTCCACAATTACGTGACATATATTTAGAACCTAAGATATCATCACATTTCATATTTTATATTCATTTGCAAAAAATTTAAAAATAAATTAATAATATATTACCATTAAATATTTTAAGAAAAATGTTAAAAGCATTGCAAGTTTTACTACACAAAACTTACAAACTTATGTGACAATGAATGTGATTGGAGGGATTTCGATCATCTCATAAATAAATATTTAAATTACCTCCTTACAATTTGTGACACATTAATTTGTAAACTCAATGTAGTAAGACCTATAGTACCTCGTATCACTACTTATATTTTTAATGTCTACGTTGAAAAGAAATTCCTTATATAAACGAATAAAAAAAAATAATTAGGGCTTTTCCATTCACCAACAGGTTTGCAATTAAGTGGGACATTAGATTGGTTGAATTTGTGTTGGAATATTACTAAGGTTGGATGTGATTGGGTGTTGTGGGTTTGTGTTCAGCAACAACTTAGCAAGAACCTCGCCCACCAAGGATTGGGTAGCCACCTTTGAAATCAAAAAGGTTTGCAATTAGTTATAAAAAACAGTCACTACGAGGCCAACTATCTTTTGGGCTATTGGCTGAAACTTGAACCGAAGGTTTTACATAAAGAGAAAAATGTGCTTAATTTCATGATTGAGTGCTAAGTATTTTAAAAAATTTCAACACCATTAATTGCTTTGGTGAAATAATAAATAAAAAAAGTTGGGGATATTTATAGTGGAAATTGACTTCTATTTAAAAAAACTAACCAATTCTTTGAAAACTCTTCCTTTGACAGTCGTTCATGTATGGCTGAGCTCGTAAGGGAGGTTTGGGATGGGAGGGTTAATGAGGTAAGAGGAGGAGGGGATGAAAGAAGAATGGTGAATTATCATTTTAGACCATTGAGTTTTAATTTTATCATTTAAGTCTGTTTTCTTTGACAACGTTATCATTTTAGTCCTTCCATCGATATTCATATCCTTTTCAAATACGTCATTTCACGTCTATAACCGTTAGAAATAGTTTCAAACTGCATCTTTGTAAGAGAGTTAACGGTGTTTTTAAATGGAAATAGACAAAACGACTAAAATGACAACATAGTTGTGGGGCCCAATAATGGACAGCCTAGGCCCATTTGCTGATGAAGGGTCCAAAGGCCTAAGCCAAAAGAAGTCATGGGCGGAGCTCAAGAATGTTATGGCCCAATTGGCCCAGAGAAGCAGCCGAGGACCATGCCATCCTCGGCTGGCCCAAGAACAAGGGCAGAGAGGTAAATGGACGAGCTCGAAGGGAAATCTAAAATATCTAAGAAAAGCATCCTTTGCCACCTTCCCCATGCATATCTCTGCGCCTAGCAGAGCCTTATCTTTGACTTTATCAACAACTCTCAACGACTCAGTCCAGGGACCGATGGGACAAGTATCATCTTGGAAATGTCGACCATACACGTGGACGAAGGAAATTGAACGCATGCTAATATAAAAGGAAAATACGCAACCTAAGAAAAGGGGGTCCCTCCGGAAAAAGACCTGGAAGCCATGCATGAACGACTGAACAAAACCACCGCCGAGTAATCTCGACTTAGCCTTTAGAGCCCACTCTCTACAAATGATATTGTAAGGGCCCATTCACGGGCGGACCCAACAGCCGTTGTGGTCCGTATCGGAACGTGACCCTACAATTGGCGCCGTCTGTGGGGAGGCTTACGCGTGAGCTCGAGCAGTGGTGGAGTTAAGCCTTAGGTGAACCAGGGTCACGAGGACGCCTTCTTGATCGGCGACACCTTGTCCGTGTTCGTGCAGAGATTCCCACCGGGGGGCTACGCCTCATAACACCAAAGTGGCATGGCAGTTCTAGGGGCTCCAAGCATCAAGATCGCTTCCCCGCTTTATTCGATGAACTAACCCCTAAGGAACGAATAAACGAGTAGCGCCATACGAGTTTTGGACAGAACCAAGGCCTTGCATGGTCCTCGACCCAAGCCTCCGGGGAAACCAACTACTCAAACCAAAGAACTTAAGTTTTGGACAGAACCAAGGCCTTGCCACGGTCCTCGGACCCAAGCCTCCTGGGAAACCAACTACTTACAGAAAGAATATGAGTTTTGGACAGAACCAAGGCCTTGCCTGGTCCTCGGACCCAAGCCTCCGGGGAAACCAACTACTTACAGAAAGTATATGAGTTTTGGACAGAACCAAGGCCTTGCCTGGTCCTCGGACCCAAGCCTGCGGGGAAACCAACTACTTACAGAGAAAAAATATAAGTTTTGGATGAACCAAGGCCTTGCCTGGTCCTCGGACCCAAGCCTCCTGGGGAAACCAACTACTTACGAAAAAAATATAAGTTTTGGACAGAACCAAGGCCTTGCTCGGTCCTCGGACCCAAGCCTCTGGGGAAACCAACTACTTACGAAAAAAATATAAGTTTTGGATGAACCAAGGCCTTGCCTCGGTCCTCGGACCCAAGCCTGGGGAAACCAACTACTTACAGAAAGAATATGAGTTTTGGGATGAACCAAGGCCTTGCCAGTCCTCGGACCCAAGCCTCCTGGGGAAACCAACTACTTACGAGAAAGAATATGAGTTTTGGACAGAACCAAGGCCTTGCAGTCCTCGGACCCAAGCCTGGGGGAAACCAACTACTTACTGAGTAAAGAATATGAGTTTTGGGACAGAACCAAGGCCTTGCCTCGGTCCTCGGACCCAAGCCTCCGGGGAAACCAACTACTTACGTAAAGAATATGAGTTTTGGATGTAACCAAGGCCTTGCCTGGTCCTCGGACCCAAGCCTCTAGGGAAACCAACTACTTACGTAAAGAATATGAGTTTTGGACAGAACCAAGGCCTTGCCTGGTCCTCGGACCCAAGCCTCTGGGGAAACCAACTACTTACAGAAAAAATATAAGTTTTGGACAGAACCAAGGCCTTTCCCGGTCCTCGGACCCAAGCCTGGGGAAACCAACTACTTAAAAGAAAAATACAAGTTTTGGATGAACCAAGGCCTTGCATGGTCCTTCGACCCAAGCCTCCAGGGGAAGCCATCTACATAGAAGAAACAAGACAAGTTTACGGGGATCACGCAAGTTTTGGCCGAGCCAAGCCTGGGGAAACCACCGCTTAAAAGGAAAATCGGGTTACGTGAATCTCCTAGTCTACCCTCGGACCCTCAAAGCCAAAAAGGCCAATACGAAATGGAGTAACATGTTTCCAAAACACGATCGAAGTTGCACGATGCTCGATCATCCCCTCAAGTGAATAAGTTAGAGTTCATCGTTTCTCGGACAGCGTTCTCCCGCATGTATCACAGAAGCTCGGCCGTTACTCGGTCGATTTCCTAAACTTAACTCACTATCAATTATGATTATGCCTGGTAGTATAGGTAAATTAGGGCAAGTTAGAACGAGTGAAATCGTGTTTCAAGGGGCTCTTGCCCTAAGTATCTCTCAAAGAAAACACATACAGAGAGTACACTCATTCGCAGCGGTGTGCCAAAAGAACAAGACTCAAAACAAATATATAAATTTCTATTTTTATTACAACAAAGAAATAGTACAAAGTGTACAATGAAAAGTCTGGGATCACTGCGCCAAAGCTTACTACATGAGTGCTACATAAGCAAGAAGAAAGAAAAATACAAGAAAGTCAGAGAAAGCCGAGGAGGTATGTCGGAGGATAGGTTGGCCACACTACGAGACCTTATTTTTCCCCGCGCTCCTACATGCCCATAACTCAGCGACCAAAGAAGCCTCACTTGAACCCGACACCGTTGAAGGAAAGGTGCAGGAGTGGGAAACCGAGGGGCTTTCTCTAAATATTCGCTCGCTTTGCTAAGCGAGGCGATGATGGCGGAGAATCTTTCTTTCGACATACCGGATCGCCGGCATGAGCGTAACCCTTCGGATTTTGACTAAAAGAGGAAAAGATGCCGTTCCCCTCGGTCAAGATGGAGTACTCTCTGAACTTGTGTTTCCTAGGTGCCCATACATTATTCTTGTTATAAGTCTCACAAGGACATGGCACTTACGTGGTGGAGAAAGTTCTTTCTTCCCAACCCTCACCTTCAACATATTATGCCAAGAAATGAGAGCTCCGGGTATGGGAAGTAGGATGTGAGGGAAAACTAAAAGGATTGGTGTATATATATATAGCGACCCTCTCTCCCTCCCGGTTACTTGAAAAACAGGATGATGATGACCAACTCATGCGGCGTCCCAAGGAGCGCTACGAGACAAAGTGGTCCTGGCTCGACTTCCAACGTCAATCTGCAGATCACGAGGCTCAAGGAGCCTCGAAAAGGCGCGCCGATCCTTGGGGCGTCAGAGAAGTACTACATGGCCAGAGGTTGCAGAAATATCTCTTAATCCGCGGATTAATCGAAGTCGCGGCCCAGGCCCGCTTCGCGTGAAGGCCCAGGGACACCCTGTTTAAGCGCTTCGGGAAAGGCTTACACGGTCCTCGGACTCAAGCTAAAGGGGAAACCAAGTACTCTTGGACAGAACCTAAAGCTTGCATGGTCCTCGGACTCAAGCTAAAGGGGAAACCAAGTACTCTTGGACAGAACCTAAAGCTTGCACGGTCCTCGGACTCAAGCTAAAGGGGAAACCAAGTACTCTCGGACAGAACCTAAGGCTTACACGGTCCTCGGACTCAAGCTAAAGGGGAAACCAAGTACTCTTGGACAGAACCTAAAGCTTGCATGGTCCTCGGACTCAAGCTAAAGGGGAAACCAAGTACTCTTGGACAGAACCTAAAGCTTGCACGGTCCTCGGACTCAAGCTAAAGGGGAAACCAAGTACTCTTGGACAGAACCTAAGGCTTGCACGGTCCCTCGGACTCAAGCTAAAGGGGAAACCAAGTACTCTTGGGACAGAACCTAAAGCTTGCATAGTCCTCGGACTCAAGCTAAAAAGGAGAATCCCAAAGATCCTTCTACCAAACCTAAGACTTGCATGGTCCCGGACTCAAGCTAAAGGGGAAACCAAGTATTTCTTGCACTAAGCCTAAGGCTTGTAGGGTCCTCAGATTCAAGTTAAGGGAAAAGCCAAGTACATAGGATAAAAGGCATAAGCCCTAAACAAAACCCAGGTTTTGCAAAGCCTTTGGACTCCGGCCCCTCGGGAAATCAGCCGTTCTAATGAAGAACTTTCTCGGCTTGAATACTGGAAAAAGGTCAAGGCTCACAATATCGAGGAAGAAGACAGAAAAACCCGATGATCGTCAACCTAAGGAGGCCGTCCATCCGATGGGCAATATGTCCTTGGATAATCGCTTCTTATATCTCTTCGAGCATTTGACACCCATTACGGCTAATTTTAAGATAAGTCTTATCCCTCACTGGTTGGATTGTTATGTTAAATAATAATTTTGTTAAAGTTATCGCAACATCTTTTTATCAACGATTACTTTGGCCTTAGTCATTATTGGTTCGAATACTAAACTACTATGCCGAAAAGCGCTTTCACATTTATTAGAATATGTAAATAAGACACACGAAATGGAGAAACAATAATTTTTATTAATATAAAAAATGATTACAACGTACAAGGAAGGGCTTAAACAAGCCTATACAAAAAATGAATTGCTAAAGCGAAGAATGATGATCCGTAATACAACTAAGTAAATCATCGGTGTCTTTCGAACTCGCCTTCAAAGTCTCTCTCGAAATCTCCGCCTCAGTATTGCTCATGTCGGGAGAAGATCCTTATACAAAAATAATGAAGGAGAAGGAAGAAGAATTGGAACACATGGAAGCACTTGACAAGCTCTTGTCGCCGAGGAGTGCAAAGGAGGAAGATGGAGGAGATGAATGAGGAAGATGGAGGATATGAGCAAGAGAAGGAGGAGAAGAAGAGGGAAGCAATGAAAAGAAAATAAAAGGAGCAAAAGAGGGAGAAGGAAAAGCCCCAGGATGGAGCTGGTGGTGGAAAGAAGAAGAAAGAAAAGTAGAAGGCGGCACAAGTGAGCAAAGAGAGGGAGGAGCAGGGACATTTAGTTCCTGCCCTGGGATCCGACTCCTAGCACACCGGAACCACATTAGATGTGCTCATGAGAGAGCGGGTGGTGATGATGCTGTGTATTCTCGGCTCGATCCACGTCGAAGACGCGACGTGACGAGTTCCTCGCTCGGATTTTGGCTGAAAGGTAGGTGAGACAAATCTTGAGTCTCGCCACCCTTGCCCCGATCGAGCCATCTCGAGCTTAGTCCGAACAAGGTATTTTTGGGACGGAGAAGGTCTCTTCATCACCTATGATTATAGTGAACGTATTATGAGTCAAGGGACAATCGGAGGGTAAATGTAAATTCGGGAGGAATCTAAGGATTTCAATTTTTCGGGGATTAAACGATTCACATATGGAAGAAACAGTTCATGTTCACCCTCTTTATATAAGGGACGAAGAGGATGGCATTAAACATGTTACGATCCTTAAGGAAATCTGCCAACAAGAAGGCAACTGTTCCGCTCCCCACGTTATCGGTGCCACCGAATTCGAGAGGTCTCGTGAAGGAAAAACATTAAAGACCTACTTCGGGTAGCCAAACGGACGAACGGATAAAGGCTAAATCAAAAAGGATATCTCGTAGATAGGAGCGTTTCTGGACATTCGAATAATCGCCAACGCCGAGGGAAGGGACGAATTAAATGAGCCGTAATAAAGGCTCGGGGTTACCAAAACCCTCCCCTCCAACCAAGAGGCCGGACGGGGGTTTTGAGGGGCTATTGTGGGGCCCAATAATGGACAGCCTAGGCCCATTTTTTGATGAAGGGTCCAAAGGCCTAAGCCAAAAGAAGTCATGGCCGGAGCTCAAGAATGTTATGGCCCAATTGGCCTGGAAGAGAAGCAGCCGAGGACCATGCCATCCTCGGCTGGCCCAAGAACAAGGGCGAGAGAGGTAAATGGACGAGCTCGAAGGGAAATCTAAAATATCTAAGAAAAGCATCCTTTGCCACCTTCCCCATGCATATCTCTCGCGCCTAGCAGAGCCTTATCTTTTGACTTTATCAACAACTCTCAACGACTCAGTGTCCGGGACTGATGGGACAAGTATCAGTCTTGGAAATGTCGACCATACACGTGGACGAAGGAAATTGAACGCATGCTAATATAAAAGGAAAATACGCAACCTAAGAAAAGGGGGTCCCTCCGGAAAAAAGACCTGGAAGTCATGCATGAACGATCGAACAAAACCACCGCCGAGTAATCTCGACTTAGCCTTTAGAGCCCACTCTCTACAAATGATATTGTAAGGGCCCATTCACGGGCGGACCCAACAGCCGTTGTGGTCCGTATCGGAACGTGACCCTACAATAGTCATTGCTAATAGATTAAAATGACAAAATTTAAGCTTAGTAGACTAAAATAATAATTCACAAACTTATAATGTGTAATTTTATTTATTTATTTTTTTGCAAAAATTGAGAATAGTTGGAGAGACTTCTCTAGAGTTGTGAGAATAGTTCTAACTTGACTTTCGGAGGGTATTTGGCCGGCACCACATCGATGCTTTCTGGGAGGTCTTCTCTTTTTGTTGTGCAGGTGTTGTTTTGAGCGTGCGAGGAGTGTGTGGCTTATTGGTGATTTTTTCAGCATCATCGGTTGGCACCGCCTGTGGGGAAGTGTAAGCCATATTACCGCTTCCCGAACAAAAAGTTGCATGGTGCTCACTCGCTCAATGGCAACCACTAACGACGTTCAAGAAGAAGAACCACCCACGACCGCCTTCGAGAGACAAGTTAAAACTCTTGCCGCTGCCATGGAATGCCTCACCAAACAAAATCGCGACCTGGAAGAGCAACTACACCAGAAAAGCATAGCACCAAACAACCAAGGAGCTGATCAAGAAGGAACCCAGTCTTGTGAAGGAATCAAGAGGGACCTCGGGCTAGTAACGCCCCAAGTAGACCGGAGCGACAGAACGTGAGCCTCCCCTCCCTCGCAGAGATCTGACTTTGCCACCTATTATCGTGGAGATGTAGGCAATGAAGGAACAGATGGAAGTTATGATGAACGCTCTCAAGGGACGAGTGTCCAGCGATCTTGACGATCTTGTTAACCGAACTAACTCGCCATTCACCACCTCCGTCAACTCTTTCCCCCTGCCAAGTAAGTTCCGCATGCCATAGATAGATAATTATGACGGGGTCAAGGACCCTCTAGATCACCTGGAGACCTTTAAGACCTTGATGCACCTTCAAGGAGTAGCAGACGCGATCATGTGTAGGGCCTTTCCTACAACGCTAAAGGGTGCGGTAAGAATTTGGTTCAAGAAAGGTTGATGCCCAACTCCATCAGTACCTTCAAGGAGCTAAGTGCTTAATTTATTGCGCACTTAATCGGAGGACATAGGTACAAGAAGTCTACGGCTTGCTTGATGAGCATCAAGCGGCGGGAGGAGGAGACGTTAAGGTCCTACATATCCCACTTCAATAAAGAGGCATTCTGGATCGATGAAACCGACGACAAAATACTTGTAGCAGCATTCACGAATGGGCTAAAGAAGGGTAAGTTTTTGTTCTCCCTGTACAAAAACAACCCGAAGACCATGTCAGAGGTACTTTACGGGGCCACCAAGTATATGAACGCTGAAGACGCACTGTTAACCCGAGAAGAAAGACCCAAGAAAAGAGAGAGGCAAGAAGACACTCGGCAAAACCAAGGCTGGAAGAAGGCAAGGACAGGAGACCGAAGGGATGAAAGACACCCTAAGCCCCTAGGGGAAGATTCACAAGTTTCACTCCATTGACCGCCCCGATAGATTAAGTCCTAATGCAAATCAAGGACGAAGGGGCTCTAATGTTCCCCGGAAAGTCAAGGGTGATCCCAACAAACGGTCTAGGGATAAATATTGCCGCTTCCACCGTGACCATGGTGACGACATGGCCGATTGCTATGACCTAAAGCAGCAAATTGAGACCCTTATCAGACAAGGAAAACAACAGAAGTTCGTTAGCAAGGAGAGAACAGATCCACCCCCACCCCCACAAGACCAACACCTCGGCGAGATAATGAGCGATCAAGACCCCCCATAGGGGACATAAGGATGAACATGGGAGGAACAGATGTCGTTAGGTCATCCAAAAAGGCTCGCAAAACCTACCTTAGGATGGTACAAAATGTTCAATCGACGGGTCGTGCCAAAGATAACACGGAGAGAATACCCCATTATCGGGTTCTCGGAAGAAGATGAGCAACGTCTTCACTACCCACATGATGATGTGCTCGTCATTAGCATACAGGTAGGAGACTACAACATGCACCGAGTGTTGGTCGACAATGGCAACTTGCCAGATATCCTATACTACCCATTGCGTTCGGCCAGCAGATAAGGATCGACAAGGAACAATTGATTAAACGAACGCACCGCTCGTTGGCTTTGGAGGGAGTCGGGTATTCCTCATAGGCGCGGTCACATTGCCCGTAATGGTAGGCGATTACCCCAAAGAAATCATCAAGGACGTAACATTCCTGGTGGTCAATTGCTCGCCCGCCTACAACGCTATTCTCGGACGACCCATGCTCAAATCGTGGAAGGCAAGAACTTCAACCTACCACCTAATGGTTAAGTTCCCTACCGACTATGGAGTGGGAGAGCTGCGCGGAAGTCAAGTGGCCATACGGGAATGCTACGTGGCCATGATGGAAATGAAGGATCGAGTCCAGGCCATGAATATAGAGGAGCACCGGATGGTGACGGAGATAGTGGAGAAGCTTGAAGAGATACTACATTGTTTTTACAGACATTTCTGTAAGAACTACAAAAAAATAAAGATTGTTATTAACGCCACTTAGCTATGTTGTTAACAAAATTGTATATTGAGATGTTTTCGCCACCTTTGCACTACTGTTCAACAACATCATATAATTTGTTGGAAAAAACTTAAAAAAAATTTGCCCGAAGTTGTTGATAATCAATAGTGATTCATCACACTCACATCAAAGATAAAAAAAAAAAAAAAATAAAGAAATCCATAAGGGTTTGGATTAGATTACAACCGATTAATAATAAATAATAATAATAATTGTTTGGCAAAAATATGAACTACCATCTTAAAGTTTGGTCAAATGACATTTTAATCCTTTAAATTTCACTTTTATCATTTTAATCCTTGAAGTTTATATCCGTTGTCAATCTCTCTTTCTCTCTCCTATCGCCGCTTGAAATTAAAAAGCTATAGCTTTGCTGAATTGGGAATTCTCTCTCTCACTTTAAAAGCTTTCCGATTCTCAGAGCTCATGAAATTCTTGATATTTGGTTCTGATGAAGCCCCTTTTCTGCAACTTCGAAGGCTCTCTCTAGAAATAGTTCTGTACTTTAGCTCGATTGTGAATTAGGGACTCTGAGTTTCTCACCAATTCGGGGGGTTTTTCTTGAAGCCGAGCTCTTCCGGGTTTGTGTGGTAAATAAATTATGGAGCTTTGTAAGCTGAACTTTGTTGAATTCAAACTATCGCCATTTGTTGCGGTAAAAGACACCGTTTCTCCATTGCACCGATTGCTTCTCGCAGTACAACTTCCCATGCGACGCCGGCCGTTTCGCCCCACCTCCACATGTTCGGCCTAGCGATTCGCTTGCATCGTCGATCGGACGGTGCGTCCATGAGGATGGAATCAACGGCTAGGATTGCTTGGAAGCTGGGACAATGTAAGAAAATTTAGTACGTTTTTATTTATTTTTTATTGGCTAACGTTGAAAATGAATGTGAACTCAAAGACTAAAAAATGACAAACTGAAACTTAAAAAACTGAAATAATCGAAATGAACCAAACTTTGATAAAAGCATAGAATTTGTAGTTTTGTCTAATTTAAAATGTGCGTAAATGAACCAAACATAAAGGAAGCATCCTGTGTTATTAGTCTTAACTATTACTAGTACTAGTCACGAACCCGCGCGTTGTGTGTGATAATTATTTTTATGATAGTTTTATTAAAAAAAAAATACTATTTAAACTAATCTAATAATGAGTAATGTATTTCGTGATTATATTTTTATTTATTATAGGAACAATCATAAATGTAATTGTAGGGGCACGATTTTGGGGCCCTGGTCCAACAGGTGGGAGATCCTGGCCCAAAAGTCCCTCGACAATGAATTTGTAGAGAGTAGGTCACGTAACTAGGTTTTTGCCAAGAGAAACGAAGTCACGACCAAGCCATGCAACCAGATTGGACGTGGGGATATTCCTTTGAACTTTTGAAGTAACGGTCCCAGGAGTCATTCTTGCTACCTCTGTCTCTTTCCTCCTTCTTCTTTTGATCCTTTTCCTTCGCTTGCGCCCCCTTTCCATGGGGATTTTCTTCTCTTATATAGCATCCTTCCCGAGATCATGGCCCTACACTTGTCGGGTCATCCGACCCTCTACTCGAGTGCCCGTCCCGTAGGTCACCCTCCCTTTTCTTTCTATGAGTTGCATTGGCCAAGATGACTGCGTTTTGTCCCTTCCACATTAATGCGGATGGAAAAGTAGTTCCTTGGCATTTAATGCGGCGAGTTGTGATTGTCTCCCCCCTTCGAACGTCACGCACTGTTCCTTCGCATTGGGGGAACTTTTGCCAGGTAGAGGGTGCAAGTTGGACATTCACTTGGCGAGTCCGAGGAGGTGTTCCTCCTCTGACGCCCCTTAGCAGGCCCGGCCCATCATGGTTGGGATGGGATATCCTACGCCCATGCCTTTCCCTCTTTATCGCGGTGGGCTTGGTACATGGGTCACGGCCCAACATCAATCGACAGGTTTTACCCCCCACAATAGCCCCTCAAAATGCCGGCCTTTTTTCGAGTCCGAGGAGAAAAGGCGGGATTTTGATACTCACTAGACGGCTCGCGGCGAACCATCACTTCACACGTGGGGGGGGGGAAGGCACGCCTTTATGTGCTTCATTAATGCTGTGGGCAGTTGATGACTCGGAGAAGTAATCGCGGTTTTTGAGGTTTTACACTCGCTCAATCCAACGGTTGAAGGCAGGATCTAAGGTGGATAGCGCCTCGCACGCCTTAGAAGCGAGCGCGTCTGTTCGACTTCTACCGAGTATAATAGGTCTTGAGGGCGTTCGTTTCTCATTTTTGACAAGCTTTCCAATATTCAGAACTTCTCAGAGCCTACTCCTTGATCCGTTCTTGCTTCCGTTGCCCTCCTCTTGAAGACTCCTTCGAGCCTTTTACCCGTAAGTTCGCGCTTCTTCTCCATTATTCTTCATTAATCATACGCCTTCAAGTTGTTTTTAGGGTTAGAGGGGATGGGTAGGCTTGAGAAACGGTAGATTCTCCGGCCGGTATGGCGGGCTTCGCATGGGAAATATCGTATCCCACCGGAGGTAGGGTTAGAATCTTGTCATCCGGAGGACATTTTGATGAAACGAAGAACAGGAGAAGTCGCAATTCCAATGATAGCCTTCGTGGAAGGAGGAATGACTATTCCGATGGGGAGAATAACTAGGGATTACCTTCGTGGTCATAGGTTGGCCCCCATCAATGCACCGCCAATGTATTCGGATCCTGGGGTGTATCGAAACCCTGAACAATCGAGATGAACCTCGGCCTCTCATGGCACGACGTGGTTCATCTTTATGAATGCCATAGGCTCGGCGACACATACTATCTAAAGTCTAGGATTGACGCAGTGAGGTTGATATCCCGCCTTTCAAGTCTAACAAAGGCTTGAAGGATGACCATTTGATTGTCTCTCGGGCCATGGTCCGACGGCCCCTCCTTTGTCCGATTGTGGAGGGAAAGCCAGGTGGGGTGTCGTAGAATTAGATGCCGTGGGGAGGACTTTGGTTTCAAGTTCCTCCACCCCTTTTTTTTTTTTTTTTGTTTTAAACTTGTTGGTTTAATTGCATATCTTCTCGGACTAACATAAATCGTTTGGCGGCCTTTGCGGACAAGAGGCTAACCACTCCTCTCTACCGAGCCTAGTCAATGTCCCGACTCTTAACTACCTCCCGAGGTCCGAGATTTTTGTTAGCGAGGACGGACAACTACGGTCGGCTCCTTTAATTTTGGATTACATTCCGCTCACTCGGGCCCAGGTAGAAGCCGGCCAAGCGATAAGGGCCGGAGTCCGAGATTAGCACGGATTGACGTGTCCATACCAGGGTTCCTTCCGTCTGACTTGCCCCCAATTGATTTACCTCCCCAACACGTCTTTCCCCCTTTAGTTATTCCGGAGGTGGAATCCAGCTCTTCACATTCATCCTTAGAGGATCAGATAGACCGGTTCCAATTTCATCGAGGAAGGGGAGGCTTCGGTCAGAGTAGTAGAGATCCCCGACTCTGACGCCGATTCGGACCGTGCCTCGGCGGCTCTGGGCACGGGTTTGGTCATCACGCAGCCTGAGTTTAGCGAGGACACAGAGGAAGAAGAGGGAATGGACCTCCGGCCGAGGACGGCCTCGTGGGTCTTCTATCCAACAGTCCAAAGGGAGACCTCTAAGGAGGTCCCGAAAGGACAGACCGTTTCAAGGCCCCGCTCCTCCTCCTCCTCCTCGTCGGGTGCGGCGCTGAAGCCTATGCCTAACTTAAGGCGGAAAAGGCCTGCAGATGAGGCGGAGGAGGGAGAGGTCGGCCGTGAGAAGGCCGGGCCTAAAAAGAAAGGCAAGGAGACGAAGGAGCCCCGAGAAAGGAGAACCAGGTCCTCCGAGAGCCGAGATGAGGCGGTCACTCCGAGGGGACCGCGAACATGGTCTCCTCGGATCGAGCTAGATGGCGCTCCTGTCCTCTGGGATGCGACCCTATGGGAATCCCAGCGCGAGCAGGTGCCGTCCATGGTCAAGCGCGTTGCGTGAGCCTCTTCTCTTGCCCCGTGATATGGAAAACCTCGGGAAGATTCGCCGACGAGCTTTTCATGTCGCCATTTGAAAAGGGACATGGTCGTGGTAAGTGGAATCTTCCATTTTACTTCGCGTTGAGAACCTTCTTCTTTGTCTTATATTGGTATCGCCTTCATTTTTAAATCAGATGCGAGTCACCCAACAAATTTATGTTCTTTGAGGAGTGGGCTAAGAAAGCTCGTGAGGATGTGCATAAGGAGGCTCGATCCCGTATTGCGGTGAGAGGGCCGTGAGCGACCTCAAACGAGATCTTGACCGGCAGGATCACGAGTTAAAAGAAGTGAAGAAGGCCAATGCGAGTGCAGAGGCTGGCTCGAAGAATCTTTGAAAAGCAAGCCGATGAGGTGTGCAAGCAGCCCGACACTCGAGGAAAGATTGACGGTGAGCGGGTGGCGGTTTCGGAGCTTAACGCCGAGCTTGCAAGGGCTAAGGAGGAAGCCCACCTGTCCGGGGAGGTTGCCGAGAAGGTGTGGCGGCTTCGTATGAACGCGGGGTTCATGATATCAAGAGAGATTGGCCGAGGAAGTGGCCACCGCCTCTGCAGGGAATACGTCACCTCGACACTGGGATTAGCCATGGATCGGGCAGCCGTCCCTGCAGATTCTGATCTCGGGAAAGTTGAGAACATCTTTTACCCCGCGGAGATACGCGAGACCCCTGGTGAGGTCACTTCCACCGAGCTTCCTCCAGCAGATTCCACCATTCCCGAGACCGCGGGCATGGAGCAAACCGGACAGGTCGATCTCCCGAGGGCGATCTTCGCAGATCGGCCGAGATCCTTGCCTGTGCCCGGGAGATTGCTCGGCAAACCCAGCCCGGATGATCACCGCCCCAACTCAAGGCCCTTAGGGACGTAGAATAGGAATTCGTCTGTCATCCGCTTTTGTACTTCGTTTTGTTTGATCCTTGCTACTATTTCTGAATCGAATTACTTTGATCATTGTATGACAAAAGCTTTTCGCTTCATATATCGATGCTTTAATCTATTTTGTTTTTGTCACAAATGGATATCGGTTTTATCCTTTTTCTTCGCTTAAAGTCAAACAACGATTACGATGTTGATTGTTCCCAAGTCCATGCGGGAGTTTGATCTCCGTTTAACATTTTGCGAGAATACGAAATGGCTAACCATTGGCGAAAGAATTATGTGGTCCGAGGAACCATGCATGACTTGGGTTACATTTAACGCTAATCTGCGGATTGTTGTGCGGTTAATTTCCCCAAGCCTCGTGGTCCGAGGAGCCATGCAGACTTGGGTTACATTTTGCGCTTAACGCTAATCGCGGAATGTTGTGCGGTTAATTTCCCCCAAGCCTCGTGGGTCCGAGGAGCCATGCGGGACTTGGGTTCTGTTTTTAACGCTAATCTGCGAAATGTTGTACGGTTAATTTCCCCCAAGCCTGTGGTCCGAGGAGCCATGCGGGACTTGGGTTTGTTTAACGCTAATCGCGAATTGTTGTGCGGTTAATTTCCCCCAAGCCTCGTGGTCCGAGGAGCCATGCGGGGCTTGGGTTCTGCTTTAACGCTAATCGCGAAATGTTGTGCGGTTAATTTCCCCAAGCCTCGTGGTCCGAGGAGCCATGCGGGGGCTTGGGTTACATTTAACGCTAATCTGCGAATTGTTGTGCGGTTAATTTCCCCCAAGCTCGTGGTCCGAGGAGCCATGCGGGACTTGGGTTTGCATTTAACGCTAATCGCGAATTGTTGTGCGGTTAATTTCCCCCAAGCCGTGGTCCGAGAAGCCATGCAGGACTTGGGTTCATTTTTAACGCTAATCGAAATGTTGTGCGGTTAATTTCCCCCAAGCCTGTGGTCCGAGGAGCCATGCGAGGACTTGGGTTTGGAAATTTTAACGCTAAGCTGCGAAATGTTGTGCGGTTAATTTCCCCCAAGCCGTGGTCCGAGGAGCCATGCGGGACTTGGGTTCATTTAACGCTAATCTGCGAATTGTTGTGCGGTTAATTTCCCAAGCATGCGTGGTCCGAGGAGCCATGCGGGACTTGGGTTCATTTGCGTTTTAACGCTAATCGCGAATTGTTGTGCGGTTAATTTCCCCCAAGCCTTGTGGTCCGAGGAGCCATGCGGGACTTGGGTTCATTTAACGCTAATCTGCGAAATGTTGTGCGGTTAATTTCCCCCAAGCCGTGGGTCCGAGGAGCCATGCGGGACTTGGGTTCTTTAACGCTAATCTGCGAATTGTTGTGCGGTTAATTTCCCCCAAGCCTCGTGGGTCCGAGGAGCCATGCGGGACTTGGGTTTAACGTTTAACGCTAATCGCGAAATGTTGTGCGGTTAATTTCCAAGCCCTTTGTGGTCCGAGGAGCCATGCGGGATTTGGGTTCTGTTTAACTATTACTAAAAATAGTACGGTAGAAAAACATCAAGTAAAGTATTTCTCATTAATAAAAGTACCTTTTCGGGTTATTTACATTCCATGGTCGTGGCACTACGCGTTCGTCCAAGTCTTCCAAATAGTATGCTCCGATACCACCCACGAGGTGATACGGTAGGGCCCCTCCCGGTTTGGTCCGAGCTTTCCCCATGGGATTCCTCGCATTGCCCAAGACTTTCCTTAGCACCAAGTCCCCGGTGTCAAGGGTCTCGGCTTTGCCTTGGCGTCATAGCCCCGCTTGAGCTTTTGCGTATCGAGCTAGATGCACCATCGCGCAATCTCTTCTTTCTTCAAGGAGGTCCAAGTCTTTTTCTAAAAGCTCGTTGTTAACAATCGGGTCGAAGGTAGTAGTCCTTTGGGAGGGAAAGTTTATCTCCAACGGGATGACGGCCTCGGCCCCGTAGGTCGGCGAAAAGGGGGTTTCTCCCGTGGATCGTCGGGCGTGGTACGATACGTCCACAAAACATGGGCGAGCTCTTCAACCCACCTCCCTTTCGCGTCGTCCAACCTCTTTTTCAGCCCACTCACTATGGTTTTGTTAATCGCTTGACTTGTCCGTTGCCCTGCGGATAGGCTGGTGTAGAGTACTGTTGACAATCCCCAATTCATCGCAATACTTCCGAAAGGCCTTGCTATCGAATTGCAGGCCGTTGTCCGAGATTAGGGTGTGTGGGGTGCCGAATCGGGTGACAATGTTTCTCCGATAAATTTCTTGACATCCACATCCCTAATGTTCGCCATCGGCTCGGCCTCAACCCATTTCGTAAAGTAATCGGTGCCAACGAGGAGAAACTTCTTGTTCCCAGTGAGCTTTGGGGAACGGACCTAATATGTCTAGGCCCCATTGCGCAAATGGCCAAGGACTGGACAATGGGTTAAGTACCCCACCAGGTGATGTATATTCGGAGCGAATCGTTGGCATTGGTCACACTTCTTCACATATTCTAGAGCCTCCCCGCTCATGTTCGGCCACCAAGTAACCCAGCGTCATAGCCCCCGTGGGAGAGGGATCGGCCTCCCGTATGGCTCCCACAAATCCCCTCGTGCAACTCCTCCAGAATGAGTTCCGTTGCGCCGGGTGTACGCACGGCAGGTATGGCCCCGAGAATGAACGTCAGAGAGCTTGGAGTCCTCGGACAACCAGAATCGAGAAGCTCTCCTCCGGATTTTGTCGGCCTCGACTTTGTCGTTTGGTAAGGAATCATCCCTCAAGAATCGGACAAGAGGGTCCATCCAGCTTGGTCCTCGCCGATATTGTGTACCCGAACCCCTTTAGCTTCCTCTTCCGCGGGCAACAGAGGTCCTCGACCAAAATAACCCGTGGGAAGGGGTCTGTGCCGAGGATGTGGCCAGCGTTTGCAGAGAATCGGCGTGAGTATTCCCGCCGGGGTATATGCGTCAAATGGAAGTCGTCAAGTGGGCGCGTAGGTGTTTAGCCGGGCAAGATACCGTTGCATTCTTTCGTCTTTTGCCTCCAATTCCCGCTTACTTGCCCCACTATGAGTCTTGAATCCGAGAATATACTCGCGCGTTTTCCACCTAGCTTCCGGATCATCGACATCCCTTCCAAAGAAAGTGCCTCATACTCGCCTTCGTTATTCGTTGCGAGAATCCTAGTCTCAACGACTTCTCCAGGGTTATACCTTCGGGGGAGATTAGGACGAGCCCCACCAGATCCCTTTTGGTTCGTTGCACCATCAATGTATGCTCTCCACTCATCGTGTTCTCGCACGTAAATCGTGTTGACCGATTTCCTATCATTATTCGGTAAATCCGACACGTCCATCCCTTCCAAGATTGGCTCCGCAAATTCAAAGCAACCAGATCGGCGAGGACTTGACCTTTACGGCGGTGCGCGGCATATACCGATGTCAAAGGCGCTCAAGATGGTTCCCCACTTGGCGATTCTCCCGGTGTAGTCGGCGCTACGGAGGACTCGATCTCAATGGAAGTTGGGTTAGCACAACCACGGTATGCGCCGGAAATAGTGGGGAAGCTTCTTTGTTGCTAGCACGACAGCCAATATTGCTTTTCGAGGGGAGATACGGGGTCTCGCCTCTTGTAGCGACTTGCTTACGTAGTACACGGGCCGTTGCGTGCCATTGTCCTCCGGATCAATACTAGGCTGATTGCGTGATCGGCGATCGCGATGTATGCATAGAGTACCTCGTCGGCCTCGGGACTGGACATGATCGGAGGTCTTGCGAGGTATTCCTTGAGCTGTTGGAATGCCACGTCACACTCCTCGATCCACTCGAAACCTCTCCACTTGTGCAATAGGAGGAAAAAAGGTCGGCATCCGTCCCGCCGAGCGGGAGATGAAACGGTTCAAAGTCGCTATCATGCCGTAAGCTTTCGGACTTCCTTGGGATTCCGAGGCGGCCGTGCATACTATGAATGGCCCTTATTTGGTCGGGGTTGACTTGATCCCCGATGGGTCACCATATAGCCAAGGAATTTTCCCGACCCCACTCCAAATGAACACTTGGATGCGTTCAACCGCACTGTACTTTCTCGGGATATGGAACACCTCGTCAAGGTCCCCGATGTGGTCGAGTCACCAATTTGCTCTTCACTACCATGTCGTCTATGTACACTTCCACGCTTTTTCCCATCTGTTGTTCAAACATCCTAGTCATCATCCTTTGATAGGTCGAACCGGCATTCTTCAAGCCAAAAGGCATCACCTTATAATGATAGTTGCCGATTGGGGTGACAAAGGCGTTTTTTTCCTGGTCTTCCGTGGCCAAAGATATCTCGATGGTAGCCCCTGGAAGGCGCCCAAGAAGCTCATTCGGGGTGCCCGACGATTCGTCGACGGTCGATCAATCCGCGGCATTGGGAAGGGATCCTTCGGGCAGGCCTTGTTTAAGTCCGTGAAGTCCACACAGACTCGCCATTTCCCGCTCTTCTTCTTCACCACGATTGTGTTCGCCAACCATTTCAAGGTAGAACACTTCCTTGATAGCCCTGACTCTTTTCAATTTCGCCACTTCTTCCCTCACAGCGTCTGCATGCTCTCTTGACGGGCGCCTGGGGGCTGCTTCTTTGGGGTGATAGCTGGATTAACGTTAAGGTGATGGCGATTAGGGTCCGAGTCAACCCCAGGAGCTTCATAAGGATCCCAAGCGAATACATCTTCATTTCGACGCAGAAATCAATTAGCGCCGACTTCTCTGTCTTTGGTAGCTCCGAGCCAACTGGAAAAACCTTTCGGGGTCCGATCCGACGAGCATTTTCTCTAGCCCTTCACAACTCACCTCCATGTCCGGTCCTTCGTTACCGCAACTAGGACCGGGTTTTGATTGCTATAAGGTACTCTCGGTTGAAGTGGAAGGCGCGCCGCTTAATCGCCGAGCAATCGCCGACACCATGCATCGCCTGGCCATCCCTTGATCCCCCACTATCTCTTTGATTCGGCCCTCTGACGGATACTTCACTTTCTGGTGTAGGGTAGATGACACAGACCCCTAGCGTATGAAGCCATGGCCGTGCCACAATAGCTGTGTAAGGTGAGTACGCGTCCACCACGATGAAGTCCACCTCCACTATTTCTATGTCGGTTTGCACAGCAACTTTGATCATGCCCTTGGGAATGACGATTTTCCCCTCGAAGCTAAGCAAAGGAGTATTGTACGGCGACAGTCCTCCCGCTTTAAATTCAGCCCTTTGTATAAGTCCGGGTACATCACCTCCACGGCGCTACCTTGATCAACTAGCACCCTCTTCACGTCATAACCTCCTATCTCGAGTGTCACGACTAGGGCGTCGTCATGGGGCTGAACAGTTCCCTCCTTGTCCTCTTCCGTGAATCCAATTAATGGCACTCTCCCTCTAGCCCTCTTGGATTCCCTTTCGCCTTGTTCGGCCGGGAACCTTCCTAATGACATTACTCCGCACGGACCGGAACCGGTTCTCTCGGGCGCGCCGAATGACATTTATCGTGCCGATGGGTGGCCTCAAGGTGCTTTGCCTGGTATCGGCATTTGATCGCTCGTCGAGCGTTGCAACAAATGCCCCAACTTTCCCTCTCGGACTAGTCGATCCAAATAGTTCTTGATTCCGCACTCGTCGGTGACGTGGCCAGGCTCTTGGTGATACGCACAAATATAGGTTTCGATTGCGTTTTGAGGGGTCACCGCCATCCTATTCGGCCATTGAAAAAAGGCTCGTGCTTTATTTTTCCATGATTACGTGTAATGGCTCTCGGAACACCGCGTGGACTACTTGAGCCCCTGTAGATCCCGATTGTTCGTATACTCTCTTCTCGGCTTACTATTATTCTATCGAAACAGTCGGACCAAGTCCCTCCTCTCTCGGGGACAAACTTCGCCTTTCCCTTCCCGGTTCTTTGGTCCTCCTCGACCCTCTTGTACTTGTCAATCCTGTCCATAAGTTGCCGCACGCTGGTGGTCTGGCTTCCCCGTGAGAGACTTTCTCAAGCCGTGCTCTGTCGGCAAGCCCCTTTTAAAGGCATCGATGGCGACGTCATCATGATTCCCTTCTACCTCGTTATGCATCTCCCAATATCTGTCCGAGTAAGCCTTGAGCGTTTCTCCTTCTCGCATGGACAGGGATAAAAGGGAATCGAGGGGCCGAGGGACTCTAGTGCTGGTGATAAAGCGGGAGCCAAAGGCCTGTGTCAACCGCTTAAAGGAATCTACGGAGTTTGGTGGGAGGGCATCAAACCATCTCATGGCCGGGGCCCCGTGCTTGATGGAAACACTTTACACATTAACGCCTCGTCCCTAGAGTGGACGGCCATCCTTTGGTTGAAGCGGCTCACATGCTCCCTTCGGGTCGGTCCGACCATTGTACAAGGTAAACATGGGCTGATTAAATCGCCGAGGAGCACCGCCCGCTCTATCTCTCTTGGTAAATGGCGATCGGGAGATTCGATCCGAGAGCCTTGCTCATGGCATCATTGACCGAGCCTTGGTAAGGTGGGCTTTTGCGACCGCGTTTGTGAGGCCGCTCCTCCTCATAGGAGAACGTTTCGCTTGGAGGGGTTTTTGTCCTTCGTCGTATTCATCATCCTCACCACCGCTAGTATCCGAAGTGGGCGAAGGACGTTTTTCTTTGGGCTCGACGCAACCTTTTCTTCAAATCCTTGATCTCTTCTTTGCAGAGCCTTCCGCTCGTTGATCTTGGCGGGACGCATGGTCTTTCCCTTTTGAGCGACTTCTACTTGTGTGAGAGGAGTTGATACTTCCCTCTCGCCGATTGTCTTGGTCCCTTGCTCGCTCGAGGTTTACAAAGTTGTCTGTCGTTGGGATTCTGCGCGCCCGGTTTGGCGCGGGACGATCCTTCCATTCCTTACGGTTTCACTTGTCAAGACACGAGTTCTCCCCACAGACGGCGCCAATTGTAGGGGCACGATTTTGGGGCCCCGGTCCAACAGTGGGAGATCCTGGCCCAAAAGTCCCTCGACAATGAATTTGTAGAGAGTAGGTCACAGAACTAGGTTTTTGCCAAGAGAAACGAAGTCACGACCAAGCCATGCAACCAGTTGGACGTGGGGATATTCCTTTGAACTTTTGAAGTAACGGTCCCAGGAGTCGTTCTTGCTACCTCTGTCTCTTTCCTCCTTCTTCTTTTGATCCTTTTCCTTCTGCTTGCGCCCCCCTTTCCATGGGGATTTTCTTCTCTTATATAGCATCCTTCCCGAGATCATGGCCCTACACTTGTCGGTCATCCGACCCTCTACTCGAGTGCCCGTCCCGTAGGTCACCCTCCCTTTTCTTTCTATGAGTTGCATTGGCCAAGATGACTCTGCGTTTTGTCCCTTCCACATTAATGCGGATGGAAAAGTAGTTCCTTGGCATTTAATGCGGCAGTTGTGATTGTCTCCCCTTTTCGAACGTCACGCATTGTTCCTTCGCATTGGGGGAACTTTTGCCAGGTAGAGGGTGCAAGTTGGACATTCACTTGGCGAGTCCGAGGAGGTGTTCCTCCTCGGACGCCCCTTAGCAGTGCCCGCCCATCATGGTTGGGATGGGATATCCTACGCCCATGCCTTTCCCTCTTTATCGCGGCTGGGCTTGGTACATGGGTCACGGCCCAACATCAATCGATGGGTTTTACCCCCACAAGTAATATAGGAACAATCCAAAACATAAAAAAAAACGTAAATTAAAAAAAAATAATAAAACTTAACAATGATTAATTGAACCAATATTAGGATAAAATTTTGTTTTTGATAATCTATTAAGGTTATTTTTTTTGTAGAAATTATAATTTCGGCCACCCAAAACATATTTATCAAATAAACAATTATTAGCAAAATTTAAGAATTAAATTTCTATACGTGCATTGTTATAAAATAATAATAATTAAAATAAAATTGCAAAAGTTAAAATTTGTCACCTATCCAATTATTTTCGTTTGGCTAACCTTTGCTTTTCTTTAAATGAATGGCATTATATAGTATTTCTAATACAACTATTAAGGGTCCGTTTGGATACAAATTTGAAAACCGAAAAACCGAAACCGAAAATCTCAAAATCCTCACTCTGTCGGCGTCAAAACTAGAGCAGGACCCTATGCTAGTTCTGGGGCAGCTATGTCACTTAAATATCCTCAGGCCTTTGGGTAATTCCTTTAAAGAGGAATGAATAACATGCCTTCCTAACAGGTTTCCTGAACTTTGTGTATTGAAACTATGGATGCTGGAGAAATTGGAAAAGTGAATTGTGGAGGAAGGAACCATGCCCCACCTTAGAGAATTAGAAATTAGAAGTTGCTGTAAATTGAAGCAGCTAGAGGGATTGGAGCTGGTGACCACCTTGCAAGACCTAATTTTAACAAATATGCCTGATGATTTTGTTACAAATGTTAAAAGAGTCATGGACAAGTGCGTATTCATCAAAGAGAACAATAGGTCATTTCCTCCTTTGCAGGTCTGGTTTCTCCTAGTACTTTTAGTTTTATCTTTTATTTTGTACCACCTGAAATATTTTTGGAAGCAGTTGCACATCCTACCCTTATTATTCTAAGTATTTACATGCTGTGAATGTAGGTGTAATATGAGAAGAAAATATAGTCTTCAGACTACTCTTTGTATGCTAGATGAGTCATCTGTGCAGACAAAGATTGAGCCAAAATGTTCCCATGTCTATCCCAACAAGGTGGACATTGACAGTGATCAGGCCAAGGACTTGATTGGCTTCCTCTGTAGAATTGGCAGATCTGGTGAATGTTAGAGATATATATTAGACATATTAGCCCAATGTAATAGGCCCAAGCCCATTCCCGCTTGTACTAGTAGTCTAGGGTTTAGTCGCCTATATATACTCATGTTAGGGTTCATTGTAACATAGGAGATTATTGTACTACACTCTTATACAATACAGAGGAATCCCTTAAGGGCTACATCTTTATTGTATAAGAGTGTAGTACAATAATCTCTTGTGTTACAATGAACCCTAACATGAGTATATATAGGTGACTCACACAAAGTAGAATTAGGCTTGGGCCTATATTAATGGGCTATATCTTTAACAGTGAAAATGAAGAGCATAATTTTATTTTACTTATTTATTAATTATTATTATTTGCATTTATCATATTGTAAGGTTGTTGTTGATGTTGCATTTATCATTCCGATGTTCTGTACTCAACTTCTTTTTTATTTGCCTTTCTATTCTAACTGTTTTGCCATTCAATTTGGGTAAGGCTAAGAAATGATTGCATCTTACTAATAGGCAAATTTAGTTACCGAGCCTCAATTTTCCAATTAAGTTCAATGTTGTGTCAGTGGTATGATTTGATTACTAAGTATAAATTTGGGTGTGGAAGGAGAAGTTCTATATTTTGTGTATAGTGATTTTGATGTTTTGTTGAAGGATGGGGCTTGATAATTTGGATGTCGGTTTTTGGCTGCATATGCTCAATTTGGTGGTTCTCTTTCTTCCTCTACAATGCGATGTCCATTTCGTTCCCTCACTATTTCGTGAGGCTGTGCAGGATGACATTTTACTTTATTTCTTCTTATCTTTTGCTAATAGGATAATTGGAGTAGGGATGATTTGAACTCTAGATGTCTATAATGGATATACCATGAGTTGTCAATTGAGTAGCAATTTTCTTTATTATGGCACGGTGATTTTAGGTGATTGGGATATGGTATGGCCCAAGGCAATAAAGATTGATTTGTAGGATCTTGGCTTTGTTGAGTTTGAAAAGTTGTTGGGGTGAGGAGTTAGGGGTTGCCATGGGTTTTAGTCTCTATTTTTTTAGAGAATTATTTGTAATTTTTAACGTTTTTTTATTTAAGTGGTAGTGGCATAATTATTTAAGGTTTTTCCCCCTAAAAGTTGACAACCAATCATATCTTTGCCACATCAATTGATAGTGGCATAATTCTTGCAGCATCTTTCGTTTTTCTTTATGGAAAAAAAACCTTGTGATTTACAAGCGGCTTTGTTGTCTTAAATAATTTAAACAAAATTTATGTGAACCACTTTTAAGTCTCCTAATGAGATAATCTTACATTCAACTTGTAATTCAACAAGTAATTTACAAGGCGGCTCTGCTGTGTACTGTTGCAGAGGAAGACCAAGATGCATTTCTGCCTAGATTGCATTCAGTATAACTGAAACAGTGAAACACATTCTTGAAATCCAGCCTTCTTCTTCTGCTGCAGTTAATTTTATGCCCTCACTAAAAATTTCACACTCTGATCAGGTTACATGACATGAAAACTCTTTGATCTTTGTGGGAGACTGAGACCAAGGGTAAAGGTAAAAGAAGAAATTAAGAAGAGCAAGTGATCATCCAAGTGAGTATTCCACTTCTGTTACATGATACTACTACATGTCTATATCACCGTTGTCTCTCCCTCTGTCTCCCTCTCTCATATAATATGATACTACTCAGCCAAACCTCTGCTTCATATTAGTACTTACAGTAGGAATTGACAACAAACACGGTTACTAATGGTTTATTAGTGATTCGACCAATCTATTGTTTCCAACACAATTAAAGTTTAGAGGTCTGAGCTCAGCTGAAGCAAAGGATGCATTTTTCTGAAGATAGCTGAAACTTCTACCTATGATACCTACAAGTACGTAACTTTCACTCTGTTTGTAATTCACCGTTTCCTACCTCCAGAACGTACCAATATGATGTTGAGTTAGCGGAAGCTCTGACACTAGATTGTTGAACAAAAGACTAAACAAAAAGCTTTTATTAAAATACTTGACTCTTTGAATTACAACACTTTATAAGCACTTAGGCTTTGACTCACTAATACTATTGCACTGCAAACACGGCACTTACTCACCAAATACACTTGCACACACCTCACTTCTAGACACCTACACACACTAGCTCTTGACTCTATTTCACTCTACACACTTGCTACCTATGGCACGCACTTCACCACCTCATACAACTTCACACATCTCTCACTTGGTGCTTTATGACACTCACTCACTTCACTTCACTTCTCATTACATCTATTTATACTAGATGTATGTTGGTTAGGAAACCAACTTGAAGCTTCTAGCTTCGTCTTTTTAAATACTTTATTTACCAAGCTTCTAGACTATTCTATAAACATGTGGCTGAGTTTTACTTCTACATAGAAGTCTCTAGAGATATCTTATAGAGAAATCCGGAAAGAGCATCATGGAGAAATTTCCATAATGCAAGAGAATTTTCTAGAGAATTCCGGAGAGAAGCAAATTGAGTGAAACTCTAGAAGTTTCTAGAGTACTCTAGAAATTTCTAGAGACAAGAGAGTTAGTGTTGATTTCTAACATATGAACTCTTTAATTCTGCTTTAGTTGGCTCATTAGTATAGATGAGACCAACAAAGTCTACTTTTACACCATTCTCTTGACTGTAATGTTTCTTTTAATGTCAGGATTGTTTCTCTGTTATAAATGTTCCATTACCGTCATCAAACAGAGGGGACTATCCAGTAATAATAACAACAAAACTCATAAGATAATCATTAATGAAAAAATAACTTGTTATGTGCTCTATTGTATTTCCTAATTTTCTTTTATAGGTTCTGTTTCTGTTATTAGGGGTTTGGTATATAGATAAGGTTGGGATAAATTGTTGAGTTTGTTAGGTTAGGTTGGTCTTTGAAGTTTGAATAAATCTTATCTACTTGCAGTGGATTGGATGAGTTTCTTTATGATATGTTTATCTTTTAAAGCCATACAATAAATTTATATGGCCAGTTGAGATTTGAAGCTCAATTGGCACTTCCTCATATTTCCAACTAAGACATGGGGGTTCAAATCCTCCCTCCCCCAATTATCAAAGTATAAAAAAAGCCAAAAATTGATATGGACTGATGTTGAATAAAATAGGCTGAATTATTTTTTATTAATGAGTGAACTTTGACTTAGAGGCTGTTTCCCTCGAAGAAAACCATTTTTTTTTAATGCTGTAATTTTGTCCATGAGATGCCACACATAACAATTGGCATCAGAGCCAACTTATGGACAATTCATGCATTGAGTGGCTGAAGCTAAGTTTGGTATTTTTAGTATCTAGCAACAATGCATGTTTAAGAAGATGTGAGATACTTTCTTTACAACCAAAATGAAGATTCGCAAAACCAAATTGAATCAAAATGTCCCAACGGCCAAGTTCATCTTAATCAACTTGCAAGTAGTCAAGATTGTAATCATACTGAAGATTTACACAATCTAAACAAATAACAATGTGTAAACAATGGCTATATCCCATTGAGCTTGTCTTTTTCTAGTGGATAGCCAAGTTCTTATCTTTGAGCCAAGTTCTTATCTTTGAGCCAATTTCTAAATGCAATAATAATAGGTGGAACTCACAAAAGGAACCTTAGGGTTGTTTGGTGGCAAGAATTTCCAATTGCTTGATTGTCTACTGTCAGCTACTTTTTCTTTACCACGTTTTTTAAAGCTTAAAAATATCAGTTGTTGACTTAAAGCACATGCATTTTTTAGTTGTTAACAGCTTGATCTACATAAAGGCAAGGGGACTTATGGAACTGTTCCCTCCAAAGTTTAGAAATTTTTGGAAGTAGTCATCATTTTTGGCAACCGCAGAAAGTATACAAGCAAAACATGGATCAGAATTGTCCTGTGGTGTGCCTATTTGATGGCTGACTGGGTAGCAACTTTTGCGTTAAGTGTAATTTTAAACCACCTTGGGACACTACTGAAAGTATTGGCAAAGATGGATCTCTAATTGATGACATTCAGCTTACTATATTTTGGGCACCATTTCCTCTGTAATATATGGGTGGCCCTGATACCATTACAGTGTAATTCCATGGAAGATAACGAGCTTTGGTTAAGGCACTTTCTTGAATTAAGTGTTCAAACAGGGGTGGCATTTTATATTTTTTTTTACAGCCTGGAAGGATTCTCGACTATCCATTCTGTCCATTCTGATATTTTGTGCAGGAACTATCAAATATGGGGAAAGGACCTGGGTCCTCAGATGAGCAAGCAATGGGCGATTCAGAGAATCCATGCTCACTCTTCCTGATACTGGTCCCAATTATTCCAAATTCATGCGGGAATATACTTTAAAGCAGTTTGAGGGATTCCATGTTTTAGCAGATGAGGTGATTGAGGCTCAGGTGGTTAATCTCTATTCTGTTGACATTCGTGATGCAACTATGTTGGTTACTGCCTATGACGTAATCTAAATTTTCAAACCCCTTTTTGTTGATCTTATCCTCGGCTTTTGACGATAGGGACAACGGCCAATCTTTGTTCAAAAAAATTTCTTGGAATAAAGCTTTTAAAGTAATAGAGATGGAACTTGGTTTCATGTACAACGTGCTTTACACCAAGGCAATGGTAATACATTCATCCCAATAGCGTTGGCACTCTTCTCAGTCATCTATGAACTCAAGTACTCAATTATTGATCTAGTCTTAACTTTCCTCTTGCTGCCTACTGCTATACTACTAGAGGTATATGCATTTCTCTTATTGCTCTCCTCAGACTGGACCAATCTGAGGTTGAGTAAACCTGTAACCAATTCCATCTGTCGAGCCATTACTTGTTTACAACTACCTAAACAACCTAGGTGGTCAAATTCCATGTCACAATTCAATCTATTGAGCTTCTCCCTCAAAGACAAACACAGAGTCTTTAATGGAATCCAAAAACGCCTTTGTATTAATAAATTCCTAGAAAAGCATCAGTACACAACCTGTGAGAAAGTCCCCGTGGAATTGAAAAAATTGATATCCGACCATCTCAAAATGAAATTTGAACATCTCAAAGAAAATTCAAATGTTGCAAATGATATCAGAACCTTGTGTTCCTTCAGAAGAGGTGCTGTACTTGAAACGTATGGTCATCTTGGACTGGATTGGAGTCTACAGGTAGAGTTTGATCAAAGCATTCTTATCTGGCACATTGCTACAGATCTCTGCTACCACTCAGATTGGAGAGACCAAGATGCTATTATGTCAAATGGAAAATTGAGCAAGTGGCAATCGCAATATACACTACATCTCTTAGTCATGTGTCCTTTCATGTTGCCAATGGGGCTAGGGATGATAAGGTTTCTAAATACATGTGCCGAGGTCACACAATTTTTTGAAGAACACAAGTCTATAGCTTCTTATAGTGATACGTCCACATTAGATAAATCACAAGCATGTGAGATACTGTTAAATGTGAACACTCAAGTTCCACCGACTAAAGTGAAAGGAGACAGAATCAAATCTGTGCTATTTGATGCATGTAAGCTTACATCCGAGTTGCAATACTACCGCATTTTGTAATACTAGCGGATGTCCTGCACAATGCTCGTGTTCATTATTAATTATTTTATAATACTCATATGTGTTATAATATTTAGAAAATTAATTTTGATTATGTGTATATATCACTAAAATAATGAAAAAAAGTTGTAACACAATATATCCATATATAAGTAACTATAATTAATTAGACCCTAAAAATGCCACTTCATGCTTGTTGATTTTTTTTTTAATCAAGTGTACATGTATATTTAGTTTTTAGATTTGACATTTCCAATATAAATTTTTTTATTATTTAAGGTTTATAATTTTTAATTTGCAAAACTAAATATACGTGTCAAGAGATTAAAAATATAACAACAATTAAATTGGGAAATATAAAATTATACTATTTCATATCTTAAGTTTAATTTTACATACATTTGAGTATCTCAATCCCTTAAAAAGATTAAACACTTCCTAAAAATATAAATAAACACAAATAACACATATAAAGGCTCTGTGTCTTCCCTAAACATACCTTTTAAAAACTCTAAATGTCGATGAAGTATTGTATCAAGTTTTGACAATGTTGTTGAGAAGTTTAGATCATATGCACTTAAAACCGAAGTCAATTTCATACTCTTCTTGACACCGACTCTCTCTCTCTCTCTCTATCTCTCTCTCTCTCCTACTTTTCTTTTGCTCTTCAATATTTAGCAAAACAGGAATATATAAAATAACAAGTATTATAACATGAAAAACTAACATTGAATGGAGAAAAACTGTCATTTTTGAAATTAATGAAATTAAAAGTGGAAGAGTTCAAGAAGTTGGAAAAGGGGGTGGAACCAAATCTCTTAATCTTCTGTATTTTTGCTTAAAATGGTCATTGATAAGATGGGGTGAGGTAAAAGGCTATATGAAATATAACTTATACAAAGCACCACATAGCATAACCTTGTACTCTTCCGCATAAGGTCTTTGCATTATACACTAGTTCTTGACCCATGCTTCGCATGATTTTTTTTTTTTTTTTAATTTATAAATATTATAAGTAGATTCATAATAACAAAAAGTATTCTTCATTTAAAAGAAAATATATTATTATTATTATTATTATTATTATAATTGTGGGGGATTTTCCCCCGCAAGCCGTTTGTCATCTTTGGGGAGCCAGGCCCGCAAGGATTTGTTCTCGTCCCCGAGTGTGGTGTTTGGGATTTTCACCTCGGGCACTTTGGCCAATTTTGGCTTGACACCCTAGTCCCACATCGGTTAGAGATGCGCCCCACTCATGGTTTATAAGCTTCTGGAGCGACCATGAGATCCCCCACAAAAAGGCGCTTTTGAGGGGATGTGCGCCATCAAGAGTATTGTCCGCTTTGGGGCAAGGGTGGGATTAGCCCTGCTATGTCCGCACCGCATGATACCCGCACGGCTTTGTTACCCTCCAGGGGCACGCCTCTACCACTACCTAAAATGCTTCAATTCAAAAGGAAAATGCTTCCACACCCCCGATTACTCAGATGGTCAAATTGGTTTTCACGGTGGTCCTCCCAAGTCAAGCACATCAAAGGAAGAGATAACCTTATCACCGATTATCTTTCCAGAAAGCCTCCAATCCTTAATACCACAATTCTTCCTTCCCCCTTATGTGTATACCCTGTTACAGATCCTTCCTCATCATCAAATCCTTCTCCCGCAATTCCTAGTGATATCCTTAACATGATAGAGAATCTCCCTCTAGAAATAAAAGACCAAATAAAAACCTTGACCCTTCAAGCCCGAGTTAAAAGAATTGTCAGAATCCTCCATAATTATCTCGTAAATCACCAACCCCACTTCCTTGCTATTTTCCTTGATATTGACCAACCATGGAAAACCCCTTTTGCCTTCTGGATAACAAATCGGACGGTTGCACATTATCTCTCTACATGTGGTACTTACTTAATGAGTATCATTTGTGTATCCATTTTGAACCAGAATTTTACAAATATATTTTCCCACATGAAAATAGATATTTTCATAAATTCTGGTTTAACATTTTGAAAAATGATGCCTATGATGGAGAATGGATAAAATATCCTTCCACAGAACATCCAAGATTTGCAAGCAAGATTACTTTAGCAACTTTGATTGTTAAGCTTAACTCCAAAAATGATGTTAAATGCAGGAAGGACTTTTCAACCCTGCAGAAATACGGTGGCTTACCAATCCATATGGCACTTTGCACACACATCGAGACCCATCTTGGGTATCCTGTTACTATGCTCTCACATTGACAGAATCTCTAAATAAAGGGATTTTATCTCAAGCAGTACCCATGGATCCAGAAACTGTAGAAAGCAATTACCACATGCGGACCATTGGGAAATGCCAAACCCTCTTGAGGGGTATGATGATCCCTATTACCATAACAATGATCCGGATGTAATTGCTGATGTAGATGAAGAATGGTTCCAAGGAAGAGACGGATGGGACTAGACTTTCCTAATATAAAAAAAAAAAAAAAAACGTTTTCAGACGTTTCATCCTTATCCTTAAAGCATGCCTTGGTGATCTTCCCAACTGTCCATTTCTCGCGATAGCAAGGACCCCTACCATACACCGCTTCATGACCTAATCAAGCCAAACCGAGGCTTCGCCCCTTGACCAAGGTGTCAACATGGAGCCAGCCCTACTCTCTCTTCAAGCATTATTGTACTTTACTTGTAAGATATTTTGTAAGAGTTTTTCCTTATAAATAGCCCCCAAAGGGCTTTGTAAAAGGGCAGAGTGAAGAAAAGAAGAAAGAATCCCGTAAGATGTCCACCAAAGATATCCAATGTAAAAAAGTTGTTAAGTCTAATAATATCCTTAAGTTTGCTGTATTTAGTTCTGTGTTCCATTCCTTATTCTCGTGTAATCTTTTATCTCTTCTTAGTTGTATATTTTGTAAACCAATTTTCATAGCAAGGACATGCGGTGCGGACATAGCGGGGCTAATCCCACCCTTGCCCCAAAGCGGACAATACTCTTGATGGGGCACATCCCCTCAAAAGTGCCTTTTTGTGGGGGATTTTTCCCCCGCAAGCCGTTTGTCCTCTTTGGGGAGCCAGGCCCGCAAGGTTTTGTTCTCGGCCCCGAGTGTGGTGTTTGGGATTTTCACCTCAGGCACTTTGGCCGATTTTGGCTTGACACCCTAGTCCCACATCGGTTAGAGATGTGCCCCACTCATGGTTTATAAGCTTCCGGAGCGACCATGAATATACCACTACTACACAGTGTGGTGTTTGGGATTTTCACCTCAAGCACTTTGGCCGATATTGGCTTGACACCCTAGTCCCACATCGGTTAGAGATACGCCCCACTCATGGTTTATAAGCTTCTGGAGCGACCATGAGTGTACCACTACTACACATGTGTAGTAGTGGTACACTCATGGTCGCTCCGTGCTTATAAACCATGAGTGGGGCGATCTCTAACCGATGTGGGACTAGGGGTGTCAAGCCAATATCGGCCAAAGTACTTGAGGTGAAAATCCCAAACACCACACTCGGGGCCGAGAACAAAATCTTGCGGGCCTGGCTCCCCAAGAGGACAACGGCCATGGGGAAAAATCCCCCACAATTATAATAATAATAATAATATAAACTTTTGTTATTATTTTATGTTGTCCTCTTTTAATTTGTGACTAAAATTTAGTGACTAATAGTGACTAAAATCAATTGAGCTTTATTCAATTAACCACTGTTGATACCCATTTTCGCAACACATTTTTACAAGTCCAATTTAGGTATTGTACTATATTTTATTCTTTTATGTATGGCCCAAGCCCATGTGACATATTGGAGGAAATTGAGGAATTATGGTTTGGAGGATATAGGTCAATTTCTTTCAGACCTTTTGCATGAGTGCAACCCATGTGTGCTACCAAGTGGATAAGGGACACCGGTAGCACCTTAGGCTCAATGAGGAGGTCTTGTACCTAAAATTTCTACCCCAAAAGAGCTTTTATGCTCTGGTTGACTATGGCCCAAAGTTTTTGCCTAAACCCATTTTTTCCTTTAAAAATAGTTGGCTCTCATTGGCCAACTCCAACTACTAGCCCTCACTTAGGTAGGCCTCCCAAGAGTGTGAAACAACTGAAAATGAGGAGCCAATGGGGGCTTAGTCAAATCTTTCCTAAATTATGCGTATTACCCAACTAAAGCAAATCTGAACCAAACATTAACTTAGCACCTTGGAGGTCCATAGCCTCATCTTTTAGCATAAAAACTAGTCACTAAGGACACCTAAAGGCCGCTATAAAACTCCCTCTTTGGCTCAAAACAAAACCAACCATGTTTTCCCCACAGAGCTGAAACTTTAAAGCAAAAACTCATTGAGCCAACTAATATTCTCACAATTCCAAAGATTGGGGGTGGAAATATAGATATAGGGAAACCTTTCCTCTCTTTCTCATAACCTCTCTCTATTTCCTCTTCTCACCGATTGTGGGTCAAAATTTTGAACCTGTGTACTTTTATTGCATTTTTTTTGTATTTTAGTTATGGCATTTTGATTTCTATCTTGTTAAAGCACCATTAGCCTTTGTTAATTATACATTTGGAATTTTGGGCTTGATTCTCCACAAATAAACACTTTTAAAGAACCCAATGAGAGATTTGGGCTAATCTTGCATTTTTGACCCTTGTTGCAATATGTCCCCGGCAACCACTTATATATACTTCAAAAAAAAAAAAATGTACATACCAATATTTAATAATATTTTAAGCAATGGTTACAAATATATATCACTAATTAAAAGATCCAAGTTTCAACTAATTTCGGTCAATACTCTAGCGGTCAACATTTATATATTTAAACTATTTTTCCTTAGTTTAATAAAGGTATGGGAAATAAAGAATAATTCAATAGTTACAACAATGGGGGAGGTGGGATTTGAAATTTTGAACCCTGAATGTCCCACATAATTCATAAAGGAGGAGAGGCAAAGCAACCAAGCTACAAGGCTCTTTGAAGAACATTGTTGAAATTGCAACAAAGTTGTATGCCCCATCACATGACTTACATTACAAAAAAATGTGACAAATGAACAAGTCACATGCAATACACAGCAAAAGTTTCTCAAAGATGCTAAAATCCAACTACAAAAGACAATGTCACAGTGACTTAACTGTATATTTGGTTCATAAACTTTAATATATATTTCAAGATTTATTTGGCAACACACATAGCAAGGAATACCCATTAAGCTTTTTATCACTAAAGAAAATTAAAATTTGAATTTTTATTAAAAGCCCATAAACACAATCATGATTCTTGAATGAAAAACAAAATAAAGAAAACTCCTTTATCCATTTATTCTCAATCCCACGCATGTATCAAAAGCAACTGAAAACCCAAGTAAATCCACAACCCAAGAACAAAAACAACATCAGCAACAAGTCCTTCAGTCAAAATAAGTTCTAACATTCAGATTTCTAGCAATGTGTAACCCACCATGCAAAAAGCCCGAATCTTTAACATAAATTTAGCAAAAGAGGAACGGAGAATTGTTACCTAGCAAGCGAGATGAAGAACGAAGACCAAAAACAAAGCAGAAGAGAGCCCGTGGAGACCGAGAGAACGGGGGTAGTTGATTTGGGTGTGAGAGTGAGTGATTTTGAAAATTTGGAGTGAGTGAGTTTGAGAGCGTGGGGAGTGAGACTGTGGAGTGTCTAAGTGCAAATAGGTTTTATGCGGTAAAAAACGTGTTTTTGAATCTCGGTTTTAGAAGGGGGTTTTAAAAAAAAAAAACGTTAAACAGAAATCGAGTTTTATAAACTCAATATCCACGTGGAATACTTTGTCCATATCATAATAGGAAAAACCCCAAAAACGAGTTTTAAAAACTCGAGTTTCAGTTTGATCTCGAGTTTTAGAAACTCGAGATGCTAGTTTCACATTATCTTTCAGAACTAGGCAACTAACGAAATTATTAAAATATTAATGTTATTTGGAAAGGGTGTTTCTAAATATCTGTTTATCAAAAAACTTTCCTGCTGTTGAAGTAGAATTAGATGCTAAGATTGTTATTGATGCTCTAACCAACCCATACCTGACTTATTTAAATGATTCCCCTCTCATGGAGGATTGCAGGCAGCTGGCCCATCGATTCAACCAGATCCATTTCAAGCATTGCTACCACAAGGCGAACATTTGTGTGGATGGTCTTGTTAGGAAGGGTGCCTTCCAGGCAGTAGATTTTCTTATTTTTAACAGTCTGCCTATGGACTCTAATTTTGATTTCATTTTGGATTTGAACGGTTTGCGCTTAATTAGGTGCTGTCGTGAACTATCTAATATTGTTCTGCCGTAGTTTTCTTGAATGAGATTCCATTAATACAAAAAAGAAAAAAGAAAAAAGTGAGGGTTGGGGTCGGACGCACCGTTTTTCACTAGTCATTTTGGTAGTAGTGTATGTGATAAACATTTTATTTTTTTATATTAATTTGATAAAAAAAATTTTAATATTTTTTTTACTCTTTATTATCATTAGGTCAATAAATTAATTGATTTTTGTAGGTAGGGTTTGAACTAATTGTTGAGTTGACTTGAACATATTAACAAAATTTTAGTTGATAACTAGAACATCATTTTATATATTTTTATCATCAGTGACAAAAAGATTTTACTAATTGAGTTATCGCTATAACTCAACAAAGCTCTTAGCATTTGATATATAATTTTAAATAGGCAAGTTTTGAGCAAGTAGTACTTTTTAGCAAAAGCTGACATCAATCACTATGGTGACAAAATAAAAAGATCAACTAACTTTTTTTTTTTAATAATTGTGATAGCATATTGTAATTGGTATTTTTTTTTACTAAATTTTAATTGGTGTATTTTATGCAATAATAGATTTTTTAAGTTCTTAGTGTAACTACATTGAACTATCATGGAGTTTTTATAATTTTATTTATCAAATGAGTTGCTTTGATTTTGTCATGTCATCAATAATTGTTTTTTACTTTTTATATTTCAATAGTTGGGAGTATGAAGATTTGAACTCTAAATGTCTTCCTTAAAAAGTGTCATTTAGTTGAGATACAAAACTCTTGGCATGTTATTAATAATTCAAATAGATACAAAATAGTGATAGTCAATATCATATACTATATATAATAGAAGAAGCTAAGAGAAAGTGGACTCTTACAATTAAGGCCGTGCTCACAAATAGGATAACCGCCTATCTAAAATTCAGACGCGTTTCACTTTAAAAAGCGCTACATTATATTGTTTTAAAAGCTACAACACCATTGGACTGTTTTTTTGGTATATTAAAAAAAATTAAAAAAACCCAAAATAAAATAAAAAAAAACATGTTGCAATTAAGAAAACCCTATACATCTTTTGTCATCAAACTTCACTGGACATTTTCTCTCTCTAAAAGAAAACACCTACCGATACTGCAACACAGAGGAAGGGAAAAACTTGCGATCTAGTGAAGATTTGTACGGCCGGCCATCGCCATCCCATGCCGGACTTAGAAAATCAAGCCTTATTGTGATGTAGAGAAACGGAAGAAAAAAAAATTAGAAACTGCGATCCAGCAGAGAATCGTGGGATTAAAGGTTTCTCTTCTTTCTTTTTTCCATTTCCTTTTGGATTTTCTTTCTTCGTATGTTTGTTGATTTGAAACACACTATTCTGATCTGTGTGTATATGGATTTGCACCGGAGAGGTGGAACTATGGGTGAATCTGAACTTTCGATCGGGCACTTTCTCCTTCCCTCTCTGTATCACTAGGTTTTTTTTGTTGCAAGCCTTTTGTTTATTTTGCTTAAACCGTTTTTAATAAAAAAAATTAATATATACACACACACACAAAGCCCATATGTTCTGTTTTTAATTTTAGACAGTGGGTTTTTTTTTAGAGATCCATTTGGGCATTATATATGATTCAAGTATTTTGGTTAGATTGGTTATAATTTAGGTTTTTTTGGTTAGGAGTAGTTTTGTTTAATTTATGTAAATAGACGGGTTAGAATTGGTTTAATCTCTTACTCTATTGTCTTCTTTAGGTTTTTTGTCAATTTAGGGATTTGAGATACGAAGATAGAGTTCGGCACAACTCCGTGACTAACATAATCGGAACTAACAAAGACCGACTTAAAAGTACGTATCAATTTTTCGTGTTCCGATATGAACTTAAATTCGGATGTTCATTCTCTTTCTTTAGATGTTTTGTTGTGAATATTAATTCTTACGGCATGATCGCATTCGTAAATGCATAATAGTGAAAGCTTTTCAAACTTTGAGAACCAAATCACAAATGCATCCTATATAGATCCCTATCACTTTTTTAATCTCTGTGCTTCCGAACATTCATTTGTTTAATTAATGACTTTTCAAGCTCTTTGAATTGCTACCTCCTCTCTTTTTACTGTTTTCTCTACCAGAAAATGAAAAACCCATTACTTCTTTGATATCTAAAATTTCAAATACAATTATAAATCATTTTGTTCATTTACTCTATTCCTGTTTCAATTGGCTTTGATTTGCATGTTTTAGCCAGCTTCTGTCTTTACAAATTGATTTCTTTGGCCAATTCTCTCATCTACTTAATTTACATCTTTTTATCGGGCCGCTTTTTGTTATTCGAATTTGAATTAAAATCCAGATGTTTATTCTGTCTCTTTCAATGTTTTGGCCTTAGATTATAATTTTAGTTTTTCCTACTTTATTAATATTATAATCTTTTCCAAATTGGAATTATTATATTCTTTGATTATTTACTACCTTCTTTGAAATTGAAAATTATAGGTAATACTAAACAAAGGTGCAAAATGTCATCGAGACAATCTAAGTCATTATTTGTTCTGCATTCATAGGGATAGGTAGTTGGTAAAAGAAAAAATGGCCAAATAAAACCTCTCCCTCCTTCCAATTGTTAATTTGACACCCATTTTGTTTTGCTTCTTTTCTGCAGCACCTATATCCAAGGTCAGCATTTTGTTACTTGATGTGTTATACACTTTATTTTGATGTTTTCTTTTTGATTCATTGTAATCCTTTTTTTTTTTGGGAGTGGCATCATGGGGTTTAGTCCTTGAATATGTGTAGGAAAAAATATGTTTGTTGTTCAATAATGGTTGATTTCTTAGCATTTAATTTTTTTCAATGTTTGTAGTTTTTCTTTGTTTGGGCTGCTCTAAATAAGTATATGATTCATAAAGTATTTCATGTTCACATAATTTTTCATATGTGCGTGCATCCAGCCTTTAGTGTTAGTGAAAGTTCAAAAACGTGTACAAAAACACTTTTGAACGTTTAGACCCCCAAAACCAACTTAACCAACACAAGCAATATGTCAAACAACTAGTGTGCGGAAACTTAACATATGCTATATTATGGAATTGGTTAAACAACTATCTAAGCCATAACAAAATAAATCACAGCAGATAATGTAAAGGCAGAGATAGAGAGGAAGGAAGATGCAAACACAGAGATAACACCCGATGTGTTATCGAAGAGGAAACCCAAGACCTCGGCGAAAAACCTCTCCGCCGCCTCCAAGCGGTAATCAATCCACTAGAAAATATAGTTGGGATACAAGGACAAAGAATAGACCCTCCAAGCCTAATCTACCCAATGCACCTAAGCCCTCCAAGCTTCTTGCTCCAACGAGGTTGCGCCGAACCTTTTTCTTTTCTAGCTTTCCGGATTCTCGCTACTAGACCGTAGCATCAACCAATGAAGATTGGCTCCTTCCTAATCGCTTCCCTTAACTCCAAACGATGACTCACAGAGATGATAATGGTGAGAACCAGGTTTGGTTATAATGCCTCTCAAGGATTTGACAATGGAGAGGAAGAGAGTGAGGGAATTTGATGAGACTCTAAGGTAGAGATTGTGGATGAAACAATCTGGTTTTTCTTTAGGTTTCTCTCTCAAAATTCTCTCCGGAAGCTCTCTTTCAATCGTGGGTTAAAAGGGTATTTATACTAGAGTGGAGAGGAATGCGAAACGTCAGGTTTTTCCAAAACAGGGGTGGCTCGCGGCTTGACTAAGTCGCGAGTTCCGATCGCTTGAGATAACCGTATGGCCAGTTGTCCCTGTTTTGTCTGTAGTGCTCCGGCTAGCATGACTGTTCATCTTCCAAAGATGCTTGGCACGTGTGCAGATTCTCGCGGGTTGAAGCCGCGAGTCCAGCCGCGAGTCCCAGCCGCGACACTGTTTTCTTGCACACTCTTGAGCAATCTTCACTCTATCTCACTCACTACCCTTACAACAATCCCACCTAAATACGGGGTTACTAAATGCTGAATTACAAGCAAATTTGGCACGGAATAAAGCCAATTAGATGGTTGAATAAATTCAACCTTACAATCTCCCCCTTTGGCTATTCCGTGACAAAACCCTAAAACAGACTCTAGACTTAAACTGTGAGTTGGGAAAGTTGAACAAAACTCACTCACACCTAACTCTAGAAGTCGTGAAGCACTTGGATCATATGAACATAAACTCCCGAAACACAACAATACACCATGATCATTGTAAGCAGTAAAATTATAAAAGCATATGAAACAAGCAATTTGAGATCAAGCAAAGATGGAGTTAATAAACAAACCATGGCTTGATCAACCAAGTGAACACCACAAGGTAGTGATCACAAAGTGCTCATTCACACTTGGAATGAACACAAGGACATACAAGTTAACAAGCACAAGGCAAGACACTTGTATGCTCAACACTCAACCAATGCATAGCACACAAGGCATATGCATCTAGGAACAATCCTACAAGGGCACAAGAGTGACAAGACATAAACCACAATGCAGAACATTTGGAACAAAGTACTGATTTCAACAAGCATAAAGGCTGCACTTAAGCATGGTACAAACCACAAGGCCTACAAATATGCTTAAAAACATAACCCTAACAACTTACAAAAGCAAATGCGTACAAAACAACAACTACCCGAATAACGGTTTTACAAAACACCATATATCAACTTAAAGATAGAAATAAACAACAAAAAAATAAGGACACTCCCCCTTAGATAAAGACGCTCCCCCTTAGGGTAATATCCTCCCCCTTGCCTATCACTCCCCCTTTTTGTCATGGAATAGGCTAGTCATTCTCTTCTAGTTTTCTCTCGGATTTGATCCAACTGCGAGTCCAAGAGAAGCAAACTTCATATCCCATCGGTTGCTTTGATGGTGCAGAGAAGCAGTGAGTCCGACACCTTTGAATTCAGCTCGTGATGAGAGGAGACAATGTGATCAAGTTTCTCATCGAGAGAGAGAGTCTTGAATGGAGGATCACCGTGAGATGCGAAGTTTTCTGGTTTGGCTCTCTTCCGACTATGTCCAACACGGCATTGTATGTACGCATGTTGATTGGGCTCGGTTTAGGAAGAGGAGACTCATCGGTGATGGATAGATTCCCTTGAGCTTCAAGATCCGGGAAATGAGCGCAAAAGGGAATGCATATCCGAGACTCATTTCGGAGAACCGTTTTGCGTAGAACATGAAAGATATGAGCACAAATGTCGATTTCTTCATCGAGATGAGATCATGAAGAAATAAGGCACGTCCGAGATTCATATACCCGAGACTTGACAAAGGGTGCAGTTGTGAAACATCACAATCGTAAGCACTCTCGAGTTTCGGAGAAAGAGAGGAAACATCGATGGATTTTCCATTTGGTGAGAACTCCAAGTCTTGACCAAGGCTTTGTTTGAGAAGCTCCTCATCAGGACATAGATCATCATAGACCGGTGAATGACGAAAAATGGGTCCGTTGATGTGAAGAATTTCCGCTAGGTATGTAGGAGAGATAGAAAAGCTCTTTTGCCGAACCCAGCACTTAAGTTCATCTCCTTCCACAATTGCGTTAGCATAAAATTCTTTAACCAACTCTTCATACACGATATCCGGATCAGATAGAAGGTAATTCCAATCCTTGTGAGCAAAACATATCGGAATGTCGGTGTTGTGAAGCGAGGGTAGATCCACGACTCTCTCTAGTAATGGTGTGGCATGAAGTAAAAAGTTCTCAAATGGTGATAGGTGAATAGGATCTGAACTTAGTGGGATCGAATCGCTGTGATGAAGAGCGAGTCACTTTCGGGAGAGGTGCGTCTTCATCAACATCAATAACGGGTTCCTTCCTTTGGAAGAACCTCCTTTCTGATAGCCTTTTTGAATGGAGACATGACGGTCGCATTATCAACAAGGGAAATGACAGAACACAATCCAACAGACTATATCGGCAGTGGGTTAGTGAAAATTTAGGAACAATGAAGAAACCCTAACATCCGGATGAGAATGGTCAGAAAGTAACAATGAGGGACACCAAAAGTCCAACTTAGAACTACACCGTATAGAGAGATCAAATATAACCTCAAAATCACCTGAAAAAGGACCAAAATCAACACCACATCAACAAGATACCACACAAGATCAAAGTGAAACATGATAGCAACAGCAGATCAGTCAAAAATTAGCTAACCCTAGCTAAGCACATGATGAAGAACACAACCAAGAAGATAAATTAGCTCAAAACCAGAAGCACAGGCTACCATAAGCTAAGAAAGGACAACGATGACATCACAAAACCCATCACAAAAACACAAGCAAAAGTGAATAATCCGGAGGGAAAACCAAGGCAATAGGAAAATTAAAGTGCAAGATAGAGAACCATACCTGTTAGTCGACGATTTTTAGCCGAGAAGAAGCAAACAATGGAGATCGACAATGGAGGCACGGTGAGAAAGGGAAAGTGCGAGAAGAAAAAAGACAATGAACAGTCACAAAAAGATCGAGGGAAAACAGAAAATTTTAAAAACTGCCCCTGTATGTCCAAAACACGCGATTTTCGCGATCGTATTAAGTCGCCACACACAGTCACTGACTCAAGCCGCGAGAAAACACAAGAACAAAGTTTTGAAAAAATTTTCTAAGTGTTTTTCGCGATGGAAGGTCTACCCGCGAGTGAGTCGCGAGATGAGCCGCGAAAATCTCTCGAGTGAACTCGCGATTGGACCTTCTACTCGCGAACAAGTCGCCAAAAATGACCAATGAAGGCTGCGATCGAGGCCCGCGACTTGACACACCCTTGATCGAGCCGCCAAAACAGGGCAAAACTGTGTTTTTGAAATTTTCAGATTTTCAACCAAAATACTTTCCAAAAACACCTAAACACTCAAAAATCTTTTTGTGCTTGAAACAACAAAGATTGAGCATGTGAAAACATATTTCATCAAGTACAATCACACAAATGAATATGGCATTTATCGAACATAAACTTGTGTGTTGTGTGTGGATATCAACAATGAGATAGTCCTTTGTCTAATGTGAAGCTTCAATGATCAATTCAACCAAGGCATACACAATTAGCACTAGATCATGTGACCAATCTCAATTATAGAAATATGAATATATGACTTCCCACACATAACTTGATAACATAACTTGGAGCTTTTCATTTGTCTCCACTTTCGGACATAACATTTGATCTTTTTGATTTTTTGAGGCAATCATCTCTTATTGTGAGAGAGATATACAACATTTCTCTTTGAAGAACAGGCCTTTGGCCTTTTTGAAAGAACAATCACTTTTTAAAAGAACAATCACTTTTTAAAATACGCCGCTTAACCTTTTTCCTAGTCAAATACTAGAATATGCGATGGCTTTTTATGACTCAATATCTCTTTTCATTTGGAGATTTACATTTGGTGAGCTCTTTTAGCAAAAACAAAAATAAAAAGTGGGAAGATATATAGACACAAGTCTATGCATGTCTCAAGATCAACATAACCATTCACTAATCATTCATGACAAGTTTGAAGATCTATTTACAACAATCACATAGATTTCAAGATTTTTCCCATAGTGATATGAGTGCAAGAAAACAAGCAATGCTCGAAAATGCACAAAGCCATTAGCACAAAGGTACAAGGCAAAACGAGTTTTAAGGCAAAACTCAACAAAGTCAATCAAGCTTTTTGATTTTCAAATTTTTATGTAATTTTTGGATTTTTGACTCAAGAAACAAAAAGATTGATAAAACTCAATTAAAAAAAAAACAAGAATACAAGCAAACAACCAAAAAACAAAAACAGCAAGCATACCACACAAACATAGTCACAAAGCATAGGAAGTATTAGTGCATGGACATGTTGTAATGCTTATGCATGAGTACCCCTTTTCACCCACACGACACTTGCGTTTGGGGTGATTTCCTTATCGGATTGGGTACGGGAGTTAGGGCTTTCAAACCTTCGTGAGAAGCTTTCCAAGCAGTTGGTGAAAGCACCAATCATCTTCATCACGTTCACCATTCCAGGATCGCCATTTTGCTCTCTAGGTTGATCACCCGCCCAAGTTCTCCTATCAATTCTTGGTCCTCTTGGCCTTTGAGGAGTTGCACTTTGTTCTTTGCTCTCGACTTTTGGCAATTTGGTCGAGTGTGCCCTTGAAGTCCGCAATAATGGCACACATACATTCCTCTAGGACCTCTTTGTGGTCGTGGACGTGACTTGGCACGAGATTCGACACCGCCCAACGACTGATTATGGGGATTCAGCATCCGTTGGTTCACCAAATTCTTCTTCTCCTCCACCTCGAGCTTCTCACCAGTATGTTCATCTATAACTGGATCTTTTGCCTTCACAAACTTCACTTCTTTAGTGATATTTACAGATGAACTACTTCCTCCGGTATACCCCAATCTGGATTTGTCTGAGAAGCTCTTTTGAGATGATATAACATCATCTAGCTTCTTGGTGGTGACCCTCTCTATCTTAGCATTGGCTTGCATCACCTCGTTCTCAAGAAATCTTACTTTAGTGTAAGCTTCGGACAGACTCACCATTGAGTTTCAATCTCGCATTTGGCCTCCCTATACCGGATTAGAAGACTTTTGTAGTCCTCCTCGGCCTTCTTCATCTTTCTCACAGCCGCCTTGGCAACCCTTGTGTACTCACCGGACTTCTCCAAGAGTGAGTTGTAATTTTCTTGAAGAGTTCTTTGTTCTTTCTTCTTCTTTGACTTCCGATTCTTCAACAATTCCTAGTGAGTCATCATCACTATGTTCTCCAAGGTCTTGAACAAGCAAATTTAACTCATCCGAAGACTCAACATGTGCAATAGTCATGAAAGCTGAATAGTTTCCTTCTCCATCACAGCTCTCTTGATTCTCGAGTCGGATGAGTCCGAATCACTCAAGGTCGTGGCATACACCTTGCCTTTCGATTTCAAATAATTTGGACATTCCTTCTTGAAGTGTCCATGCCCGTTGCATTCAAAACAAGTCACACCTTGTGTGGATTGAGATTCTTTTCCATCTTTCCTTTTGAAATCCCTCTTCTCCCTTCCAGAGTTTTGGAATTTTCTCTTATCATCAAATTTTCCATTGTTTTTAAATTTCAAAAACTTCTTGAAATTTTTGACAAGGTAAGCTACATCTTTGTCAACCCCATCTTCTCCCGATGAGTCTTGATCTTCCACCTTCTCATTAATTGTCTTTAGAGTAATAGATTTACTCTTCCGTTGATTTGGCAAATGACATCTCATACGTCTGGCAGAGAACCAACCAGCTCCCGCACCTTGATGTCATCAAGGTCCTTGCTCTCTTCAATGGTCTGTCACTTTTGCACTAAAGCTTTCCGGCAATGATCGAAGGATCTTCCTTACAATCTTTGAGTCCTCCATTTTCTCCCCAAGTTAAACTTATCGACAACCACCTCATTTAGCTTCCCATAGAAGGAGTCGAAAGACTCATCCTCACTCATCTTGAGCTCCTCAAACCGAGTGGTCGCATTTGTAACTTGGTATCCTTCACTTTCTTCGTGCCTTCATAGGTGGTTTCAGAATTTCCCATGCTTCTTTGGCAACGGTAATGTGAGAAATCTGTGAAATTCATCCGGAGACACACCACGAGAAAATAGCATTTAGTGCTTTCTTGTTAGCATTAGATGCAGCAAGTCTTCGCTTATCCCAAGTGGATTTGGTTGCCTCGGGTTTAATCCAACCAATCTCAACAGCATCCCAAACAGATTCATCGATAGAACATAAAAAGGCTCTCATGCGAACCTTCCAAAAGGCATAATTACTACCATCAAAATATGGAGGTGCATTAAGAGATTGAGACCTATCCATCTCAAAAAGGGAGTCAAGGATCACACAATGGTAATGAAACCAAACAATTGTGTACCGCTTCGATACCAATTGAAAGTTCAAAAACGTGTACAAAAACACTTTTGAACGTTTAGACCCCCAAAACCAACTTAACCAACACAAGCAATAAGTCAAACAACTAGTGTGCGGAAACTTAACATATGCTATATTATGGAATTGGTTAAACAACTATCTAAGCCATAACAAAATAAATCACAAAGAGATAATGTAAAGGCAGAGATAGAGAGGAAGGAAGATGCAAAACACAGAGATAACACCCGATGTGTTATCGAAGAGGAAACCAAGACCTCGGCGAAAAACCTCTCCGCCGCCTCCAAGCGGTAATCAATCCACTAAAAATATAGTTGGGATACAAGGACAAAGAATAGACCCTCCAAGCCTAATCTACCCAATGCACCTAAGCCCTCCAAGCTTCTTGCTCCAACGAGGTTGCGCCGAACCTTTTTCTTTTCTAGCTTTCCGGATTCCGCTACTAGACCGTAGCATCAACCAATGAAGATTGGCTCCTTCCTAATCGCTTCCCTTAACTCCAAACGATCGACTCACAGAGATGATAATGGTGAGAACCAGGTTTGGTTATAATGCCTCTCAAGGATTTGACAATGGAGAGGAAGAGAGTGAGGGAATTTGATGAGACTCTAAGGTAGAGATTGTGGATGAAACAATCTGGTTTTTCTTTAGGGTTTCTCTCTCAAAATTCTCTCTGGAAGCTCTCTTTCAATCGTGGGTTAAAAGGGTATTTATACTAGAGTGGAGAGGAATGCAAAACGTCAGGTTTTTCCAAAACAGGGGTGGCTCGCGGCTTGACCTCGCGGCTTGACTAAGTCGCGAGTTCGAGCCATGAGATAACCGTATGGCCGATTGTCCTGTTTTGTCCTGTAGTGCTCCAGCTAGCATGACTGTTCATCTTCCAAAGATGCTTGGCACGTGTGCGGATTCTCAGCGGGTTGAAGCCGCGAGTCCAGCCGCGAGTCCCGGCCGCGACACTTTTCTTGCACACTCTTGAGCAATCTTCACTCTATCTCACTCACTACCCTTACAACAATCCCACCTAAATACGGGGTTACTAAATGCTGAATTACAAGCAAATTTGGCACGGAATAAAGCCAATTAGATGGTTGAATAAATTCAACCTTACAGTTAGTTTTTGAGTTTTTATTTAAAATTTTGCTTTGCAACTCAATGAAAAGATAAAAAGAAGGTAGTGGGCTGATTTTATATTGATGAGTAAATACTTTGTTTTCTTTGCATTACTAAATCAAGAGTTAAGGTTTGGCTACCTTTTTCCCTAATTTCCTTCTTCTTTTTTTCCCAATTTCTTGAGCTCTGTTTGTTTAGTTTCTTGAACTGATTATATTCTGTCGATGGCTGCATGCTAAAGGATTACTAAATCAAAGTTTTTTTTTTTTGGAATGACATGATTTGGAGGTAACAATAGATGAAGCTTTACCTTTGTTTTTCTTCTTGATATTTAATTTAACTATTTTTTTTTATTGGTATATCTCTTTGATTTACTAGAATGCTTATTTTGTTTTTGTTTTATTTTTTTGGAGCATCTTACGCTTTCCTTTTGCTTTAATAATAATTTCTCATATATTTCAAAATTGTTCTATTAGACTTTGTTTCTTTTAATTTTCTCAGGGTGATAAACTTAATTTATTGCGGAGTTTTCTTAAATGTTGTTATGGTTAGATTTGTTTATTTTCTTAATTTATTTGTTTTTATTGTGTATGTCTTTGTGTTTTGGATTGATATAGATGCTTTAATTTTATTCATTTATTGTATGAATAGAAGATTACATAATAATGGGTGAAAAGCTTCATGAATTCCATAACTTGGATGTGTGTATAATCTAAAATTTCCAATTATTAACTCTGGCTCTTATATATAACTAGCTTATAATCCGCACAACGTGGGTGATACTTTTATTTATTACAAAAGACAAACCATAGGTGAAAATTTAAAAATTTCATAATTGGTTGGAGGACACTTCTTATTCCTTTAGTTCCACACTATAGAATACATTCAAAGATTATATGTGTGGCAGACCAATGTGGCATGACCACAATACTAAAGCAGTAAAGGGGTATTTAACATTTGCAGTGTTAATTACTCTCTAATCAATATTTAATTTTAGTATAAAACTTCATAAATTAATTGTGACTAAGATTACCAATTGAAAATCAGTCATATAAAGAAAGATTGGCTATATCAATGACATATATTAGTACTTTATTAATTTGTTTTAGATATGATTAGGCATACTTGCAGATTGGACAACATTGTTTGGTGTTAGTTCAAAATTTGTAATGTTTCATTTATATAAACCTGCCATGTTTTCTGAATTTTTAAAAATTATAATTGATTATATTGACCTATGTTGTAGATAGATACTTTAATAAAGAAAAGAGGAGGGTAATGATTGTTGTTTATTGTTTTTTGCTGAAAAGTTTATCGAGTATAAAAGTAATTGCATTTTCTTCGATGATCAAAATGAAACTCATGTTTTTAACTTGAAAGATAGTAGCTTTAGAGATTTACGTAATATCCATCCAGCTTGGCTTTTCTCAAATTTGCTTTAGGCATATGTAAGGTAGGACACTTCCAAAGTTTCTTATTGAGTTAAAATAAAGAAAAACATTGTGAAAGTGTATGTAAATGATCTTGACAAAATGTGAATAGGCATAGTTTTGTTCTCGACAAAATGCATCCATTCGGGTCTTCAACACCGATTGATGGTGCCCGATTTGTTTCATCTGTGCTGATTCAATTAAAATCTGCTATTTTAGAATCTCAAGGGAGTCTATTACCTCCACAAGTAGCATTTACTTCAGTTGAAATTGAATGTTACATATATTTTTTTTTCCTTTGATTTGGTTATGAACTAAGAAATACAAGTTAGTTTTGATTTAAGCTTTTGGGTTGGGTTAGTTGTATAGTGAAAAGGCATGTCTGTTTTATTTCAATGTAATTTGTTAGGCTCCTAAGTAAATACCACCAAAGTTCAAAATGTGAAGTTGTATTTCTATTGTACAATTTTATTATATTTTCACTTTGACACTTGATTTGCTCTCATTTTTAATAGCATGATCAAATAATTAAAATAAATTGAGTGAGAAGTATGATGTGTTGAGATTTGAATACAAAGTAGATTTACCTACTAAGCTGACCATTATTTTAAGTTATGTGTGTTCGGCTATCTACATAAGCTCATTAGATTATTGTATATGTAAAAATCTTGTGTAGAGTCATTTTTGGTGAGTAGGCACAGTTTTGTTGCTAGCAAAATTGAAATTGAATGTTACAATTTTTCATTTTTCATTTTTCATTTTTTAATTTTTTTTCTCCTGGGTTGTGATGACTGAGAGTCTTTAGAATGTAATTTCTCTTCTACTTATGAGATTTCAAATGATCCTGCGCATTTGCGGGGTTAAACACTAGTTTGTTTAAATGTTGAAGATGTATCAAAATTGAATTAAATAAATAAGGAAAATTATTAGGTGCTCTCAGAGTACCATAAATGCGTACTCCCTTCTCTCACATGAATGGTGGGTCCCACCATGAATTTAATTAGTAGGACCCACTATTCATGTGAGAGGAGGGAGTACACATTTATGGTACTCCAGGAGTACACAATAATTTCCCAATAAATATAGGAATGAAATTAAACGGATTTGGAAGATCATAAAGGAACATAATAACAAACTTTCCCTTCAATCATTTTTTTTTTTTTTTTTTTTTTTTTTTTTGTGAATAGATTTTTAATTATTTGCCGATGATTGATTTAGACTCAAAATGTTAAATGAAAAGCCAAATAGAGAAGTTATTTATTTATTTTTGATAGATATGATATAATTTTAATCTATAATAGAGAAGTTATTTGTTTTTTATTACTAGACCAAGACATTAATCGATTTTTTGTCTAAACATATTGAACTCTAAATATCTTTTTCAACGATAAGAGACTTTATTTGCTTTAATATTAGTAGTGATAGTAATGGTTTTAAAAACTGAAGCAAAATGGCCGATCAGATTGGTCCTACCATAAACCAAGCACTAACTTGATTTCACCATACTCAAATGCCGAAATTTTACAAAATTCATAAAAAAAATTGAAAACACAACTAGTAAAACTGGTAATTATACCAATTGAACCGGTTTTAAGTGGTTCATTCATAAACACTTCAGCTGGTGTGTATTTGAAAAAAAAAAAAGAAAGGAGTTTTTTTTTTTTCTCCAGATTTATAAAGAAGAGAGATTTTTGTTTTAAAGATGCTCTCAAGTATGAAGCAGTGAAGCTTAAGACGTCCATAGTGACCCTAAAAACATCATACTTACGTTCTTTGACATGAGTAAGAAGCCCAAGTACAAAGCAAATTACAATTAGACATGGCAAAATTTCCCTTCAATCATTTTTTTTGTTGTAATTAGATTTTCAATTATTTGTTGATGATTGATTTAGACTCAAAATGTTAAATGAAAAACCAAATAGAGGAGTTATTTATATATTTATTTTGGATATATACGATAGAATTTCAATTTATGGTATTTACTCTATAATGATTGCTTTTTATTATCGGACCAAGAAATCAATCAATTTTTTTAAGGATTTGAACTTGAAATCTCTTTTTCAACAATAAGAGACTTTATTCACTTTAATATTAGTAGTGACAGTCATCGTTTTAAAAACCAAAGCAAACGGCTGATTAGATTGGTCCCACCATGAACCAAACACTAACTCGATTTGATTATACTAAAAAACCAAAATTTTACAAAAATCATAATAAAATTGAGGATGAAGTCCGAATATGAAGCAAATTATTAATAGACATGGCAAAATAGGTTGGGATTCACGACTCGACCGAAGGAAAATACTAGCCTGAACCCAAATTTTTTTTTTTTTTTAATCCGAACTAAAACCGAGTTGACCCATGATCCAACCTTTTTTATTTTTTCGCAATCAACCCAACCCATACGGCTAACCCTTGACCCTACTTGTTATATATTTTTGGTAAAAAAAAAGTGTTATGATTTTTAATGGGATTTATTTTGAGGCTTAGTCCATGGAGCAGAGCCTTGGGAAAATTTTTTTGACTCGTTTTAGCCTATTGTAAATCTTATGCGCAGGATAGAAAAACTGTTGTTTTGGAGATTATGGTTTTGTGTTGTTTTTTAGAGAGAAAAATTGTCTTGTCGCATTTTGTATTTTTTTTCGTGAATAGTGAAATTCCTGCAATTTCGTGGACATAAGCAAATTGCTAAACCACGCAAATATTGTCTTGTGTGATTGTTTTCTTTGACGCATATTTTTCTCTATTTTTGCATCTCACGGATTTGAGAATTTCGTATATATTCCCTTCAACACAAACACACACACACAACGTCATTTTAAAAGGCCTCAAGAAAACAACTAAGACCTTTATCTAGTTGCATACAAAAAATTGCAAGATGAATGATTGAAGCATTCTCTTGCTTGAATAATGCGATAAGTAAAGATTTGTAAATATCAAATAACAAAGTATGTGCCAAGATAATTAGGCTCAAGTAAAGTTAAAAAAAATTGAAATTATAAACATGTATAAGAAGCATTCATAAGTGTGAAAAATAGTGAAGCCAAAATATATAAATAAAATTGACATAAAATATGGATGCTTAGGCCTATCTTTTAACAATCCATGGCCAAAATAAAATGGCTTTTTCAAAATAAAAAATGATATTTCCTAAAGTGCATGTTACTTAACAATGATATGATATTCATAAAAAAGACTGTGTATAAATAAGTAAACAATCAAATTTTGATGTATATTCTCAAATTAACATAATGCCAACTACAATTAACTTTGATGTATATTCTCATATTGAAACATAGTGCCAACCACAATTGATATTAGCTTATGAATGGCTGAGAGCAAGCAAGCTACCTTCATTCAAGATTGTAAATGTTTTACATGTTTTTATTCTTTTCTCAAATTAGCTATCCAATAGGGCATATGTAATTTTGTTTTATGTTTCAAGAGATGTTGATATTGTGTAGAAGTTAGATTTTCAAATGGTAAACTAGACTCATTTGTGTTTATGCTATTTTGTTTTGGTTAGCAATGTTGGGATTTGTATAATTTTATAATTATTGAACGAATATTAATTTGTTGAGTTGAGTTCATTCTTGATATAAGTGGTGAATTCAAAGTAACGCATTCTATACTTAGTAATTTTCTAGATGACTTACCAAATTGCAAACACATCTTCTAAAAAAATTATGCAAAAAAATGATGGTTGACCCGACTTGATCCGTAACTTCGATTGGTGACCATCCATCTATAACCCACTTAAAATGACTTGTTTTTATCCTAACCCAACCCAACCTACTTGTTTTGTCACGTATGACTACAATATTTCTGCTTTAGTTGAGGGCTTTGCCTTTTAACCCATGCCTCTTGCACATGCACATATTGACAAAGAGGAGAGGCATTAAAGAATAAAATTTAGCAAAAATAAAGCAATTCTTCAAAGAATACACATTTTGCCTCACTTTGTTACAATTTTCACATTTGTCAATTTATTATCAATTTATTATTGGATTATTTCACTAACAATTGAAATTATCATTGATACTTTGTGAAAAGTAATTTAATCCACACTTGAAATGGAACATATTGTTGCTAAGTATATGAAAAATATTATGTCCATAGGCTTTTTGAAAAGTGACATTTGAGAACTAGTAATACAACATTTATAATATTTTCACACTTCACAATAAATTATAGTGAGAATATTGTTATTGGTGGGTAAAAGTAATTCAACAGTGAGCTTGATTAGAACCAATACTAGTCTGCTACTTAAGATTTGTTGAGAAAATGTTATGAATGTAGTATTACTTTATGAAAACTAAAGTACTAAGATCATCGGTATTGATGGTGCCAAAAATTAATAATTTGGCACTACAAAAAGCTACTTTATCTATTTTACCACTTCACTTTACAAAAAACTTAACATCAGCAGTTTTATTTTAGCATTTAGCACAATAAAATAATATAAAAATATAATATAATAATATATCTATTACAATAAACAACAATCACCACCACTAACACAATAAACAATCACCACCACTTACCACCTTGGCTGCATTCTACAACCATCTTTAACCGTACACAGTAACTCAGTAGCAAAAAAATAAAAAGAAAAGGTTTTGCTCTACTAATACAATCCACTTTAGCTATATTTTTGATGGGAAATGCCAACACCAATACTGCAATTAACATTTTAGTGAAATGCCAACACCAATACTAAAATGCTCTTAACTACCGAATAATTCTAAAATGTGTGGTAGTTGGGCTATGAATGTTAGGTGAGGTGTAGCCGTGTAGGACATGGTGGTGGGAAGTGAATTGGGCAATGATACGTTACCCTCATTTAAAAAAAAAAAAAAAAAAAATACTGTAGTGGAGTGGCTGCCCGAATATGCTTTTATTCTCATTCAGCTTAAAAAAAGAAAGAATATGCTTTTATTCACTTCTCCCCTTCCCACTTTTTTTTTTCTTAATTTTTAATTTTAAATTCTGTTAAGTGGCGTCTTTTTTTTTTTTTTTTTTTTTTTAAATGAACGTTAAGTGGCGTCTAAAACTTGCTTGGTCAGTTATTTGAATTATGTTAAGGTGTAATGTGTTACTATTATTTAATTTCTAACATGTATAGTTTTAGTTTTTATTTTTTACTTTCTATTTTTTCATGAAATTTTTTATATTTTCTTGAAGTAAAATATATATATTTTGTATATATGTTTAGTTACTTTTTATTGTTTTATTTTCTTGATAAAAGATGTGTAATTATAAGTTATTTTCAAAATTTTACATACATAAAATTGAGAATATAGATGTGTCAATATTTTAATATTTTCTCTATGGTCCAAAAAAAATGATCTTCTCCATTTTTTTAATCACGCTATATTTTTGGTTTTAAAAGTTATTATCACTTTTGAATGAATTTTGTGTTATATCTTAGTAGTATAACTTAATTTATTTTCGTTTGTGTGTTTGTTTCTAAAGAAAAAAAAAGTTAAACATTATAGATTTAAATTTTTCTATCTTTTAAATGTAAACTTTGTTTTGTTGCAAAATGTTTTACCAAAATTATTTTCAACATTTTATTATTTAAAATTTGGTCCAATTAAAAATTGTTTTTCACGGTAAAATTATTTATAAAATATTGTAAAATAGAGAATCAATTTTTAATGACTCCCGTACTTTCAAATCCAAAAAAATAAAATCTGTACAAGAGTAGTCAATTTCACCTTAATAAATGGTGATTGTTTGCAGCTTTGCTGCCTAGATATTTTTAGCTCATTGTTTGTCGAGGTGACGACTGTGAGTTGACTTGACTGTCTTGAAGTCTTGCACTGAGAGTGAGACTCGCATACAGAACTCCACCACCCCTAGATCTAGATCTAGCATAATCAAAGTAATTTTGATCCAAGAAAAACATATATCACTACAACCAAATACCTCAGCCACCTTCCTTTCTATGAAAGAAGCTTCCACAGTTGGTATAGTTGCATATTTGGCTGCTGCTTGCACTCCCTCGGCCTTTCCGCCTGTGAATAGGTGAGGTGTCATTCTTGTGAAAAGATATTTACATCTTTTTTATTTTTCATCTGAACTCATTTGTTTAGCTGAAAAGTTTATTGATTAGTTGATATCTGTTGAACATTGCTCGTAAAACATCAAGACATATTGACACACCACATGTTACAACTTTGTCTATTTTGATCTGACACACTTATCACAATGGGTACAATTGGATAGGAATATCTGAAGATAATGATTTCTATTTGAAATGCCCTTTTCAAATTCATGGTATAAACTATAAAGTGTTTTTTTTATAAAGAAAAATCCTCAAAACTCAGATCTATCCTGTGTTATTAGAATCCATATCGAGTAATTGTTATTCAAATCCCTTAATGTTAAAGTCCTCAAATCCAAATCCAAATACAACCTTAATTGCTTTCTTCTTTCTCACCATTTTTTCCTCAATATTTTCCCTTTACTAAAGCTTTTATTTCCTGCTTTCTAATGAGAATGCCCATCCTTTTCTCAAGTGTTCTCTGATCTCTCTTTCCTGTCGGTCGTGCAATTGCTAATGGCTAAGACTAACAGGTGTTAATGGGGTAAAATCATAATTTTAAATCTCAATTAGCAACATGAATTCAGAAAAGTATAATTTCAATCAGAATTAGCAAAGCGTATTAGATAAAATTTTTGTTATCTAAATTCTGTTTTGGTTTGGCTTGGGTTAGAATCAGATAAAACAATTCTTTTAATAATTACTGGTAGGTTACGCACACGCAGCTAGTGGTCTTGAACTCAGTACATCGAGGAAGTAACATTTGATAAGACCAAGATTGCATTTTCACGAAACCATGAAAGATTTGTTCCTTAAAAAACCCATGCTCACTGCACTCTTGGATCTTTGGTTGACAGGTGAAGAAGAATTCAAGAAGAGTAATTTAAGTGATTCATAGAATCCATGGAAATCGAAGTGAGTGTTCCACTTCTGTTACAGAAACTATGCGACCTGTTGGCTCAAAGAAATGTCTATTCAAGATCAACAGTACTAGTCCGTATGACGGAAACCAAGTCAGTGCTGGAGTCAATATGTACAAGGATAGGAGGTCTAGAGAAAGGCCATGCTAGCCGACATATTGCTTGCAATGATGATTTTTTGAGTAAGCTTAACGAAATAGAAAACGTCATCGACATGTTCATTGTGAAAACAGAATTGTGGAGACGGAATATTTTTATTGAGATCATGCCCCCTCTCATCTACTTGGCATCTCTGCGGGACCAAATCCATTTGAGCAATAAGATGGATGAATTAACTACTTATGCCAAAGGCTGCCTCACGGAAGAACTTAGGGAATCAACAACCGCCACTGATCTTCATGCTACTTCTACCAATTGCCGCCTCTCTGAAGAAGAAATTACGGAATCAACAACTGCCACTGATGATCCAGACTTTATTGGTCTTAAAGATAAAATAGATGAATTATTAGAGAAACTATTCCATTCAAAAGACAAAGAGTCAGATAATGTCATTGCAGTAACTGGTAATGCAGGCTCTGGCAAGACAGTTCTGATGAAAACAATTTATAATGACCCATATGTTAGGCGTGGTTTTAATCTCCGTGCCTGGGTCAATGTTTCTGAGGATTTTGAAGCTCGAGAAATCTTGCTAAACATCTTGACACAACTTAGATGGGAGAGTAAGTATGAAAATTTAGCAGATAATGACTTGGAGCTGAGGCTAAAAAGTTTCTTGAAAGAGAAGCGTTGTTTGGTAGTTGTAGATGATGTACGGACACCCTTTGATATGGAAAAACTTTTTGTTGTTTTGAAATGCATAGGTGGTTGGAGTCGGTTAATTCTCACCACTCGCAACATAAATGTAGCACGTGCTGCTAATCCGCGGAGAAATCCAATCATGCTAAGAAGCTTAACCGATGAGGAGAGATGGGCATTGTTCTTGAAGAAGGCACAAATAGCATTGTTAGAATTATTAGAGAAACTATTCCATTCAAAAGACCAAGAGTCAGATAATGTCATCGCAGTAACTGGTAATGCAGGCTCTGGCAAGACAGTTCTAATGAAAACAATTTATAATGACCCATATGTCAGGCGTGGTTTTAATCTCCGTGCCTGGGTCAATGTTTCTGAGGATTTTGAAGCTCGAGAAATCTTGCTAAACATCTTGACACAACTTAGATGGGAGAGTAAGTATGAAAATTTAGCAGATAATGACTTGGAGCTGAGGCTAAAAAGTTTCTTGAAAGAGAAGCGTTGTCTGGTAGTTGTAGATGATGTACGGACACCCTTTGATATGGAAAAACTTTTTGTTGTTTTGAAATGCATAGGTGGTTGGAGTCGGTTAATTCTCACCACTCGCAACATAAATGTAGCATGTGCTGCTAATCCGCGGAGAAATCCAATCATGCTAAGAAGCTTAACCGATGTGGAGAGCTGGGCATTGTTCTTGAAGAAGGCACAAATAGCAGAAGATAGCTCAAACCATCCAGCATTAATCAATCTCCAGAAGGAGATTCTGAAAAAATGTGGTGGTTCACCTCTGGAAATTATCATACTGGGACGACTGTTGTCAAAGAAAAATTTAAATGTATGGTCCAATGTGATTAAGCAATTGCGAAACACGGATTTAAGCAAATCATCCACCATGATTAAGGCTGAAATTCAACAATTGTCTGTAAGAGAATCATCCAGTGTGACTGAGCCTGCAGTTCAACAATTGTCCATCGCAGAGTTAAGAAAATCATCCAGTGTGACTGAGCCTGCAGTTCAACAATTGTCTACTGCAGATTTAAGAGACTCATCCAGTGTGACTGAGCCTGCAGTTCAACAGTTGTCTACTACAGATTTAAGAGAATCATCCAGTGCGACTGAGCCTGCAGTTCAAGAGAATATCTTCACTTTGAGTTATCAGGACCTCTCTCCTCGAATGAAATTTTGTTTTCTTTATTTTGGGCTCTTCCCCAGAGCATTTAAGATCCCTGTTAGGAGGTTATTTCATCTTTGGCTTGCAGAAGGATTGCTTATTCCCTTGCCTGAGGAACAAATGGCCCCCGAAGGTCTTGCAAAGGAATACTTCAAACAACTATTAAGTAGAAACTTGATTGAAGTAGCAGACGTGAGATTAGATGGAAGCCCAAAAAGATGTCTTATGCCAGGTAGTATATGGGATGTGTTCAATCCAATGGCTGTGCGTCTAGGACGTTTTTATGACATACCTACAACTCATAAATCTGAAGAGTCTCCCAAAATCCGGAGGCTAGTAGAGTATGCATACAGCAAGAACTATTCTTCTTTGGATTCTTGCATCAAGAACTATTCTTCTTTGGACATACAAAATCTGCGTTCTTATGTATCATTTGACACTCAGAAGCGAGATTTGCCTATCCAAGCAGTAGGTATGTTTCTTAATATGATTGTCACTAAGAGAGGCTTTGGATTGCTCGTAGTGCTTGACCTTGAAAATGTCTACAAGCCTATGCTGTCTGAGACACTAGGAAAATTGCTGCACCTAAAATACCTAGGCTTGAGATGGACTTTCTTAGATTCACTTCCAACGTCAGTTGGTAATCTTCCATACCTTGAAATTTTAGATGTGAAGCACACTAATATATTTGCTTTGCCAAGTTCTATCTGGAAGGCAAAGAACCTTCGGCATCTCTACCTGAATGAGATTCATATTGATATGTCTGCCAAGAAGCCAAATAGCCAGTCTCTCACCAACCTTCAGACATTATGGGGATTGTTTATAGGCAATGAGAGTCTTGTGAATAATTGCTTGAGCAAGTTAACTGGCCTCAGGAAATTGAAATTGACATGTACTTCAAAGTCAGAATATGCAATAGCTAACTGGATTCCACAACTGTGCAATCTTGAGTCCTTAAAGTTGAGATCAAGTAATGCATTTGGTAAACCTTCAACTCTTATTTTGAAGCCTATGGCAGCACTCAACGAGCTATGTGACTTGTATTTGCTGGGACGGTTACCAAGAGCTATTAGTGAGCATCAATTTCCTCCAAATCTCAAAATTCTCACACTGTCAGCATCGCGACTAGAGGAGGACCCAATGCAAATTCTTGGGCAGTTGCTTAAACTAAACATCCTTAGACTTCTCCGTGATTCCTATTCAGGAAAACAAATGACTTGTTTTGATAAGGGATTTCCTGAACTTCGTGTTCTGAAATTGTGGATGCTAAATGGTTTGGAGAAGTGGATTGTGGAGAATGGAGCCATGCCTCGCCTTAGAGAACTAGAGATCAGGCACTGCGAACGATTGAAGCTGCTAGATGGATTAAAGCAGATGACTTCCCTGACAGAAGTAATTTTAATGAATATGCCAAATGAATTTGCAGAAAATGTTGAAAGAGTCGTGGTTGATGCAAATGTTGAAAAAGTTATGTGGCCATTTGCTCCTTCAAAGGTGAGATTTCTCTATTGTTTTTGGTTTTACGTTATATTTCATGGAAATTTTGAAATACTTTTGGAATTAATTGCAATCCATACAGTTTTAAGCATTTGCATGCTTTGAATGTAGAATATGCTTAGAGGCAAAAATCTCAGATGAAACTCTAGCCCGGACTGCTACTTATTGACTAGCTGCCTCTCCAGTGACAGACAAAGATTGCGCCTAAGGTTTCCTTGTTTATCTCAACTATTTGAACAGTCATTAAACAGATTCTTGTTGCTTGCTCTGTAAAATCGGCGGTAATTTGTGCCATTGACCACTGATAATACAATAATGCATATGCCATTTGTTAAAACTTAGGGCATATCTTTGTCTCTACCTGTCAGGAAGATAATCAAACTATCTTGTTATTTTCTAATCAATTACTTTTTTTTGGTTGAATTTATAATTAGGTACACTTATGATAAGACTTTCTGTCCTCAGCATGCTCCTGTGTTTGCCTTTTCTTTTGTATCTGTTTTTGCTATTTCATTTTGCTGCAAGTCTAGAGTCTTTTTTTTTTTTTTTTTTTTTTCCTGCAAAATCAATCAATCAATCAATATCATATATTATATATAATAGCAGAAATTGAGAGAAAGTTGATTCTTGCAATTAAGGAGGTGCTGCCATGTAGGAAAATTAGTAACAAATTAGTAGCAATAAAATGGACTTAGAATTATTCCAAAGATTTAATCTACAACATAGTTCAATAACAACTTGCCATGAGAAAACACAAAGTATTAATGTTCAACAGAGTTTTATCATTAAGGTCCCAAACATATCAAAATGTGTGTGTGTGCCGAAATTACCATGTACATCCTAGGGCAAAGTTCAAGATCATAACCAGAAAAGCATTTAGCAAATAGTGTATTCCAAGAACTCCCTACAATCATTGTATGTCATGAATTCCTCAAAAATACAAGAAAATGTCTATGAGACATTTTATCATGGGTATGATATGCATAGTACAATCACAAACCAAGTATAGTACTCAAAATTGAGAGGCAAACATGTAAACATGTAATATAAACATCATACTACCAAAACCAACAAGACCCATTCAACAAACTCAACAAAATATACCCAACCTATATTCGAACATCATATTTTTCAAAACTTCAACAAAAACTCAAAATCCAAGAATTTAAGGGTTATAAACATGAAATACTTTGAGAAAAGTAAAGAACCCATACCTTTTCTTGAAGATTGATGAAGAGATGATGAAGAAAATGGAGGATTTTGAAGTAAATTGTGAGGGAGAGGAACGGACAAGACAATGAACAATCATAATAAGCGAGGGAAAACTGAAAAGTATTTAAAACTGTTCAAAAAAAGACCCTTAAAGCGCAAAACACGCGATTTTCGCGACCGGAATGAGTCGCGAACAAGTCACCAATGTCAATCGCCAAAAACTCGTGTGACAAATTTTGAAAAATTTTTCTAAGTATTTTTCGCGACTGGAAGTTTCACTCACGAGTGAGATTCGACGGGAGTTACCAAACATTCTGAGTAAACCTCGCGCCTGGAGCTTCCACTAGCGAAATAGTCGCCAAACCGAGTTGCGACAACCTCAAAACTTAGGTTTTTGAAAAATTTCTAAGTCTTTTTCGCGACTGGGTGCCTGACTCGCCAGAGAGTCGCGAAAGCTTTAGAGTAAGCTCGCGACTCGAGGCACGCAACTGGATTGACTCGCGAGAGTGAGTCGCCAAAACAGAGTTGCACAGTTTTTGAAATTTTTTTAAACAAAAATACTTTCCAAAAACAACTAAAACACTCAAAAATATTTTTATGTTTGATCAACATATAATTGAGCATATGCAACATATTTAATCAAGTACAATAACACAAATGAATAAGATTCATTGAACATAGATATGTGTGATGTGTGTGAGTACCAAAGATGAGATAGTCCTTAGTTTAATGTGAAGTTTTAATAATCAATTCAACCAAGACATTCACAATTAGCACTAGGAAAAGAGACCTATCTCAATTATAGAAATATGCATTGTAAGGTTGAATTCAATCAACCATCTTGTTGGCTTTATTCTGTGCCAAATTTGCTTGTAATTCAGCATTTAGAAACCCTGTATTTAGGTGGGAATCGTGTAAGAGTAGTGTATGAGAGAGTGTGAAGAAAAACTCAAGATTGTGCACTCAGCAAGGAACTCGCGACTGGATCTCGTTGCTTGCTTGTGACTTGTAAGTCGCCAAAGGATGTACACGAGTGAAGCATGCAGAGGAGTTGGACGATCCACGCCAATTGGAGCACTACAGGACAAAATTTCCAGTTTGGTCATTCGATTAGCTTGTGGCTTAGACTCGTGACTCAGTCAAGTTGCGAGGCCAAGTCGTTAGTTCACTCTGTTTGGGAAAATCTGGCTCTTCGCATTCCATACACACACCAATATAAATACCCCTTATACCCACGGAATGTATAGAGCTTCTAGAGAGAATTTTGAGAGAGAAACCTTAGAGAAAAACAAAATTGACTCATCCACAATCTTCATCCTTTGATTCTCCAAATTCCTCTACTCTCACCATCTTCATTGTTAAATCTTTGAGAGATACATTAGTCAAAACCTTTTCTCACCATACCTATATCTGTGATGGGGTTATTTGGTGCTTGGGAAGCGATTAGGAAGGGAATAATTGATATTGATTGATGCTATGGGTTATAGCGGAATCCGGTAAGCTAAAGAAGACAAAGGTTCGGCGTAACCTCGTTGGAGTAAGAAGTTTGGAGAGCTTAGGTACACTGGGTAGATTAGACTTGAAGGGTCTTCTATTGTTCATGTATCCCAACTTCATTCTTTAGTGAATTATTGACCGCTTGGAGGGCGGTGGAGAGGTTTTATGCCGAGAACTTCGGTTTCCTTTTCGATAACATATCGTTGTGTTGTCCTTGTATTTGCATCTCTCTTCCCTTAATGTTTGCCATTTAATTTCTGTTGTGGTTGTGATTTTATTTGGTTGAGATTGTTTTATCAATTTTGTTTTAGCTTATGTTCATGTTTCACACATATATTGTTTGATAATAAGCTTGAATTTGTAATTTGTAAATTGGGGGGTCTAAACGTTCAAGGTATTTTATACACTAATTGAACATTCATGCATATATGACCTCTCACAAAACTTGATTATATAATTTCAAAACTTTTCATTTGGCTTCATACACATCATATCATTTGATCTTTTTGAATCAATATATTTTATTTTGAGATCGATGCCTGAAATTTTTGATATTTCAATTTGATGAACAAGCCTTTGGCTTTTTGGGGCATTATACATTTTCATAAAAGTCACTTTCCTTTTTTTCTAGTCAAATACTAGTATGTGCAACGGCTTTTGTAATTCATTATATCTTTTCATTTTGAGATTTACATTTGTTGAGCTCTTTAAGCAAAAAAAAAAAATAATAATAAATAAAAGGATGAGAAGATATATAGACACAAGTCTATGCAAGTTTCAAGATCAATAAAACCATTAACTAATCATTCACGACAAGTTTGAAGATCTATTTACAATAGTCACATAGATGTTAAGATTTTTCTCACAATGATATGAGTACATAAAGAACAAGCTATACTCGTAAATGCATAAAGGCATTGGTACAAAGGTATAAGGCATAACATGCTTGTGACAATACACAATAATGCCGATCAAACTTTTTGGATTTTCTACTTTTTATGTGTTTTTGGATTTTTGACATAAAAGCAAATAAAGATTGATTAAAACACAATGTAAAAACATTCAAAGTAAATAGCAAACAAACAAACAAACAAAAATTTTCAACACTTGCTAGAGAGATAACACAAATCACACAACCAATTAATGTCACAAAACATAGGAAGTATTAATGCATGGATATGATGTAATGCTTATGCATGTGTACCCTTCTTCATCCATACAACACTTGCGTTTGGGGTGATATCCCTAGAGGATTGGGTACTATTGTTATGACTTTCAAACCTTCTGGTGAAGCTTGTCAAACAAGTGGTGAATGCATTAATCATCTTCATCACATCCCTCACTCCAGGATCACCTTCTTAACCTTTTGATTGCTCAACAGCCCAATTCCCTTCGCCATGTCTTGGTCCTCTCAACCTTTGAGCACTTGAATTCTGCAATGCTTGAAGCTTACGACAAGTGGGTCCGGTGTGTCCTTGAATTCCACAGTGATGGCAGAAATGTTGAGTTCTCGGACCTCTTTGTGACTTTGGGAGAGATTTCCCTTTACCCTTAGGTTTGACCACCGATTAGTTATGAGGCTTAGTCAATAACCTTTGATTAGTCACATTCTGCTTCTTCTCTGCCTTCACTTTCTCAACAATAGTGATTTCCACCATTGGTTCCTTAGCTTTCACAAACTTCATATCCTTGGATACTTTAACACTCGGATTGCTCTCTCCAGTGTATCCCAATCCGCTTTTTTCGGAGAAAGGTTTTTGATGAGCAAGCACTTCATCAAGCTTCTTGGAGGAAACCCATCCTACTTTAGCATTAGCTTGAATCACCTCAAGCTCAAGAAATTTTATCTTTGAGTAGGCGTCGTCGCCTCTCCATTCAGCATGTCAACTTCACACTTAGTCTCATTGTATCGGACTAAAAGACTCTTGTAGTCTTGCTCTGCTCTTTTCATTTTCTTAATGATCGCTTTAGCCACTTTTGCATATTCATCGGTCTTCTCGGGGAAGGAATTGTAGGTCACTTGCGGTCCCACTGTTCTTTCATCTTCCTTATCATCGGATTCCTCTACTATCCCCATTGACTCCAATTCAGTATGCTCACCCAGCTCTTCCACTAGCACACTCAAATCATCCGAAGATTCCACGGGAGCAATGGTCATGAATGTAGAGAAGTTTCCCTTTCCATCACAGCTTTCTTTTGAATCTGAATTAGAGGAGTCGGTGTCACTAAGAGTAGTGGCATAATGTAATGACCCAAGGAAAAGCGCTAGCAATATCCGCACTATACCTCAAAAGGACTAGTCGCAATTGAGACTCCTTGTAATTGTTAATAAAGCCTAGTTCAATCTAGTAAATACCCAATGTAGGACTCATCACACATCCACACACATCACATAATCAATCAAATTGGGGCATCACAATCTCCCCCACTTAAATCTCTAACTTCCTCGTTAGGGCCCACTTTTTGGGATAGTGTCTCCGAGCCCACACGGGGTTACCAGGCCGGCTCTGATACCATATGTAACGACCCAAGGAAAAGTGCTAGCCACATCCGCACTATACCTTAAAAGGACTAGTCGCAATTGAGACTCTTTGTAGTTGTTAATAAAGCCTAGTTCAGCCCAATAAATACCCAATGTGGGACTCATCACACATCCACATACATCACACAATCAATCAAATTGGGGCATCACATATAACGACCCAAGGAAAAGCGCTAATCACATCTGCGTTATACCTCAAAAGGACTAGTCACAATTTAGGCTCCTTGTAGTTGTTAATAAAGCCAAGTTCAACCCAGTAAATACCTAATGTGGGACTCATCACACACCCACACACATCATACAATCAATCAAATTGGGGCATCACAATCTCCCCCACTTAAATCCCTAACGTTCTCGTTAGGGCCTACTTTGTGGGGTAGTGTCTCCGAGCCCACACAGGGTTACCGGGCCGGCTCTGATATCATATGTAACGACCCAAGAAAAAGCGCTAGTCATATCTGCGCTATACCTTAAAAGGACTAGTCACAATTGAGACTCCTTATAGTTGTTAATAAAACCCATTTCAACCCAGTAAATACTCGATGTGGTACTCATCACACACCCATACACATCACACAATCAATGAAATTGGGGCATCACAATAATTTTAATGGTATTAGAGCCAGGTTATGATCTTGTAGACTTTATGCTAGGTTTTGATTTAGAATGAAATCTGCGCCCTAGGCATTACAATTCTAGTTATTGTTTATTAGGGTTATTAGGTCATAAATAGTGTTCTTTTGATGACTTGATGAGAAGTGTAAATGAGGTTCCATCATATGATGATTTGTTAGTTCATATTTGAAGGATATGATATTTATATCTGTGGTTATGTGTATTGAATGATAATTTACTATATGCGCTATTTAGAATTTGGAGTGCTTGATCATTTTTTTTTAGCGAATTGGAAATTTGCAGAACATTATTTAGGGGTTAAGGTTTGATGTTAGAGCTATAAGTCCTTGATTTTAGTTTATGTGGAGTTAAGAAATTGTCAGAAAATTCATAGTGTGAAGGAAAATCAATTTGTGGTTATTGTAGTTCACATTATATTACATGTTATTATATAAATTTTGAGGGTGTCTAAAGAATTCAATAATATATTGGTGGACTTCCTCGGATTCTAATGTTAAGGACCGACTTTCTTTTGGATCATTGTTCTTGTTAGGGTTGACTTACATGGACTACCATGCCTAACTTATGTGCGAGGTAGTCCTTAAATGTTTTTGAGACATGTTCTATTACTTAGAAGTTTAAAGTCCTCAATTTCTTTTCTATGGACTTGGAAGATTGTTTAATATTCTAGGGAATAAGTTTTGATGCTAGAAATGAAATTCTTTGATTTTAGCTAATAAGAGATAATTGATTGACTCAATAGAACATGAAGTGTGTAGAAAGCAATGTTTGTGGTATTATAGAATTGGATTAGTGAACCATATTTTGATTGGATATTGATGGACTTGGGTGGCAAGAGAGTTTGTTTTGAAAGACTTACAATTTGAATTATAGTCAATTGTTGTACCTTTTGTTTTATATTGGCAGATGGTTAATGATTATAAATTGCATTATACTCTAAGTTCTAGGCTGCTAGGACAATATTATTTGTGAGGTTAAAAAAAAAAAAAAAAGAAGAAGAATAGTGGTTTGAGATACTTCATGGACTATTCCCTTCTAGACGGTGTACACTTGGAGATTATGATTTCATAATAGGAAATATATTTATGAGGAACCCAACTCTTCAATAAGTTCTAGCCCAAGTATCATTTGGAGATTATAGATGAATAAATGTTGCTTATTTGCAAAGATAATTTGTGATTAAGATAGAGGTTCTATGAGAAACCCTTATATCAATGCCCAATTAATTATTTATGGAGACTTTGGAATTTCTATCTTACAAAACTTGAGGAAGAAAGGATATAGTGATACACGCATATGTTGTAAATTTGTTTTGAACTTAGGAAGGATGGGAACTTTGGATGCACTACTTAATTTTGAGGTATAGAATTAAATGGATGCTAGCATTCAATGGTCTACTGTGAATCTCAAAATTGTGGATTTCCCTTGTTGTAATTTTTGGAGACTACTTAGGCCTCGGAATTTTGTTGAAATTAATAATTAATGGAAAATCGAATCTTTGGGGTTGATCTAAACGAATGGGCCTTGGAACTTTTATTCATATTGAAAGGAACTTAGTGACCTATTTAGACTAGATATTTGTATATCTTTAAAGAATCTTATATTTTTTTTTTTCGTAATATGGTTGCTCTTAAACTATGGGTAATTGAATAAGAGATTTTATAGTGGTATTGTATTATGCAGCGAAAACATCATGGCTGCATTTGCTTTGGAAATTTTTATCTAGCAAATTTTGGGAAGGAAAAGTTTACGCATATATTGTGAAATAGTATGAAGCTATGGTGATGAGTGATAAATTAGTATAGATCGATACAATTGTGGCTTTAGAGTAGCAAAGTGGAAGCATGATAATTCGTTCGACTTGTGATGAATTCAGAGGACTGAATTTCTATAAGTGGGGGAGATTGTAATACCCGAGAAAAAAAAAAGGATTTAAAAGGATGGGTATTTAAGTAAATTTTGTGGGGTCAATTTTATAATTTATAATCATAAGGGAGTTTATAGAAAATAAGGTTGAAACCCTAGCTATAAATATAAGTTTATTAAGTCAACGTATATGGAGAGATATTTTGAGAGAGGAGACTACCCAAAAGACTCAAGTAGAGAATGATTGACTATGCCTTTGAGGTAAGAGCTTGAGAATCTCTTTCTTGTCAAATCTAAGTATTATTTAGAATTAAAGTATTTTTTTATGTGAGTATTTCGGCCAACAGTGTGACTTTCTTTAGACATGGCCGCATGGGTCTGTTCTGCATAATTTTCTTAAAGGAATAGTTCCGGATTGATGGAATTTGGAAAAAAAGAAAAAAGAAGAAGAAGAAGAAGAAACACCAACTTCTTTATGAGTTATTATTATTTGTTTATTGATTTGGTAGAGGAAGAATAGTGTTTCCATAAAAGCTTGTGTCAGAGCTTGATTTGTGTGATTTGTCCTCATGCCAAAAGAATGCTAGAGGCGGCAGTGGCATATATATATATATATATAAATCCATAGAATGATCCCCTTGTCATAGTAACGCTAGCTTCCTTCTAATATTATTGTTATTATTATTATTAATATTATATTATTATTATTATTAGTTCATTGGTTTGGTAACTGAGGCGTATGGTGAAGTTAGCAAGTGATCATGGAACATGGTCTATGCGATGCTTTTGACCCTATATGACAATATGTATCCTAGGTTTTATTAGAGGCAGTAGAGGATACATACAAGGACTTTTACTTTGAGATAATAAAAAGAAATTATTAGATATTTCTAGCACTCATTTCTGTTGGCCGGATATTGTTATAAGTCATTCTTAAATTATTTGATTATTGAGTAAATGATACCTGCAAAATTGTTTTAGGTGATGATATCTAAGGATTTTTAGAAGAAGTGTTAGGGTGAAGTTTCTTTTGGTATGGTTTTTGGAGGTAAGTAACTTTATCCTAATTGGTTTCATTATGCATATTTTAACTACTGAAAATTGTTTACAGATGTTACAATTTTATTTCTATTGTATTACTGATTTCAAGTAAAGAATTATCACATATATATCTCGATTCATTGAATATATGATGTATCTTATTTAATTGTTTTTAGCTATCTTGATTCAAAGTAAAGAATAAGGAATTTTCACAAATACATATGAGCATTGAATATAAGAATTATTTTATTTTATTTTTTATTTTTAGCTATATTGATTTAAAGTAAAGAATATAGAAATATCACAAATAGATTTGAATTTTTTTTTTTTTTTGAAACCAGAACCAAATGACTTTCATTAAATCAAAAGACTAGAATCCAAATACAGAGCATCCACAGCAGGGGGAGGATCCTCCTTCATCCATACAATATCATTATCAGATAACCTAGCAAATTTTGCCAAAGCATGAGCAACACCATTGGCACTACACCTAACATAGCTAGTTGAGATGGATCTAAAACCTGCAACAAAGCACCAAATATCTTCATAGATCAATCCAAGCCGAGAGAAGTTTGGTTGAGCCTGTGAAACTGTCTTCATAACCAGGGCATTATCACCTTCTAGTATCACCTCTATAAAACCGGTGTTTATAGCAAATTCCAAAGCTTTGCGACAAGCCATCACCTCCAATTCTTCACTATCCCCCATAGCACCTCCCTTGGCAGATACAAATGCTATAACTTCACCATTCCTATTGCGAATAACAGCATCATATCCCGAAGTTGCACCATTATCAAAACTGGCTCCGTCAAAATTCAGCTTGAAGAACTCTCCTTGTGGTGGCTGCCATGCTTGACTTGCGGGGATGTGGACTGACACAGGTACACTCGGTTGGTCTTGAGCCTCAACAAACTCTTTCAAATAATCGATGCATGTTGGTGAGACCGTGATGGGTGTTGGAAAACACCCCCATGCAACACCGTGTTCCTCTGTAGCCAAATTTGCCAACAAATCACCTAAAATAAATCCCATTCCTCCAATGACAGCTTCGGCATGAGACCGGCTACTAGCTGTCTAAAATCCACTTGCTCAGTCCCAAAATTTTGAAATCTGATAGCACTACTCGCCCACACATCCTGTGCAGCCCCACACTCCCAAAGCACATGCAATACCGTGTATGTAGCTCTATGATGATGAAGCAACAACTCGCATCCTCCACCACCCTTCTCCGAACCAAATTATCCCGTGTAGGCAATATATTTTGACATGCTCTCCAAGAAAAGAGTTTTACCTTATTGGGGACCCTTGCTTTCCAAACCCGTAACCATAAGGAAGTGCTTGCTCTTTGCATCAAGTCTCTCCCGAGGAACTCTCCGCCATCTTCAATAGCTTAGCGACATGGTACCCGGACTTCACACTATAGCTGCCCTTCTTTGTAAACAACCATACCAAGGAATCTTGCACAACCCACTGCTCAAAGGAAACGAAGAATAGCTTCAAACATCAAACCGATGGAATAAAGCCTGAATCCGTTCTCTATCCCACTGGTAGGTCCGCCAATCTATTAAGTCCGAAACCCTCCACTCCCAAATATCCTCCTCGGGTTGGAACAAAATTTTTCTAGCTGGCAGATTAGGTAACCAACAATCCTTCAGAACATGGATGGAAGCACCATTACCCACTCTCCAATAACACCCTCTCCTCAAAACCGGTTGGGCAGCCAACAAGCTTTTCCAAACGTAAGAGCTATTTTGACAATCCTTCGCCTCAAGGAACTCACACCGCGGAAAATATTTTTCCTTTAAACAATTATACAAAAGAGAGTTTTTATCTTGCAACAAACGCCATCCTTGCTTTGCCAGCATAGCTAAATTAAAGGGTCTAATATCTCGGAAGCCCATCCCACCCTCTTTCTTTGACTGTGTTAAAAAGCTCCAGCTTTTCCAGTGAATTTTCCTCTCTTCACCAACTTGGCCCCACCAAAATCTGGCACACATAGCATCCAACTCATCACATAATTTTCCAGGCAATTGAAACACCCCCATCGTATAAGTGGGAATAGATTGAGCCACTGCTTTTATCGTAATCTCTTTCCCGCCCTAGAAAGCAACTTCCCTTTCTAACCTTGCATCTTTTTCCAAACTCGTTCCTTAAGGAAAGCAAAAGAATCATATTTCCTCCGTCCAATCAAAGTAGGCAGCCCCAAATAAGAATCAAACCTTTCCACGGCCTTCACCTTGAGTTTATCAATAATCCATGCTTTTTGCTCCACAGATACATTGTTGCTAAAGTAAGCGTAAGACTTCTCTAGGTTAATGCATTGGCCTGAAGCATCAAGATAAAGTCAGAGTATCTCAAACAACTTGCACTTCATCTTTATTAGCCTGACAAAAAATCAAAGAGTCATCAAGAAAAAGCAAATTAGTTATACGAGGAGCATTTCTACAGATTGCCACTCCATGCAACTTCCCATCTAGTTCTACTTTAGCAAGGAGCGAGGTAAAACCTTCAAGACATATTAGAAAAAGATAAGGAGACAACGGATCACCTTGGCGAAGACCTCTAGAAGGAATGACATTGCCATAGGCTTTTCCATTAATCCGAACAGAGATGGATGGTGTAGAAACACACCTCATAACCCTATCCACCCAAACCTCCGGAAAACCCAATTTTATCATCATACCCTTAAGAAAGCTCCATTCCACCCTGTCATAGGCCTTACTCACATCTAGCTTAAGGGCTAAAGCCCCCTTTTTCCCCTTCCTTCGAATATGCATGGCATGCAAAGTCTCATACGCTACAAGCACATTGTCAATAATAAGGCGACCTAGTACAAATGCACTTTGAGAAGGAGAAATTATCTGTGGCAAGATCGCCTTTAACCTATTCGCCAAAACTTTTGAAATAATTTTATATATCACATTACAAAGGCTAATCGGTTTAAAATCTGCCATTTTTTTCGGTTTCTTTACTTTAGGAATCAGAACAATATGAGTATAATTAACATTAGGCTCCATATTACCAGAATGTAAAAAATCTAACACAGCATCAGTCACCTTATTACCCACAATATGCCAAAATTTTTGATAAAAAAGTGCATTCATACCATCAGGTCCAAGAGCCTTTGTTGGTCTCATTTGGAACAACGCTACTTTAACTTCTTCACCGCTATATGGCCTGGAAAGCACCTCCTGCATATCATCTGTGAGTTTATTAGTAATCGTAGTAAGGCAATCTTCCATTCTGTCACACGTGATCGCTTTAAAAATATTCATGAAATAATTTGACGCCACCTCCGCCACTTCCTTAACTTCTTCCACCCATACCCCATTAGCATTCTTGATTCCCTCAATATAATTTCGTTGCCATCTTTGGGAGGCTTTGGAATGGAAAAATTTAGTGTTCTTATCTCCATATTTTAGCCAAGAAACTCGAGACCGCTAACGCCAAAATATCTCTTGCTTGAGCAATAAATCATCAAGCTGTTTGCTCACTAGTAGGAAGTCACTTCGCTTTCTTGATACCAACTCACATTCATTCATCAACTCCAATTTCTTTTGTAGCCTCTTAATCTCCTCAGTTTTTGGTTTGGTCTTTGAAGAACCCCAAGCATACAATTTAGCCCCACAAGTTTGGATATAGTCCCTAACACCCCTCAAACCCGAGCTATCACCACCACCTTTTGCCCATGCCTCGATCCACGACTTCCTCACAATCATCCCACAACAACCAATTCTCTTCAAACTTGAAGCCACCAAACCCCCTTCCTCTAACTTGCCGATCCTTCATAGTTTTCAACAAAATAGGTAGATGATCAGAAGCATGGCTGAACAAATGAGACACCGAACTTGTAGGAAATTTTTCCATCCACACCCTATTAGCCATAGCTCTATCCAGCCTTTGTTTTGTATGGGCTGAACCTGGTCGCCTATTAGTACATGTAAATTTATGCCCGGAAAACCCCAAATCAGCCAGCCCACAATCCTCCAAAGCAACCCGAAAATCCTCCATCTGATTATAATAAGGTGCATGGACACTTTGCTTCTCGGATGCATGAAGAATGGCATTAAAATCACCTATACAACACCAAGGACCCTCAATGAAAGACCGTAGATGAGCTAAAAGAGCCCATGACTTCCATTTGAATATATGATTATATATATATATATATATATAAATATATGTATTTGAATAAGATATATTTTTGGTAGAAACTATGATTTCTTATATATGATTATGGATAATCTGACTATGAATTAATTCTGATACCCAACCAATGGGGGGTTATTCATTGGTACTCCGATACCCAAACCAATAGGGGTTATTCATTGGTACTCTGATACTCAGCCAATGGGGGTTATTCATTGGTATTCTGATACTCAAACCAATGAGGATTATTCATTGGGTATTCTGATACCCAAACCAATGGGGGTTATTCATTGGTACTTTGATACCCAAACTAATGGGGGTTATTCATTGGTACTCTGATGCCCAGTCACGGGGATATAGCGTGACCATAGTCATAAGAATGTTAAGAATATGAATTACATTTGAACATTTGAACTATTTTGAGTCCTTAAAACTATATATGTGATTTTGAAAATGTTTGAGTATTTGACCTATTTTGAGTCATTAAAAGCGCTTATGTATATTTTAGAACCTATTGTAAGTTATAGCTTTTGATATATGAAAACTCGACTACTTTCTAAAAACCATCTATGATATATTTGTAAGATTAAAGTATGTGATCTATTTGCAACTTATTATTTTAAGATTATGAAACTCCTTTAGTTATTTTTGAAAACCCATAGTATATTATAACTTTTGAAGGCTCATATTACATCTTATTACTTTACAGATCTGTTGCTTGATAGAACTTACTAGGATTTTGGTTACTTATTGAGTTGTCAACTCATCCCTTTTTCCCCTCCAATTTCGGATTATGAAGAATAATAAGTTTTAGGAGTTTCGATGTTGTGAAGTGAGCGGGAAAAGAAGCTTAGTGATTTTGGGATTGACTGGTCTTCGAATAGTTTTATATTTATTGGCCAATTGGCATTATGTACATAAGGTTTGGATTTTGTTCCTATTAAATTATTGGAGATCTATTCATAATGAAATTGTTGAGGTATTTTGGATTTAATTGATTTAATTTTGAGGATAAATTTTAGTTACTAAGAAGGCCTTGCATACTTGTAAAGGGCTTACTTTATAAGCGTGTGGCGATTGTCACGTGCCTATCTTTATAGTTGGGTTTAGGGCGTGACACATACACTTTACCCTTCCTTCTCAAATAGTTCGGACACTCCTTCTTGAGATGTCCATGACCGTTGCATTCATAGCACGCGATTGCTTGAGAAGATTGAGAATCCTTCTCATCTTTCTTCTTGAAATCCTTTCTCCTTTTAAGAATTTGGGAATTTTCCTTTCTCAGCAAACTTACCATTCTTTTTGAACTTCAAGAACTTTCAAAAGTTCTACACAAGATATGCAACATCCTTTTCGACTTCATCCTCATCCGATGAGTCTTGACATCCATTCTCTCATTAATTGTCTTTAGAGCAAGTGATTGCTCTTCCTTTGTGATGGTAGAGAAAGCTCATAGGTCTGAAGTGAGCCAATAAGTTCTTGAACTTTGATGTCATCCAAGTCCTTGCTCTCTTCAATAGTAGTAACCTTTGCACGGAAGATTTTCGGTAGTGATCGTAGAATTTTTCTTACAATCTTGGAGTCATCTGTCTTTTCCCCCAAGTTAAACTTCCGAATTACCACCTCATTCAGCTTCCCATAAAATGAGTCGAATGACTTATCTTCACTCATTTTCAGCTCTTCGAAGCGTGTGGTAAGCATCTCCAACTTAGTGTCTTTCACTTTCTTGGTGCCTTCATAAGTCGTCTCCAAGATTTGCCATGCTTCCTTGGCAATTGTAACGTGAGAAATTCTGTGAAACTCATCCGGAGAAACACCACAGAAAATAGCATTTAGTGCCTTACTATTTGCATTAGTTGCCGCAAGGGCTACCTTATCCCATGTGGATTTGGCAGCCTCTGGCCTAGTCCACCCTATATCTACAGCATCCCAAACAGTCTTATCGATTGAACATAGGAATGTCCTCATGCGGACTTTCCAAAATGCATAGTTGCTTCCATTAAAATATGGAGGAACATTAAGAGATTGAGACCGACCCATCTTAACAAGGGTCAAGGATAGGTAATTAAACCACAACAAGTGCACCCGCTCTAATACCAATTGAAAGTTCAAATAAGTAAAATACCTATGAACGTTTAGACCCCCAAATAAAAATTACCAACATAAGCTTATAAACAATCAATTTATGTGCGGAATATGAATATAAGCTAAACCCAAATTGGAAACACACTCTAAACCATAATTAATCACAATCACAGCAGTAATTAAAAGGTAAAGAGAAAGGGAAGAAAGATGTAAACACAAAGATAACACAAGGATATGTTATCGAAGAGGAAATCGAAGTACTCGACGTAAAACCTCTCCGTCACCCTCCAAGTGGTCAATAATCCACTAGAGAATGAAGTTGGAATATATGAATAGCAGAAGACCCTCCAAGCCTAATCTACCCAGTGCACCTAAGCCCTCCAAGCTTCTTGCTCCAATAAGGTTACGTCGAACCTTATCTTCTCTAGCTTACCAGATCCCGCAATAGCCCATTGCATCAACCAAAATGAATTGGTCCCTTTTGAACTACTTCCCAAGCACCAAAATATCTTCTCACAGATATGGGTATGGTGAGATAAGGATTTGGCTAATGTACCTCTCAAGGATATATCAATGGAGAGGGTGAGAGTAGAGGAATTTAGAATCAAAGGATGAAGATTGTGTATGAGTCAATCTTGTTTTTTCTCTAGGGTTTCTCTCTCAAAATTCTCTCTGGAAGCTCTCTACATTTCATGGGTATAAGGGTGTTTATAGTAGGGTGTATGAGGAATTCGAAGAGTCAGTTACAACCAAACAGGGCATTTTGGCGACTCGAGCTCACAACTAGAACGAGTTGCAAGTTTGAGTCACGAGTTAACCGCTTGGCTGGACTGGAAGTTTTGTCCTGTAATGCAAATGGTGGCATGACCCTTCAGCTCCCCTTGCATGCTTCACACGTATGCCATTCTGGCAACTTGCCAATCATGAGCTAGTCGCGAGATCCATCCACGAGACTCCCTTGAATTGCACACTTCTGAGATTTTTTCACACTTTCTCACACACAACCCTTACATAATTCCCATCTAAATACAGGGTATTTAATTGCTAAATTACAAGCAAATTTGGTACGGAATAAAATCAACTAATGATTGAATAAATTCAACCTTACATCTACCATCACAAAGGAAGAGCAAATCTCTTGCTCTAAAGACAATCAATAAGAGAGTGGAAGCTCAAGACTCCTCGGATGAGGATGAAGTAGAAAAGGAAGTGGCGTACCTTGCTATGAAATTCCACAAGTTTTTGAAGTTCAATAGAGATGGGAAGTCTTTTGAGAAAGGCAAATTCTCAAATTTTAAGAAGGACAAGAAAGACTTCAAGAAGAAGGATTCAAAAGACTCTCCTTTATCTCAAATGGTCACGTGCTTTGAACGTAAAGGGCATGGGCATATAAAGAAAGAATGCACCACTTATTTAAAGTCAAATGGTAAAGTATTTGCCACTACCCTTAGTGACTCAGATAGTTCAAATTCAGATTCGGAAGAAAGTTGTGATGGAGAAGGAAACTACTTCGCATTTATGATCATTGCACCCGTGGACTCTTGAGAAGATTTGAATGCACTAGTGGAAGAGCTCGGCACACCAAAGTGGAGTCAATGGGAATTGGGGAGGAATCCGATGATGAAGGTGAAGAATATTTCTATGAAGGAACAAAGGAATTGCAGGAAACATATAATTCTCCTCTTGAGAAGACCGAAGAGTATGCAAGAGTAACTAAGGCAGCCATAAGGAAAATGAAGAGAGCTGAACAGGATTATAAAAGTCTTCTAGTTCGGTACAAAGAAACGAAATGTGAAGTTGAGGCGCTGAATGGCGAACTAACTCAAGCCTATTCCAAGATCAAGTTTCTTGAGTTTGAAGTGATTCAAGCTAATGCTAAAGTGGAGCGAGTTGCCTCCAAAAAGCTTGATGAAGTGCTTGCATATCAAAAGCCATTTTTCGACAAAAGCGGCTTAGAATACACCGAAGAGAGTAGTTTAAGCGCCAATGTGTCTAAGGAGATGAAGTTTGTTAAAGCAAAGGAACTAGTGGTAGCATCTCCAATTGTTGAGAAAGGGAAGTTTGAGAAGAAGCCAAAAGTGATTGCTCAACGAGTTTTAACAAAGCCTCAAAACCCAATAGTGGCTAAAATCAAGGCAAAAGGAAAATCTCTTCCGAAGTCACAAAGAGGACCACAAACTCAACACTTTTGTCATCATTGTGGAATCCGAGGACACACTAGACCTAATTGCCACAAGCTTCAGGCATTAAAGAATGGAAACTCTCAAAGGCCAAGAGGACAAAGAAATGGCAAATGAAGCCTCAAGCAATCGAAAGGGCAAGAAGTTGAGTCTAATATTGGTGATTTAATGAAGATGATAGACACTATCACCTCCTGTTTGGCAAACTTCACACTAAGGTTTAAGAATCATAACTCAAGTAACCAATCCTTTAAGGATATCACCCCAAACGCACGTGCTATGTGGGTGAAGAAAGGTACACATGCATAAGCATTAGAACATGTTCATGCATCAATTCTTTCTATATGTTGTGACTTTGTTTGGTTGTTTTCCTAGTAATCATTCTAGCATGTTTTTGACGAATTTTTGTTTGTTTTTAAGAGCTTTGAATGTTTTCTTTTTTATCAATCTTTACTTACTTTTGTGTCAAAAATCCAAAAACACATAAAAAGTAAAAAATCCAAAAAGTTTGATCGATATTATTGTGTTTTGTCACATGCATGTTTTGCCTTGTACCTTCGTACAAATGGCTTTGTGCATTTACAAGTGTAGCTTGTTCTCTATTCACTCATGTCATCATGCAAAAAATCTTGACATCTATATGATTGTTGTAAATAGATTTTCAAACTTGTCATGAATGATTAGTCAATAGTTTTGTTAATCTTGAGACTTACATAGACTTGTGGCTGTATATCTTCCCACCATTTTTTATTTATTTATTAAAGAGCTCAACCAATGTTAAATCTTAAAAAGAAAAGAGATAATGAGCTGCAAAAGCCGTCGCATATACTAGTATTTGACTAGGAAAAAGGGAAAAAGACTTTTATGAAACTGTAAGGTGCTCCAAAGCTCAAGGCTTACTCATCAAATTGAAATATCAAAAATTTCAAGCATCGATCTCAAAATGAGATGTATTGTTCAAGAATGATCAAATGTTATGAAATGTATGAAGCCAAATGAAAAACTTCAAAGTTATGTAATCAAGTTTTGTGGGAGGTCATATATGCATACTTCTATAATGGAGATTGGTCACTCTTCCTAGTGCTAATTGTGTATGTCTTAGTTGAATTAATCATTGAAATTTCATATTAGACTAAGGACTATCTCACATTTGATATCCACACACATCACACATGCCTATGTTCAATGAATGCCTTATTCATTTGTGTGATTATACTTGATTAAATATGTTGCACTTACTCAATCATATGTTAATCAAACTCAAAAAAAATTTTGAGTATTTTAATTGTTTTTCGAAAGTGTTTTTGTTTTGAAAATTTTCAAAAATTTCAAAAGCTGTGCAACCCTATTTTGGCGACTCACTCTCGTGGGTCCATCCAGTCGTAAGACCCCGGTCGCGAGCTTTCTCAGAAGCTCTCGCGATTCTCCAAGCGAGTCAAGCCCTCGATCGCGAAAAGACTTAGAAAAAATTTTCAAATTTTTTGGGTTTTTAGCATTTTCGTGACTCGGTTTGGTGATTGGTTCGTGAGTGGAAGTTCCAATCGCGAGTTTACTCAGAATAATTTGCAACTCCCTTTGCGACTTACTCACGAGTGGACCTTCTAGTCGTGAAAAATACTTAGACAAAATTTTCAAAATTGTGATACGGGATTTTGGAGACTTGACTTAGCGACTTGCTCGCGACTCATTCCAGTCATGAAAAACGTGTGTTTTGCACAAATAGGGTTAAATCCAATATGGTTTTCAAAAAATTTTCAGTTTTCCCTCGCATCATGTGTTATTTCAATGTCTTGTCCGCCTCTCCCTCTTCCAAAACCACCATTTTCGCTTACAAAACCTCCATTTTCTTCATCAATCCTTCACCAATCTTCAAGAAAAGGAACGAGTTTTCTCTTATTTCCAAAGTATTTCATGTTTTTAGCCCTAGATTTCTTGGATTTTGGGTTTATGTTGAGTTTTGAAAAGATAATGTTTGAATATGGTTTGGAAATAAGAGAAAACCCATTCCTTTTCTTGAAGATTGGTGAATGATTGATGTTTTGTTGATGTTTTGTTGAGTTTGATGTATGAATTTTGTTGGTTTTGTTAGTATAATGCCTAGTATACATGATTTACATGTTTGTTTCTCATTTTTGTGCATTATACCATATTTGTGTTGTGTTGTGCATATCATGTCCATAATAAAATATCTCATAGATGTTTTCTTGTGTTTCTGTGGATTCCATGGAATATAGTGGTTGTAGGGATAATAATGTTTCTTTGATTTTGAAACATCATATGATTATGTGTTTTTTTACTTTGCCCTAATTTGCACTTTTTTGCATCTGATGCACAAACAACACACTCTTAGACATGTTTGAGTGCTTAATGTCATGATTCTATCATTTATTGATGATATCTATCTTTACATATCAATTTTGATTGAATGACTCTTTAAATTTCTGATTTAGGGTTGTATTTCAATGTCCATTGTGTTGGTACTAACTGATTACTAATTGAGTTTGTTATCATACTTTGTGCTTTGTTTTGTGGTACTTGTTGCTCTGTTTTTTACAGATGGCTTCGAAGAATAAAACCACTGCACAACACATTGACAAGGGGAAGAAAATGGACAATGCTCGATTTCGCTCTACCCAACACTTTGAAAGATACAATCAGTTCTTTGAGAAGGCTCCAATCATCCAAGAGCGATTTGTGGACCTTGTTGATTTGAAGGACTACTTTATCCCAGATTGTTTTCAAGATTGAGGTTGGGAAAAGCTTCTTGGTGATCTTTCCGAGGTTTGTGAACCATTGATTCAGGAATTCTATGCCAATGCTATTCTTTGAGAAGATGAAATAAAATGTTGGATTAGACGCCATGAATTCACCATTGACGTAGAGGACATTGATGATGTTCTTGGCTTTGAGGATCTAGAACATGATTTCACTCACTACAAGGACATAATGCTCTCCATAGAAACGGTTCAATCTCATATTGGTGGTGTTCGAGAAGGAAGATGTCTCAACACAACTGCTTTTCCATTGGATTTGTGATGTCTTACATACATCATGATGTTCAATCTTTACCCGGTGAAGAAGATGACCACCATCGGCAATGCTAGGGCCATCTTTCTCATGGAGCTTCGGGAGAATACCTACATTGACATTAGTGCTCATGCATTCTCCATCATTGCCGAGAAAACAAGGACAACTTCAAGGGCAAAGCTTATTCTCCCTAGTCTACTCATGAGGCTCTTTCGTGTAAAAGGTGTGGAAATTCCACAAGACATTAGCCTCATGCTTACTCCTCCGGCTATCAATGCTCCAACAATTGCAAGGATCAAAGTTCGTCTTTCGGATGATGAAGAGGAGGGTGATCCAGCACAAGGAGAGCCTATGGACACCGAGACTGAAGCGGAAGGACAACCCTCAACTTCATGAAGTCATGGTAAAAGGAGTAAAGCCTCATCATCTTCAGAAGTGCCTCCGGATGCATTTTAGATTATTCTTGAGAGGATTGACGGCTTGCAAGAAGTCCAAAATGAGTACTCTGACAGCCTGACTACTATTCAAGAACAAATCAACTTGCTTGCAGCCAAGTTTGATAACTTCACTAACCAGCCTTAGCCCTTTGGCCATTTTGGTCAAAAAGGGGAAGTAGTTGGAGTAGCTCTTGAGGGGGAGCCTTACCTTGAGAGGGAGAAACTTTATAAGTTTTTATAGTTTTTAAGGTTTATGTTTGGATTTAGTCTCTATTATGGGTTTTCATAGCACTTGTTTTAGTACCTTGGTTTGGTTTTTAAATACTCTATAACTTTAGTACTTGGTTTTAAAATATTTGAACATGGTGTGTTATGAATGCTTGGATGCTTGAATGTTTTAGCTATTTAAACTATGCCTGTTTATGTACCTTTGCTTTTGTAGCGAGTACTTTTAGTTGATGTTATGCATTTTCTTTAATACTCCACACTTATGCCCTTGTTGGATCTTGTATCCTTCATATAACTACCTTTGTGTTTTTGTATTGGTTGTGTCTTAGACATGCAAATGATATTTTTGCATTGTGCTTATTTGCTTGCATGTCCGGATGTTCATTCTTTGTGTGAATGATCATTGTGATCACTATTTATGGTGATTGTTCATGTTTGTTCAAGCCATGCTTTATTGTTATAGTCTTTATTGCTTAATCGCATTGTGTTTGTTCCATATGTATTTTAAGATTTCTGCTTACAATGATTGTCTTGTGTTATTGTTTTCAGGAAAACTTATTCGTATGGTTCAAGAGCTTCATAATTTCTAGAGTTAGGTATGAGTGAATTTTGAGAACTGTTCCCAACTCACATTTTAAGTCTAGAGTCTGTTTTAGGGTTTTGTCACGGAATAGCCAAAGGGGGAGATTGTAAGGTTGAATTTATTCAATCATGTGTTGGCTTTATTCTGTGCCAAATTTGCTTGTATTTTAGTAATTAGATACCTTGTATTTAGATGAGAACTATGTAAAGGTAGTGTGTGAGAGAGTGTGAAGAAAACTCAAGATGTGTGCACTTAAAGGAGTCTTGCGACTAGATCTCGTGTCCGGCAAGTCGCCAGAGTGGCACACGTATGAAGCATGCATGGGAAATCGTAGGGTCACGACACCTGGAGCACTACAGGACAAAATGTACAATCTAGCCAGTCTGTTAGCTCGCGACTCAAACTTGTGACTCGTTCCAATCGCGAGGCCAAGTCGCTAGAATGTCCTATTTGAATGAAAATTGACTTTTCACATTTCTCACGTACTCTACTATATATACCCTTATTCCCACGAAATTTAGAGAGCTTCTAGAGAGAATTTTGAGAGATAAACCCTAAAGGAAAAATAAGATTGACTCATCCACAATCTTTATCATTTGATTCTCCAAATTCCTCTATTCTCATCCTCTCCATTGATATATCCTTGAGAGGTACATTTGCCAAATCCTTATTTCACTATACCCATATCGGTGAGGAGGTATTTTGGTGCTTGGGAAGCGATTTAGAGATAACCAATTTACTTGGTTGATACAATAGGCTTATTACGGGATCCGGAAAGCTAAAGAAGATAAGGTTAAGCGTAACCATGTTGGAGCAAAAAGCTTGGAGGGTCTTCTGCTATTCATGTATCCTAACTTTATTCCTTAGTGGATCATTTGACCGTTTGAAGGGCGGCGGAGAGGTTTTCGCCGAGTTCTTCGGTTTCCTTTTCGATAACACGTGTCGATGTTATCTTTGTGTTTGCATCTCTCTTCCCTTACTCTTTACCTTTTAATTGTTGCTGTATTTGTGATTAATTATGATTTAGAGTGTTTTATCAATTTTGATATAGCTTATATTCATCATTCCACACATATATTGTTTGTGTATAAGCTTATGTTGGTATTGTTAAAATTGGGGGTCTAAACATTCATTAGTGTTTTATACGCTAATTGAACTTTCATACACAATTTATGATAAGAAATTTTTTTGAATCATCAGACATTTTCCTTCATATTTACCCTGGAAAACCATATCAAAAGGTAATATCATAAATGTTTCTACAACAAAAAAGCAATAACCAAAGAAAATGTTCCTTCCACAGCACTTCAAAACCTTTTTGCACATAAGTAATCATAAGCTAGAGGAGCCTGTAGCCGCCAAATCAGAAGAAAGGTGGAAGAGTTTCAAAATCGGACTCAATAATTTCTTTAGATTCAAAATAAAAAACATATAGCTTCACTCCTAACTCCTAAGCAAGTTCACAAATAATATCACAATAAGCATGCTACTGACATCAATAAATCTTTGATGTATGTTTTCTAATAATGAAGACTTTACAGTCATCAATCAAATACAATTAGATCATGGTTATCTGTAAGGTTGAATTTAATCAACCATTTTATTGGCTTTATTATGTGCCAAATTTGCTTGTATTTCAGCATTTAGTAACCTTGTATTTAGGTGTGTTTGATGTAAGGGTAGTGAGTGAGATAGGGTGTTGATTGCTCAAGAGTGTGCAAGAAAACAGAGACTCGCGGCTTGCTCTCACGGGTGATTTGCGGCTTCAAGCCGCCAAACGCAGCACACGTGCCAAGTGTGCCAGAAGGTGAACAGTCATGCTAGCTGGAGCACTACAGGACAAAATAGGACAACTGGGCATACGGTTATCTTGCGATCGGATCTCGCGACTCGGTCAAGTCGCGAGGTCAAGCCGCGAGCCACCTGTGTTTTGTAAAACCCGACATTTCACATTCCTCTCTCACTCCAGTATAAATGCCCCTTATACCCACAAATGTAAGAGAGCTTCCAAAGAGAATTTTGAGAGAGAAATCCTAAAGAAAAACAAGATTGATTCACCAACAATCTATACATTAGAGTCTCTTCAAATTCCTTAACTCTCTTCCTCTCCATTGTCAAATCCTTGAGAGGTATTTTACCAAAACCTTGTTCTCACCATATTCATCTTGTGTGAGAGGGCTGTTTGGTTTCTTTGGGAAGCGATTAGGAAGGAACCAATCTACATTGGTTGATGCTACGGTCTAGTAGCGTAATCCAGGAAGCTAGAAAAGAAAAAGGTTCGGCGCAACCTCGTTGGAGCAAGAAGCTTGGAGGGCTTAGGAACACTAGGTAGATTAGGCTTGGAGGGTCTACTGCTGTCCATGTATCCCAACTACATTTTCTAGTGGATTATTTACCGCTTGGAGGGCGGCGGAGAGGTTTTACGCCGAGGGCTTCTGGTTTCCTCTTCGATAACACATCGCGTGTTGTCTTTGTGTTTGCATCTTCCTTCCCTTTTATCTTTGCCTTTTATTATTTGCTGTGGGTTGTGATTTTAATTTGGCTTAGATAGTTTATCCAATTCTATATTATAGCTTATGTTCATTTTCCGCACACTAGTTGTTTGACATAAAGCTTGAATTGGTTAATTTGTAAATTGGGGGTCTAAACGTTTAAGGGTGTTTATACACATATTTGAACTTTCATAATCTTCTCCAAAAATTTCTAACTCCATCAACTCCTCGGACTTTGGAACCGACTTAACTAACCAAAACACGATCTTCAGAAATATCTTATCCCCTTTCTACCGGAATCCCATATTGCTTCACCATCCTATCCGGGTTTAACTTTTCAGTTTCAGAAATTTCCAAGAGTAGATCAAAAACGTTTTGAAAATCTATGTTACCATCAGTAGGAATATAAAAAGAAGTCATCTTATATATAAAGTGATTTTGAAGTGAAGCTTGATTAAAATAACTTAAGCTAACTATCATAATACAAAAAAATTCAATAGAGATTCCATATTAATTTGAAGAAGGGAATAAGACTTACAAAAATGAGTTTTCCATCATTGAGCCTTCTTTTACCACCTTTATTGCTGCAGAATCGCTACAAAGAGATGAAATCCCTACGAAATAAACATGCTCTCACATTCACCACAGATTTTGAAAACTAAAAGAACCAACAAGTAGCAACAAAGTAATAAATATCCTTTCCCCTAACTTCGATTCTTGATATTAGCTTTCAATTTATTTGGACATTGTATTGTGAATGACAAATCACTAAATATTTAAAAAAGATTTTAGTTACATATTTTTTAAATAAACCAAACCCAGGAAAAAAAAAAAAATCTGCAAACACAGTATTGATATCAAATGCTAAACGACAAAGTTTTATGATAAGTAATTAATCCAACAATTGACTTGGGGAAGGATTAATTCCAAAAATACAAATAAGGGAGCGTTGTAGAATGGTAATGGACCTCAAACATATATGAGTGAAAGTTAAATCCGCCTTTAATAATTTGTAATATATTATAATCTTTGACCATTTAAGCATTAACAAAATTAATGAATGCAACGTGACAAACTATAATGGCCATTTATAACTAGCATATATTATAATCTTTAGGTAATTTAACAATTTTAGCCAAAGCAAATTTTAACAATGTAATAGCTGTAGTAATTGGCAGCTAATAAGGTAGTCATCGGAAAGAACATTTACCTCATGCAATATAGACTTCCTTCTTGTGGTTATTCATACAATTTAACATTTATTTTGTACTGGATCAAATGTCATTAGCTAATTCTAGAAAGTATGACGTGAAGGAATCTAGAAATAAAGGAATTAACGCATGCTACAGAGAACAAATTAAAGAACAATACTAATTTTTAGCAGGTCCTAATCAAGTGAATGTTAAGATGCATGCACTTACGCAATAAGCTAATATCTATATTTGCATGATCAATAAACATTTTCGTTTTTGCAACTCTTTAGCCATTGTTCTTACCTAGTAGTTACAGACTTCTCTCTCTGCACATGTTCACAAACACTTTTACCCTAGGTCTTAAACTTCTATTTGAAGTTTTATCCCGAGAATCAATATAGGCAACATTAAAGCTTCTAATATAAGAGTAGTGAACACCTAGAACATAATAGTCTATGCAAAGTGATTCATTGACTTGATATGGGTAATTAGCAAAAGGGAGGGAAAAAGAGAGCTATAAATTTAAGTCTTCTACAATATAACATTTTTCCTCATAAACCACACATAACTCTAAATTTTGTTTCCAATATATTAAATTATAAGTTATAACACTATTTTCTGAGACTAAATAAAAGCAGTACAAATTTTGTTTGGTTCAAAGTTTTGGTCAAAATTAAATATTTTTTTTTAAAAAATGGAAAACTCATTGCTTGTCTTCAAAACTAATAAATCACAGACAGAAGTTTCAAAGAAAAAAAAAAAGGAACTGAAATTTCTCAAGAAAGAAAGGCTTACACGGTACATAACCCACATAAAAATCCAATCCACACAATCATATGTAGAACAATCTCTCAAAAATAATTAGAAAATACCCAAAAAATCAAAGAAAAACTGACCTCCTTACATAGATAAGCAAAGTGTTCATGACATTGTCTCTGTAATTGGGTCATAGCAGAACAAATACTTGAGATTTTATTTCAATCTCACAAATTAGAGAGGCTTTTGACTAAATAGTTACTGTATTGGAGACGTTTGTAATCTTCAAGAATCATAAGGAATAGAGGGGTTGCAAATTTAGGAAAGGGGTTGCAAATCTAGGAATAGAAGGGAGAAAGGGTGTGATGTGGTGGTCATGAAACCAAGAGATGAAGGTTTAATGTAAAAGAAGAGAGTCCGATGAAACGGTAGCAAATTTAGGGAAGGGAAACAATTTGGCTATTCAACCTTTGAAGTTGTTGTGGACTTTTCCTATCGTAATAAGTGAAGAAATTGCTTGCCTCCTGAGTAATTAGGTAGGAGACATCCAAATGCAATCTCCTCAAGTTTCTTGGGCATCACCAAATTGACAAAGTGAATCAAATTACAATATGAACAATTCAATGTTATAGGGAAATAAACTTTACTTTGTACTTTAAAACTGAATCCACTTTTTTCTCCTTAACTAAACAAATATTGTATGACAATAAGATCCAAATCCAAATTTGTCTTTTGTGGTGACAATTTTGCAACTCGCATTTCAAATGCTTCGTCAAAAAAAAAAAAAAAAAAAAAAACCATTCATGGATTCAATTAATACAGTGAGAGTCCCTACATACAAATTCAAGCATAACTTCAATGTTATTTGTTGCTAATAAGCATAGTTTGGACCGGACTGGGAGGTCGGACTATGAAAACCGGGAACCGGGATGAAAACCGGTTTTTTAAGCCTAAAGAGTATAAGGGTATATATATATAATAGGGTGAGAAGGAATGTGAAAAGTCAGTTTTTCCCAAACAGGGTGTTCTAGCGACTTAACCTCGCGATTGGGTTAAGTCAGAGTTCAAGCCGCGAGCTAACGGCCTGGCCAGCTTGGGATTTTTGTCCAGAGTGCACAAACTGGTGCAACTCTTGAGCTTTTGGCATGCTTAGCACGTGTGCAACTATCTCGCGGCTTGCAAGCCGCGAGCCACCCGTGAGATTGATCGCGAGTCCCCGCTTCTTTGCACAATCTCGAGCATTTCTTCACTCTCTCACACACTACCCTTACATGATTCCCACCTAAATACAGGGTTACTAATTGCTAAAATACAGGCAAATTTGGCACGGAAGAAAGCCAACAAGATGGTTGATAAAATTCAACCTTACAATTCCCCCTTTAGCTATTCCGTGACAAAACCCTAAAACAAACTTTAGACTTAATATGTGAGTTAGGAACAGTTGAACAAAACTCACTCACACCTAACTCTAGAATCTGATAAGCTCTTGAATCATATGAACAAGTAACTCCCGAAACACAACAACACAATTTGATCATTGTATGTAGAAAACTTGTAAGACATATAAGGCAAGCATAATGCGATCAAGTAAAATGGAATGAGAAATAAACCATGGCTTGACCAAACAGGCAATCACTATAAAATAGTGACCACAATGCTCATTCACATTTGGAATGAACATCCGGACATACAAGTTAATAAGCTTAATGCAAATCACTTGCATGCCTAACACTTAACCAATGCACAATATTAAAAGTATATGCATCTAGGAACAAAATCCTACAAGGGAACAAGAGTGAAAATACTTAAAGAAAATGCATAACATTTAGCTAGAAGTATTGGCAACATAACATAAAGGATGCAAAGCAAGGTACAGACCATAAAAGCCTACAAGTTCATGGAAACAAACCCTAAAAGCTTATAGAAGCAACATGGGCACAAACTACCATAAACAAGTTCCAAAAAATACTGAAATAACATACTAATAAAAGGAAAAAAGATATACAGAAATATTTAACATAGGCACCTGCTTGTTGAAATCTCCCTCTTTGATAGTCTTCTCCCCCTTTCATTGTTCTCCCCCTAAAGATCATCTCCCCCTTTTTGTCATGGAATAGCTAGTCCATATCTTCTTCTAACTTCCTCTAAATCTAATCCAATTAATCTTGTAGGGAAGTAAATTGCATATCCCACCGAATGCTATGATGATGTAAGATTGATGTGAGTCCGAACATCTTGGTGGTCAATTCGTGAATAGACGTCACAATGTTGTCGAGTTTGTCGTCAAAGGAGAATGAGCTGGAGTGCGAACCACTAGGAGGTGTTCAAGTTTCTGATTTGACTTTCTTCCGGCTATGACCAATGCTAGCGTTGAATGTACAAATGGTGATTAGACTTGGTTTTGTGCAGGTAGAGTCATCATCTATTGGTCGAATCCCTTTAAGCTTCAGAATTCTTGAAATGAGACAAAAAAAAAAGGAACGCACATCCTTAACTCAGTTCATAAAACTGTTTTGCACAGAATGTGAAAGATATGAGCACAAATGTTGATCTCTATATCAGAGATTAGGTCATGAAGAAATAGGGCACGCCTAAGGTTCATATACCCTGTGTTGGATAAAGGGTACAGGTTGTGAAACATGACTATTGTAAGTACTCTCAATTTTGGAGGGAGAGAAGAAACACTGATGGAGTTTCCATTGGATGAGAATTCCAAGTCTTGTCCAAGACCATCCCGAAGGAGTTCTTCGTCTGGGCATAGATCATCATAAACTAGTGAGTTTTTGAGCATCGGTCTATTGATGTGAAGGATCTTTGCCAAATATGTGGGAGAGATGGAGAAGCTTTTTCCTCTAACCCAGCATTTGAGTTCTCCACCTTCCACAATTTCATTGGCATAAAACTCTTTAACCAAATTCTCATAGGCGACATCAAGGTCGGAAAGAAGGTAATTCCAATCCTTATGGGCAAACCATTTTGGGATGTCGGTGTCACAAAGTGACGATTGATCAACAACCCTTTCAAGTAAAGGTGTAGCATCTCTAAAGTAATTCTAATGAGTCCGAAAAGAAGCATAGGATTTGAACTTGGTGGGATCGAACACTCCCGATGATGAACGAGTCCTTTTTAATCTAGGTGAGAGGTCATCAACATCAATGACAGACTCCTTCCCTTTGTTTACGCCTCCTTTCACATTTGCTCTCTTAAATGGAGACATTTGCACTCTGCATCACATTTCATAAAGAAAGAAATCCCACAAGATGACAAACATTATTAGCAGTGGGTCAGTTCTAAAACAAGGATAATGATGAAAACCCTAAAAACTGGAGATGTATGTGCTAATTATAACAATGAGTGTGTGTGTGTGTCACTAATGACCTAATATTAACTCAAGATAGAGTAGATCAGAAAATAGCCACCAACAATCACACAAAGATTTCACCAGAAAACATAGACCCATGAACAATCAAGAGAAATACAGAAATCGGAAGAAATACACAATCTAAGATGAATATGCAGTAAATGTGAAAGACAATAAGTAAGAGACAAGATCCAAATCTTTCCTTGAAGATTGAATGATGAAATGATGCAAGAACAAAGGATGATTGAGAGAAACACGGTGATTTTGAGAGTGTGTCAGGTGAGGAAGAAGATGAACAGTTAGAAATGTTCAAGGAAAAATGAAAAGGTTTAAAAAATTTGACCAAGTTTGCCTAAAACACGCGATTTTCGCGATCGAGACAAGTCATGTGCAAGTCGCCAGGACCAGCCACCAGAACACTAAGAAGAAAAATTTGGAAAATTTTCTAAGTGTTTTTTGCAACTTGAAGTTCCACTTGTGAGAGAGTCGCAAACCGAGCCGCGAAAATCTCTGTATACCCCTTACTACTGGACCTTCCACTCATGAACAAGCCGCCAACTTGAGCTGCGAAAAGCATGAAAATCCAAATTTTGAAAAATATTCTAAGTCTTTTTCACGATTGAAGCATTTACTCGCCAATGAGTAACCAGTGAGTCGTGAACAATCTCTGTGATGGACTCGCGATCGGGGCATGTGATTGGTTCTACCCACGATCGAGTCCCAGAACAAGGCAAAACAATTTTTGAAATTTTTGACAATTTTTGCAAAAACAAAGTACTTTCCAAAAATAACTAAAACACTCAAAAATCTTTTTGTGATAGATCAACATTGATAGAGCATGTGAAAACACATTTAATCAAGTACAATCCCACGAATGAATATGACATTCATTGAACATAGACATGTGTGTTATGTATGAATATCAAAGATGAGATAGTTCATAGGCTAATGTGAAACTTCAATGATCAATTCAATCAAGACATACACAACAAGCACTAGATAATGTGATCCATCTCAATTATAGAAATATGCATACATGACCTCCCACAAAGGCTCGTACAATATCTTTGAAGCTTTTCATTTGGCTTTATGTTTGACATAAAATTTGATCTATTTGTATCAACACATCTCATTTTGAGATTGATGCCTGAAATTTTTGATATTTCATTTTGATGAGTTAAGCCTTTGGATTTTTGGGCATCATATACTTTTAATATTTTGGTCACTTTCCCTTTTTCCTAGTCAAATACTAGTATGTGCGACATGCTTTTGCAGCTCAATATCTCTTTTCATTTGGAGATTTACATTTGGTGAGCTCTTTTAGCAAAAACAATAAAATAAAGTACGGGAAGATATATAGACACAAGTCTATATATGTCTCAAGATCAACAAAACCATTCACTAATCATTCATGTCAAGGTTGAAGATCTATTTACAATAGTCACAAAGATTTCAAAATTTCTCCCACAATGATATAAGTGCATAGGGAACAAGCTATGCTCGTAGATGCACAAAGCCATTTGCACAAAGATACAAGGTAAAACATATTTTGAGACAAAACTCAACAATGTTGATCAATCTTTTTGGATTTTCTACTTTTTATGTGGTTTTTGGATTTTTGACACACAAGAAAGAAAAGATTGATAAGAGGCAATAATGTAAACACAAACAACAAAAATTAAACAAACACACAATTTTCAAATTTCATAATCAATAAACAAACCAACAGTCATACAATCATAGGAAGAATTAATGCATGGAAATGTGGTAATGCTTATGCATGAATACCCTTCATCACCCACATGTCACGTGCATTTTGGGTGATATCCATATAGGATTGGGTACGAGAGTTAGGACTTTCATACCTTTTAGTGAAGCTTTCCAAGCAATTGGTGAATGCACCAATCATCTTCATCACGTCCATCATTCCAAGATCAACATTTCGATCTCTTGATAACTCAATGACCCAAGTCCTCTTGTCATTTCTTAGCCTTCTTGACCTTAGGTCACCAGCATTTCTCAGTGCTCTCGACTTATGACAATTGGGTCGGGTGTGCCCTTGAAGTCCGCAGTGATGGTACACATGATTCGTTCTAGGACCTCTTTGCGATTGAGGAAGAGATTTTGATCCGCCTTCAAACCTAACCACAGATTGATTACGGGGCTGGTTCAACACTCATTTGGTCGGTGACATTCTTCTTCTTCTCAATATTTGCCTTTTCAAAAGTAGGGAAAACTTCAACCGGCTCTTTGGCCTTCACAAATTTCACTTCTTTGTAGATGTTCACAACTGAACTACTTTCACCAGTGTATCCTAATCCGGTTTTGTCAGAGAAGGTCATTTGAGAAGAACGGACATCATCAAGCTTCTTTGTAGAGACTCGCTCCACCTTGGCATTTGCTTGAATCACCTCAAGCTCAAGGAATTTTACCTTGGTGTAAGCCTCAGTTAGCTCGCCATTTAGTGTCTCTATCTCACACTTGGCTTCCTTATATCTCACTAGAAGACTTTTATAGTCCTCTTGAGCTTTCTTCATCTTTTTCACAACTGCTTTGGCCACCCAAGCATATTCTCCTGACTTCTCAAGTAGAGAATTGTAGTTCTCTTTCGGACTAGTTGTATCTTCATCTTCTTCAAAGATCATCGATTCTTCTACAATTCCCACGAATTCTTCATCACTATGCTCCCTAAGTTCTTCCACAAGCAAATTCAAGTCCTCCAGAAGACTCAACATGAGCAACTTGAGTCATGAATCTTTGAGAAATTCCCTTCTTTATCACAACTATCCTCCGAATCGAGGTGGGGAATCTGAGTCACCGAGAGTGGTGGCATACACTTTGCCCTTCGATCTTAGATAATTAGGACATTCCTTTTTGAAATGACCCTGTCCATTACACTCGTAACAAGTGACTCCTTGTGTAGATTGGGACTCCTTCCCTTCTCTCTTTTTGAAGTCTTTCTTCTCCTTTCCAAAACTCATAAATTTCCCTTTATCACCAAATTTCTAACTGTTTTTGAACTTTAGAAATTTGCGAAAATTCTATGCAAGGTAGGCAACATCCTTTTCTACTGCATCCTCATCCAATGAACCATGACCTTCTACCTTTTCATTTATTGTCTTAAGAGCTAGTGATTTGCTCTTTCTTTGATTTGGTAACAAAAGTTCATACGTCTGGAGAGAACTGATCAGCTCTTGGACTTTGATTTCATCAAGGTCTTTACTCTCCTCTATTGCAGTCACTTTTGCATGGAAGCTCTCCGACAATGAACGCAGAATTTTTCTTACAACTTTCGAGTCCTCCATTTTCTCTCCCAGGTTAAACTTGCCGATGACTACTTCATTTAGCTTACTATAGAAAGAGTCAAAGGACTTATCCTCGCTCATCCCGAGCTCCTCAAATCAAGTAGTCAACATTTGTAGGTTTGTGTCTTTCACTTTCTTTGTACCCTCATAAGTGGTTTCCAAAATCTTCCATGGTTCTTGGGCAACGGTGATATGAGAATTCCGATGGAATTTATCCTGGGACACACCACAAAAAATTGCATTAAGTGCTTTATTATTAGAATTTGACGCTGCGAGAGCTGCCTTATCCCAAGTGGATTTAGTCGCCTCTAGCTTTGTCCAACCTATTTCAATAGCATCCCAAACAGCCTCATTAATAGAACACAAAAATGCTCTCATCCTTACCTTCCAAAAGGCATAGTTGCTACCATCAAAATATGGTGGAGCATTTAAAGATTGAGACCGGTCCATCTCAATATGGGGTCAAGGATCACACTATGGTAATGAAACCAATAAGAGTGTACCCACTTTGATACCAATTGAAAGTTCAATAAGTGTATAAAACACCTTAAACGTTTAGACCCCCAATTTACAAATCATCACTCTTGTGCCCTTGTTGGATTTTATATACTTAATGCAATTAACTTGAGTTTTTGTATCGGTTGAGTGTTGGACATGCAAATGATATTTTGCACTGAGCTTATTAGCTTGCATGTTCGGATGTTCATTCCTTGTGTTAATGTTCATTGTGATCACTATTTATGGTGATTGTTCCTGTTTGGTCAAGCCATGCTTTATTGCTTTTATCTACACTACTTGATCGCATTGTGCTTGCTCCATATGCATTTCAAGATTTTCGCTTACAATGATCATCTTGTGTTGTTGTTTTCAAGAAATACCTGTTTGTATTGTTTAAGAGCTTCATAGGTTCTAGAGTTAGGTGTGAGTGAGTTTTGGCAACTGTTCTGAACTCACATGTTAAGTCTAGAGTTTGTTTTAGGGTTCTGTCACAGAATAGCCAAAGGGGGAGATTGTAAGGTTGAATTTATTCAATCATTTGTTGGCTTTATTTCATGCTAAATTTGATTGTAATTTAGCAATTAGATACCTTGTATTTGGGTGAGAATTGTGTAAGAGTAGTGTGTGAGAGAGTGTGAAGAAATCTCAGAAGTGTGCAATTCAAGGGAGTCTCACAACTGGATCTCATGATCGCTCGATCGGCAAGTCGCCAAAATGGCACACGTGTGAAGCATGTAGGGGGAGTTGAAGGGTCACGCCAGCTGTTGCACTACAAGACAAAACTTCTAGTCCGGCCAGGTAGTTAGCTCGCGACTCAAACTTGCGACTCGTTCGATTTGCGAGCTCGAGTCGCCAGAACGCCCTGTTTGGTTTAATCGACTCTTCGCATTCCTCATACACCCTACTATAAATACCCTTATACCCACGAAATGTAAAGAGCTTCCAGAGTGAATTTTAAGAGAGAAACCCTAGAGAAAAACAAGATTGACTCATCCACAATCTTCATCCTTTGATTCTCCAAATTCCTCTACTCTCACCCTTCCCATTGATATATTCTTGAGAGGTACATTAGTCAAATCCTTATCTCATCATACCCATATCTGTGAGAAGGTATTTTGGTGCTTGGGAAGTAGTTCAGAAGGGTCCAATTCATTTTGGTTGATGCAATGGGCTATTGCGGGGTCCAATAAGCTAGAGAAGACAAGGTTCGGCATAACCCTGTTGGAGCAAGAAGCTTGGAGGGCTTAGGTGCACTGGGTAGATTAGGCTTGAAGGGTCTTCTGCTATTTATGTATCCCAACTTCATTCTCTAATGGATTATTGACCGCTTGGAGGGCAGCAGAGAGGTTTTTCGCCGAGTACTTCGGTTTCCTCTTTGATAACATATCGCTGTTTTATCTTTGTGATTGTGATTAATTATGGTCTAGAGTGTGTTGCCAATTTGGGTTTAGCTTATATTAATATTCCGCACATAAATTGTTTGTTTATAAGCTTGTGTTGGTAATTTTTATTTGGGGGTCTAAACGTTCATAGGTGTTTTACACACTATTTGAACTTTCAGTAGAGATAGCTCATAGGTTTGAAGAGAACCGATGAGTTCTTGAATTTTAATCTCCTCAAGGTCTTTACTCTCTTCGATGACAGTGACCTTTGCACGGAAGCTCTTTGGCAATGATCATAGGATCTTCCTCACAATCTTAAAGTCCTTCATCTTTTCTCCCAAGTTAAATTTCCCAATCACCACTTCATTTAGCTTCCTATAAAATGAGTCGAATTACTCGTCTTCACTCATCTTCATCTCCTCAAAGCGTGTGGTAAGCATTTGCAACTTGGTGTCTTTCACCTTTTTGGTGCCTTCCTAGGTCGTCTCCAAGATTTGCTATGCCTCCTTGGCAATTGTAACATGAGAAATCCTGTGGAATTCATTAGGAGAAATACCATAGAAAATAGCATTTAAAGCCTTGCTATTAGCGTTAGCTGCTGCAAGGGCTGCCTTATCCTATGTGGATTTGGCGGCCTCCAGCCTAGTCCATCCTATCTCGACAACATCCCAAACACTTTCATCAATGGAACATAGAAATGCCCTCATAAGGACATTCCAAATTGTTAAAACACTTTAAACCATAATTAATCACAAACACAGTAGCAATTAAAAGGTAAAGAGTGAGGGAAGATAGATGCAAACACAAAGATAATACCGGCACTTGTTATCGAAGAGGAAACCGAAGAACTCGGCGAAAAACCTCTCCGCCACCCTCCAAGTGGTCAAATGATCCACTAAAGAATAAAGTTGGGATAGATGAATAGTGTAAGGTTGAATTTAATCAACCATCTTATTGGCTTTATTCTGTGCCAAATTTGCTTGTATTTCAACATTTAGTAACCCTGTATTTAGGTGGGTTTGTTGTAAGGGTAGTGAGTGAGATAGAATGTTGAATGCTTAAGAGTGTGTAAGAAAACAGAGACTCGCGGATTGATCACGCCGGTGACTCACGGCTACAAGCCGCGAAATGCAGCACACGTGCCAAGCATGCTAGAAGGTGAACAGTCATGCTATTTGGAGCACTACAGGAAAAAGTAGGACAACTGGCCATACGGTTATCTCGCGACTGGATCTCGTGACTCAATCAAGTCGCGAGGTCAAGCCGCGAGCCACCCCTGTTTTGAAAAACTTGACGTTTCACATTCTCTTCTCACCCTAGTATAAATACCCCTTATACCCACAAATGAAAGAGAGCTTCCGGAGAGAATTTTGAGAGAGAAACCCTAGAGTAAAACAAGATTGATTCAAATTCCTCAACTCTCTTTCTCTCCATTATCAAACCCTTGAGAGGCATTTTACCAAAACCTTGTTCTCACCATATTCATTCTTGTGAGAGGGCTGTTTGGTATTTCGAGAAGCGATTAGGAAGGAACCAATCTACATTAGTTGATGCTATGGTCAAGTAGCGGAATCCGGGAAGCTAGAAAAGAAAATGGTTCGACGCAACCTCGTTGGAGCAAGAAGCTTGGAGGGCTTAGGTGCACTGGGTAGATTAGGCTTGAAGGGTCTATTGCTGTCCATGTATCCCAACTACATTTTCTAGTGGATTGTTTCTCGCTTGGAGGGTGGTGGCGGAGAGGTTTTACGCCGAGGGTTTCAGTTTCCTCTTCGATAACACATCGTGTGTTTTCTTTGTGTTTGCATCTTCCTTCCCTTTTATCTTTGCCTTTTATTATCTCTTTTGTGGGTTGTGATTTTAATTTGGCTTAGATTGTTTACCAATTCTCAGACTGACTTTTGTTCATTTTCCGCACACTAGTTGTTTGACATAAAGCTTGAATTGGTTAATTTGTAAATTGGGGGTCTAAACGTTCAAGGGTGTTTTTACACTATTTGAACTTTCAAATAGTAGAAGACCCTCTAAGCCTAATCTACCCAATGCACCTAAGCCCTCTAAGCTTCTTGCTCCAACAGGGTTACGCCTAACCTTGTCTTTTTTAGCTTCCCGGATCCCGCAATAAGCCCATTGCATCAACTAGGTAAGTTGGTCATCTCTCGAATCGCTTTCCAAGCACCAAAATACCTTCTCACCGATATGGGTATGGTGAGATAAGGATTTGGCAAATGTACCTCTCAAGAATATGTCAATGGAGAGGGTGTGAAGAGAGGAATTTGAAGAATCAAACGATAAAGATTGTGGATGAGTCAATCTTGTTTTTTTCTAGGGTTTCTTTCTCAAAATTCTTTCTGGAAGCTCTCTACATTTCGTGAGTATAAGGGTATATATAGTAGGGTACGTGAGGAATGTGAAAAGTCATTTTTCATCCAAACAGGGTATTCTCGCGACTTGGCCTCTGGACTGGAATGAGTTACGAGCTAACGGCTTGGCGGATCTGTATATTTTGTCCTGTAGTGCTCCAATTGTCGTGACCCTTGATTTTCTGCATGCTTCACACGTCCGCCACTTTTGCGACTTGCCGGTCGCGAGACTCCTTTAAGTGCACACATCTTGAGTTTTCTTCACACTCTCACACACACTACCCTTACATAGTTCCCACCTAAATACAGGGTATCTAATTGCTAAAATACAAGCAAATTTGGCATGGAATAAAGCCAACACATGATTGAATAAATTTAACCTTACGGTGTAATTTATAAATTTGTATTTACCTAAGTTAGACAATATTTGCACATAAATTGTAGATTACCTAAGTTAGACCATGTTTACTTTAATATGGTCTAACTTTGCTAATTGTAGATTACTTCTAATATTTAAATACCATGAAATTTCAATAAGTTGAGGAGACAAGTAGATAATCTATGATGTAGCCGAAATTGCTACAGGTAAAGGTTTTTATTTTTTATTTTTTTTATTCGTTTTTAAATTACACCATAACTTTATTTTTATGTTTAGTCATTTGGTTGGATATGTTTGGATTTATGTATTTGAGTTAGATCTGGATTTGGCTACAGTAATTGGATTTAAGTCAAATCATCTTTGAAATGTAAGTGAGAGGGAGTGTATATGGTACTTTGTTGTAACTTTGTTCAATGTTATTTACTAACGCTGAGGTTATTAAGATCTTACATCAAGTGGGTTTAGTCAATGAATGAAACTTAATAGTTAGGTTTAACTAAGAGGACATGCTAGCTATAGTGAAGAAAACTAAAGTCGCATAATTTGGTAGTTTTTTCGTCTTTGTGAACAATCATTAACTTTGTAGAATTCAATTGAGTATTTTTTATTACTATATTTCGAAAATCTGAATTCTAATTTGTGATTTCTTTTATTGTTTATTTTTTTATTTTTGGTAATGAGCATTTTTTAAATTCGTGTCTTTGGTTTTTTGTTAAATTCCTGATTCAAAATCTTGGTTTATCTATTTGTGTTTGACTTTTGTTGGAGCCTCTGGACTGTGTGGAATTATAAGGGTGTGGATATAGGTTATTTTAAATTGGCATATACCTATTAATGTTCCTCAAATTTTATTTTTTTTTTGATACCTCATCAGTTCTTTTTTTGTTTTAGAGTTAACTTTCTGTTTGTGTAATTAATATTTCAATTTACGCAAAGAGCAAAGAGTAGGGAGGTAGTGAGGCATTAGAGAATCACAAGCATTACCAACAAAGGATGCAATTTCAACATGATTGGTAGACCCAATGCTGCTGGCTAATCTTCTTTACGAGATAACCTTTACTGTCTACAACAATCTATCACTAACACATATTTTAAACTTTTAGTTCTTCTTCACCTTTCTTATATGGCACACACTATTAATTGTTTCTTCAAACTTATCTTATTTTAAAATGTTATTTTATTTCATATTTTTAGGTCATATTGGCATGAACAACATGAAGATTTATTGAGTTTTTTTTATGCCTCTTAGAAGTGTTAAATATCCACTCTTAGTATCAGTGCTTCTCCACCAAAAATCTACACATATGCATATCCTCATAAATTCCTTAATGTATACCTGTACCAACTTGCCCAAGTTTAAAATTCACAGAAATATAGAGGACAAAACAAGGGTATGTTAAAGTTGTTGGTGATGGATAATGTCTATATTCTCATGTATTTTTTTTTTAAAGTTTCTTTGACACTTAAATGTGAAGAGAAAACAATTGAAGAGTAGCAATTGCCATTGAACATTCCACTTGACAAAAGACAATTAATCCTAACCATGAAGAATAGATGATCATTGTACAAATACATATTATCATTTCTTAAAAGTATGAATTTTGGATGGTCGTAGGTAATATGTTGAATATTATAATCCACCTTTAATATTCTTATGTATTGAAAATTATCATAAATAGAGGGGTTATATGTCTATTGTAAACTTTGGTACTTGGTCTTACTACAATTTGATGGTGGGCATGATATTCTGTTTTTGTTTCATACTTCCAGTTGTGCTATATTGATCGTGAAGTTTCCAATGAGAAGGAGATGGAACTGTTGAAGAGATCAGATAGCGCACAATTATAAAGTAATTTATTCTTCTTTAGTGCATCTTTTAGGTACTATTTATCTATTTCATTATGTTAGTTACCTGATTCAATGCGCTTTTTTGTTGTAATGTATGACAAACAATATTCCAAAGTTATTATATGAAAACCAAAAGAAAATTACAGTTGTATGGTTTTTTGTAATTTTGTTTAGCAAGTCAATGTAGTTAAGTTTTGTTATAAGTGATTTGCAAGTTATTGTATGGCATATTTTGCTTTATTTTATCAGGTTAGGTACTTTAAGCTTTTGTTTTAATGGTAGACAATTGCAAACAATGTGTTTTGTTGTTGTAGCTTTACTATTGCTGGTGTATGAATGATCAAAACAATGAGTGTGGTTGCTATTAAGTTGGCAAGTTTTACATGTAATTCATTTAGGAGACCATGTTTGGTTGGAGGACACGTCCTATTCTTTGAGTTTCACACTGTAGAATACACTCAAAGGTGTTAATCAAAATTTTCTGATAGTTTACATAAAAAAAAAAAAAATGCAAAGATGCTCTAATCATGTAATTCTTTTCTACAGAATAGGTACAATACTTTTAATAGAGAATGCATGGAGTCCATAAGTTTATTCTTTTCCCCTTATTTAAATTGTGTTAATATATGTAACTATGATGAAGTATGTTTTACTTTTGATGATGTTATATAAAAAAGAAAGAGTACTTTTGATGATGCTATCAATAAACTGCCAACACAATTATAAGCTATCATATACTATATATAATAGCAAAAGTTGAGAGAAAATTGATTCCTATAATTAAGGAGGTGCTGCCATGTAGGAAAAGTGTCTATCTAAAATTTAGACACATATACAGTTTATTCTTAAAAATACCGTATGGTGCATTGTTTTGGGAGAGTCTTATAAAAACCCAACCCACTTATATATATATATATATAAAAAAAAAAAAAAAACTTGCCCCACCCTCCCTTAAAAGTTACTATGGCTTTTGAGTGGAGTTGTGGTGTGCCTTTGTGTTAGAACCCCTTTCCCTCTCCCTTGTGTGTGTTTGTGTTTGTTTCTCAAAAAAAAAATAATAATAATAATAATAAAATAAAATAAAATAAAACATAAAAACCCAAAACAGACATATGCTTTAGAAAGAAAAAGAGAACCGAGAAAGAACAATAGTGAAAGAACTTGAGTCTATCATAGATGGAGAGAGAAAAATCTGAGAAGAAAGTTAGGCTTTGCCACCATCAGACCACCGTACCCTCCACCGGTATGGTCTTTGTTTTTTTGTACCGAAGGTCGGTGTACTCCCTTCCTCTTCAAATACTGTTTTTGTAGTATGAAAGATTGAAACTCCTCGCCATTGCTTTTCCTATTCGAATTAGAATCTATGTTTCTGAATTCAAAACCGGTAGTTCCTCTTAATTTTCTAGGGTTCTTCTTTTACCCCCTTTTTTTTATTTAAAAAAAGATGGGTTGGATGCTTTGGTTTCAAATTATGCCTTTATATATATATTTTTGATGGTAACATTAGGGATTTTGCCCTCGATTTACTGTGGTTAAAAGTCAAAATTCACCTTGGATTATTTAAAATCTGAATGTATTAGGCGAACAACTTAATTTTTAATTTGAAATTTGTTTGATAAAATTACTGATCGATCTTTTGTTTTATTCTAGAATTCTTAATCCACGTTGCCAATTAAATTGTGAAAGGTTGTTTTGTACGCATCTCAAAACTCTAGTTTTTTTTTTTTTTTTTTTTTTTTTTTTTTTTTTTTTGTTGAATAGATTTAGATTTGATTCATTTTTGTTTTGGGTTTTTGGGTTTTCTATCAAAATGTTTGTTTCCTCAATTTTAGATATTTGCTTTTGTTTTATTTTGTTTTTCTTTTCTTTTTTTTTTGTTTTTGTTTTTGTTTTTGTTTTTGTTTTTTTTTTTGTTTTTTTGTTTTTTTGTTTTTTTTTTTTTTTTGTTTTTTTCTTGTTTTTTGTTTTTGTTTTTGTTTTTGTTTTTTGTTTTTTTTTTTTAAGATTACAAAAATCACTAAATCATTGAGATTAGATAAGTGTAAGATTGAAATCATTGGGTATTTTCGTTTCTAACATTTACTCTATCCGGTATTTCTGTCTAAAAAAGACACACCGGATAAAGTCCATAAGCCATACACAAATAAGCGTATACTGTAAACGGTAAAGGTTTTTTTTTTTTTTTTTTTTTTTTTTTTTTTTTTTTTTTTTTTTTTTCAAATTTGGGGATTGAATATGATTTAGGTTTGAATTTCTTGGTTGGATTGGTTTAGATTTAGTTATAGTTAGATTTGGTTTTGAGTTAGGCTTCCATTAGCATGCCTCTGATAGGTAATTTGGCCGGTTGTTTATTTTTTACATTTTAAATTATTTTTGTGTTAGTTCTAGCTTGACTTGGATTGGTTCGATTTTAAGTGATAATCTAATACTATATATAAAAACAGAAGCTTTTTATGTGTTGCCATGTTAGGAAAAAAGACCACTTTAAAAACAATAACATATAGAGTTTAAACTTAAGAAAACTGTATGGTGCACCATTTGGAGAGTCTTCTTTTTTTCCTACTCAATTACCGTTTCAAATTGTATTAGATTTGCAGATCTTTTTCCCTCTACTAAATGTAATTTTCTAGGGTTCTTCTTTTATCCCATCTAACATTCAGACACGCTTGCAATAAAAAAAAAAACTTTATATTATATATGGAGAAAGAGAAAGAGAACAAAGTTGTTCTCCCTCTCTAATGTTGAAAGTTCAAATAGTGTAAAAAACACCCTTGAACGTTTAGACCCCCAATTTACAAATTACCAATTCAAGCTTTATATCAAACAATTAATGTGGGAAACATGAAATAAAAGCTTAATACAGAATTGGTAAACACTCTAAGCCAATTAAAATCACATCCACAACAGAAAATAAAAGGCAAAGATTAAGGAAAGAGAGATGCAAACACAAGGACAACACACGATGTGTTATCGAAGAGGAAACCGAAGCCCTCGGCATAAAAGCTCTCCGCCGCCCTCCAAGCGGTCAATAATCCACTAGAAAATGTAGTTGGGATACATGAACAGCAATAGACCCTCCAAGCCTAATCTACCCGATGTACCTAAGCCCTCCAAGCTTCTTACTCCAACGAGGTTGTGTTGAACCTTTTTCTTTTCTAGCTTATCGGATTCCGCTATATTCCATAGCATCCGCCATCCTTGGCATCTTCCAATGCTTCCCAAAGCTCCAAAAACACTCAACACTCTAAATGGGTGTGGGTAGTGTTTGGATAGAAATCTCCTCTCAATAGGTATGACAATGAGAGAGGGAATGAGAAGAGACTACAAAGATTTCTCTCTAAGAATGAGTAGCTCTCTCTAATTGGGTGGGTGTTTTGAAGAAACCTCTCTTAGGGTTTTTCTTTCTGAATAGCCACACATATTTTGCAGGAATGAGGGGTATTTATATTGGTGTGAGAATGGAATGCAAAGAGTCAGTTTTTCCAAAACAGGGTTGGGTGGCAACTTGACCTCTCGACTTGACCGAGTCACGAGTTCAAGCCGCGAGCTAACCGAATGGCCAGCCTGGATTTTTGTCCTGTAGTGCTCCAGCTGGCATGACTGTTTAGTTCCCCTGCATGCTCTGTGCGTGGCAACTTTTGGCGGCTTGCAAGCCGCAAGCCTCCCGCGAGATCCAGCTGCAAGTCCTTGCTTCACCGCACGATCTTGAGCATTTCTTCAAACTATCTCACACATTACCCTTACATGATTCCCACCTAAATACGGGGTTTCTAAGTGCAGTATTACAAGCAAATTTGTTGCGGAATAAAGCCAACACATAGTTGATTAAATTCAACCTTACAAATGTTTTTTGTTTTTTGAAACTTTTCACCATTGATTTTCCCTGCTGATACATCTAGGGTTCTTCTTTAATCCCTTTTGAAAAATAGATGGCTTTATTTTCTTTTCTTGATGCTTTTGTCTTGAATTATCATCTCTAGTTCTTATAAAAACAAAGCAATCGATTCTGTCATTGTTTTTTCTACAGTTTGGCATGGATTGCTAAAAACATAGGCGCAGGGGAGATAGAGAGACATCTAAGGCCAGCACCACTGTTGGACTCTAACCATCAAAAAATTTGCATCCCTCAACCAGCGGTACAATGTTATAGGATGAGTTTTCTTTTTTGCTTTCTTTGTTTTTTTTTTTTTTAATTATAAATTTTTAAAAGAAAAAACTAAAATCTTGCAATAACAATGATTTATGTTTGGCCGTTTTGGTATTTGCTTTGTTTTGATCTAGGCATCTCGGTTATTTATGGTTTTGATAAAGGTTTTTCCCCTCAAACAAACCTTAAACCCATTCTTTCAACACAAACAAGCAAATGAAAACCCTTCCCTCCATCCTTTCAATATTCATTCTAACTACCATCTACTCCAACCTTTCTCTGCTCCCCATCTCTTCTCTACAGATAGTATACATTTTTAAAAACAGAAATAATGCGGCTTCTCATATGGCCGATTAAGCAAACCGCTTTGCTATTTTTTCTACTGTTCTGTCACCATGTCGAGACCTTTACTAGTAAGGTTTTTTGTTTTGTTTTGTTTTATAATTTTATTGTTTAAATATGATTTAGGCTTGGGGATTTCAATCGAATTGATTTTGATTTAGGCTTAGGTTTGGATATGTATTTTTTGAATGCGAAATTCTTTTAAAAAAAATCATGTTTAAGGTTTCAGATATGCTCTTGATTTTTTTTATTTTTTATTTGTTTTTCACAATGTTGTTTTGTTAATTATCTTATAGGTTCTAAAAACAACTTTGTTGGAGATAGTTCTACCTACATTGTTTAAATTTTAGATAAAATTAAGAGAGAGATAGAGTCCCTAAGGTTCATAGAGAAATCTGAGGGTCACCCCTACGAAAGCCGCCACTCGTCATCATTACACCATTCCGTCACTGTCAGATTTCTAAAACCACTACTAGTAATTTAAAAAAATAAAAAATATTGCGTTATATAGGTTTTGGTTGGCTTAGTTTTGATATAGGTATCCGGGTTAAATATTAGGCTTTGAACCAGATTAATGGTTTTTTCAAGATTCACCCAATCTCATTATATCTCAAGGTATGTTCTTTTCTCCTTATTCTTTAAATAGTTTTCTTTTTGTCTACATGAATATTAGATGGGTATAGAATCTCTAGAAAACCACCCCATTTTCCCTCTCTCAAATTTTGCCTTTTGTTATATGCACGCAAACTGTTTGATAAAATAGCTTCATTTTTTTCCCTTTTAACTTCAACGGACTTTAATATAACTACATGAAAGGTTTGTTGCAGATTGTTGTCCCCTTAGTTGGTATGTTTTGTGAAGTTGAGGTGGAATTGTGAAAAGAGTTTTGGGTAAAATGGAAGGTTTGTTGCAGATCTGTCGGTTTAAATTATTTTGGTTGTTTTAGTTGCACACCTCTAATTAATGGCATTTATCTATAAGAAACGGTAAACTTATATTGATCTATCAAAATTCAAAAATTGAGTAGCTTCATACTCTATGAGATCTAAATAATGTTTTATGTTTTCTTTTGGCATTAAAGCTATTGAATCCTATATTATTAGCAATGAAGATAAGTTAATTAATTAACAGTTAAGCATCTTGACAGCTTTGCTGTAGTTGACCAAAGTGAAAAGTTGAATCAATACTACTTACAGCTCTTTTGTCCTAATTTTGAAGGAATAGTAGTCTCTACTTTCAACTTATGATGAAGTTTGAAAGTTTTTCAATTTCTCTTAGAGTGATTTGGGACGTGTAGTAGTAAAGACAAATCTTCCAACTGTCCAGCTCTTGGTTCTATGTAATTGAGATTTTCAAGTAAAGATTTTTCTTTTGGCTAGCATTCAAAACACTCTTTTTATATGGCTGGGACATGTGCACATTTTATAATGATTTAGAAATATTATGTTTTATATATTTTAAGGTGATTACATAATGAATAGGGCTAATCATCATGACTTTCACATTGAAGTACATTTGAATCTCTTCTCAATGGACGTAGGAATATTATGTTTGTCATATTTTCTAACTTCAGGATAAGAATATGCTATAACCCACTAAATTCATTTACTTTGAGAGTTAGGGGAATTTCGAAGTGTGTACGTGTTTTTGTTTTGATTTGTTTAAAATAAAAATTTATTTGACACATTCCCTTTAAGACAACCTTTGAATTCTTCATTACTGGTGAGATTGGCAGATTGTGAATAAATTAAAAAAAAAAAAAAAAAAAAAAAAACTAACTAATGCATTCTCTAAGAGATTATTATTGTGGATGTTTATATGCAGGGGCGGAGCCACCTTATACTGTGGGGGGGCCATGGCCCCCCCAAAAATGTTCAAAATTTTTTTTATAGTTGGTAAAAAATAGGCCCTAAAGAATTTTTGTCAGATTTGGCCCCTTCAAATGAAACCAATTGGCCCCCTCAAGTCTCCTTGATTCATTCAAATTTATTCAATTATGTTGACCTTTTGTTAGTCTTTCTCCATCTCTCCTCCCCAACACGTCATCAGACAAGCCCAACTTGTATAATTTTTACTATTAGGCTGTAACTTCCTTTATAGAAGGTTATTACTTCACCTTTTCAATTTGTATATTCCATCTACCTCATCACTCATAGTGAAAGTGTTCCTTAATCTCTCTAGTCCTCCATTTCTTCTTCTCCTCATCATTTCTATTTTACATCAAATTCTATTCATTTTTATCTAAGTTCAATTTCTATTTCTATTTATTTATATTATGGTTGATATTTTTTTCTCCTTCTTATTTATTAATCCAATTGATAGTCTAATTCATTATTTATATTTAGTATTTCATACTAACATACTAAGACAACCATATTTAAGTAAGCTTTGGTATGACAAACACATCTACTACTAGATTAGATGCATAAATCTTCATAGTCCAATATATGGTACCACTAATTTTATTTGAAAAATCTCATACACATGCCAAAACTAACAATTTTGTCTCTTTTTGACAAATTTGTCCAGTAATGAGTGGGTCATACATAAATACATAGATACACACACATATCTCTTGTTAATCAATATGATCATTTAGTCTTAGCTGGCCCCCCCAAAGGAAAATTTCTAGCTCCGCCCCTGTTTATATGTAGAAGAACATGAACTCTGAACCTTACTGAATAGTGATAGCAATGTTAAGAACTACTAAATTATGTGTATTTGAGCACCCACCCAATCAGATATCAATGGATCAAATAGCATGCTAACTAATTTTTGTCTTATTTTATCTTAAGTCTGTAACTTCACAGTTTTTCTATATTTTGCCTTTTCTTTGTCTTGTTATTTTTAATTTTTATATGTTTTTGTTCTAGATAAAAAGTCTATGTTACAAAAATATATAACAAAACACAAAAATTTTATTGCTTAGGATGTCTTCATCTTGATTGGATATTGATCATTAAATAGCATTATGATGTTTGAGCGATATGCATATATTTAGACACTTTTTGATGCACCATTTAACTAAATTGTCGACCATTGCAGGAAATAAAAAATGTTGTGGGAAAGTCAAAGAATGACAACTCCATTGAAAATCAGCAAATAGAAGCAGCATATACCTCTGCCAAATGCTTCACAAATGTCGCAAGGCTTACTAAATAGAATGCAGCGAATAAGAAAAAGAATTGAATAGGGTACAAGAGCAACTTATTGCTAAACTTTTATGATATATCATTTATGTTAAGTTGATTTATACAGCTATATAAGAATTTTTATGATATAACATTTATGTAATTAGAGTTTATCTGTGGTTGATTTCACACTCAATTAAATTGTAATCTCCTACTACTAAAATTTTATTGTATTTTATAGAAAGCATTCCTATGATTAACAAACTTTACATGATTTAACATGACTAATACATAAAATACTCCTGCATATTTGGGTTTATTTATGTAAATTTGAGTGTATGTCAATTGCAAATACTATTGCATTTTTTTTTTCTAGAAATTTATTGTTGATGATAAATAGTAATTTTAAAGAGTTGGGAGTTTGGTCATGCCAAATCAAAGAACCAAAAAGATACAGTTACATGGTACTATACTTAACCTCATGTCCTCCTCTTTCTCAAATATCTCTCTATAATTTCATTCAATTTGTGCTTTTCAATATTAATGTTTTGTTCATCTTCTTCTGCAATAACTAATAACAGAAGTCCTTCATTTCAAGTTAATATGAAAGGTTTGGATGGAATACTAGGACATCCAACTATTTGCAAAGGTGGTGCTGCTGTTGTTATAGGTAGGGGAAAAGGAAGGTTATAAGAAGCCTAAATTTGAGATAAAGAAAGGGTATTTCTTTTCCCATTGTTAGGAAGTTAAATTATGCAAAATATTGTTGGTGATGTTGTTGCTTTTGTTGGTGTCATCAACCCAAAAGGTATTTTAGTGATTGGTAATCTAAAGTATTTCTTACTTCCCAGAAATGCCAAAATTAACCGTTGCACCTTAACTTGGAACTTCTCTGGCTTGAATTGTTTAAAAACTATGTATGTCTAAAGCAATTTAGTTATAATATTATACATTTTTTTTTTAATCCTACTTGGTTTCTAAAGATAGCTATTTCATTTATTCTTTGTTCGCCAATAGCTTCATCTTTCTAATGGTCAAGTGACAGTGACTACATCGATCTTTGCACTATCCATGTTAAAGTTGTTTTGTATTTATAGGTGTTAAAGGTATTACTGTGGCCACTACTTCTAAAAATAGCACCCTAAGACTGTGAAAGGTAATTGAAAAATGCTTATAAGCTGTAAATTCGAATGACAAAGAAGGAAAGCTACTAAATTAAAGTAATAGAATGAACCCTTTATGTATAAGTGTATTTTTTTGGCAGCATATGCCTAAGTGTTTGTTGGCTTGGTTTCTTATTTCTATGCCATTACTCTTTTGGATGCATCACTTCGCTTACATTTTGTTATAGCAATTTGAATGTTTGCACAAAAAAAATGAAATTTTTTTGCTTGCTATAGTTTGAATTTGATATCTCTCCTTAGTTTCTCTTTGCTTGCACCATAATTGACTCCAAGAACCTATATGTTTTTTCCCTAATAAAGTGAATTTTTTCTCATGTCCTTGGAATTGTGTTTGTTGCTATAATATGCTTGAATTATGGATTATTATTTTAATTGTGTTGGTCATAATAGGATGATTTCAAAAGGGAAAGAACAACCGAAAGTTGATATAATGTGTGATCATGCAATTTTTTGTTGTGGCATTCTCTTCTCTTATAATTGTGGATTTGGGATGAAGACTATGTTATCTTTGTTTTGATCAACGAAAGACTACACCAGTGCAGCACATTTTTTTTTTTTTTGGTTAAATCAGAATGAGTTATGCTATAAGGATGCAATGCTATAATGTTCTTCATATTTTGTTTTTTGCAAAATTTCCTTTTCTATAAACTGGTTGTTTAGTCATACACTGTCCTCTACTTAAAGTTGAGACATGGTGTGACTTATTCCTAAATATATGTAATGCTATTTTTAGTAAAAATGGTAGGTTTATTGGAGGGTGAGACTTGAGAGTGCAAAGTTAATGAAGTAACCATTTTGTAGGACTTTCAAGCCATTTTGAATGCTGCCTAAAGGAGAAAAAATAAAAATAAAATATAGTTTGGTAAGTGCTAAATTAGCCATGATAATTGATGGCTGTAACTCGAAAACATATCAAATTTGAATTAGGTTGAATAAAAAAGTATTGACATTTTTAAAAAGTACAGAAAAGTAACCCAAAAAAAGCCTCTGCAATAAAAGTTGCTTCATGAAATATCCCACGAATTGCGTGGGTTAAAGGCTAGTCATATACTATATATATATATATATATATAAGCAGCGGCGAGAGAAAGTGGATTCCTACAATTAAGGAGGTGCTGACAAATAGGATAACTGCCTATTTAAAATTCAAACATGTATAACTTTAAAAAGTGATACATTATGTTTTTTGGCAATGCTCTGCACCGTTTAAAAGCCTTTCATTATAAATACCAAAAAATTAACCGGTTAAAATTAGATGTGCACCGAGATAGAAATAGAGAGGCGAAGAAATCAAAAAGTTTCAAAAAAACGATTTTGCAAACCCAAAACACCGTTCTTATCGCAAAACCCAATTCTCTTCTAAAAATTGAAATTAAAACCCATAACTCCACTGTCTTCTCGTAAACCCAAAACTCAAAACCATCTCCTTCCCCCAAAATCAAAATTCAAAACTTATATGAGAAAGAAGTAAGCGATCAGAGGTGCCATTCTCATGCAATCTTCGATTCTCTCACACAATGGCCACCGATTCATCGGACCAACTCAACCTCAACCCTACTACTGCTGCAGAAGAAAACCTTAAACAAACCCTAGACGACAACACTACTACTACTGCTGTCACGCCCACTAGATCGCCTTGAAGAAGAAGAGGAGGAAGAACCAACCGATGAGGCTTCCGATTAGCCTTCTATAACCGCCGTCGATTCTGATGCGAAGTATGGCGAGGATTTGAAGAGTTCATACGGTGCCCAGAGAGATACGATTTACACGGAGATAGAAATAGAGAGAGGCGATGAGGCTTGAGGCATGGAGAAAGAAACAGAGAAAGAGGCAAAATCAGACCACCGAAACCACAAGCACATAGAAAGAAAAATCTATGGCTCATCAACAATGGTAAATTTTTTTATGATTTGGCTCTGAAACATTACTTTTATTTGAGTTTTCCTATTGGATAGGTTTAGATTTGATTTGCCTATCTAAAATCCAGACACGTATACAACTTTTATGTAAAACACCCGCACGACACAACATTTGGCCCTTCAAAACTCTGCCATGCTTGCAATTAAAAAAGGATAAATTAAATAACCGTTTAAAAAAAAAAAAAAAACATTGCTATCCAGAGAAAGGGAAGGATAAAAAAAATGAGGCTTGCAATCCAGTGGAGAATCGCACGATCAAACGTTCATCCCAAAGGTATTGAGATACGGAGATAGGGATCGGCCATTAGGGTCGCCGCCCATATGTTCTATTTTTAGTTTTAGAAAGTGGGGTTTTTGTTGGGAGATTCATTTGGGTATTATTTATGATTCAGGTATTTTGGTTTGATTGGTTATGATTTAGGTTTTTCGGTTAGGAGTAGTTTTGTTTAATTTATGTAAATAGACAAGTTAGCTTTGGTTTAATCTCTTACCCTATTGTCTTCTTTAGGGTTGCTGTCAATTTAGGGATTTGAGATACGGAGATAGAGATCGGGGCAACTCTGTGGCCAACATAATCAGAACTAAACACAGATCGACAAAAGGTACGTATCAATTCTCTGAGTTCGAATTTGAATTGAAATTCAAATGTTCATTCTCTTTCTTTAGATGCTTTGTTGTGAATATTAATTCTTACGGCATGAACAAGAATGGCGGAACCCTAGAAGTGCATAATGTCATCGGGGACAACCTAAGCCATTAGATGACTTTTCAAGCCTTTTGAATTGCTGCCTCTCCTCTCTCTTTACTGTTTTCTCTCCACTAACAAAAAATGAAAAACCCATTTGTTCTTTGATATTTAAAATTTCAAATACAATTACAAATCATTTTTGAAAGTATTAATAAAATATTTTTTTTTAACAACTTAAACTATTTCACACCACTTAATAAAAGCCCTAAATTGCTACATCCTCAAACAAACGGCACCTCTTTGTTTTGCTTCTTTTCTTGTTGCACCTATTCTCTAGGCCAGCATTTTGTTACTTGATTTGTTATACTCTTTACTTTGAATCCACTTTTTTTTAGGGTGGCATCAAGAGGTTTAGCCCTTGAAAATGTGTAGAAAAAACATGTTTGCCATTCAATAATGGTTGATTGCTCAATGTTGCAGCTCTACGCATCTATTACCTAAAACTAAAAAGTGTAAAACCTTTTTAATGTTTGTGCTAAAAAATCATGTTCCCTGTTTGATTGTATATTTGTTTAAAGGAATGTATATTTGTTTTAAAGAATCAATGAATTTTTTTTTACATTAAATTATTTTTTTTCCCTTATTGAACTTGATTAAATAGCCAACATATTGCTTAAAATTATGTTGTTGAATATTTAGGGATTAACTGTCACTATTCTTCTGTTTTGAACAGAATTTCATTAACTGTTACATTCAATTCTGTTCTTCACTTCCCACCTGATCATTTTGACCATAGCCTCTTCAGAAGGTAGTCTTCCTTGATTAATACTAGCATTCCTCTTAAACCAAATATGATACATAGTAGAGCAGAATGCCAATCTAGACACAATTCTCATCCTTGAGCATAATCTCATGCCAACAGAACTTTGGGATTTTTTAAAGGCACCAGCTCATTATGGTTCACCATATATTCATCTAGAATGAACAATCACAAAACAAGTGATGCCTACCTTCAATTATCTTTTTACAAAGAACACACTGAGTATCAAGATTAGCACACCATCACTACACATTAAATATATTGTGGACATTCTATTGTGAACCATTAGACTTAACCAACCTAAAAACACATGCTTTGGAATTACTTTGGGAAACCAAATGATGATCTTCATGATTTAAACTTGGGGAATTTCTTCCTAATACAATTTCATGCACCTGCACAAGAATATGTCATTGTTTTCTCAGTAATCCAAATTAGCATATTTTCCCTTCCAAATTAGTTTGCAGTTTATATACCATAGCTGTCCAGTAAAAGCTACAAGTACCATCTAAATGCTTCAGATTTTGTGGCAATTAGAAGCTACTATAACATACAAAATTATTGTGAAAGCCTCAAGAACCCTTTAAAATGCATGAACCTGCCATCATCTGAACGAGAGTTTCTAATTTATTTATTTTTGTATTTATCTGTTTAATGATTTGTTATAGTAAATATATATAAAATGCAGTGGGGCAGTTATACATTTGGATTAAAAATATAGCAGGCCCAATTTTTTTAGACAAAATAACATTTGTTTTTGCATTTGTTCAAGATTCCAAACTAACCTAAATTAAGTCAAGTGCTTAAATAATTAGACAAATTAAATGGAATCTAGCAAAACTTGAAGGATATAAAGATGAAAAAAAAAAAAAAAATCTACGTACTTCTATTGATCCACCAATTCACTAATTGTCTTCGATTAATGTTTTTGATTTGTCCATGGATCTTTATTATTATAGTTTGCTTGAATGTTGATTTTCTTTTTACTTATCTCATACTTTGTCTTACATTTTGTTCATTTGCTCTATTTCTGTTTCAATTGGCTTTGATTTGCATGTTTTAGTCAGCTTCTGTCTTTACAAATTGATTTCTTCAGCCAATTCTCCCTTTTACTTATTTCACATTCTTACCACACTTTTTGTTATTCGAATTTGAATTAAAATTCGGATATTTATTCTCTCTCTTTCAATGTTTTGGCCTCAGATTATAATCTTTGTTTTTCCTACTTTACTAACATTATAATCTTTTCCAATTTGGAATTATTATATTCTTTGATTATTTACTGCCTTCTTTGAAATAGAAAATTAGAGATAATACTAAACAAAGGTGCACAATGTCATTAGGGACAATCTAAGTTATTAGATGGTCTGCATTCATAGGAATAGGCAGTTGGTAAAAGAAAAGTGGCCAAATAAAACCTCTCCCTCCTTCCAATTGTTAATTTGACACCCATTCTGTTTCGCATCTTTTCTGTAGCACCTATACCCAAGGTCTGCATTTTGTTACTTGATGTGTTATACTCTTTATTTTGATGCTTTCTTCTTGATTTATCATAATCTTTTTTTTTTTTTTTTTTTTGGTGGCATATGAGGTTTAGCCATTCAATATGTGTAGAAAAAAACATGTTTGTTGTTCAATAATCGTTGATTTTTTAGCATTTTATTTTTTTTCAATATTTGTAGGTTTTGGTGTTTTGGGCTGCTCTGAATGAGTATATGACTCATAAAGTGTTTCATGTTCACATAATTTTTCATATGTGCATGCATCCACCCTTTGGTGTTAGTTCTTGAGTTTTTATTGAAAATTTTGCTTCGCAACCCAATGGAGAGATAAAAATAAGGTAGTGGGCTGATTTTCTATTGATGAGTAATGGAATTTTAGGGATGTGCTTTAGCAATACAACATTTTGAATCAAAAGAAGGGGTCACATATTAGGTTTTACTTTCTCTGCTAACAGAGGTTATATTTATTATATGTGTCCATTAAGGGTTGAGGTTTGGCTACCTTTTCCCCTTATTTCCTTTTTTTTTTCCCCCAATTTCTTGAGTTCTGTTTTGTTTAGTTTTCTTGAATGGATTATGTTTTGTCGATGGCTACATGCTAAGCGGAGAGCTTTTGTTTTGTTTTTGATATAATTTGTAGTGTAGTTTTTTGGCCTTTTAGAATCTGAAAGTTTCTGAATACTTAAAATGAGGGGTTCGTTTTTGTGATCACATTATTATTACACTTCTTTTTTTTCTTTTGCATCCTATTGATCTTATGCTACAGGAATCGATATTAACCTTCAAAGAAAAAATAAAAAAATTTATTTGTGAGTTTCTTGTCATTTTCTTAAAGATTATGGTGCATTCTAATCTGGGTTCAATTTAGAAATTGAGGCACCACTTGGTTGATGGCAAAAAATAAATTACGTGAAGAATAAATTTTTTAATATTATTTTCCAGTTAGATACCTACTTGACTCTTTTCTTGTTCTTGATTTAGTTTTGGTTGATTGGATGAGGTTTGATCCTTTGGTAATTTCAGATTTTGTTTGTTAATTTCTCCGGTGCATTTTAATCAATGGTTATTCCTATGCGCAAAAGAATCCTCTTTTGTAATAGGGGACTCTGTTTTTATCGCTTTTCAAAACTATACTGTAATTTTTGACATGTAACTTTCTCAATTCTGAATTAAATTTGTGGGCTGTGTATGGTTGTGGTGTAGTGGGTATTCTTTGCTTAGTGATCCCCAGTATAACAAAGGACTTACCAATGCTTTGGTCATTCAATTGACTCCTTCTTGTAAGGTTGAATTTAATCAACCATCTTATTGGCTTTATTCCGTGCCAAATTTGCTTGTATTTCAACATTTAGTAACCCCGTATTTAGGTGGATTTGTTGTAAGGGTAGTGAGTGAGATAGAGTGTTGATTGCTCAAGAATGTGCAAGAAAACAGAGACTCGCGGCTTGATCTCGCGGGTGACTCGTGGCTGCAAGTCGCCAGATGCAAGATACGTGCCAAGCATGCCAAAAGGTGAACAGTCATGCTAGCTGGAGCACTACAAGACAAAACAGACAATCGGCCATACGGTTATCTCGCGACTAGATCTCGCGACTCGGTCAAGTCGCGAGGCCAAGCCGCGAGCCACCCTTATTTTGTAAAACCTAACGTTTCACATTCTCCTCTTACCTCAGTATAAATACCCCTTATACCCACAAATGAAGGAGAGCTTCGGAAAAGAATTTTGAGAGAGAAACCCTAAAGAAAAACAAGATTGATTCACCTACAATCTATACATTAGAGTCTCTTCAAATTCCTCAACTCTCTTCCTCTCCATTGTCAAATCCTTGAGAGGCATTTTACCAAAACCTTGTTCTCACCATATTCATCACTTTGTGAGAGGGCTATTTGGTTTTTTTCGGGAAGCGAGTTAGGAAGGAACCAATCTACATTGGTTGATGCTACGGTCTAGTAGCGGAATCCGGGAAGCTAGAAAAGAAAAAGGTTCGGCGCAACCTCGTTGGAGCAATAAGCTTGGAGGGCTTAGGTGCACTGGGTAGATTAGGCTTGGAGGGTCTATTGCTGTCCATGTATCCCAACTACATTTTCTAGTGGATTGTTTACCGCTTGGAGGGCGGCAGAGAGGTTTTACGCCGAGGGCTTCGGTTTCCTCTTCGATAACACATCGCGTGTTGTCTTTGTGTTTGCATCTTCCTTCCCTTTTATCTTTGCCTTTTATTATCTGCTGTGGGTTGTGATTTTAATTTGGCTTAGATTGTTTTTCCAATTCTATATTATAGCTTATGTTCATTTTCCGCACACTAGTTGTTTGACATAAAGCTTGAATTGGTTAATTTGTAAATTGGGGGTCTAAACGTTCAAGGGTGTTTATACACATATTTCAACTTTCAATTGGTATCAGAACGGGTACACTTCTAGTGGTTTCATTACCATTGTGTGATCCTTGACTCCCTTTTGAGATGGATCGGTCTCAATCCCTAAATGCACCTCCATATTTTGATGGTAGTAATTATGCTATTTGGAAGGTTCACATGAGAGCTTTTTCGTGTTCTATCGATGAATTTATTTGGTATGCTGTTAAGATAGGTTGGACCAGGCCCGAGGAAGCCAAATCCACATGGGATAAAAAAAGCACTTGCTGCATCTAATGCTTACTGTAAAGCACTCAATGCAATTTTTTGTGGTGTGTCTCCAAATGAATTTCACAGGATCTCTCACATTACCGTTGCTAAAGAAGTATGGGAGATATTATAGACCACTTACGAAGGCACGAAGAAGGTAAAAGACACCAAGTTGCAGATGCTAACCACTCGGTTTGAGGAGTTAAAAATGAGTGAGGATGAGTCCTTTGACTCTTTCTATAGCAAGCTGAATGAGGTGATTGTAAGCAAGTTCAATTTGGGAGAGAAAACGGAGGACTCTAAAATTGTAAGGAAGATCCTTCGAGCATTGCCGGAAAGTTTTCGTGCTAAAGTGACAGCGATTGAAGAGAGCAAGGACCTCGATGACATCAAAGTCCAAGAGCTGGTTGGTTCTCTTCGGACCTATGAGATGTCACTGCCCAATCAACGTAAGAGTAAATCTCTTACTCTTAAGACCATTAATGAGAAGGTGGAAGATCATGACTCATCAAGAGAAGATGTGGTAGACAAAGATGTTGCATACCTTGTAAAAAATTTCAGAAAATTCTTGAAATTCAAAAATAATGGCAAATTTGGTGATAAAGGAAAATTCCAAAGTTCGGGAAGGAAGAAAAGGGAATTCAAAAAGAAAGATGGAAAAGAATCCCAACCTACACAAGGTGTCATTTGTTTCGAATGTAACGGGCATGGACACTTTAAGAAAGAATGTCCGAATTATTTGAAATCGAAAGGCAAAGTGTATGCCACGACATTGAGTGACTCGGATTCATCCGACTTAATCAAGAAAGCTGTGATGGAGAGGGGAACTATTCAGCTTTTATGACTATTGCCCATGTTGAGTCTTCAGACGAGTTGAGTCCGCTTGTACGAGACCTTGGAGAACATAGTGATGAAGAATCACCGGGAATTGTTGAAGAATCGATCTTGAAGAAGATGAAAGCACAACCAATCTTCAAGAGAATTATAACTCACTCCTGAAGAAGTCGAGTGAGTACATAAGGGTGGCCAAGGCAGCTGTGAGAAAAATGAAGAAGGCAGAGGAGGATTATAAAAGTCTCCTAATCCGATATAGGGAGGCCAAATGTGAGATAGAAACACTGAATGGTGAACTGTTAGAAGCATACACAAAAGTGAGATTTCTTGAGCAAGAGGTTGTGCAAGCAAATGCTAAAATTGCAAGCAAATGCTAAATTTGAAAGGGTCACCACCAAGAAGCTAGATGATGTTATTTCAACTCAAAAGAGCTTTTCGGACAAATCCGGATTGGGGTATACCGGAGGAAGTAGCTCATCTGGAAATGTCACTAAAGAAGTGAAGTTTATAAAGGCCAAAGAATCAGTTGATGTTGGTCCCTCTTTGTTGAGAAGCCCAAGATAGAGGAGAAGAGAAATGTGGGGAACGAACGGCTGTTGAATTCATGTAATCAACTGTAAGCAGGTCGAATCCCGAGCCAAGTCTCGTCCCACGACCACAAAGAGGTCCTAGATCAACTTATGTGTGTCATCATTGCGTACTTCAAGGGCATACTCGACCAAATTGTCAAAAGCGAGAGCAAAGAATAGTGCAACTCCTCAAAGGTCACGAGGACCTAGAAATGATAGAAGAAATTGGGCTGGTGAACCATCAAGAGATCAAAACGGTGATCCCAGAATGATGAACGTGATGAAGATGATTGGTGCATTCACCAACCGCTTGGAAAGCTTCACACGAAGGTTTAAAAGTCCTAACTCCCGCACCCAATCCTATAAGGAAATCACCCCAAACGCAAGTGACGTGTGGGTGAAAAAGGGTACTCATGCATAAGCATTACAACATGTCCATGCATTAATACTTCCTATGTTTTGTGACGATGTTTGATTGATTGCTTGTTGTTTATGTTGATGGTTGTTTGCTTGTCTATTTGTGCATACTTTTGATTTTGTTTTTGTTTTTGATCAATCTTTTTCTTCTTGTCTCAAAAATCCAAAAATCACATAAAAATTAGAAAATCAAAAAGTTTGATTGACATTGTTGAGTTTTTGTCTCAAAACTTATTTTGCCTTGTACCTTTATGCTAATGGCTTTATGCATTTTCGAGCATAGCTTGTTTCTTTGCACTCTTATCGCAGTGGGAGAAATCTTGAAATCTATGTGATTGTTGTAAATAGATCTTCAAACTTGTCATGAATGATTAGTGAATGGTTATGATGATCTTGAGACATGCATAGACTTGTGTCTATATATCTTCCCACTCTTTATTTGTATTGTTTTGCTAAAAAGAGCTCACCAAATGTAAATCTCCAAATGAAAAGAGATATTGAGCTGCAAAAGCCTGTCGCACATACTAGTATTCGACTAGGAAAAAGGGAAAGCGACCAAAAATTAAAGTGAAAGTTTATTCAAAAGGCCAAAGGCTATCTCATCAAGGTGAAATATCTATTATCACTCTCACAATGAGAGGTGATTTTCTCGAAAGGATCAAAAAGATCAAATGTTATGATTGAAAATGGAGTCAAATGTAAAGCTCCAAGATATGTTATCAAGTTTTGTGGGAGGTCATATATACATGTTTCTATAATTGAGATGGATCACTTAATCTAGTGCTTATTGTGTATGCCTTGGTTGAATTGATCATTGAAACTTCACATTAGACTAAGGACTATCTCATTGTTGATATCCACACACAACACACAAGTTTATGTTCAATAAATGCCATATTCATTTATGTGATTGTACTTGATGAAATGTGTTTTCACATGCTCAATCTTTGTTAATTCAAACACAAAAAGATTTTTGAGTGTTTTAGGTGTTTTTGGAAAGTATTTTGTTCTCAAAATTTGAAAATTTCAAAAATTCATTTTTGCCCTGTTTTGGTGACTCAGTCGCGGGTAAGTCAAGTCGCGGGCCTCGGTCGCGAGTTCGCGGGTCAATTTTGGCGACTTGTTCGCAAGTGGAAGGTCCAGTCGCGAGGGTTACTCGGAGATTTTCGCGGCTTAGCTCGCAACTCCCTCGCGGGTAGACCTTCCGGTCGTGAAAAACACTTAGAAAATTTTTTCAAAATTCTGTCTTTGAGTGTTTTGGCGGCTTGACCTGGCGACTTGAAAGTTCAAATATGTGTATAAACACCCTTGAACGTTTAGACCCCCAATTTACAAATTAACCAATTCAAGCTTTATTTCAAATAACTAGTGTGCGGAAAATGAACATAAGCTATAAACAGAATTGGAAATCAATCTAAGCCAATTATAAATCACATCCACAGCAGAAAATAAAAGGCAAAGATAAAGGGAAGAGAGATGCAAACACAAGGACAACACACGATGTGTTATCGAAGAGGAAACCGAAGCCCTCGGCGTAAAACCTCTCCGTCGCCCTCCAAGCGGTCAATAATCCACTAGAAAATGTAGTTGGGATACATGAACAGCAATAGACCCTCCAAGTCTAATCTACCCGATGTACCTAAGCCCTCCAAGCTTCTTGCTCCAACGAGATTGCGCCGAACCTTTTTCTTTTCTAGCTTACCGGATTCCGCTACTAGACCATAGCATCCGCCATCCTTGGCATCTTCCAATGCTTCCCAAAGCTCCAAAAACACTCAACACTCTAAATAGGTGTGGGTAGTGTTTGGATAGAAATCTCCTCTCAATAGGTATGACAATGAGAGAGGGAATGAGAAGAGACTACAAAGATTTCTCTCTAAGAATGAATAGCTCTCTCGAATTAGGTGGGTGTTTTGAAGAAACCTCTCTTAAGGTTTTTCTCTCTGAAAATGGCCACACATATTTTGTGGGAATGAGGGGTATTTATACTGGTGTAAGAATGGAATGCGAAGAGTCAGTTTTTCCAAAACGGGGTTAGGCGGCAACTTGACCTCGCAACTTGACCGAGTCGCGAGTTCAAGCCGCGAGATAGCTGAATGGCCGATCTGGATTTTTGTCTGTAGTGCTCCAGCCGGGCATGACTGCTCAGCCTTCCCCGCATGCTCGCACGTGTGCAACTTTTGGCGGCTTGCAAGTCGCGAGCCTCCCGCGAGTCCTAGCCGCGAGTCTCGCTTCACCGCCTTTGTCTTGAACATTTCTTCACACTTTCTCACACACTACCCTTACATGATTCCCACCTAAATACAAGGTTTCTAAGTGCTATATTACAAGAAAATTTTTCACGGAATAAAGCCAACACATGGTTGATTAAATTTAACCTTACACGACTTGTTGGCGACTCATTTCAGTCATGAAAAACGCGTGTTTGGCAAAAAATAGGGCAGTTTTTAAATCTTTTTCAGTTTTTCCTCGAACTTTTGTGACTATTCATCTTCTTTCTCAACTGTCTCCTTCCTAAACACTCCGTGTACCCATTTTCAAACTCCATTGTTGCTTCCTTTCAACTCAAAAACTTCAAGTAACAGGTATGGGTTTTCTTTCTCGAACTCTATTTTACTTGATTTTGTGTTTTTACCTCTTGTTTATTCGCATTTGTGTATGTTTTTGAGACTTTTTGTTTCGGCAGTTGCTTTTTGTTCATGATTAGCTTGTGGAAGCTATTGATTTAGTTTGAGCTTAATTAAGTTGTTGGTTTTGTTCTTCATCATGTGCTTAGCTAGGATTTGTTAATTGGTTACTCATCTTGTCTAATCTTATGTTGATGTGTTGATTCAAAATGTTCCTATTTTGGATGTGAGGTTTTTGTCTTTGAATGTGCCTGTTCATCTATTGTGTGAATCTGTCTTTTGTTCTTTGAGTTATGTCATTCTCATCATAATGTATGTCTCATTGACATATATCTGTCTTTAGGATGTTTCAATCTCTGTTGCTTTAATACTACCCCGCATTTTACCTATTGATCTTGTGTATCCTCTTTTAGGCTTGTTCATTCGTGTGGTTGATTTAAGTAGCATAAGGTTTAAGTGTTTAAGTTCATCTGTGTGGTTGCAATTTTTTCCTTGTTAATTACATAGTACTGATTAGTTCTACACATGTATTGTTCTATGTTGTTGTGGCCTCTTTCGATTGTTCACAGATGGCACCTTCATCCCCAAAGAAGAAAACACCTGCAAAGAAGGCAGATAAGAGAATGAAAATGGACCCTAACTTGTTCATGTCTGTTTCCCACTTTGAGAGATACAAGGACTTCTTCTTAAAAGCAAGAATTATTCAAGAAAGGTTTGTGGATTTGGAGGATTTAAAGGACACTTTTATCTCCAGCTATTTTGAAGGGAGAGGATGGGATAAGCTTCTATGTGATCTCCCGGTTGTGTGTGAACCCCTAATTAGGGAGTTTTATTCTAATGCTGTGATAAGGGAGGATGATCTAAGCTGTTGGGTTAGAGGTAAAGAGTTCACTTTGGATGCACATGACATTGATGATGTGCTAGGTCTTGAAGGATTAGAAGACCAGGAGTTTGTCAATAATAAAGATAGGATTGTCTCTATTGAAACTATTCAACAGAGGATAGGTGGACAGAGAGAAGGGAAATGTCCGAATACCACAGCTTTTCCAGTGGACGTGAGGTGTCTCACTATAATCATGATGTTTAACCTATATCCCATAAGGAAGTTGAGTACAATCAATTGTGCAAGAGCAATTTTTCCGATGGATCTCAAAGAAAGGACATTCATTGACATCAATTCCCATATATATGACACTATTGTGGATGAGACTAGAACCACTTCTAGACCTAAGTCGATCTTCCCTAGTCTGCTGATAAGGATCTTTAGAAAGAAGGGTGTTCCAATCCCTTGAGACATCAGTCCCATGTCCACACCCTCCGCAATTAACAAGCTAACCTTCAAAAGGATAAGTGTTCGGCTTCCAGGTGAAGAAGATAAAGGTGATGAAGGAGAGGGTGTCCCAATGGAGGCGAGGCAGGAGGCAGCAGGGCATGCATCAACCTCAACACTTAGGAGGAGTGGTAAAAGGACTAGAGCATCAACTTCTTCAAATACACCTCCAGATGCATTTCAAGTCATTTCGGAATGACTTGATGGAATCAGAGGGGTCCAGACCGAGCACTCTGAGAGGATGGCATCCATGCAGGACCAGATTGATATTTTGTCCGCAAAACTTGATGACTTCACCACCCAAAGATGGGAAAGTGACCCTTTGGCCATTCCGGTCAAAAAGGGAGAGACATATAAGTTTGTTTTGTTGAGAAGCAGAAAAGCAGCTCTAAAGGGGAGTAATATGTTGAGGGGGAGCAGTACATAATCGGACATTGTTTATCCGTGCTTATGTTTTTGGTATTTTGTGTTGTTGATACATCGTGGTTTTGGTGTATTTATGTTTCTAACTCATAACTTGAACTTGGTTTACTTTTTTATATATATATTGTTAATGTTATTTTGATATTGTGTGTTTTGTACTCATGTTGCTTATGTAAGCTTTTAGGGTTAATGTTTTATGCATATTTGTAGGCTTTTTGGTTTGTACCATACTTTATGCAGCCTTTTGTGCTTTGTTTAAATCAGTACTTCTATCTAAATGTCTTGCATTTTGTTTAAAGTATTGTCACTCTTGTGCCCTTGTAGGATTGTTCCTAGATGCATATACTTAGTGTATTATGCATTGGTTGAGTGTTAACTTGCTTTGTTCTTGTTAACTTGTATGTTCAAGTGTTCATTCCAAGTGTGAATGAACACTATGATCACTACCTTGTGGTGATTACTTGGTTGATCAAGCCCCGATTTGATACTTCACTTCATCTTTGCTTGATCACCTTAAGCCTATTTCATATGCATTTCATACTTTTCTCGCATACAATGATCATGGTGTATTGTTGTGTTTCAGAGTTTCATGTTCTTATGATTCAAGTGCTTCATGACTTCTAGAGTTAGGTGTGAGTGAGTTTTGTTCAACTATTCCCAACTCACATGTTAAGTCTAGAGTCTGTTTTAGGGTTTTGTCATGAAATAGCCAAAGGGGGAGATTGTAAGGTTGAATTTAATCAATCATCTTATTGGCTTTATTCCGTGCCAAATTTGCTTGTATTTCAAGATTTAGTAACCCCGTATTTAGGTGGGTTTGTTGTAAGGGTAGTGAGTGAGATAGAGTGTTGATTGCTCAAGAGTGTGCAAGAGAACAGAGACTCGCGGCTGCAAGCCGCCAGACGCAGCACATGTGCCAAGCGTGCTAGAAGGTGAACAGTCATGCTAGCCGGAGCACTACAGGACAAAACAGGACAACTGGCCATACGGTTATCTTGCGACTCGATCTCGTGACTCGGTCAAGTCGTGAGCCACCCCTGTTTTGTAAAACCCGACGTTTCACATTCCCCTCTCACCTCAGTATAAATACCCCTTATACCCACAAATGGAGGAGAGCTTCCAGAGAGAATTTTGAGAGAGAAACCCTAAAGAAAAACAAGATTGATTCACCTACAATCTATACATTAGAGTCTCTTCAAATTCCTCAACTCTCTTCCTCTCCATTGTCAAATCCTTGAGAGGCATTTTACCAAAACCTTGTTCTCACCATATTCATCACTGTGAGAGGGTTGTTTGGTTTTTTTCGGGAAGCGATTAGGAAGGAACCAATCTACATTGGTTGATGCTACGATCTAGTAGCGGAATCCGGGAAGCTAGAAAAGAAAAAGGTTCGGCGCAACCTCGTTGGAGCAAGAAGCTTGGAGGGCTTAGGTGCACTGGGTAAATTAGGCTTGGAGGGTCTATTGCTGTCCATGTATCCCAACTATATTTTCTAGTGGATTGTTTACCGCTTGGAGGGCGGCAGAGAGGTTTTACGCCGAGGGCTTCGGTTTCCTCTTCGATAACACATCGCGTATTGTCTTTGTGTTTGCATCTTCCTTCCCTTTTATCTTTGCCTTTTATTATTATCTGCTGTGGGTTGTGATTTTAATTTGGCTTAGATTGTTTTTCCAATTCTATATTATAGCTTATGTTCATTTTCCGCACACTAGTTGTTTGACATAAAGCTTGAATTGGTTAATTTGTAAATTGGGGGTTTAAACGTTCAAGGGTGTTTATACACATATTTGAACTTTCACTTATTGTCAGTTTGTACTTGCTATCATGCTAGCAAAAACAGGGGTTTCAGCCGGTTTTAACTATTATTGGATTTGAACCAATGACTTACGGCTTACCATTCAAGGGGAGGCAGAGCACTAACAAAGAGAAAGCATTATCACTATTTGAAACTGTTTTCCGTCCTACCGATATCTTTGTTTTTGAAGAGTGATTGAAATTGTAAAACTTTGAAATCTGAAAGTGCAATCTATTTTGTTGTTGTAACTTTATGGTTGCTGGTGGGTGAATTTTCATTTATAAAACAATGAATGTGATTGCTATTAAATTGACAGAAATTGCATGTTATTCATTTAGTAGACCATGTTTGGTTGGAGGACACCTCTTATACTTTGAGTTTCACATCGTAGAATACATTCAAAGACATAGTGTGCAACAACTAATGTTGCATGACCACAAAGCTGAAGCTGCAAAGGGGTATCAAAGATTTGATTGATTTACAGGTACTTCCCAATAATGCTTAAAAATTTGCTAAAAATTCTACTGCACCAATAAAATATGGACATCTAATCATGGTTAAAGACCATTTTAGACCATTTTTAAATCTTTCTTTCAAGTATACACTAATAGCATGTATGGAAATATAATGGTTGACAATCATATTTTTCTAAAACTAAGCAAATGGTATTCTGCACGATTTCGTTTCCAATTATTGTCTGGAACTGTTAAGGTTGTTTTCTTATTGATCAGGGCTAGCTAAGTACACTACAACTCATTACTTATCCCAAAAAAAAAGGAAAAAAGTATAGTTCGACTCATTATAAAAGAACAAAGGAGAGATGCTTTTTAACTAAATTAGAATGTTCAGGTAATTAGCCATGTTAAAAGAACATAGAATCGCTACATAACATGAAGAAAAGTTAACTTCGGAGATCAGATTCATGTCCCTAGAAATGTTTGCCCCTACGATTTGAATCATCCATTATCCCAGTGTGGGATCTCATACCTGCATAATGCATGAATGGTCCAATTTATGCAATGTAAACAATACATTGTAAGGGATATGCTACTTACACTAATGTTATTGAGTGGGTTTATGAAGCAAGTATAAAGATGTGCATGTCCTTATGTGTGCGTATTGGAGGACAAAGAGGGGCACAGTTGTATAGAAGGCAACCAGATTTTTGTGAAGCATTTAAGTATAATTTTTCTCAAATGGGAATATATGTCATACAAGTATTTTCCATTTTTTTTGTATTTATATTTTTAAATTATTGAAGGAATATCTTTTAAGGACCTTTCCCAACAAACAGATTGAGCATATCTGTCGTAAAACCAATTTCTTTGTGGACATTTGCAAGATTTCGATAGTTCAAGACTTATTAATTTAATAACCCTTGATAAGGAGGGTATAATGCTGTCATAATATAAAAAAAAAAAAAAAATTAAAGTTTTAATCAAGAATTATATTACTTGGCAAGCCAAATTTTTATCTACCATGATAACCGTTGGAATAGTTTTTAACTTTCAACTTTAAGCTTTTAACTTATTTTCTTACATACATTCTCATAAAATCCCAAGATTTTTTAGATACAAATATATTATGTTAGGTTCTAAAGTTTAGGATTTTATGTATTTAGAACTCTAATGTGTATTGTTGGCAAACCATGATCAAAACAAGGTGTTTAGAAGTGTTTAAAGCTAGCTCAAAGTTGTGTGTCAATGTAAAGTTGGAATCGAGTTTAAAGCAGGAAGCACTGTGGCTTTCGGCTTGGCTCGATCGATCGAAGCTTAGGCTCAACCGATCGAAGCTCGGGCAAATTGCTTTTTTGCATATTCATCCAACTCAGCCCTATTTGTTTTAAAACATTTTTAGGGTTTCTTATTTGTCCTAAGTATAAAAGGCAAACCCTAGCCATGTTTTAGTGTTGCTCATATTTGCGGTTTGTGTAAATCTCTTGTGAGATCTAGAGGAGCTTTCCTTTACACAAACTTAGGGTTTTCAAGGAGGAGATATTTTCTACACCTTGATGATCAATTTAGTTGCTGCCATTGAAGCTTAAAGAATACACAAGCGGGTGTGCTTGTAGCTGGTGGGAATCCAAGAAAGAAGGAGTCCGTGGATTCGGAACTTGCACGTGGTCGTTTCAATAAGTTCTACTGGTTGGTAGCAATAAGAAGTCGAGCGTGGGGGCTTGTAAGTCTTATTGTATGAATTTCGATTCTTTCAAGATAGTGGATTCAAGTTTACCTTGAGGATAGCTAGGTCAAATCCTCCCCAGGTTTTTACCGGTTTGGTTTCCTAGGTGATCATATCTTGTGTTATTTATTTTCCGCTGCTTTGCATGATTTGATCTTGTTATTGTGATAACCTAGACTTGTTTAATTGGACTTAGTAACAACTTGGCTAATTACCTAGGTTAAATCAATTGTTTAAGGGGTCTAAAAACTGTCAAGTGGTATCGTGAGTGGTAGTTCTTTTGTTGTTGATCTTTTGATCACCGAGCTGATCCTTGATCCCTTTGATATGGATTTTTGGAAATTCTTTCTGCTTATTCATCGACTTGCTTACTTTGTATATTTGTCTCTTGTTGAGTTTGTTAAATCTTTCCTTGAACATCTTGGCCTTATCATATGTGGAAATAATTATTTGTGTTATACTGCCTTAACCGCCTTAAAGACACGTGATTCTTGTCTTTGGTATTTGGATAGTGGTTGTTCCAGGCATATGACAGGAAACAAAGGATTATTCAAGACTCTTTTTGAAGGAAAGATTGAGACAGTCACTTTTGGAGATGGAAGCAAATCATCATCGAGGCATTGGAACTGTGGACATCCCTGGGTTACCGGTCTTTGAAGATGTTTGGTATGTTGATGGACTAAAGGCAAATTTACTCAAAGATCGATCGATTTGTGACAATGGACTAAATGTTCTCTTCACTAAGCATGAATGTGAGATACTTGATGGTGGAGGTGATTTGTATGTGTGTTGGTGTACGAACAAATGACAACAGATTATGGATTGACACCAAGCATAAGCAACAAGTGTTTTAGTGCAAAGATTGATCAAGTTGATTTGTGGCATCAACGGCTGGGGCATGCAAGTCATAAGCAGTTAGAAAATATTTCAAAATGTGATGCTGTTGTTGGTTTACCTAAGTTTGAGAAGATAGATAAGTGCATATGTGGATCATGTTAGATAGGTAAACAGATAAAATCTAAACACCCGTCTATGGCTAGTGTTCAAACTTCAAGACCTCCGGAGTTACTACACATTGATCTTATGGGTCCTGCTCGAGTTTAGAGTTTGGGAGGAAAGAAATATATTCTAGTGGTTGTGGATGACTTTACCAGATATACTTGGGTTGTGCTCTTGAAAGATAAAGTCGAGGCTCCCGAGAAGATGATACATCCGTGTAAGAAATTGCGGGTTGAAAAAGATACAAAGTGGTAGCTTAATCGAAGTGACCATGGAAGAGAATTTGAGAATACCAAGCTAGCTACTTTCTGCAATGAACAGGGCACACATCAAGAATTTTCATCACCCAAGACACCGCAACAAAATGGAATAGTTGAATGAAAAAATAGGGTCGTTTAAGAGATGGCACGTGTTATGTTGCACAATAAAAAATTGCCAAAAGCTTTCTTGGGAGAAGCGATTAACAACGCTTGCCATACATTAAACCGGGTGTATTTTAGACCTGATTCCAAGAAGACTCCCTATGAACTCTGGAGAGGAAAGAAGCCAATCGTCAAGTATTTCAGGATTTTTGGTAGTGATTATTACATTCTACGTGATAGAGAGCACCTAGAGAAATTTGATGCTAAGAGTGACAAAGGATATTTTCTAGGGTACTCCTCTACTAGTAGGGCATATAGAGTATACAATCCGAGAACCAAAACTGTCATGGAATCTTCAAATGTTGTGATCAATGATGAAGTATGTCCAGAAGCACATCCAGAAAGTACTACTTAGGTTCAAGATAAGCCAATGGAGGTTAATGACTCTCTCCCTGTTGATTATGTTGTGAAACATAGTGATGAGGAGCTAATGGTGTTGAATGATGCAATATCTATGCCATCAAGTCCTAAACCATCCACTCCAGTTCATGAGACTCAACAGGTTCAACATGAGTTTAGTCCTCCATCAGAACAGAGAGGTACATCCAGATCTTTGGTTAAAGGTCCTTCCTCTAGAGTAAGGCTGAATCATCCCTCCTCAAATATATTGGGAAGTCTGAATGACAATATGAGACTAAGGTCAAAAGCCTTAAGTGTAATTACACTCATGCTATCTGTCCCAATATGAACCGAAGAAGGTAGATGAAGCACTTCAAGATGCTGATTGGGTAAACTCTATGCATGAAGAACTTCATCAATTTGTTCGGAATGATGTGTGGGAATTAGTTCCTAGACCAAAGGGTGTGAATGTAATTGGAACTAAGTGGATCTTCAAGAACAAGTCAGATGAACATGGCACTATCATCAGAAATAAATCAAGACTTGTTGCTCAAGGCTACACACAAGTGAAAGGGATTGACTTTGATGAGACCTTTGCTCCAGTAGCAAGATTGGAATCCATTAGGATATTGTTGGCTATAGCTAGTCATCTAAACTTCAAGTTATATCAAATGGATGTCAAAAGTGCTTTCTTAAATGGAATGCTACAAGAAGAATTTATGTTGAACAACCTAAAGGATTTGTTGACCCTCACAGACCGGATGATGTGTATAAATTGAAGAGAGCTTTGTATGGTTTGAAACAAGCTCCACGGGTTTGCTATGATAGATTGACTGCATATCTTATCGAGCACGGCTTCAAAAGGGGATTTGCAGACACTACTCTCTTCATAAGAAAGGATAAGAACAGTTTTGTTGTAACTCAAATTTATGTAGATGATATTGTTTTTGGTGCTACTAATGACTCTCTTGCTCATTCTTTTGCAGATGAAATGAAGGCAATGTTTGAAATGAGTATGGTTGGTGAACTAACATATTTCTTGGGATTACGGGTGAAGTAAACGGATTCAGGGATCTACATCAACCAAGCCAAATACGCAAGGAATCTAGTCAAGAGATTTGGATTGGACCATGCTGCCCATGCTAGGACACCAATGGCCGCTAATGCAAAACTAACAAATGATCCATCAGGTGAGTCTGTTGATGTTACATTATACAGAAGTATGATTGGATGTTTGTTATATTTGATTGCTAGCCGACCCGATATTGCTTTCGGTGTTGGTATTTGTTCTAGATTTCAGTCTAATCCTAAGGTTTCACACTTAAATGCTGTTAAAAGAATAATTAAATATGTTACTGGAACTTGTGACTATGGATTATTTTATTGCAAAGAGTCTAATCTGTCTCTTTTTGGTTTTTTCGATTCTCGATTGGGCTGGTAATGCCGATGATAGAAAAAGCACCTTTGGTGGATGTTTTTATGTTGGTGCTAACCTTGTTGCCTGGATGAGCAAAAAGCAAAATTCTGTGTCCTTGTCTACTACCGAGGCAGAATATATTGCTACTGGAAGTCGTTGCTCACAACTTCTTTGGATGAAAAAGGTTTTAACAGATTATGGGATATCTCAAGATACCATGGTGGTTTATCGTGATAACTCTAGTGCTATTGACATATCTAAGAACCCTGTTTAGCATTCTAAGACTAAGCACATAGAGATTAGTTATCATTTCATTAGGGATCTTGTTGAAAGAAAAATTGTGTGTCTTGAGTATATTCCTACCGAGCGTCAGAATGCCGACATTTTTACCAAACCTCTTAATAGAAGTAAGTTTGAGACTCTTCGTCAAGTGATTGGTGTGATTTTGTGTCCCCGATTTGTCTTTGGCCTCTTGGTCCTTGTGCTTCATTGTTCTACCTTTGTGACCATTGTTCTTTGGTTTTGTTTTTTTTTTCTAGGATTTGCATAGCATAACATTCATGCATTTCATTCTAGGTATTTTTATTTTTATTAAAAAAAAAAAAAAAGGAGAAAAAAAAACACATTTTGTTTTGCACTATTCTTCTTGGTTTTTGAGAACAAGGTTGGTCAATTTATTTTCACATAACATGTCTTTTGTACCTTGTTTAGCTTTGATGAGCTTATTTATTGCACTTTACTAGTTGAAGATTTGTAGTGCATGTTGTGTGGGAAAGATGTGTATGGTTTTTGATTACTATGTCTTAATCTTGAAGTCACATGTTTTTAAATGTTGAACTTGAACTTTTAGAGAAAGGCATAAATAACCATCTCACCACTGTTCACTAGCCAATCATGAACACCTTAGTGCATATCATAAGATTTTGTGCTCGAGAAAGTGTAGCACATGCACAAAAAGAACATAAGGTGAAGCCTCGGTTAAAGTGCTTAATTCTTAAAATCAAAATTGGTGTGTACTATTAGGCTTGATTCCAAACTCACATAACTTAAAATTGGAATGTATATTATGAGGCATAAATACAAGAAACTTACATGATTGCAAGCTTATGATCTAGGAGATGGGAGTTATATGATGTAACTCTTTAGGTGATAGTCTCTTTTAAATTCTTTGTGATGAATTTTGTAGACTTTGTGATTGATTGCTATTCACATATCACCTCACATGTATCTCAAGTTTTTGCTAGTTGCACACACTACACGAGTTATTCTTTGCTAAACATCGTACATGTTATTGTGTGTGTTTATGGTCCGACCAACCACGTTTTTGCAATTACTTTGAATTATGTGCAAATTTAAATTGTTGCTTAAAAAATTGTGGAGAATGCAAAAATTTTGTTTTTGAGAATTTTGGGCTTAAAATCCTTGATTCGAAAAGCATACCATCTCATACTCATGCATTTTTGTTCTTAAAATTCAATGCTTTGAGTCAAATCATTCGTTTTTTCAAAAATTGTGTTTTTCCCCAAAAATGGTGAGTCTCTGCCTGATTCGATCGGTCCATTTTATTTTTCGATCGATCGAAATTTTTAAAATTTGAGAGAGGGAGTTTCTATCTGTTTTGACCGGTCGAGGATGATGTTCGACCGATCGAAACTCGTGAATCAGGTTTTTTAAAAAGCTGAATTGGACCTTTTCAAAGTCACTTTTCAAATAGTTTCTTGCTTTTCTCTCTCTCCACGTTGGCTCTAGGCTCCACCATTCAAGTTTCTGTCGTTTTCCTTCAAATTTTTTGCAAGGTTTTTGTCCTTGGAAGCCGGTAAGTCCTTTTTGCCCTTCTTTTTCAAGTTTATTTCTTTCTTTCATGCATTTTTCATGCATTCTCATGGGTATTTTCGGCATCTTCAAACTTGTTGGGGGGTTTTTGATGATTCGAGTCTATTCTTGTGAAATTAATCAATGGGTTTTTGTGCTATGATGTTATATTGATGTTCCCTATAGTTTAATTTGATCAATTTTGTGGTTTTTGAAAAATTGAAAATTCTAGGGTTTTGAATTTGATCCGAATTGGGGATTTTGTCAAATTGGCTTAAATTGATGAAATTGGCTTATCCAATTGATGTATTTGGTCATTATTTTTGTTATTATATCATGTGTAATGATCAATTCGTCAATGTTTTTCAAATTGATCAAGTGGTTTTCTAAATTTTGGGGTTTTGTGTTAAAAAAAACCTTAATGTTCAAGCCAATTTTGTAATTTGAACCTTTTGACTTAATTCACTGTATTAGAACATGCATCATGACATTTAAACTTGTTCATGCATCATATAGATTTTGATTCTATATTTTGTTTTTGTCCTAACTTGCAGTCTACCCTTGGTTTTTGTTTTTGTGGTTTTTGTTCTTTTGCTCTGTGTTTTGATCCTTATCTTAGCACCATGCCTAGGAAAACTAGAGCTTATAGGACCACTTCCTCTTCCTCCGAGTCTTCACCTAGGGTTGAGCTGTTTAAGAATGATAAGTGTAAAGAAGCCTATGATACCTTGAACTGTAAGCGTAAGATCTGGTCTGAGCGAGCGGTTGTGTTAGATCGCCTTGATCCGGCCATTAGGGCCAATTTTGAGTCTAGAGTTTGGTTGCCTCTCTTAGAGATAGATCATCCACCCCCGACCGCCCTGATTAGAGAGTTCTACTCGAACCTCTCTTGCCACATCTATGATTCCAACACCCTAGTTAGAAGTTGGATACGAGGTGTAGAGTTCACCATTACCCCTCGGGTAGTGGCCGAGGCTCTTAAAGTGTCGATTGTTCGGGATGCTGACTATCCCTATGATGAGTCACCCTCATTAGACGTTGTCATGTCTTACATCATTAGGTCATTTATCCAATGGGGTACTGATCCTCGGATCACATCCGCCGAGCTTACCGAGACGGCCTATCTTCTCTTTAGGATAGCGTGTCATTCCTTGTGGCCTATCTCTCACTTCCACACCATCCCTTTAGAGCGATGTGTGTTTTTGCACGCCTTTTCTTCCGGAGCGTCTATCAGTTTTCCTCACTTGTTCCTTCATTCTTTGAACGAGGTTCATAAGAGTTCTGCCGTAGGGCATGCACCGATTCATCCTATTTTCATTCATAGGATTTTGCTCTACTTAGGTCTAGATGGTTTTTCGTCGGGTGAGCCTGTTCATGTGATTGCTCCTATAGGTGCCACCTTTCTTCGTCAAAGGGCTGCTTAGTTGAGAGTTGCTCCTCCTCGTACTAGAGGTGCGTCATCTAGTAGTGTTCCCTCTCCTTCCTCTTCTACAGGTACCGCTGTTTCATCGAGACTTCAGGTGCTACTGCTGCCGCGATGTCGATGTTCCTCCACCAATCGCTTGAATGATTCACACATTCATCGCACGTTGGATCATGTCTTGACCGTTCAGGCAGCTCAAGGACAAATTTTGGTGGACGTGCTTGATGAGATCTGTGCCTTGCGTGCGGAGTTGGCGCAGTTTAGGCCACCTCCCTTTTGATGATGGATATCTTGTTTGCCCTTTGGCATTCCGTCACAAAAAGGGGGAGTACTTGTAGGTTTTTTGTTTTTGTTTACGTGGGGAGTTTATTTGTTTTTGGTTGGAGCTTGTGGAGTTTTTAGATTGTATCTAGGTGCTTCACTGTGTACTTAACATTTTTAGCTCTTACCTTGTTTTTTGATGGGATATTTATGTTAGGGGGAGTTTTATGTTTCGTTGGTACTTTATTTGATTCTTGTTTCAAACTGTTTATTAATTTATATTTATGAGGTATTCATTGATATATGTCTTTATTTGTGTGTTGTTTGAAATCAAGAAGTTATTTTGTTTACTTGTATTGTTTCCACACATGCGGTTATGCATTTTGTTTAGTGTTTCAGGAAATATACAGGTTGATTCAATTGAGCTGCTGTCTACAATTGCAAATGATGGATAGTAGTTAGGATTGAATTTGTTTTATGAGCATTATTTTGTAAAGGGCTTTTCATTTTGTAAACTTTGAGCTTCTAAGTTGTGTTTTGTCACGGATTGCCAAAGGGGGAGTTTGTTAGATTCTAAAGTTTAGGATTTTATATATTTAGAACTCTAATGTGTATTGTTGGCAAACCATGACCAAAACAAGGTGCTTAGAAGTGTTTAAAGCTAGCTCAAAGTTGTGTGTCAATGTAAAGTTGGAATCGAGTTTAAAGCAGGAAGCATTGTGGCTTTCGGCCTGGCTCGATCGATCGAAGCTTAGGCTCGACCGATCGAAGTTCAGGTATATTGCTTTTTCGCAGATTCGTCCAACTCAGCCCTATTTGTTTTAAAACGTTTTTAGGGTTTCTTATTTGTCCTAAGTATAAAAGGCAAACCCTAGCCACGTTTTAGTGTTACTCATATTTGCGGTTTGTGTAAATCTCTTGTGAGATCTAGAGGAGTTTTCCTTTACACAAACTTAGGGTTTTTAAGGAGGAGATATTTTCTACACCTTGATGATCAATTCAGTTGCTGCCATTGAAACTTAAAGAATATACAAGCGGGTGTGCTTGTAGCTGGTGGGAATCCAAGAAAGAAGGAGTTCGTGGATTCGAAGCTTGCACGTGGTCGTGTCGGTAAGTTCTATTGGTTGGTAGCAATAAGAAGTTGAGCGTGGGGGCTTGTAAGTCTTATTGTATGAACTTCGATTCTTTCAAGATAGTGGATTCAAGTTTACCTTGAGGATAACTAGGTCAAATACTCCCCAGGTTTTTACCGGTTTGGTTTCCTGGGTGATCATATCTTGTGTTATTTATTTTCCGCTGCTTTGCATGATTTGATCTTGTTATTGTGATAATCTAGACTTGTTTAATTGGACTTAGTAACAACTTGGCTAATTACCTAGGTTAAATCAATTGTTTAAGGGGTCTAAAAACTGTCATATTATCGCCTTTTTCAAAAATAAATAAATAAATAAAAATGCAAAGATAATACATATAAGAGAGATACAAATATTCAATTTTTAATTTTGAGCCGAGTGAATTACAGAGTATAAAAATTGAAGAATCCAAATCCAACTAGATTCTAAATTGGATTTCAATTTTTCACCACGTATCCATTTTTTTAAAATTTTTGTGGCAATTGAATTATTGGATGAAAAAATCGAAAAGTCTAAATCCTATTAAATTCTATATATATATAATATGAGAAACCATTACTTATTTTAGAATTGTATGGTTTAAAAAAAATATAAGATAATACTACGTATAATTTGAATCTCTTCCACAAAAAATATATAATTGTGATTGTTTTTAATTATACCTGTGCATAGTGAAAAGGCATGTCTGTTTTATTTCAATGTAATTTGTCAGGATCCTTTGTAAATACCACCAAAGTTTGGGTTGTAATGACTAAGAGTCTTTAGAATGTATAGTAATAATAATTACTTGGTAAACGGAATTATGGAATTTTTTGGATTAATTAAACAAACAAATTGATAACTAACGTATCTTACAAACTTTGCAACAAATTTTTTTTTTTTTTTTTTAAATGATTTTATTAGCCAAATTTCTCTTATACTTATGAGATTTCAAATGATCCTGCGCATTGCACGGGTTAAACACTAGTCTATATATTACTAAAAGGTTAAGCGTAGCATTTATTGTTGCTACGCTCCAGTTAAGCCACATCAGCACCACTATGCTCCAGTTAAGCCACATTAGCACCACATCATCATTTATTTTCTTTTTTTATTTTTTATTTTTAGATTTACCGGTTGACATTTATTTAGCATCTCCTTGAATTCGGATGTTACTCTTATCTTCAACTTTATCATGTGTCCCTCCATTAAGCAAGACTCTTCAAATGTCGCTATTATATGGAATTTCGATAGTCACCAATAGGTTATAACCTCCTCACATCCTTTATTTGTTGTAACTTCTTCCATTTATTGGGTATGATATGAAAATTCTATACACACACACACACACACACACACACACACAAATTTCAGCCAAGTGGCTACATAAATTTCAGCCACGTTAACATTTAAAAACACCAAACATTGTGACTTTTCAGGATTTTAGGATTTTAACTAACCGTTTAATTCAATACTTTTTAAATACTGCTTTTAAGAATTAACTATAAACAGGTGCCTCTTCTTTTGGTTGTTGATGTGAAACGTTTTGATTTCTAAATTCTACAAATAATATCACACGACTAAAAAATAAAAAATAAAAAACGCAAACTAACGCAACATTTTGCCTAGCTCTGGATAGTTTTAATTTTTATAGGTTTCATAGCAGTTCTTCTTTCCAAAAAAAAAACCATAAACACTTCTCTCCTCCCTATCTTTGTACATACTTCTCCTTTTCTCCGCCTCCCATTATACTTTATTTCCTACAATAATAATTTTGAGACTTTAACTTCATAAAAGTTTTGCTCATTTTGCGTAAATCCTTAATCAAGCAAATCGTCAAAGCAAGCCCAAAAACCAAAGGTCAGATCCCTTCTCTCATTCTATAATTTAGTAATCTAATTTTACCTATCTTAAACCCAAACCAATAGATACAATGAATGGATAGAACTGCTTTTAGCCTTCTTATCCTTCTAATTCTTTGAATGACGCAACAGGTTTTTCTAATTCATCTTACACGCATGTGAAGGATATGGGAGAGTAAGCTGTTGACAAGGAAAACAAAGAGTTAAAGTTGAAGTTTCCGTTCTTTCTAAACTTCAAGTCCTCGATCTCCACTCCACTCTCTTCCTAGACAACGATATTGCTCAAAACATGAGCTCCTTCAAGATGGTCACTCTCTTTCTCTCTCTCCAACTAAATCCATTTTAGTACAAATGGCATTAGATATCTGTGAACTGTTTTAACATATTATACTAATAGCTTAATCTTTTGGGACAATCGGTAATTTAACATGGTATCAGAGTGGGAGGTCCTAAGTACGATTTCTATCTCCTCCATTCTACCTCCGATTTAGATTCCCATGTGTTGGGCCTCACCTATTAAAAGGTAATTTCGGCACACACGTGAGGGGGAGTGTTAGAAGTATATGGTTAAATGATTAAATCTACCATATCCTAATAGCTTAAACTTTTGAGACAATCAGTAATTTAACAATTACAAAAAGATGAAAAGGTAGTGTGATACCCCAATTTGATTGATTGTGTGATGTGTGTGGGTGTGTGATGAGTCCCACATCGGGTATTTACTAGGTTGAACTGGGCTTTATTAACAACTACAAGGAGTCTTAATTATGACTAGTCCTTTTCGGGTATAGTGCAGATGTGGCTAGCGCTTTTCTTTGGGTTGTTACAGGTAGTTTAGCCTTTTTACCCTTTTGATTATTTGAATGACGCAACAGGTTTTTCTAATTCATTTTACACACATGTGAAGGATATGGGAGAGTAAGCTGTTGACGAGGAAAACAAAGAGTCAAAGTCGAAGTTTTCGTTCTTTCTATACTTCGAAGTTCTCAATCTCCACTTCACTCTCTTCCTCGACAACAATATTGCTCAAAACACCAACTCCTTCAAGATGGTCACTCTCTTTCTCTCTCTTTGACTAAATCCATTTTGGTATGAATGGCATTAGATATCTGTGAACCGTTTTAACATATTATACTAATAGCTTAATCTTTTGGGACAATCAGTAATTTAACATGGTATCAGAGTGGGAGGTCCTGAGTACGATCTCTATCTCCTCCATTCTACCTCCGATATAGATTCCCATGTGTTGGGCCTCACCTATTAAAAGGTAGTTTCGAAACACACGTGAGGGGGAGTGTTAGAAGTATATGGTTAAATGATTAAATCTACCATATCCTAATAGCTTAAACTTTTAGAACAATCAGTAATTTAACAATTACAAACACATGAAAATGATTAGTGTAATTTATCAATTGATTATGAACAGATGAAATTTAATTTTTGAGAACATAAATATCCTAAACTCAATCCGACATTTTGTATTTTAACCTTTATGTGGTGTAAGAATAAGAAAGAGAAACGAAAAAAGAAAATATGGTACTTTATTCTTAGTCTTTTTACATTCATAAATGTGGTGTTTACAAATTATTTGATTCCAAAAAAATTTGTCATTGACAAACATTTAATAATTAGCAGTTAATGACCGTTAGCTTATTTGGTTGTTTTCTTATGTACAACTTTGAACAATTTTTAAGACTCTCAATTACAACTGTATTACTTGTCAACTTTCAACATATAAAATTTTCTTAATTAAATTCATTAAAAATGCCGTTCAAGTTTTCTTTATATGTTTGTATGGTGTTTTCTATTAGAAGGTAGCTTGGGTTTTGAAAAAGGTTTTCAAATTGGTTTTTAGTGAGTGAATAGTTTTGTATTACTAAAATAATTTAATTTTCTATTTACTTATTGATTTTTTTTTGGAGGTTTGTTCAATGAATTGTATTTCTTCCTAATGTATCATATAATATTATATATTGTAGTACATGTTATATACTTAGTAGCTTCCCCGTGCATCGCACGGGTTAGCGACTAGTATATATAAAAGCAGAGATCTCATGTGAGAAAGCATGAGGTTCTGCCAAGTGGCACATTGTATGACATTCTTTTCATTTAGGCTTCTACCTTATTTACATTTAGCATTTATGTCAAACTATTAAGTAATGACAAATGCATTTATTTCAATGTTTGTTTGTTTGTTTGTTCCTTTTTTTTTTTTTTAATGGGAAAAGGCAAAAAATTTTATATATTTATAACTTATTGCTTTAAATTGATATGGATGGATCTAAAAAGTCATGGGAAATATAAGAATTAAGAAAACTTTTCAATTTTGTGCATAAAACTAACTACAATGCAGAATTGCAAGAGTTGGATTTAATGAATTAGGTAAATATTATTTGTCACCACATTTGTCCAATATAAATCCTCATTTTCATTGGACTTAGAAATTAAACTTCCATAATTTTTCTCATAATATCTTTGGTTTTCTTTTTGAGAGGTATGTTGATAAGAACCTTCTTGTACTTCAACTCACAATCTCACAGTTATTGTAGTGCTGTCCAAGTTTGGCTTTCAAACATGACACATGGAAGACTGGATGTATGCCAGATTCAAGTGGTAACTCCAGCTTGTATGCTACTGTTCCAATTTTCTGTAACACCTTGAAAGGGCCAAAGAACTTAGGTGCTAGCTTGCCAACTTGCTTTAGTCGAAGGGATTTTTGCTTGAAGGGTTGTAGCCTTAAGAAAACCCAATCTCCCTCCTCAAAATACCTCTCCTGTCTGTGCTTATTAGCTTGCAATTTCATTTGGTCTTGTGCAGTAATCAAATTACTCCTAAGAAGGCTCGGGACATGCTGTCTATTCAACAAATACTCATCCACAACTACTACCTTAGTGATGCCAGGGATATAATCTAGTAATTTTGGTGGTTTAATGCCATAGAGGGCTTCAAATGGAGTCATTTTTGCTGATGTATGGAAATTTGTGTTGAACCAAAACTCAGCCAAGGGTAACCACTCAACCCACAACTTAGGCTTATCACCTACAAATGCCCTCAAGTACTGCTCAAGACTTCTATTAACTACTTCAATACGCCCATTAGATTGTGGATGATACGATGATGACATAGATAATTCAACACCTTGTTTTTTGAACAACTCCCCCCAAAATGTAGAGGTAAAAGCTGGATCTCTGTCACTTACAATAGAAACAGGCATGCCATGTAGCTTGAACACATGCTACATAAACAAAGTTACAACTTTTGCTGCAGAATAAGGATGGGAGAGAGGAATAAAATGGACAAACTTGGTTAGCCTATCCATTACTACCAACACAACATCTTGTTTCTGAGACTTGGGAAAACCTTCCACAAAGTCCATGCTAATGTTAGTCCAAGGCTTATAAGGAATAGCCAAAGGCTGCAACAACCTAGCTGGTTTAGTTGTCTCATGTTTGATTCGTTGACACACCTCACAACACTTAATGTAGTCTTTCAAGTCTTTCTTCATACCCCACCAGAACCAATCTTTCTTGGTTCTATGTAATGTTTTTTGAAAACTGGAATGGCCACCTAAAGGGCTATCATGGACCAATTCAAGTACCTTACCCTTCAACTTGCATCTATCACCCCAAGTAAATTTGTCCCTTGTACAATAATAAGCCATTTGTCAGATTAAACTTCCCTATACTAGCAGTCCTGTCTTGAATAGACTGAAAAATCTTTTGCACTCCTGGATCATCCGCATAACTGGCCTTAAGCTCCTCAATCCAAGTGGGGCTAGGTAAAGATATAAAAACATGCTTCCAACATCCTGATCAAGTGCTAAGTTGCAGTGAGAAATGAAAAACAAGCAACTATCTGGTTGTTAAACCAAAGAGATACCCAATCGACCCTCCTGTTCTTCCTTTTCACCTTGCCTAGATAAAGCATCAGCCACTACATTTTCTTTTCCCTTCTTGTATTCAATAATAAATTAGTACCCCAACAATTTAGTGACCCATTTTTGCTACATAGGAGTGCCAATCATTTGCTCCAATAGGTGTTTAAGGCTTTGATGATCTGTTTTGATTACAAAGGGCATGCCAAACAAATACGGTTGCCATTTTTTAACTGCTTAGACCAAGGCTAACAACTCCTTTTCATAAGTGGACAAATGAACACTCTTCCCTTTTAAAGCTTGACTATGAAAAGCCAAGGGTCTGTTGCCTTGCAGTAGTACAGCTCTAGGTCCATAACCAGAAGCATCACATTCTATCAAAAATGGTTTTGAGAAATCAGGCGGCGCTAACACAGGAGGTTGAGAGACAGCTCGTTTAAGATCCTCAAATGCTTTAGTTGCCTTGCCAATCCACTCAAATGCATCCTTTTTGAGTAAGTCAGTAAGTGGAGAAGCAATTTGACCATAATGCCCGATAAATTTTCTGTATTAACCAGTCAAGCCAAGAAAACTCCTTAAAGCTTTCACTGTTTTAGAAACAATCCATTCTAGCATAGCTGTTGTCTTCTTAGGATTTGCTTTGACTCCCTCACCATAAATAATATGTCCCAAATACTTGACTTCAGAATAAGCAAAAGCACATTTGCTTCTTTTGGCAAACAATTTATTATCAAGTAAGATCTGTAAAACTTGTTTCAAATGTGCCACATGATCATGCAAATTGTTACTATACACAAGAATGTCATCAAAGAAAAACAACACAAACTTCCTAAGAAATGGTCTAAACACTTCATTCATTAGGGATTGAAAAGTGGAAGGGGCATTCGTTAAGCCAAATGACATGACTAGGAACTCATAATGGCCCTTATGAGTCCTAAAAGTCGTTTTTTCAATATCTTCTTCCTTCATTCGAATTTGATGATAACTGGACCTAAGGTCCAATTTTGAACCAAGCCCCACTCAACTCATCCAATAACTCATCAAAAATTGGAATGGGAAATTTATCCTCCACAGTATCCTTATTAAGAGCCCTATAATCCACACACATCCTCCAACTCCCATCACCCTTTCTAACTAACAAAACAGGAGATGTAAATGGACTTTGGCTACATCTAATTGAACTCGACTTAAGCAAATCTCTAATAATAGCTTCAATTTCAAACTTTTGGTAATAAGGATACCTATAAGGTCTTTGACAAATGGGCTGAGTACCTGGCTTAAGCATAACTCGATGTTCATGACCTCTCGAAGGAGGCGGTCCCTTTGGTTTTTCAAAAACTGTAGCAAACTCATCTAATAAAGCCTGTACCTTTGGTACAAGTTGTTGCATCCGATTCGCACCATTTTGCTGCATAATCTGCAATAAAAGATCCTTTCTAGTTGGTTTCTTGAAGAATTCCTCTCCATCTTGCATAAGGGACCCTGTTGGCTTTACACCATGTAATGTAACCCGCTTGTCTTGATGGAAGAAAGACATCTCCATGATCTTGAAATCTCATTTGATGAGACCAAGTGTACTAAGCCATTAAGTACCCATCACCACATCACACACCCCCAAAAGTCAGCACATGTAAATTCAACCTAAAATCATTTCCTTGTATGCTTATTGATACATTTCTACACTCTCCTTTGGTTTTGATTAGGGCACCATTTGCTACTCTAACTTCAAGAATTCTTGTGGTGTCTAAAGGTAAACTCAGTGTTTGTACCAAAGTAAAATCCAGAAAATTATGGGAGCTTCCTGTATCAAGGAGAATAACAACCCAATGTCCCCTAATGCGCCCCAAAACCCTAATAGTTCCTGGAGAGGGACTACCCAGCAAAGCATACAGTGTAATCTCAGATTGCTCAAGCTTAAAATCTGGTTGTTCCTCCACCGCTAGCACTTCTTCTTCACCAATAACCTTCATGCCTTCCATGAGAAACAACTTTAATTCTTTGCACTTTGGTGTCCTCGATGCCATTTGGTATCACAATAGTAACAAAGCCCCTTCTTTCTTATCTCCTCCATCCGATTTGAAGACACCTTTTGTATAGGCACCCTTGATCTAATATCACCCTTGTTATCAGTTTTAACTATAGCTGATGATGATGATTGCCAAATGTTCTTGTTAAACTCATAGACAGGTTTATAAGCATTCCTACAAGACTGCAAATATTCTCCTTGAATCTTGGCCAACCCAAAAGCTGCATTTAGAGATCTTGGATTCTGCATCTTCATAGCTAATCTCACTTCATCCTTAAGACCACTCATGAAACAACTTAACTTATGGGATTTAGGCAAATTTCTTATCCTATTGCTCAACATCTCAAATTGGCTTTTGTAAGCTGCAACAGTGGTGCTTTGCATCAATTTTGTTCAGGCTTCCATAGGATCATCATATGGGGAAAGACCAAATCTAGTTTGAATAGCTCTAACAAAAGTTTCCCAAGAATCTAAAGATCTTCACAATCTTGGAACCAAATTAGAACCTCATCATCTAAATGGTAAGAAGTGTTCAAGATTCTCTCTTCTTCAAGAATATTATAATAGCTAAAGAACTGCGCAGCTCTAAAAATCCAAGTCAAGGACCCCCACTAAAGCTTGGAAACTCAAGCATAATAGGTCTAGAGATCAATGCACATACCTCGGGTCTTTGATTATGCAGCTGGGAATGTATTGGTGGTCGCACCATCTTTGCTACAGGAGGAAGATGTTCTTCTTCTTTGTTGGCCGGTAACCTTCCTTCCATTGCAACTTGCATTGCCTTCATACTAGAATCCAATTGCTCCAATCATCTAGAGAACATTTCCATGGCTGTCGCATGATCATCCAACCTCTGTTGAACCAAAGAAACAGAGTCGCTCAAAAGGGAATAATGAGTCTCCTGAACCATGGCTCAACCTTGCTCTAATACCAAAATGATAAGAACCTTCTTGTACTTTAACTCACAATCTCACAGTTGTTGTAGTTCTTAAAGGGAACTAGGCCTCCAATGATTCTTTTGAGGGAATCAACCTCCAAATTAGAATCTCAATGAGAAGCTAATCAATTGTATCATTATTCTCATACCATCAGATTACAATCGGATCGGCCTTTATACTTGGCTATAATAGTCTAACAGAATTATAGCTAGACTTGACAATTAAGATAATAGTATTACCCAACTAAGCAAAGCCTAACTAACTAACAATGTACAAGTAAACTAATGCATCTAGTTATCAATTAGCATATATCCAGTAGCCTAACATATGCTAATTTTCAAAATATTATGTTCGTTTTAAATATTTTGTTTAGATATTATGTATACCTTTTTACTTATATAGCATTGTAATGTAATTAGGCTTATTTTTTCATATTATGTGCCAATGTATATTTTGGATATTTTGTATGATGCATATACTTGGTAAGGATTTGTTTTTGGCTGCTTTTAATTCAATTAAAATTTTTAGGTGACAATGTGAATTGTGTGATTTAGTGACATTTCTTGGTTGCATGAATTAGAAGAATTTCCCCCCAATGTATTTAGTTTAAATTTAGTTTTAGTAAAAAACTTCATAGATTAAACAATAATAGTATTCATAAAATCAATAAGACATAAATAATTTCTTACAAAATTTATCAGTATACATCACGCATCGCACGAGATATTGGCTAATATATAAAAACAGAGACCTCATGTAAGAGTGCATGAAGTCTTGCCATGTGGCGCTTTAATGTTGCATTTAGCTTTTTTTTTTTTTTTTTTTTTTTTTTTACCTATTTTCATTAAGTTTTTTTTTTTATTGTTACCCAATAGATCTTAGTAACTTTTTTTTAACTATTATATAAATTTAGACTTTTTTTAACCTCTTTTTATTAAGTTTTTTTTTTATTGTCACTAAATAAATCATAGTAACTTCTTTTCACTATTATATAAAATATGGGTGGTTTTTGACAATTAGACCAAAAGTTATTCTATACAAAATAGACTACCTTTTAAAAATAGATCAAACCTTATTAAAAACTCAAGCCCAGTTATTACCTTACATATAATGATCCAAGTCCGACCCTTCCCACGTGTAAATCAAAGCCAAAACTCTTACCCACTTACAAACTCTCTTCCTCCTCCCCCATGTATAGATGATACTTCTAGAAAATCTCATTCTCATGAAATCATGTCTTCATTTTTCCCCAATTTCAATTAAATACGCATTTGTCTATTAATAATGTTCTATGCAATTTATGCAGACAAATTATCTTTGTCATCGACTAGTGCAACAAAAATATATATAAATCTTGAGATTCCTAAGGTTGTTGAAATAATTGACAAGTGCATATTTCTAAAATTTATAATAACAAAAAAGTCTAATAAATAGCATATGCCATCTCACAAAATGTCATTTACTTAATATTTTCTTTAAAAAAATTTTAATGACAGGAATGGTCAAAAACATGATCCTATACAAGAAATACCAAAAATATATGCAAAACAATTTTCATGGGAGGATTTATCTTTAAAGAATATGAAGACAATAGTAGAGATAAAATGCATTGAATGAGATCTATGAAACAAGTTTGTTAATCATTTCAAATTATACCCATCATTTACATAAATAAATAAATAAATAAATACATCATATTATTTACATTAAAAAAATAATAAATATTAATTTCAAAGTTCATTGCAAGATGTGAACTGTTAGGGTATTGCGACAATAGGTAACATTGATACAACAATGGGTTGGTATTACATTTCGTGCATGCTTTGTGAAAGGAATGTCAAACCACAAGTGGGATCATTTTGGTGTGCAAAATGTAAAACAAAAACAATTATTTCTATCCCAAGGTTAAAGGCACTCACAATAACTACATACTCTCCAAATATTTATAATATATTCATCTTGAAAGTTCAAATAGTGTAAAAACACCCTTGAACGTTTAGACCCCCAATTTACAAATTAACCAATTCAAGCTTTATCTCAAATAACTAGTGTGCGGAAAATGAACAAAAGCTATAATATAGAATTGGAAAACTATCTAAGCCAAATTAAAATCACAACCCACAGCAGATAATAAAAGGCAAAGATAAAAGGGAAGGAAGATGTAAACACAAGGACAACACGCGATGTGTTATCGAAGAGGAAACCGAAGCCCTCGGCGTAAAACCTCTCCGCCGCCCTCCAAGCGATAAACAATCCACTAGAAAATGTAGTTGGGATACATGGACAACAATAGACCCTCCAAGCCTAATCTACCCAGTGCACTTAAGCCCTCCAAGCTTCTTGCTCCAACGAGGTTGCGCCGAACCTTTTTCTTTTCTAGCTTCCCGGATTCCGCTACTTGACCATAGCATCAACCAATGTAAATTGATTCCTTCCTAATCGCTTCCTTAACACCAAACAGCCTCTCACAAGAATGAATATGGTGAGAACAAGGTTTTGGTAAAATGCCTCTCAAGGGTTTGATAATGGAGAGGAAGAAAGTTGGGAAATTTGAAGAGATTCTAATGTATAGATTGTAGATGAATCAATCTTGTTTTACTCTAGGGTTTCTCTCTCAAAATTCTCTCTGGAAGCTCTCTTTCATTTGTGGGTATAAAGGGTATTTATATTGGGGTGAGAAGAGAATGTGAAACGTTAGGTTTTTCAAAACAGGGGTGGCTCGCGGCTTGGCCTCGTGACTTGACCGAGTCGCGAGATCCAGCCACGAGATAACCGTATGACCAATTGTCCTATTTTGTCCTGTAGTGCTCCAACTAACATGACTGTTCACCTTCTGGCATGCTTGGCACGTGTGTTGCATCCGGCGGCTTGCAGCCGCGAGTCACCCGCGAGATTAAGCCACGAGTCTCTGTTTTCTTGCACACTCTTGAGCATTCAACACTCTATCTGACTCACTACCCTTACAACAAAGCCACCTAAATACAGGGTTACTAAATGCTGAAATACAAGCAAATTTGGCACGGAATAAAACCAACAAGATGGTTGATTAAATTCAACCTTACACATCTCACTATAACTATTATATATATACAATTGCAAACAACTTCAGATACAGGATTCAAATTGAAGTTTTTGATGCAAATGACAAAACAACTTTTGTGATATTTGATCGAGATACCGAGAAAATTCTAAATAAATTTACAAGAGATCTTACCGAAAAACAAACTAAGGTACAACTTCATTTGAATGAATTCAATTTAAAGGATGGTTTTGAAAATTACATAGTTGCTAAGATTTTTTATGCACTTTCAAATGACAAAAAGGTATGGAAGAAAAGAAAATATATACACAATCCAATATGCTATATTAATTCCTTTTGCTGCACTATTCCAAAATTACCAAAAAATATATATATAAAAACATTTAGAAAAAACTGTCACATCATTGAAATTTAATATGAATACAAATACCTACAAAAAATCTTAGCAACCAAGTCCAAACTTTGTAAGATCCAATCAAGAATCTCCCGGTGCCAATTCATTAGTGACAAATGATGCAACAAAAGGAAAAAGTGATGAAAGCTCAAAAATTGAACAAATATGGACGGACTAAACTTCAAACATTGAAGATGAAGAAACAGATGATGATAACATACCCCTCAACAAGCTTTAAAAGCATCACCATATTGCAATAACAAAGTATTGAAGAAACCAAAAAAAAAAAAAAAAAAGGATTTTGTAATGAAGCTTTTTATTACATCACATAATAAAAATCAATAATGTAGAATGAATTAATATGCTTTTATCAATTTTTATTATACAATATTACTCCAAAGTTGTTTTTAATTATTGCTCATTACTTGAACAAAATAATTATAATAGATATGTATGTGCAATTTATAATTTTTACTTTTTATGATAAACTCATTACTAACAAAGTTTTATAATAAATATGCTATAAAATATGTATAACATTTTCCAAAATATTTTTTACATAAAATATTACAACATTATCTGTGCATCGCACACACCACTTACAAATTTTTTTACAATTGCTAGGGTGGTTAGTTGTAAATGGTAGACAATAAAGTGCTGTCAATTAACTCAAATGAGAATTAACAACTTGACAACTTAACTGTTGTAAAATTTGCTGCGAAAAATACTGTGTATTGCTCTTCATTTTGAGTTGAACCAAGAAAGGAGACTTCGTAAATATATATACAAGCTCCCAAGCAGCCATTCAATTATAAAGGCATAGGGACTCATGAAATGGAAAAAGAGACAGCAGAAAATAATGACTCCCAAGGATAAATGTGGAACTAAAGTTTCTAATTCTATTAGACAATGACTCCCAAAATTTGTAGAAATTATTATTATTTTTTTCCAAAATTCGTGATAATAAGCATAATGACACTATTGAATTCTTATTTTGCCTTTTTATTTTTTTATAATACTAAAATCGGTAGAAATATTATATTGATAAGAAAAGCTATACAAACATATGCCAGGGATCATACATTGCAGGCATTACAGTGGCTTGGGACAACAAATTAACACCATTGCAGAAAAAAGCTCATTACAGGAAAACACAAACACAGGAGCCTAACGGTGTGGAACTCCTTCAGCAAGCTGCTGGTACTCTTCCAAAAGTGAGTTGGAAGTAGAGCCCAGACATTGCGTGCAAATGGGCATCATATTGGCAACAAGAGGCACATGTCGGACTTCTACCTGGACTTTACGCCGTTGTTAGTTGGCTCTAGACTTTAGTTGCCTTTGAATTACCTTATTTTTTGTAAAATAAGTTTTTTTTTTTTGAGAGGTGTAAAATAAGTTTTTTTTTTTTTCTTCTTTGAGAATGGTGTAAAATAAGTTTTTGATTAAGTGATAACATTTTATAGTTTGTTATTTTTTTTTGGCAAAAAAACTATTTTGGTCCTTACATTTTGGTGCAACCGTCAATTTAGTCCCTACATTTTGGTAGCAGTTAATTTAGTCCTTGTTATTTTCAACTTACAATCAATTTGGTCTCTACTGTTAACTCACTAACGAAAAATGCCTACGTGGCTAACGGATTACACAGTTATCACACATGAAGTTGACATGGCTAATTAAATGATAATAATAAATTTTAATAATATTAAAAATGCCAAGTGGACCAATAATAAAATAACAACAAATGAAAATAAACGAATCATCACCTAGCCAGCAATATGAATTGTCTAATAAGCCACTAATACATTTCACCACTTATCTAGATGAATCTCACATTACCCATGTAAACAAAAAATTTTAAATCTTCACCAATAGTTAGATCTAGCCACCGCCGATATACACACCTCCACCTTCACATTCAACCTGAGAGTGCCATGGCCACTTCAACCTCACTATCCATTCCAATCTTCAACTTCAGTCTTCAGCTGTGCCATGGCCGGTTTGGGCATTCTCGATCAGATCTTGAGGTTCATTTAAAGTTTTGTTCATCAAAGGGGTGTTGGGCTTAATGAGATTGATAGAAATTTTTTCTTTTTATTTTTTAATTTGTAAAATAACATTAAATACAAATGGTACCAACAAGAAAAAAAAACCCAAAATTAAATACCAAGTTTCACTTGTTGCTAGTTGATATATCCTAGAATCAAAGTAAAAACAAATTAAAGAAAAAAACAATTACATAATTCAAGACTTTGTTGGTAACGAATGAACCGGTAAAATTGTAAACACTTAAAAATATACTACATTGAGGAAAGAAAAAGGAAAAACTCTCATTTCTACTAAAATAGCCCAGCCAACACCTTCACCAACAAAGTTGACCCACCTTCATACACTTTGGTGATGAATGTGAAGGTGGAGGTTCGCAGATCGATGACTACTAGATCTTATTGGTGATGAAGATTTTGGGATGATTGGTTACATAGAGCATCCCATCCAAAAATGCCATCCTATCCTATTTTATCATCCCAAAAAGCTACTTTATCATTTATACCATATAATTTTACAACACACCCAACATTCCAACTTTTATTTTATCATACAACATATTAAAATAATATATCTACACAATAAAATAATATATCCCAAAACCATATCTATTCTCTCCCATCTTTCTCCTCTCTCTAATTTTTACCTCTATTCCTCTATCTCTTTTCCACTAAAACCACCACCACCTCCACCATACAAAAAGGCCTCCAAAAATAAAAACCACTTGCAGAAACCAAATATCAATCAAACCCATTTCCAAATAACTCTCTCTCTACATCACCTCTCCCCGCCACCACCACCGCCTTCGCCGCCACCAACACACCAAACCCACTTCCACCGTCGACCCAACTGCCACAACAACTCCACCAATCTCCAAAGAAATCTAGGAAATCGTGGCCCACCAAGCGAAAAAACCCAGCCACCACCACACAAACCCACCACGGCACCGACTAGCAACCACCACCATAATCACAGTACCCACCACCATGCCACCACCATTCCAACCACCAAAACCCACACCGACAACCACCAAGAGAAACCCACCACAAGAACCACAGAAAAACCACCACCAAATTTGCCGACAACCATGCCACCACGCTGATCTAAAAACCCATCACTCCGATCTCACCGACAACCACGCCACCACACCAATCTCTCTCTCTCCCTCAACCTCTAGCACAGGCCACAACAGATTAAAAAAATAAAATAAAATAAATGCCACCACCGCGAAACCACCATCAAGCCAAAACCCAAAAGAAGCCAAAACTCCAAACCCTCCATCTATATCAAACCCATACCGAATTCAACCATACCTACTTCTTCCTTTAGGCATCAGTCACAACAAGTAAAAAAAAAAAAAAAAAACATAGAACCCAGAGGAAATTATTATCTGTACATACCATTTAGCTACAGTACCATCATATATTTATGATGGTACTATAGCACTATGGCAAATTTTTTTACAAGTTTACATGTTTAGCATTCTGGCTTCTGAGCTATTTGGGCCTCACATGCTAAATTTACCTTACATTTGGCACATACCATTTTGGATGGGGATGCTCTAACAAATCTTTAAGGTTAAATGGTAAATCTATTTGAGTTAGTGGATTAGAAAACTCATGTGGTTGACTAGGTGATGATGTGTTTCAAATTTTTTTTTGTTTGACGTGGAGTTTTATTTATTTATACTAAAATGCTTACATGGATTTTTTTAATATTTAATTATTTAATTTTATATTATTATTTTAACCACGTGTGCACCAATAATGCAAACCATTTGCCATGTATGCATTTTCCGTTAGTGATTAAATGGTAGGGACCAAATTGGTTGTAAGTTGAAAATAACAGGGACCAAATTGACCGTTACCAAAATGTAGGGACCAAATTGATTGTTACACCAAAATGTAAGGACCAAAATGGTGTTTTTGCCTCTTTTTTTTTTTTTTTTTTTTATTTTTTTTATCAATGAAATCTATAGTCTGACATTGAGTTACCTGATTTACCCATAAAAAGAAAAAAAAAAAAAAAAAAGAAAAAAGAAAAAAAGAGAATGTTATCACTTAACCAAGGACAGTTAAGGTTAAAATAGGGATTTTATTGTATCTACCCTCCTGCTTATCACAAAGTAAAACCGAATGAAGATGTAACACAACTAGATGACATTCCAGCTTAAGAACAAATACTTTAAATTTTAAGAAAAAAAATGTGGAATCCATCAGAAATTTTAGAAAGTTTCAAAGAAGTATTTATTTCAATATGATAAAACCATTTTAAAACAATACATTTTTTAGAACTCATTAGGGCTCCTGACCGCCTTCTCTAAAAGTAAGAATTACAAAAAATTAACCTTGAACTCTTATAAAATAAATAAATAATAATAATTGTCAAGTTGTGATTTTCCGTAGTGATTTTGTTGGCTTTGTTCTGTGCCAAATTTGTTGTAATTTCAAACTTATTTTCCTTGCATTTTGTTGGAGTTTAATGTATTTAGGTTGGGTTAGAGTCGATGAAGAATTGCAAGATCAGTGGAACTCATGATTGACATGCAAGTGGCTCGTGATTGCCATACCCATGAGTTTGCATGTAAAGAGTTCAAAAGTCAGTTAGAGCTGGAGTACTCGCGAGTGTGCCCACTTGTGAGGGACTCACGAATTACACTAATAATTCATTTTCAAGAGATAGTTGTGCCTCCTTTTTCCTCCTCTTTGTGTCCATTTGGAACAGCTTATTTGGCTGAAATTGAAAACTTTTGCCCGAAAGTGTAGAAAAAAGGTTAAAAAGTAAGCTAAATAGTATAGTAGGACCCATAAATAGTATCAAAAAGTGCAGTGAGACTTATGAATAGTAGCAAAAATAAGCTAAAAGTGGAGATAAGCTAAAAAATTCAGCTCATCCCAAATGCACACTTTATATACTCTCATTTCCCATAAAATTGTAAGGAGAGTTCATAAGAGAAAACCCTAGAAACACCATTGGAGAGTTAGTGAATTTGAGTTTACAAATTCCTACCCAATTCCCTTAGTTTTTCTCTACTCTCTTACCTCTCCCATTGACTTACCTTGAGAGGAGATTTAACCAAACACAATCTACTCATCATTTGAGTGTTGAGAGTGTCTTAGTCTATTTGTAAGCATTGAAGCTTAGCCAAATTCAACTAGTAAGGGTTGGCAATGCAACTGAGCAATGTTGCGAGATCCAGAAAGCTAGAGAAGAAAAAATTTCGAGAAGTCCATTGGTAGCTGAAGATTGGAGGACTTAAGTGCAATGGGTAGATTAGCCTTGGAGGGTCTTCTTGTTATTTTTGTACTCTTAACTCATTCTCTTAGTGGATCATTTCAGCTTGTCGGACTACAGAGAGGTTTTTCCATCAAGTTCTCCTGTTTTCCTCTTTGATAACACATACGGTATCTTTGGTTTGCATCCTCTTCACTTACAACCTTTTACCTATTTGCATTTGAAAGTTCAAATAAGTGTATAAACACCCTTGAACGTTTAAACACTCAATTTACAAATAAACCAATTCAAGTTTTATGTCAAACAACTAGTGTACGAAAAATGAACATAAGCTATAATATAGAATTGGATAAACTATCTAAGCCAAATTAAAATCACAACCCACAGCAGATAATAAAAGGCAAAGATAAAAGGGAAGGAAGATGCAAACACAAAGACAACACACGATGTGTTATCGAAGAGGAAACCGAAGCCCTCGGCGTAAAACCACTCCACCGCCCTCCAAGCGGTAAACAATCCACTAGAAAATGTAGTTGGGATACATGGACAGCAATAGACCCTCCAAGCCTAATCTACCTAGTGCACCTAAGCCCTCCAAACTTCTTGCTCCAACGAGGTTGTGCCGAACCTTTTTATTTTCTAGCTTCCCGGATTCTGCTACTAGACCGTAGCATCAACCAATGTAGATTGGTTCCTTCCTAATCGCTTCCCCAAAGAAAAACCAAACATCCCTCTCACGTTGATGAATATGGTGAGAACAAGGTTTTGGTAAAATGCCTCTCAAGGATTTGACAATGGAGAGGAAGAGAGTTGAGGAATTTGAAAAGACTCTAATGTATAGATTGTTGGTGAATCAATCTTGTTTTTCTTTAGGGTTTCTCTCTCAAAATTCTCTCTGGAAGCTCTCTTACATTTGTGGGTAAAAGGGGTATTTATACTGGAGTGAGAAAGGAACGTGAAACGTCGGGTTTTACAAAACAGGAATACACCAAAAACAAGAATAAGTTATGAGTTAGAAACAAGAATACACCAAAATCCACAGTGTATCAAACCCATATAAACACTTAAAAACATAAACCTATAAGTTTAAAGGATAAGACTTAAAACAAAAGTATGTCAAAAGTATGTGTGTACTCCCCTTATCACTATGCACACTTCCCTTTGAACTTTCTCCCCCTTACTGAATGCTCTCCCCCTTTTTGGCACAAATAGCTAAAGGCTGTCGTCCAACTTCTGTTAAATAGCGTCTAGTTGATTCTCCATAGTCTCGAGACGCATTTGAACATGGTTGTTTGTGGAGTAGAGAAGTGTCACAATCTCATCAATGCGTTTTTGAATATGTTCAAGTAAACTACCCACTCTATCAGCATGAGGATCGATCCGTGCTTATGAATGCTAGCTTGTGGAACTTCAGGAATAGGATGCGAAGTAGGTGTGGTATGTGCAAGTGTCTCTGACTCAAGGGTAGATGGAGTAACCGGAGAGATGTGTGCACTCATTGGAGTTTTAGAGGAGTGACTTCTGCTAGCTTGAAGAGAGAACATGGAAATAGAGGCCGACGGGTCAACATTTTTCCATCTGTGGGAGGAACAATGCCTTCACAAAGAATGAGCTTCATGATGAGACTGCAAAATGAAATAATTCCTCGAGCTGCAGTTCGAGCTGCGGTCTTCCTCATGGTGTGAAAGATGTGAGCACAGATATCAATGAGGGCTCCTGTAATAAGATCACAAAGGAATTGAGCTCTCCCAAGATTTATGAATGTAGTGTTGGACGGTGGGTAGAGATTAGAGAACATGATCAACTTCGGTGTGGTCAACTCTGGTGCAAACTTTGCAAAGGTCTTTGATGGATGTGCTTGCAATGGATACTTCATGATCAGATCCTAGGATATGTAGAATGTCTTGAATCTCCGGAGTTGGATCATCGTACGGAGTTAGATCCACATCCCGAGGTCTAGTGATGCCGAGAAAATCAGCGATGGATTTTGGGGAAACGCCAAATTCCTTTCCTCTGACCCGGAAAATAAGTTCAACTCCAAGATCACTTGCATTGGAGAAGCAGTCCTTAACCAGTTCATCCATTGGATCGACAAAGTTCCCAAACAAGTTTGCCCAATCTCGTGGCTTAAAGATTTGAGGGATAAAAGTGGTCCCTAAGGTGTTAAACTCCACCACCCGTTCCACTATAGGAGTTGACTTGTCAAAGATGTTTGAGTAGATGTGTGAGGTAAGCGGGGTTCTAAACCTCTCCTCATTGGAGTCTTAAGATGCCTGTGATGAGAGTCGAGTCCTTTAGCAATCGGTGTTGCTGGATCGTCAACAACAATGTCTTTACCCTTGGAAGATCTACGAGACATCTGCAAGAGAATAGGCCCACAACAAAGAACCAACAACAGTACCACACAAGATAAATATCAACATGATTCGATGCAAATAAAAGTGAAAACCAGAGATTTTAATACATAAATACAAACTTAAGACAGTTCAGACCCAAACAAACTTCCAACAATACTAAGGTGCACAATATGACAGGTGCAACAAAAAGGTGATAGTGCAAAAGAGCATAGATAGACACAAATTCAAACATAACTGTCAATGAGACAGTTTGCCATGACCATGATTTGCATACAAAGACAGCATTCGAACATTAAGAACGGATATCATAAAACAGACCACATAAGATAGGAACATGGATAAAATTTCAAAATGAAGAATCAGAACATCCAAAATAGAACACATGGCAGTGAGACACAACATTTAGAAAACGAAGTTGTTTTAAAGGAATATTTTTAAGATGCCATCACACACGATATGTTATCATGAAAACACAAGAAACCAAAACCGCAAGCCAACTTCAACACACAAACAAGTGAAAGGAGCAAGTCACATAAATACCAAACCCATTTAACAACTGATTTTGAGAATCAACAACAGGCAAATATTAGAACAATGAAAAAGCACATTGTGACCAATCAACATGAAAATGGATGAAATCAACAACAAACATAACAAGCCATACCCATCACACAAAGAGAGGAATATTTTGAACACAGTATCTATCCAAATGGCAAGAAAAGCATCCATGAAACAGGAAAAATGAGATGAAGAAAACAAGACCCATTCCTTTTCTTGATGATTTGGATAAGAAATGAAGCACCAATGAAGTTTGAAAATGGGTACACGGAGTGTTTGGGAAGGAGACAGTTGAGAAAGAAGATGAACAGTCACAAAAGTTTGAGGGAAAACTGAAAAAGATTTAAAAACTGCCCTTATTTTTGCCAAACACGCGTTTTTCGCGACTTAAGTGAGTCGCCACCAAGTCGCCAGTTCAAGCCGCCAAAACACTCAAAGACAAAAATCTAAGTGTTTTTCGTGACCGGAAGGTCTACCCGCGAGACGATCGCGAAAATCTCTGAGTAACCCTCGCGATTGGACCTTCCACTCGCGAACAAGTTGCCAAAACTGACCTGCGAGCACGCGATCGACGCCGCAACTTGACTAACCCGCGATCGAGTCGCCAAAATAGGGCAAAACTGAATTTTTGAAATTTTCAAATTTTGGGAACAAAATACTTTCCAAAAACACCTAAAACACTCAAAAAAAATTTTGTGCTTAAATTAACAAAGATTGAGCATGTGAAAACACATTTCATCAAGTACAATCACACAAATGATTATGGAATTTATTAAACATAAAGTTGTGTGTTGTGTGTGGATATCAACAATGAGATAGTCCTTAGTCTAATGTGAAGCTTCAATGATCAATTCAACCAAGGCATACACAATTAGCACTAGATCATGTGAACTATCTCAATTATAGAAATATGTATATATGACCTCCCACAAAACTTGATAACATATCTTGGAGCTTTACATTTGACTCCACTATCAATCATAACATTTGATCTTTTTGATCCTTTTTGAGACAATCATCTCTCATTGTGAGAGTGATATTAGATTTTTCACCTTGATGAGATAGCCTTTGGCTTTTTGAATAAACATTCACTTGAATTTTAGGTCGCTTACCTTTTTTCCTAGTCAAATACTAGAATGTGTGACAGGCTTTTGCAGCTCAATATCTCTTTTCATTTGGAGATTTACATTTGGTGAGCTCTTTTTAGCAAGAAAATAAAGAGTGGGAAGATATATAGACACAAGTCTATGCATGTCTCAAGATCATCATAACCATTCACTAATCATTCATGACAAGTTTAAAGATTTATTTACAACAATCACATAGATTTCAAGATTTCTCCCACAGTGATATGAGTGCAATGAAACAAGCTATGCTCGAAAATGCACAAAGCCATTAGCACAAAGGTACAAGATAAAACAAGTTTTTAGACAAAAACTCAACAATGTCAATCAAACTTTTTGATTTTCTGATTTTTATGTAATTTTTGGATTTTTGACACAAGAAGAAAAGGATTGATCAAAAACAAAAACAAAAACCAAAAATATGCACAAACAGACAAACACACAACCATTAACATAAGCAACAAGAAATCAATCAACCATTGTCACAAAGCATAGGAAGTACTAATGCATGGACATGTTGTAATGCTTATGCATGAGTACCCTTTTTCACCAACACGTCACTTGCGTTTGGGGTGATTTCCTTATAGGATTGGGTACAGGAGTTAGGGCTTTCAAACCTTCGTGAGAAGCTTTCTAAGCAGTTGGTGAATGCACCAATCATCTTCATCACGTTCATCATTCCGGGATCACCATTTTGATCTCTTGATTGTTCACCCGCCCAATTTCTTCTATCATTTCTAGGTCCTCGTGACCTTTGAGGAGTTGCACTATTCTTTGCTCTCAGCTTTTGGAAATTTGGTCGAGTATGCCCTTGAAGTCTGCAATGATGACACACATAAGTTGATCTAGGACCTTTTTGTGGTCGTGGACGAGACTTGGCACGAGATTCAAACCTGCCCAAAGATTGATTATGGAAATTCAACAACCGTTCATTCCCCACATTTCTCTTCTCCTCTATCTTGGGCTTCTCGTGATGGGACCAACATCAGGTGATTCTTTGGCTTTTATAAACTTCACTTCTTTAGTGACATTTCCGGATGAGCTACTTTCTCTGGTATATCCCAACCCGAATTTGTCTGAAAAGCACTTTTGCGATGAAATAACATCATCTAGTTTCTTGGTGGTGACCCTCTCAATTTTGGCATTTACTTACACAACCTCTTACTCAAGAAATCTCACTTTTGTGTAAGCTTCTAACAGCTCACCATTCGGTGTTTCTATCTCACATTTGGCCTTCCTATATCGAATTAGGAGACTTTTATAATCCTCTTCTGCCTTCTTCATTTTTCTCACAGCTGCCTTGGCCACCCTTGTGTACTCACCCGACTTCTCCAGGAGTGAGTTATAATTCTCTTAAAGGTTGGCTGTGCTTTCATCTTCTTCAAAGATCTCGATTCTTCAACAATTCCCATTGATTCTTCATCACTATGTTCTCCAAGGTCTCGTACAAGCAGATTCAACTCGTCTAAAGACTCAACATGAGCAATAGTCATAAAAGCTAAGTATTTCCCCTCTTCATCACAACTTTCTTCAGATTCTGAGTCGGATGAATCCGAGTCACTCAATGTCGTGGCATACACTTTGCCTTTTGATTTCAAATAATTCGGACATTCTTTCTTAATGTGTCCATGCCCGTTACATTCGAAACAAGTGACACCTTGTGTAGGTTGGGATTCTTTTCCATCTTTCTTTTTGAATTCCCTTTTCTCCCTTCCAGAACTTTGGAATTTTCCTTTATCACCAAATTTGCCACTATTTTTGAATTTCAAGAATTTTCTGAAATTTTTTACAAGGTAAGCAACATCTTTGTCAACCACATCTTCTCCCGATGAGTCATGATCCTCCACATTCTCATTAATGGTCTTAAGAGCAAGAGATTTACTCTTTCGTTGATTGGGCAGCGACATCTCATAGGTCCGAAGAGAACCAACCAGCTCCTGGACTTTGATGTCATCAAGGTCCTTGCTCTCTTCAATCGTTGTCACTTTAGCACGAAAACTTTCCGGCAATGAATGAAGGATCTTCCTTACAATTTTAGAATCCTCCGTTTTCTCTCCCAAATTGAACTTGCTTACAATCACCTCATTCAGCTTGCTATAGAAAGAGTCAAAGGACTCATCCTCACTCATTTTTAACTCCTCAAACCGAGTGGTTAGCATCTGTGACTTGGTGTCTTTTACCTTCTTCGTGCCTTCGTACGTGGTCTTCAATATCTCCCATGCTTCTTTAGCAACGGTAATGTGAGAGATCCTGTGAAATTCATCCGGAGACACACCACAAAAAATAGCATTGAGTGCTTTACTATTAGCATTAGATGTAACAAGTGCTGCCTTATCCCATGTGGATTTGGCTTCCTCGTGCCTGGTCCAACCTATCTCAACAGCATCCCAAACAGATTCATCAATAGAACACAGAAAAGCTCTCATGCGAACCTTCCAAAAAGCATAATTATTACCATCAAAATATAGAGATGCATTTAGAGATTGAGACCGATCCATCTCAAAAGGGAGTCAAGGATCACACAATGGTAATGAAACCACTAGAGGTGTACCCGCTCCGATACCAATTGAAAGTTCAAATAAGTGTATAAACACCCTTGAACGTTTAGACCCCCAATTTACAAATAAACCAATTCAAGCTTTATGTCAAACAACTAGTGTGCGAAAAATGAACATAAGCTATAATATAGAATTGGATAAACTATCTAAGCCAAATTAAAATCACAACCCAAAGCAGATAATAAAAGGCAAAGATAAAAGGGAAGGAAGATGCAAACACAAAGACAACACGCGATGTGTTATCGAAGAGGAAACCGAAGCCCTCGGCGAAAAACCTCTCCGCCGCCCTCCAAGCGGTAAACAATCCACTAGAAAATGTAGTTGGGATACATGGACAGCAATAGACCCTCCAAGCCTAATCTACCCAGTGCACCTAAGCCCTCCAAACTTCTTGCTCCAACGAGGTTTCGCCGAACCTTTTTCTTTTCTAGCTTCCCGAATTCCACTACTAGACCGTAGCATCAACCAATGTAGATTGGTTTCTTCCTAATTGTTTCCAAGCAAACCAAACAGCCTTCTCACAGTGATGAATATGGTGAGAACAAGGTTTTGGTAAAATGCCTCTCAAGGATTTGACAATGGAGAGGAAGAGAGTTAAGGAATTTGAAAAGACTCTAATGTATAGATTGTTGGTGAATCAATCTTGTTTTTCTTTAGGGTTTCTCTCTCAAAATTCTCTCCGGAATCTCTCTTACATTTGTGGGTATTTATACTGGAGTGAGAGAGGAATATGAAATGTCGGGTTTTACAAAACAGGGGTGGCTCGCGGCTTGGCCTCGCGACTTGACTGAGTTGCGAGATCCAGTCTCGAGATAACCGTATGCCCAGTTGTCCTGTTTTGTCCTGTAGTGCTCCAGCTAGCATGATTATTCACCTTCTCGCACGCTTGGCACGTGTGCTGCGTTTGGCGGCTTGAAGCCGCGAGTCACCCGCGAGAGTAAGCCGCGAGTCTCTGTTTTCTTGCACACTCTTGAGCAATCAACACTCTATCTCACTCACTACCCTTACATCAAACCCACCTAAATACGGGGTTACTAAATGTTGAAATACAAGCAAATTTGGCACGGAATAAAGCCAATAAAATGATTGATTAAATTCAACCTTACAGCATCATTCAATTATGTTTATCCATGCAATTGTTGAGTGATTTAGTTAATTAATTGGCTAATTACATAGATTCTACTTTAATTTTGTTTAGCCTAAAATTAATTGAGCCGTAACTAAAATTGCGAGGGCTAAACTTCGAGCAGGTTTAGTAGACTGTAATAGTGATTACATAGGAATTGAAATAGGTATGAATACAAGATGTTGTAATGGAATATTGTTATTCATTTGTTTGGTGACCACATAGGAATACAACATGGCATTTCATCCCAAACCTAACATACATCTATCATGGCAATCAACCAACCCTAGCATTCATCTTGATAGGGCAAAAATGTATTGACCCCTTTGCGAATTAATTAATTACCCAAGTTAATTAATTAGTCAAATTACATGCAATGGTGTGGTAGCACAAACAAATCACCAAATAACTAAATACAGTGGAAATTAAATTTGACACAAGTGATTTGTTTACAAATCACCAAATAACTAGAGAGATGGTTCCCTTCCCTTTTATTTGTGACATTTCCACATTTCTTAGACTCGAAGACCTTAAAGAGAGAACAGTCTCTAGTCATGTGTCTCGAGCATCCACTATCAAGGTACCACAAACATGTGTCCATTACTTTAAACGCAGACTTTATTATAAAGCATACTTCATGCTTGCTTGATAACTCAGTAGGAATGGTTTTCTCTCTCAACTGCCATTTATGAACAAAACCTTTGATTTTCACCCTTCTTAGATAACTCTTTTGCAAATTTTCATTTTGAGACAGTCTAGTTTCCTCTTTGTCACACAAAGACCTTTTTCAACAATCATCAAGATAGCTTTCAAATAACTTTTAGACTTATATTTCCTGAAACACTCAATCAAATGGAGATTAGAAAAGCAAGATGTATTTGGAACAAAAAATCTTTTTATGCCGCTTGTAGCCATGACAATATGGGTCAATTGATCACATAGTAAAGATTAAACCTAATCAGAGTGTGCCTGCTCCGATACCACTTGATAGGGTAAAAATGTATTGACCCCTTTGCTAATTAATTAATTAGTCAAATTACATGCAATGGCGTGGTAGCACAAACAAATCACCAAATAACTAAATGCAGCGAAAATTAAATTTGACACAGGTGATTTGTTTACGAATGGGGAAAATCACTAAGGCAAAACCCCACCAGGTGATTTTAAGGTCACCACTCCCGAGAATCTACTATTATCAATCACAAGTGGTTACAAGTATAAGGAATCTTACCAAACCCTTTGGCCTATCCTCAAGTACCAACCTACAGTTGAACCCTTACCCCAATACCCAACTGGACTTGTATTGTAGCGGCAATCTCTCCGTTCAATGCACGAATCCCGAGACATGACTAACCAATGATGCATGGATCCCAAGACATGACTAACTCACCAACTTGAAGAAGATGTTGGCTGCAAAGTTCTTCAGTTCATCAACAATGAAGATCGGGAAGCTCATTGGTCACAAAACCCTTGGCATAAAGACGCAGTAGCTTCTATAGAGAGAAAAATGAACTTGGCCACTTTCTGCATCTGGTCACACAATGCATGCACGATGACCTTTAAAATAATCCTTATATATGTCTAGGGTTGTGAGAAAAGAAACCCTACACAAATACATAGGAATATGCGTGTGATCAAATCTAAAAAGTTTGATTTTGTAATTCTTGACAGATACTGCTTGTGTCGAGAATTGGGCTATCAACCTCTCAAAGATATGGAAATGGAGAGGTCGGAGTTGAGGAAAAACCACAATGGATTATGTAGAGAATTGTGGGTATAACAATCTCTAACTCTCAAGGGTTGTGGCTAGGGTTTTCTCTCGGAAGCACTCCTCAAAATCTGTGGGTAGTGTGGGTATATATAGTGTAGGTACAGATAGTGTGTATCAGATATGACAGATTGGCAAAATAGAATGTTTCGCGAGTATCTCGCGGGAAGACCTTACCCGTGAGACACTCGCGAAATCCAGCTGTCACCAACCTGTCTTAACTCTTCGTATTCTAGTCATGTACAGGGCACATGCTTCACTTCGTGGGAAGCCCGCTCGCGAGCTACCCATGAAAACTTCTTTAGTCTTCAATAGCTTTGAGTCTTCACACACTCTCTCTCTCACACAATCCTTACAAGAAATCCCACATGAAATATAGGGTACAAAAGATTGAACAAAATTACAATCAAACTTGGCACAAAATTAAAGCCAACATAAAATAGTTGCAAATTACAACTTTACAATGTTCATCACCAAAAATCCATGTTCATATAAATGATGACTTACCTTACTTACCTTACTATTTCATAACACCTATGACATCAATGCATGAACATGTGAATGCATGTTCATGGTATCAAAGCAAGAAATAAAGAGGAAACCCTAATCTAGCATGTTAAAGGCAAATAAGTAATTAAACAGAGGAACAGACACTTAAAAACATACAAAAATGTCAAAACAGATGCATATTATATAAAAGAAACAAAGAAACAGAAGCAGAAATACTCAGATTTAGGGTTCCTAGGCATAAGTATGCGTGTGCATACATAGGCTTGCGTACGCAGGCCAATTGTATGCGTACGCATACTTCAAGCTTGTGTACGCATGCGTAAGTGTACGCACGCAGAAGCATGCATTTGTAGACACGCTTAGAAGAACACAGAAACGAAGAAAATAAAGAAGAACTTAAATCTAACAACCTAATATGCATAAATCATAAAGCAAAGAAAACCTAGGCTAAATAGACATGTTATAATATAAAGAAACAACATAAACAAGAAAAAAAGCAAGATTAAAGCAAGAAAAGGTAAAAAAATGAAAAAGAAAAGCTTAAAACTTAATACCTTAAAAAATAAGCTTTTTGAGCTTGATTTTGACCGTTCCCCTCGATCAATCTATTCACAATCAATTATTAAAGTGATTAGTAATCTTAAACTCAAAATACCAAGAACAGAAAAAGTCTCAATCAAATAAATTGACTTGAGGATGTTTTTGTGAAAAAATTCCTCTTTGATTCATTATTGCTAGTGAATCTTAGGTTTTCCCTTGGGATTTTCTATGTGTTTTGAAAAGGTGTCATGTAAGGCTTTATATAGTGAGAAAATATGGTTTGGAACAGCCCCTAGACAATGTGGGATTGTTCCAAACCTCAACATTAATGCAAAACTTTCTGTCATTAAACGCCATTAACAATCACATCGTTTCAGGCATTAATGCTTAAGCAATTATACCCGATGACGTTTGTACATGGACACGTGGCATGTAGGGGTGCTTCTAGTCGTTTTGGCATCTCTTCATTTCCCGCATTTCGTGACGGACATTACTCTTCATAAATGTCGTGTCTCTTCACTTAACTACAATTAGTGATTTAAAAAGGAAAGACTTCTTCTTTATTCTTCATTCCTTCAGTATCTTCATATCTTTCTCAGAGAAAACCTTAACCCGAAACAAAAATGTCAAACTTCTCTTTTGCTAGTTCTAACTCTCTAAAGCATGACTCAAGTTCCTCTAAGGATGCTTTGGGCTCCCCAAGCACCAACATTCCCTTACCACCACCAAGTCCTGTACTCCCTTCTCTCCCTTTTCCGATATTCCCTTTGCTTCCTCAAGTCTTCATTCCGGAGGAGGTTCATCCTTGGGACTAGAGTGAGGATGAAGGGGAAGATTCTAAAGAGCTTGACCACAGTGAAGAAGAATTTGAGGAGGTAGAGTTCAATGCCTTCATGGTGTCTCTCTTTAGGAGCAGGAGAAGGCACATGCCTTCTTAATTAGGTTCTGAGTCCAGCACCTCGGGCCCCTCGGACTCGGAGAAGTCGGACTCCTCTGATGATTCCGATTCAGGAGATGATGAAGTGAGGAGGAAGGAGAAGAGGAGGACGAAAAGGATGAGAAGGAGATGGAGTATCGGGCTCTAGATTATCCTCAAGAGGATTAAGGGATGACTCAGATGCATATGGGCCTCGATCTCCATGTTCTACTCACCATCAATCCTGCAGCTTTCTCTTTTTATTTTTATTTTATATGTAAGCCATGTTATTGGCCTAGGTTGTAGGATGTTTATTTTTCTTTAAAAACAATTAATATTTTGTTTTGTTTGTATTTGTGTTTTTATATAGGGAAGGGGTGATAGGCCACAAGGGCCAAATCATGTAAATCCCCCTTTCCCATTTTGTAATATTTAAACATAAAAACATATATATAGAAAAGTATTTTGTTTCCATTATGTGTTATAAACCATATGTTTATATTTATGTTATGCCTTATGTTTTTTTTTTTAAGCAATATCCCTGCACAAAGGCATAAAATGTAAACATGTTAGTTAAACAAAATGAAACAAAGTGAAACTAAACCTATTGTGGACACAACGGAGGAGTCGCCACCTAGTTTTAGAATGGCCTAGGAACCATGAATATAGCTTCCTTTTGTGGAAGGACCATTGATCTTACTACCAGATATATGGGTTTAGAATTTAGGTAAGTTCTTGCGAATGTGTTAGGCACCCAAGACCGCCAACCCTAAAGTTGGCCTCCCATCATTGTGTCTTACATCTTAAACTTGATAAAATTATGTCCAACACTAATGTCCTAAACTCATATAGACACTAGCATACATTTAAGCATACAACATGGCATCATCATCCCAAAACACATACATATCTATCCATAAAGCATAAACAACCAAACCACACATATACAACCTTAGCATTCATCTAACATGTGAAAACTCTATCATGTCATATAAAAGACAACAACTTAATCATGGTAGCAAGTACATCATTTATCAATTAAACACAAAACACAACACAACAGTACATGTACATGTTCATCAAACAAAACATAACAACACATATGCTTGTTCATGTGAATGTATGACTTACCTTTTCTCACCTTGCAGCAACTTAACACCTATGGCATCGTGCATGGGTATGTGAATGCATGTTCATGGTATCAAACTAAGAAACAAGAGATGAAACCCTAATCTAGCATATCAAAGGTAAATAACAATAAAACATGTGAAACAGAGGCATCAGGTACACATATACATAAAAAGAAACTTAAACAGGAACATGTGAGATAAGAAGATAAAATGAGACAAAAGCAGAAGACTAAACTAGGGTTTCTAGGTAGCGGCCTACGTACACATACCGAAGGCTGCCTACATAGGCCAAGTGCCTATGTATGCAAAAGGAGGCCCATGTACACATGCATAAGGCATGTGTGCGCAGCTCTACTCGAAACCCTAACCTAGAAACAAAGAAAGCAGAGAAACAAAGCACAAATAAAAACCCTAATTTTAACAACCAAACATGCTCAAGATATAAAGAAAACTATAAAACTAACCTAAACAAACATATATAAGCATAAATAAAGCAAACAAACAAGATTAAAACTGAAAAGAAGGATAGGAAAAAAAAAGGAATGAAAAGAAAGAGTTAGACTCAATACCTCAAATGAGAAGCTTTATAAGCTGATTTTGACCGTTTCCTTTAGTCAAACCTATCACAATTCAATAAAAATGTGATTTAGCAATGTTAAACTAAAAGGATTGGGGTCAGAAAAAGTCTTAATCAAACAAAATTGACTTGAGGGTATTTTGTGAAAAACTCCCTTTTAATTCACTAATTTCTAGTGAATCTTGTATTTTTTCCGTGGGATTTCTCTGTCTTTTGAAAATATACCATGTAAGGCTTTAGATAGTGGAAAAAATGGAGTTTGGAATGGCTCCCAGTCGATGTGGGATTCATTCCAAACCTCAGCCATTATTGCAGAAAACTTGCCTTTTTTATGTCTCTGAAATCCTAGTTGCATACACTGCACAGACGCATACTTTGGCCCACATACGCAGGTTGCTGCCCATGTATGTGGGCCGAGGGCCACTTTGGTCATTTTATTTTCAAAAATAGATTTTTTCTCATTTAAAAGGTTATATTTTCCATTTTAACACTCCTCAAGTCAATTTGATATCTAATTGGGCTCTAAATTAGCCTTGGGCCTTAGAGTTTGGGCATTATTGGGGAACAGGGGCCCGAGTCGTAAGGGGTACAAGATGCGGTGTCTACACCTATTGGTGAGGAGTCGCACCTTTCCACACTATCTATGAAGGCAGTTTTCTTGATTTTCTCCCCATTAATTGCTTCCTTGTTAGAGATTCATTCTTCCCCCTTGTCGACACGTGTCAATTTTGAAAAGACACCTCATTTTTTGAATGATCTCTTTTTAGAGGGAAAAGAATAACTACCTAGAGTATAAAAGGAAAAGAAATATTTTCTTTCCTCATTTGTCTCATCTTTTCCTTATCTTCTTCTTCTTCTTCAACCCGAAACTTAGAATCCTTTCCAAACATAAAACCATGGGTGTCAAACATGGTCTAAGATCGAGTTCTTCAAAATTTTCAGAACCCTCATCTTCAAAAATCAATAGGCCGCTGCTAGGGGGAGATGAAAATCCTTCCACAAAAGTGCAATGGATTATTCCTCATTTCGTTGAAGATTATCTGTTTGACAAAAGTCTCGATTGGGATTCAGTCCCTTGTTCTCAAGATCCTCCTCGCACAACATGTGGAGAGCCTAATGATCTCCTGACAGTGGACCTAAATTTAAAGCACATTCCTAGACTTGGCACTCATAGAGGAGATTTTGCTCCTACTATAGATGTGGTCTTCAAATCTCATGCTTCTATTTCCAGAGGTTGGAGGAATTGGTGTCGAAGGGTGTTGGCTTTTCCTCCCTTCACTAACATTCCGCAAAGGGTGCATCTTGTACACACAGTACTTGTGTTTTCTATCTTGGATATCAGTAAGGATAGGGAAAGTCTCCTCTCTCTCTTCTATCGGTGGAATTCCACTACTCACACCTTCTTCACAAGGTGTCAAGAAGTCTCTCCCTCTCTAGAGGATGTCTATGAGATATTGAGACTTCCCCTGTTTGGAGATGGTGAAGTGGTCAAAATTTCTTGGCCTCTTGATGAAGCTAAAGCTATGAAATTCCTTGAAGATGTAGTAAAGAAGACCTTGAAGAAGCCAATCTTGAAGGTAGCAAGAAAAGGGAAAGCCCTCAATGAGGAAGTACCAAAGGACACCACTGTTGGTGGGGACAAAGGCTCCAAAGCCAACTTTTGGGGGTAGATCAGGTACTTTTAGAGGGAATTTGTTCTTGGTGTGGATGAAGAAGCCAATGCATATTCTCTAAAAGAGGACACTGACTTTGTTGCAAGGGAAGGTAACTCAAGCCCTTATGAACTTGAAACTTTTATTGCATTCCTATTATCTCGCCATCTGTTTGAGGGATATCCTCATAAGAAAATTTTAAGTAGGCATTTCCCTTTAGCTATTAAATTAGCCAAAGGACATTCCTTTCTCCTTACTCCCTACTTTTTAGGAACTCTGTACTCTCATTTAGATCACTTCACTATTGACTTGCAACGCTCATGGGATAGATTTCAAGTAGAAACCTTTGTACCCATTGCATTTTTACAAATATGGTTGTGGGAACATTTTAGGAACTATGCCCCTGTCCCTAAAGTTTTAAACTCTTATAAAACCAATCTGCCATTACCCCAAGGACTGCCATGCTCTTGGCATTGGAATAAAGTGGTGGTGTCTTTAAACAGCTTTCTTATCAAAGTGTTGGATGACCCTACTAATTGGACAGCCTGACCCTATTTTGCCTTAGGGTGTGGGCTTCCTCCACTGTTCACTTCTTTAGAGAGTGTCCTTGTTTCTCGTTATAGGGATACTCCTTTGTCCGAAGAAGAGCTTTCTTTTATTGTCTGTGCCTTTCCATCTCATCTTCAGGCACGTTTTCAAGAAGAATATGAAACCCAAGTTTAGAATCCCCATAGGTTTGCCCACCAATTTGGTTTTGACCAAGGTGTATTAGGACACCTTTCTGCTTTAGCCTTGCTTGTTGTAGTGGCATCCTTAGGCTTTAAAAGGGAAAATCTCATCAAGATATTGGTATCGGGTTCCAAAATTCTTTTTACTTCCCCATCCAAAGCTGGACTACCTTCACTCAAGTTCAAGTTATGGTGGTCCGATATTAGGGAACGTGTTAGGAATTTTGGAGAGAATAGGGCCCAAAGGGTAGATGTCCCACCTATTTTCCAGGGGGATTTGACTTTGAAACTCCCTACCAAAGCCAAACTTTCAAGCACCAAGAGGAAGAAAAATGTGAAAGTTTCTTCTACAAAGAAACCTAAGGTACGCATTTTCCTTTCCGTGATGACTTTGTTCTTGTAATGTCTTGTCTTAATCAAAGGCGCAGGTAACTTCTTTTTCCCTTTTTCCCTTTTAACCTTTAACAGATTATAGATTACAGAATTTGTTCCTCGGACCCAAACCAAAACAAAAGTCATTCCTTCAACACAAAAGGCCTCTGTGCAAGAAGTGACTTCTGATGAGGAAACAGGATCCAATGCTAAAAGGGGGAATTCGAATCGGGTGTATGCCAAAAATCCTCAGGAGAAAGAAGACTTTATAGAAGCTACTTCCAAGGACCAAGAGAGTAAAAGCACCAAGACAGACTCTAATCCATTGCCCTCATTGCTTTCTCCCGATTTGAGAGCAATGTGTTCTCAGTTGCTCTCAAAATATCCCGAGATTATGAAGGATATTGACAAGTAGACACTGTCTCTTAGGGTCTTTCTTTTGGGGCAAATTAGGCTTGTAGTGTCCTAATTGCAGTCAAAATGTAAAGAAGATTGTCCGACTCTTCCCTTTGATGACTTCCTTTCCACATTGAGTGAGGCCCAGGGCTTAAGTTTCAATGTTGCTGGGCCGAAAGAGCCGTGTCATTGCATTAAGGGACTTAAAGAAGGCAGGACCCTCTATTCATGCTTCCTTGTCTTCACTCCATGAGTTAAGAGCTAAGGAATGCTCTTGTATCAATAAAGCGAAGGAGACAGAGCCAGCTTTAGAGGTACATAGCACTTCAATCACTTAGCTCTAGGAATCTATTAATAGACTTCAAGTGAATTTAACATTCAAGCAAGAAGCTAGTTACGCCCTTCAGGCTCAATTTGAAGGTGTCATAGTAGAACAAAGTTCTTTGAGGAAAGAAATTGAAAAGTTGGAAGGCGAGCTAGGAGCTTTGAGCCAGCTAGACTTCTCCCTTGAAAACATTAGTTCTTTCACAAACATTATTTAGTTTTCAAGTTGTAATATTTTATGGTCATAAAGGACCACGTGATTGTATTATAAACTCTACTATGCTTTATTCAATTAGGATATTGAACTTTGCATGCATATCATGAACAGTAGAATATGAGGTAACAAAAAGAAATGCTTCATTTATAATGATATAGATATTGTAGGAACATAACATTAGTTTGATATCATGGAAAACAAAAAAATATTTTTACAAGACTAAGCATGGTCTTTCTTAGGGTGAGCTTTGCTAATGGGGCTATACGCCTTTGTACTTGCTTGATCTTTCAACCAATAATGTCCAGTTTGATGTGCTTCTTCCACTATGTAAGGTCCTTCCCACTTTGGAAAAAACTTATGCTTGATAGCTCTAGCCACTCCTCGTACATGAGGAGTAGTTTTCCAAACAAGTTCCCCCACTTGAAACCTTCTTTCTTTAACTTGGACTTCATGCCTAGCCTTATGTTAGCCTAGTAAAAGCGGTTATGAAAGGCAGCATTATGGCACTTTTCTTCAACAGTTTCCAAAGCGACTTCTCTGGGTACTCCTAAAATCTTTGCTAGCTTCACTGTTGGCCTTACCAAATTTATTGGAATGATCGCCTCCGTGTCATAGACTAGAGAAAAGGGTGAAGCTCTTATAGCTTGTGTTTTGGCTGTCCTATAAGCCCACGTAGCTGCAAGAAGCTCTTCTCTCCATCCCTTTCATTCTCCTTAGTCATTTTTCCCAATATTTTCAGCAATCTTTTGTTGAAAGCCTCAACTTGATCGTTTCCCTTGGGAAAATAAGGTGTTAATATCATGTGAGAGATGGAGTACCATTCTGTTAAACGGTGTACATCCTTATTCGGGAATGGTGTGCCATTGTCAGAAATAATTTTACTTGGTACCTTAAAATGACATACTATATTCTCCCTCAAGACATTAGCCACCGAGCTACCTGTTACTTTCTTCATAGCCACAACTTTCACCCACTTAGTAAATAGCTCAGTCACAACCAATATCCATGCACATCCTTCAGCAAGGGGATTTAAAGGACCTATGAAATCCAACCCCTAACTATGGAAAGGATATGGAGTCACAGTTTAATGGATACTCTAATGGCTGGCATGTATTTCATCTCCTCACCTTTGACATTCTTGACATTTCTTGGCAAAGTCTTGGACATCCCTCTACATTGTAGGCTAGTAGTATCCTTGGTGTAAAGCCATTTGCCACATCCTTCTCCCACCTGAGTGTCCCGATGGCTCCCCTTCATGCAAATCTGAGAGAACACTGTTGGCCTCTTTAGTGGGAATACATACCATCCACCTTCTTTTGAATAATTTCCCCTCTACTACTTTGAATCTTGTCACATATCTCTTCAGTTTTTCTCTCTTCAATTGATCAGCAAGCACTACACCTTGTAAAAGGTATCTCAAGCAATGATCTTGCCAATCGCTTACGGTATTTCACCATCCAATACCTCTTCTTGATGCGGGGGAACAATGGAACAAGTCTTGCAACTTCTTTGCTCTTCCTTGACATCATTGGCTATCTCTGGCCAAAAGACCCCTAGACTTTGCAATCTTCCATACAGGCCAACATCAAGGTTTACCCCATAAATATCATAGTGTAACCTATGTCAGCCCTTCCTGTCTTGAGACACACTTCATCAGCAACCCCTCTACTCCTCTAAAAAAAAAAATCCCCATTGATCTTAAGAAAGTCCCTCATATTTGATGGTAATTCTGACCCAACATACTTTCCTTAAGTCATTGCCTTCAGCAAGGGTTCTTGCCAATCTTGAGGGAGACACAACTCATCCTAGATCAAACCAGGTTGTTTTCGCACCAAGTGTCATCTTTTCTTTCTTTAGCACAAATTTAGTGGCTAGGGTAGCCAACGAATCAGCCAACTTGTTTTCATTCCTGTTAATCACTTTGCATTTTATGGAGGTGAAGTGTTTTATAAGGTCCTGAACCATAGTTTTATAAGTAGTTAGGCTAGGATTCTCTACCCCATAGGTTCCCCCAACCCGCTTAATGACTAACTCGAAATCCCCAAATACCTTCAACTTCTTTATGCCAAGTCTTTTGCAATCCTTCCGTCCTACTAACTGAGCTTCATATTCTGCTTCATTATTAGAGCAGGGAAACCATAACTTGTAAGCAAACGTATGTTCCTCCCCCGGTGACTTCTAAAAGCTTGGATTTGTGCTAAAACACAAGAGCTTGTTCAGATTCCCAATTGAAAATTAAGGCTAGATTGCTTTTACTCTAAATTATACAAAGCGGAACAAGAGTAAATGTGCGTAATGAACCGATAAAACTACCCTAAGCCATATTCATCCATTATCAACAATAAAATGAAAGTTTAAAGAGTAGGGAAGAGAGATGCAAACACAAGATAACACCAAGACGTGTTATCGAAGAGGAAACCGAAGAACTTGGCAAAAAACCTCTCCGCGTCCCTCCAAGTCGAAATCGATCCACTAGAGAATAAAGTTGGACTACACAAATAAAAAAAGACTCTCGAAGCCTAGTCTACCCTATGTACTTGAGCCCTCTAAGCTCCTTCTACCAACGAACTTCTCGGAGTCTTGTCTTCTCTAGCTTTCCGGATCCCGCAACTCAGCCCGATTGCATCCTCCAATGAATGGCTCCTTTCAATACTTCCCAACAACACCAAAATCACACTTGACAATTAGAATGGGTGTGGTAAGTGTTTGGGCTAACAACCTCTTAAGGATCTAGAGATGGAGAGGTAGGAGTTGAGGAAAACCATAGGGAAATTTGTAGATGATTGTGGGAACAACAATCTCTAACTCTCAAGTGTATTTGTTAGGGTTTTCTCTCTGAAAAGCACTCCTTACAATGCGTGGGTAATGAGGGTATTTACAGTATGGGTAAAGGATTTGGTAAATCAACTTCACTTTTTGCCAAATAGAATGTTTAGTGGGTACTTCGCAGGATGGCCCTTCTCAAAAACACTCGCGAACATGATAACCTGGCATGACTCCTCGCCTTCCAATCATGTGCTCCACACGTGGCCCTTTCGCGGGTTACTTCTCGTGAGCTAGTCATGAATTCCACCAATTCATCTTTGAAGCTTAATTCTCACCGATCTCTCACACTCATCCCTTACAAATAAACCCACATACATACAGGGAAAAATGATTGAAGAAATTACAATCAAATTTGGCACGGAATTAAAGCCAACACAAGCTAGTTGGAAATCACAACTTTACAATCTCCCTCTTTGGCTATTCTATGACAAAACCCCTAAATAGACTCTAGACTTAAACGTGAGATTGGGAACATAGGAAAAACTCACTCATACCTAAATCTAAAAGTTGTGAAGCACTTGAACCATATACACCTGTATCCTAAAACACTTGCACAAAACAATAAACTTCATTAAGCACGAGACAAGTAGAACACAAGGCATGTATAAAAAACAAGTAAAATGCGATCAAGATACCACATGAAATATAAGACATTAAGCATAACTTGATCAAACATGAATAGTCATTAGAAAATGACCACAATGAATATTTAACTAGTAAATGATCATCCGAACACGCAATGCAATTACAAGCAATGCTAAAATCAATTTCATGTCCAACATACCACATGATGCATTAAAGAAAAGGAAAAATGCAATAGATAGCTATAAGCATCAAGAAATGACTATAAAAACCAAGATACAAAAAGTACTAAAGAAAACTATGTTTTAAACTAAAGTACTTGAAAGCTTTAAATTAAAGCATTGTAAATATCCAAAAGCTATAAAAGCATAAAATATAAACTAGAAACCACCAAAATGAACCAATGTTACTACTCCCCCGCAGGCTATACTCCACCTCAAGCCTAAATTACTCCCCCTTTTTGACCGGAATGGCCAAAGGTCCTAGAATGAGTTGGACTCCGATTCAGATTTCTCCATCATGTCTTGAATCTGAGAAGAGAAGGCAATGATTTGGCCTTGAAGGTATGTGAATTGAGTCGTGGAGTAGTTGATATGTGAAGCTAGCATCATATGCAACTCTTCAACTCTTCCAAGTAAAAGATCAAGGTGATCAAGTGCTCGTGCTTGCGCTTGAGAAGAAGAAGGCTGCGAAATATCCTCCGGTACCAAAGTGAAGCGATCAATCTCTTCATCGGTGTTGCCTCCTTCTTCTGCTTCTTCATCTCTCAAAATTTGAGATACACCAACGCTTGGTCCAGGAATGTGAGCTTTACTTCGGATAATAGTTTGCTCACTAATGGCTTCTTCCCTTTGCATGACTGGAAGCCCACTTGGAATCTTCACCATTGCCCTTGATATGAGAGACATGACAAGGCTTGGGAATGGTAGAGTTAGCCTTGAATTTCTCTTCGTGATACTTTTAATGAAGAGATGATAAATGTGACCACAAATGTCGATCTCTTTGTGAATGAAGAGATCATATAGGAACATGATCCTTGGCGTTGACAATGTTGTTAAGTTCTTCACCAGGTAGAGATTAAAGATCATGATGTAGGCCAAAGCTCGCATTTCAAGAGTGAACTCAGTCGTGTGCAAAGCCTTCTTCTTGAGTTACCCTCCAAGAACTTGCACGAGAAGCTCAAGTTTCTCCCTTCTCTCGTCATAATGTAGAGATGTGTCCGGAGTTGTTGGTCGAATCTGCGAGACCTCTTGGATTGACTCCCTCAAAACTGTGAACTCTCTCCCTCTTACCCAACAGTTGATGTGGTCACCTTCCACAAAAGCATTGGCGAAGAATTCTCTGATGATGACTTCAAATATATCACCCATCGGATTTAGAAATTTGGTCCACGTCCTTTCCTTGAACACTTCCAAAATGAAGGTGTCCTTAAGGGACTTAATGTCCATAGTCCTCTCTATGACGATCGAGGCCCGTTTGTAATGATCTTTAAAGGCCATGCTAGCATCATCATTTCTAAATGAGTCCATGGAGAGACGAGGATGCTTTGAAGACTTCTTTGCTATTGTTTTCTGACGAGGAGACACCTATCACTTCTCTTGGATTCTCCATAGGATTTTTAACAATTTCCAACTCATGATTTTTACTATACTCTTCTTTAGTAAAAACCTAAGGCAGGAGGTGAGAAATGACATCCAGCAATTGTTGGGAGCACAAGTCATGACGGAATGTGAAAAGTACTTGGGCCTCCCAATGCCAAGTGGGAAGTCAAAGGTGGGGACGTTCAAAGAACTACAAGAAAGGATCACAAAGAGGGTAATAGGGTGGAAGGAAAAATTTATCTCGAAGGTGGGACGGGAAATCCTTATCCAAACGGTGGCTTAGGCTATCCCAACTTCTTCAATGAGTCTATTCAAGCTCCCTAAGTCCATATGTGATAACATAAATTTCTCTCTTTGGCTAGATGTTGGTGGGGCCAAAAGGGGGAGGAGAGGAAAATTCATTGGATAAATTGGAACAAGCTATGTACATCAAAGAAGAAAGGGGGAATGGGGTTTAAGGACATTCATGCTATTAATCTTGCTATGCTGGCCAAACAAGCATGACGTTTAATTCATAACTGAAAGCTCGGATTTGTGCTAAAACACAAGAGTTTGTTTAGGCCCCCAATTAATAATTACGACTAGATTACTTTTACTTTAATTTAAACAAAGTGCAGAATAAGAGTAAATGTGTGCAATGAACTGATAACACTACTCTAAGCCATATCCATCCACAATAAACAATTAAATGAAAGCTTAAAGAGGAGGGAAGAGAGATGCAAATACAAGATAACACCAAGACGTGTTATCGAAGAGGCAATAGAAGAACTCGGTGAAAAACCTCTCCGCGACCCTCCAAGTCGAAATCGATTCATTAGAGAATAAAGTTGGATTACATGAATAACAAAAGATTCTCCAAGCCTAGTCTACCCCATGTACTTGAGCCCTCCAAGTTCCTGCTACCAACGGATTTCTCGGAGTCTTGTCTTCTCCAGCTTTTCGGATCTCGTAATTCAGCCCGATTGCATCCGCCACTAAATGGCTCATTCCAATGCTTCCCAACAGTACCAAAATCTCACTTAACACTCAGAATGGATGTAGTAAATGTTTGGACTAACAACCTCTCAAGGATCTAGAGATGGAAAGGTAGGAGTTGAGGAAAACCACAAGGAAATGTGTAAATGATTGTGGGTATAACAATCTCTAACTCTTAAGTGTATTTTTCCTGAAAAGCACTTCTTACAATTTGTGGGTAATGAAGGTATTTATAGTGTGGGTAAAGAATTTGGTAAAGCAACTTAACTTTTTTCCAAACAGAATGTTTCGCGGGTACTTCGCGAGATGGCCCTTCTCGCGAAATACTCGCGAACTTGACAGCCGGGCGTGACTCTTGACTTCCGGTCATGTGCTTCACACGTGGCCTTTTCGTGAGTTGCTTCTCACGAGCTACTCGCGAGCTAGTCACAAATTGCACTGATTCATCTTTTGAAGCTTGATTCTTCACTGATCTCTCATACTCACCCCTTACAAATAAACTTACATACATACGGGGAAAATGATTGAAGAAATTATAATCAAATTTGGTACAAAATTAAAGCCAACCCAAGCTAGTTGGAAATCACAACTTTACAATCTCTTTTTTTGGCTATTCCGTAACAAAACTCCTAATGGACTCTAGACTTAAACGTGAATTTGAGAACATAGGCAAAACTCACTCACATCTAAATCTAAAAGCTGTGAAGCACTTGAACCATATACACTTGTATCCTGAAACACTTGCACATAACAAATAAACTTCATTAAGTACGAAATACGCAAAATGCGATCAAGATACCAAATGAGATATAAGACATAAAGCATTACTTGATCAAACATGAACAGTCATTAGGAAATGACCATAATGAACATTTAACTAGTAAATAATCATCCGGAAACGCAATGCAATTACGAGCAATGCTAAAATCAATTGCATGTCCAACATATCACATGATGCTAAAGAAAACAAGGGAGGAAGCAATAGATAACTATAAACTTCAAGAAACGGCTATAAAAACCAAGATACATAAAGTATCAAAGAAAACTATGTTTTAAACTAAAGTACTTGAAAGCTTTAAATAAATCACTATAAATAACCAAAACTATAAAAGCATAAAACAAAAACCACTAAAATGAACTAATGGTGTTAGTACTCCCCCCTTAGGCTATACTCCCCCTCAAGCTAATCTACTCCCCCTTTTTGACCGGAATGGCCAAAGGTCCTAGAATGAGTCGGACTCTGATTCTGATTTCTCCACTTTGTCTTGAATTTGAGAAGAGAGGGTAGTGATTTGGCCTTGAAGGTATGTGAACTGCCTTATGGAGTAGTCAATATGTGAAGCCAGCATGACATGCATCTCTTCAGCCCTTCCAAGTAGAAAATCAAGGCGGTCAGGTGCTCTTGCTTATGCTTGAGAAGAAGGCTGTGGAGTATCCTCCGGTATGGAAGTGAAACGATCAATTTCTTCATCAGTGTTGCCTCCTTCATCTGCAACTTCATCTCTTAGAATTTGAGATACACTGGTGCTTGGTCCAGAAATGTGAGCTTTACTTTGGATAATGATTTGCTCACCGATAGGCTCTTCCCTTTGCATGATCGGACGACTACTTGGAATCTTCACCCTTGCCCTTGATATTAGAGACATGACAAGGCTTGGGAATGGTAGAGTTAGCCTTGACTTTCTCTTCTTTATGCACTTGACGAAGAGATGGTAGATGTGACCACAAATATCAATCTCTTTGTGAGTAAATAGATCATGTAGGAAGACGGTCCTGGGCACTAATAAGGTTGTCAAATTCTTCACCGGATAAAGGTTGAAGATCATGATGTAGGCCAAAGCTCTCATCTCCGGAGAGAACTTAATCGTGTGCAAGGCCTTCTTCTTGAGTTGTCCTCCAAGAACTTGCACGAGAGGCTCAAGTTTCTCCTTCCTCTTGTAATAGTGTAGAGAGGTGTCCGGAGTCGTTGGTCAAATCTAAAGCTCTTGGATTGACTCCTTTGAAACCATGAACTCTCTCCCCTTTACCCAATAGTTGATGTGGTCGCCTTCCACAAATGCATTAGCAAAAAATTCCTTGACAATGACTTCAAACATATCACTCATAGGATTCAGCAACTTGGTCCATGTCCTTTCCTCAAACACTACTGGAATGAATGTGTCCTTTAGGGACTCAATGTCCATAGTTCTCTCTAAGACGATTGAAGCATTCTTGTAATGATCGATGTAGGCCGTGTTAGCATCATTGTTTCTAAACGAATCCGGGGAGAAGCGAGGACACTTTGCTGTTTTCTTCATTGTTGACTTACAAGGAGACATCTACAAAATGGACAAACACATAAACCATACATAAACATGGTAACAGATTTGATTATATACAAGTTAGTCCATAAAAACGAATATATTGTCCTAAAAAGGAAATAGACAAGCAAACATAGTCACAAGAACATGTTATAGGTGCTAAAGATCTAAAAAGACTTACATAGCATGAGTGAATGCGAAACATGTCAAGTGCTAGAATGTGTGCATCAAGTGTGCTTGTGTTGTGCATGTGAGATGCATGAGCAATGCATGACAAAGCACTCATGGAGCAAAGCATGACAAAGCACTCATGGAGCAAAGTGTGTAAAACACACAACCAATGATTAAAACATGATAAATATGAATAATTATGGTGATCCCCAAAAATTTGTACTCAATGGAGTCCAAAACAACGGAAAAAAAATACCATATAGGCATTTTATCAAACACTTAGAGTGCACACATGACATTTATATGTGAAACAATGCATGAACGTATGAAAATCTTGCTTAAATACATGTTAAAATGCCACTTGGGACCAACACAAACACAGATAAACACAATAGGACACAGCCCAATCAAGAAAAAACGAAAGATTTGATAAGAAAAAGAAATTTTCCCAACCCCTTTCAAAATAATCCCAGCCCTAGAAATCATAGAAACTAAGCCTTAATCTAAGGATTCAAAGATTAAAAAGTGTTAAAACATACCTTAGATGAGTCTTAGAGTTGAAATCCCTTGAGTTATGGTTGAAATTTTAGAGAAAATGGTGTTTTGGGTTGAGAGGGGTGTGGAGGAGGCAAAGTGATGTTTTTGAAAAACTGTCATTGTTTGGCCTTTAAAAATTGACAATCCGCTCATTTCGTGGGTAAGCTACTCGCAAAGTATTCACTAGTTACTCGCGAAATGCCTCAAATGCACAAGGCTAGTTTCGCGTGAAGTTATTTCTCACGAAGGAGTCGCAAGGGAGTCGTGAAGCTCTCTGTGTAAAATTTTGGAAGAAATAAAAATTAACTTCCTCATTTTTCGAGATAGGTGCGAGATGTCTTATTAGTGACTTACTCGCGAAAATGTGTCTGAAGGAGCTTTTCAACAAAATAGATTTGGCTTTTTGGAAAAAACTCTTAAAACACAAAAGTGATACACAAAAACACTTTCAAAAACAAATGAAATACTCAAAATTTTTTTTGGGTTTGATCATCAAGCAATTGAGTATACACAAATCACATTTGAACACATACAATCACACAAATGAAATAGGCATTCATTGAATATTAGTTTTGTGTGTGCAAATCAAGTATGAACTAGTCCATAATCTAGTATAAAACTTCAATGATCAATTCAATCAAGTCATACACAAGTAGCACGAAGTCAAGTGACCTATCTCACTAGTAGAAATGAACATATATGACCCCTTACCAAAGTGTTTACATTTGATTGAAAACTTATCATTTGGCTTCCATTTTTCATACTTTTTGATCTATATAACTCAATTTTTGAGAAGCGATGCCATAAAATATTTGATATTTCTTTGATGAATAAGCCTTTGGCTTTGGCATCTACATTTAAATACATTTTTACTCTACCTTTTCCTAGTCAAACTAGTTTTCGAAGCAAGGTTTTTTCAGCTCTTTCTCTTTTAGAGATTGACATTTTTAGAGCTTTTTGACATAAAAATAAATGTGAGGAGATATATAGGCACAAGTCTACACATGTATCAAAATCAAATAAGACTATTGACTAATCATTCATGACAAGCTTGAAAATCTATTTACAACAATCAAATGTAGATTTCTAGATTTCAACGATACTTAAAAAAATGTGCATACATAACAAGTTAGGCTCATAAATGCACTACGCCATTAGTACAGAGGTACTAGGCCAAACTCAACATGTGATATACACAACACAAGCGATCAAACTTTTTGAGATTTTTTTACTTTTTATGGGTTTTGGAATTTTTCAACACACCCAAAACAAAGCAATAAAGTAAGATCAACATAAATAAGGTAAACAAAAAAACAAAGACCTATAAAAGAAACATGCTAGGACGGAAGCAATGACACAAGAAGATTGCATATGTCATGATGCATGAAACTATGACCCTAATACATTGGAAGTATTAATGCATGGACATAGTGAGTAATCATGCATGAGTACCCTTCTTCATCCACATTGTATGAGTGTTTTGGGTGAGGTCTTTAGAAGGAGAGGTATGACCGACATATTCAAACCTCCAGGTGAAGCTAATTAGGCATGATGAAATGTTCTTTAACATCTCTATAACATCTCCAATGAGTTATCCCTCATTTTCTCCTTTAGCTTGATTTTCCATTGACATTCTTCTTGAGTTGTCTTGACCACGTAGAGAGTCAGCCCTCTTAAGAGCTTGAAGCTTGAAGCAATTTGGTCTTGTGTGCCCTCGTACACCATAATGATGATAAAAATGCTTCACTTGAGGTCTCCTTTGACTCTTGGGCAATGACTTCCCTTTTTCCTTTGGTTTTGGACCAATGATTCTCTTTGCAATAGTAGGGATCTCAACCCTGGGCTTCTCTACATTCTTGGCCAACACGAACTTCACTTCCTTCTTGGGTTTGCTGCTTAAGCTTCCTTCATTGGTGTAGCCTAAACCGATCTTGTCATTTGAAGGTTTTTAAGAAGAGAGCATGCTGTCAAGCTTCTTGGTGGAGATGCGTTCCACTTTGACATTTGCTTGAATTATTTCAAGTTCAAGGAACTTGATTTTGGAGTAAGCATTCAGCAACTCGTCCTTCACACTTGGCATCCTTAAGTTGAACAAGAGTGGATTGTGCTCTTCTTTGAAAGTTCAAAAACGTGTATAAACACCCTTGAACATTTAGACCCCCAAAAACAAAATAACCAATTCAAGCTTTATGACAAACAACTAGTGTGCGGAAAATGAACATAAGCTATAAACAGAATTGGAAATCAATCTAAGCCAATTATAAATCACATCCACAGCAGAAAATAAAAGGCAAAGATAAAGGGAAGAGAGATGCAAACACAAGGACAACACACGATGTGTTATCGAAGAGGAAACCGAAGCCCTCGGCGTAAAACCTCTCCGCCGCCCTCCAAGCGGTCAATAATCCACTAGAAAATGTAATTGGGATACATGAACAGCAATAGACCCTCCAAGCCTAATCTACCCGATGTACCTAAGCCCTCCAAGCTTCTTGCTCCAACGAGGTTGCGCCGAACCTTTTTCTTTTCTAGCTTACCGGATTCCGCTACTAGACCGTAGCATCCGCCATCCTTGGCATCTTCCAATGCTTCCCAAAACTCCAAAAACACTCAACACTCTAAATGGGTGTGGGTAGTGTTTGGATAGAAATCTCCTCTCAATAGGTATGACAATGAGAGAGGGAATGAGAAGAGACTACAAAGATTTCTCTCTAAGAATGAGTAGCTCTCTCTAATTGGGTGGGTGTTTTGAAGAAACCTCTCTTAGGGTTTTTCTTTCTGAATAGCCACACATATCTTGTGGGAATGAGGAGTATTTATACTGGTGTGAGAATGGAATACGAAGAGTCAGTTTTTCCAAAAAAAGGGGCTGGGCGACTTGACCTCGCGACTTGGTGAGTCGCGAGTTTAAGTCGCGAGCTAACTTAATGGCCAGTCTGGATTTTTGTCGTGTAGTGCTCCAGGTGGTGTGACTGTTCAGCTCCCCTACATGCTCTGCACGTGAGCAACTTTTGGCGGCTTGCAAGCCGCGAGCCACCCGCGAGTCCTAGTCGCAAGTCTCTGCTTCACCGCACTGTCTTGAGCATTTCTTCACACTCTCTCACACACTACCCTTACATGATTCCCACCTAAATACAAGGTTTCTAAGTGCTATATTACAAGCAAATTTGTCATGGAATAAAGCCAACGCATGGTTGATTAAATTCAACCTTACATTCTTCAATTTTCTTCATCTTCTTAACAGCACTCTTAGCAACCTTAGCATATTTGCTACAATCTTCAAGCAAGACATCATACACTTCTTGAAGATTCTTCTTTCCTTCATTGAGATACACATCCTCATCTTCTGAAACATCAACTTCTTCACTTTCGGAATGTACACCTAGTTCATCAATCTAGTCGCTCAACTCATCTCTAGAATCAACGGTGGTAATTGCCATGAAAGCTGAATAGTTTCCATCACTATCACATTCTCTTTCCGCATCGGAGTTTGAGCTCTCCGAGTCACTAAGGGTAGTAGCAAGCACTTTGCCATTTCCTTTCAAATAGTTTGGACATTCTTTCTTTAGATGCCCATGACAATTGCATTCATAGCACACAATTCCTTGGGTTGATGATGAGTCTTTCCCATCCTTCTTCTTGTACTCTCTCTTGTCATTTTTGGAGGATGAAAATTTTCCATTGCCAAACGACTTCCCATTATTCTTCATCTTGAGAAATTTCTGGAAGTTCTTTGTAAGGAATGCCACCTCTTTTTCAACATCGTCTTCATTGGTGGAATCACTTGTTCTCTCATTTATGGTTTTAAGAGCAAGTGATTTGCTAGCTTTGTGAGAGGGCAGTCTAAGCTCATAGGTTTGGAGGGAGCCAATAAGTTCTTGAATTTTGATATCATCCAAATCTTTGCTCTCCTCAATGGCGGTGACCTTAGCCTAGAAAGTTTCAGGTAGAGATCTCAAGATCTTCCTCACCACTTTGGTGTCTTCAATTTTCTCTCCAAGATTGAGCTTGGCTATCACAATCTCATTAAGTCTTCCATAAAAGGAATCAAATGACTCATCATCACTCATCTTCACTTCCTCAAATCGAGTAGTGAGCATTTGAAACTTGGTGTCCTTGACCTTCTTGGTTCCTTTGTAGGTAGTCTCAAGAATGGTCCACGCCTCTTTGGTGGTCTTCACATGAGAAATCCTATGAAACTCATCAGTAGAAACAACACAGAAAATAGCATCAATAGCTTCGCTATTGGCGTTTGCCAAAGCAAGAGCAACCTTATTCCATTCAGATTTGGCTGTTGTGGGTCTTATCCATCCATTCTCAACAGAATCCTAAACGGTCTCATCAAAAAGACATAGAAAAGCACGCATACGTACTTTCCAAAAAGCATAATTACTCCCATCAAAGTAGGGAGGTGCGTTGAGGGATTGATATCTATCCATCTCAAACGGGGTCTTGGATCACACAAGGATATCGAAATCCGATAAGTGTACCCACTACGATATCATTTGAAAGCTCGAATTTGTGCTAAAACACAAGAGCTTGTTTAGATCCCCAATTAATAATTATGCCTTGATTACTTTTACTCTAACTTAAAAAAAGTGCAGAACAAGAGTAAATGTGTGCAATGAACCGATAACACTACTCTAAGCCATATCCATCTACAATAAAACAATTAAATGAATGAAAGCTTAAAGAGTAGGGAAGAGAGATGCAAACACAAGATAACACCAAGACGTGTTATTGAAGAGGAAACTGAAGCACAATGTTCTTTAGCTCCTTTAAGCACAATGTCCAAAATTATTTATTAGTCAATGTGATTCAATTAAAATAGTAGTTAGAGAACAAAAATTTATGACAACTTTAATTTGAGACTATGAACATAATTACAAGGACATTATAATTTTGCACCCACAACCATATAATATGGAACCCTAAAACCATATTATATTAGGTGCACTAACAACCCAATCTTGCAATTAATATTCCTCGGTAGGAGGTCATACCAATCACTACGATCAGGCGAGAACTATTCTCATTATTAATTCTATCACGGTAACTCTTACTAAACAAAAATAATTTGCCTCTCTTCTTTTAGCCTCTAAGTAATAATGACATAGCTTCGTTGGGAGGTTAAAATTACACTTAGTCTAGTGTACACCATTGCCTAGACTCTATGTGAGTCACCAAGTAACTCCACGGTAGCGTGTTCGTTCTCAATGTAAAAACACACTTCATCCATCATTAAGAAGTTTAACCTGTAGTACCATGAATTAAACACCCTCCGTAGGGAGCAAGGCATATACGCCAAGGTGAGGTGCCTAATCACACTACTATAAATCGATAATGGAAGCCATGAGACTCAACCCTTGAACCTCTCTCCCACTAGAAATTTTAAAACAAGTGGATTGTCTTAAAATCATTGTGATCTCATCACAAATTTAACCCTACACATTAAATTTGTTTGATTGTTTAAATTCTATGTGATCTAACTAAGTCACGTCACAATAGCGTAACGGACATTCACCGAATCATAAAGAAATTTAATCATGTAAACAGTGAAGTAAATACCATCCGCATGGAATGCAAGGCTCAAGGCCAAAACAAGGTACTTATTCACATTACAATAAACTTGACAAAAGGGTTATTTTCAATCCAACACTCCCACTTGTTATTTAGGTTTTTCTTTAGACTATTGTGGTCTCATCACAATTTATAAACTTGCACTTGTTAAAGACTCTAATCTTAGTAGAATCACTAACTAAAATGGAATTCCTAAAGGACTCTATCCTTAACTTATTTGATAAAGGATTCTAATCTCATTAGACACTATATAACTTTTAATTGGAGCTTTAATTTCATTAAAAACTTTTAATTAAAATAAATCAAGGACTTTTAATCATACAAAAATTCTAATCTCATTAGAATGTTTCTTAAAAGATAAGTCCTAAACAATTTAGGACTAAGAGTTTTATTTAACAAATATCTTTAATCTCATTAGGCCTCTTAGTTAGATAATGATTAATAAATGTCCTTAACTTTTAAGGACTATAAAAATTAATCACTTTATATACAATTGTGATTGAGATCAAAACTGAATTTTTCAGATGCTATAGTCATAAAGTTCAATTCGACATGCTTAATATTAAACTAAAACAACATCATAGCATCCGTATCAGTTATACTTGTCAATGCTGAAAAACATGAATTGATATACCTTCAAAGCATTAGTTAAAAAAGCCCTAAGTAATTCGCATGCTTATGAATCCATATATATAATTATATATATATATATATATATATATAAATATATTAAAGGATTCCAAGAATACAAAAGCATGACACAATAAACTTTAATATTACCAATACACGTTTATGCGTTCATCGATAATACAAAGACTATCAAAACACGGTACCGTAATTAAGAGATACGATTATAGATCACTTCAAATAACATGCACCAATATTTATATCTCATGTATAAAATATGGCATATGGCTTAAGTGTGTGGCTTGGGATGAGACCAAAGAGACTAATAAAGCTTTAGCTTCAATGGACCTCAAACTTATCTGTCAACTTTTGACAAGCCCAAAGTTACTATTAATTATATAACAAGTACCACTATGAAAATATAATTGCACTCTACGCCTTATTAATAAATTATATCCCAAGACTCTAATATAATTCAACCCCTCCATAAAATATCCATAGTGAATAATGTCATAATAAGCTATCACTTTGTAAACAAATTCTGTATTCCTTGAGTACCCAATTTTATCTTTTAGTTACTCATATTTATGAAATCTATTTTCAATAAATATAAACTTTAGTAACTCTTACTAAAGTGGCTAGCCCTGAATAATCAGTCCCATTAAACTTATCTCAAGGGGATATTTCGTGTCTCTATAAAAGAGATTATGGATTTTATCTTGAGAATATGTGTTCCCTCAACACTATGTGTGGTTACCTAACATATTGAGGTTTTGACCGTTAAACTAGATCTCACTCACGATATATCAAAGTAACCTATATTTCATGATCGGGTTTACTATCCTCTCAGGATTGAGAGTTTATGAAATTAGAAGTTGTGAGATTAATTATTCAAGTGACAGTTGTCAATTGAATAATTAATCTCATGGTGCTCCAATTCAATATGTCTTACACACTTAAGACATATCAATACATCAACAAGAAGTTTAAAAAGAACTTGTGATTTTTGTCTTTTGTAACTAAATCACATACAATGCATCTCAAGCTTTGTGATAATGTCCAATTAGTTCATTTACAAGTAGTCTCATATAATTAAACAATTTAATTATTTATAATATGCCAATAAATTGGATTTTAGGGCATAAACCCTAACAATGTTTGCCACCATTGTGGTGTTCCAAATCACACTCATCCTAACTGTTTTAAATTGTATCCTTTGCGTTAGTTTAAAATTTGAACCAATAAATACAACCTCTTCCATATTTTCTAGCAACCATATTTTCCTCTAGTTCATTTTCTATTTCGGGGGCATAGAGAGAAAAGGAAAGAGAAAGATTTGTCCGTTGAGTTAGAGAGATCTAGAGACGGTAGGTAAGAGCATCTCCAATAGATTGGCAATATCTATTTTTTTGGAGAGAAAACCTCATTATTCACACTCCAACAGATTCTTTAAATGCAAAACTTTTCCAAATAAATTTTTGAAGTTGCTACAGTGCTATTCTAGATATAGAGAACACTGTAGCAATTACTATAGCACCTCTAAACAATATTCTCCCTTAAAATAATACCCAGTTGAATAAAAAAATAATTCTTTCTCTCTCATTCCTTTTCTCTTTCATTCTTCACTTTCTCGTGCTTCTTTATCTCAACGTTTACAAACTAAACATACCACAATCAAAACAAAAACACAAAACCCAATCGAAAGATTTGAAACACAAAAACAATCTTTCTCATAAGCCTAATGAAATCTGAACAAGAAAATAAAACTAATCAAACCAGAACAAAAAAAAAAAAAAAAACATGTCGAATGTTGATTTGTGTAGAACGCCGATCTCCACTTCTCTGCCGGTGTTCTTTGTGTGTATGAGAGAGAATTTGTTTGTGTGAAATAGAGGGAGAGAAATTTGTGTGTGTGTAAGAGAAAGAGAAAAAAAGAAAGAGAGAAGGAGAAGTGGAGATATGTTTTGGAGCTTGGAGATCAAGAACTAGAAAACAAAAAGTCAAAAAAAGAGTGAAGATAGATATAGGGGTAGGTGTACGTGTGTGGAGGAGAAAAAAAAAGGAAAGAAAAAATGTATGGATGAAAAAAAAACTAAAGAAAGAAAGGAAAAATAATATAAGGAATAAGAAATCAAAATTGAGTAATATTATTATGATATTTTCACAATACTTTCACAATAAATTTTAAGTAATAGATTGTTATTAGTTGATATTGGTGAGTAAAAAAATAATTTAAATGGTGGGTTCAAATTAGAACTGATAACAACTTACCATATAAGATTTTGTTGTGAAAGTATTGTGAAAAAATGTTATAGACACAACATTTTCATAAAAAAAAATATAATTGTTAATGTTGTTTGGAATCTGAAAAATATAGATGAATTAAGAAATATTAAAAAAAGAATAAAGAAATAATATATATATATATATATATATATTTTTTTTTTTTGAAAGCAAGGCATTCATTCATTTACTAACATGTAAAGAATCTTGGTACAAAGCCTCCACCGCAGGTGGTAGTGAGTCCTCTAACCAATAGACTACATAAGTAATATTTTTTGCATACTTTGCTAAAGAATGCGCAACCATATTCCCCCCCTCTTAATACAACTTATTGAAAACCGCTGCATCCCATTTAGGTAAGCACAAATATCCTCATATACATGCCCAAGCAAGGAATTATGGCAAGACAAACCCGAGATGGCTTTCATTATTGTGCTGTTATCTCCCTCAATTACAAGCTCTGAAAATCTAGCTTTCAAGGCAAAAACAATTGCTTGTCGACATGCCAAAGCTTCTGCCTCTTCACTATTTCTCACATAGGGCCCTTTAGCTGACATTCCAGCCATTACTTGCCCCTGTGCATTTCGGATTATTGCTCCAATTCCAAACTCTGTTGTTCTGTGAACACAACTAAGTAAAGAAATAATATTTTAATGGAATAGAAAAAAAGATGGAGGGTATGTTGAAAAAGTGAATATATTAAAGGGAAAAGTCAATGTTCATTCTCCAAATAAAAGGAGTGTTGGAGATGCTCTAAGTAGAGGTGGTCAACTTGGGTTCTTCATTTCTGGGTGTGACTTGAAGTCAGATCTGCGGACTCAGCCATGGCCGAGCTCTATGACACCCACCAACGGCAATGATGCACACAAAGGTGGCTGTAGTTTCTCTTTCTCTTCCTTTCTGCTTATTTTTCCTCTTCTTTCTTTGTTTGATTTAGGGATTGGGTTTCTTTTGGTTGGTAGAGTTTGAACAATGGGATTTGGGGCAAAGTTACTGATAGATCTGTGGGTTTGGATGTGTGTGGATGCGTTGGTGTTTGTATTTTGATTTGGGTTTTGGGGTTGATTTCAAAACGGGTTCGTATGTGGGTGAGTATAGATTGGTTATTTTTATTTTTATCCCAGTTCTAGCTTTCTATAGCTGAGGTAGAGATAGGAGATATTGACAAAGTATTCTTCAAAAGATATGTATATACTACCATTACATAATTCCCAATGGATATACGTGCTTATTCACAAACTCAGCCATAAAACTGAAGATATAATTCTTAGAGATGCAAGAAATTGTCAATTTGAGGCCACCGTCTTTAAATTGCACAGTTTGCTGTGATTGCTTATATTTGACCTTTGCTTGATAGCTTGGTGTTTTCTTTTTTGTAAAAAGATTGAGATGTCTGGTGGATATTGGATGAGCCTACTCACAAAATTTGTTAACCCATTTGTTGTAAATTTGAAAATTTAGTATGAAAGTGAAAATGGGTGAGGAGAGAGAAGAAGCGGGTATGAAGAAGAGGAGTGTAGGCAGTGTGTTTTGGTTGAGATTGTTTGTCCTAGATTGAAGATTCAACTATGATCTTTATAGAAAATGGGTTTGTTCTTGATTTTTACCAAACCCCAACCTTTTTGTTTTTCTTTTTATTTTTATTTATTGTGTTTTCTCTAGTTTTTCTATATATATTATGCTTTTGGAGAGAGAGAGATACAAGATGAGTAAAATAAACATACTTACTCCCATATTTTAACGTTGAGAAGTTGAGGTGGGCTATGGAGGTCTGATGGAGGAGAAATTATAGGTCCATCGGGACGACCGCTGACGTGGTATTTTTTGACCATCCAACCAATAAGATGTTATTTATGTAAATATGACATTATCCGGTAATTTTTATTTTTTATTCCTTGTGCTGATTTGGAAGCTCACACATACATTTACATAAATGACATTATTACATTGGTTAGGGAGGATCACATTTGCAATCCTCCCCGGTGTAAATAATTTCTCCTGACGGAGGGTATCTCAAGTGGGTAAAGTAAAGTTTAAAACACATAAAGGCATTATTAAAATGGGTCTAACCACAAATGAGTTTAGTGTAATTATCTTCTTTTTTTTTTTTTTTTTTTTTTTTCCTGCTGCTTGCTTCATTTTGTTGCATTTGCCAAGTATGTATATATATCGTGTACAATAAATTTTGTGAAAGACTCTTTATTCACATACCAAGAAATTTGAAAATAGAACGTATTAAGAGCTTAGAGTTGTATTTTATTTGGAGCAAAATATATGTCATTCAACATTCATGTTGATTTGCATGAACGATCATCACTATAAATATTGGATGTGATCAAATTTGAACTTCAAGTATTTAAATTAAATTGGTCATAATCAATCTCACTTCCAAGAACTTTGTGGCAGTAATCAATCTCACTTCCCAGAGAGAGAGAGAGAAAAAAAAAAAAAAAAAAAACCCACTAATCAATCTCTCTCATAAGAACAATATAGGTTCAAATCTTCTTCCCACTTGCTGATGGGAAAAAAGAAAGTCACTTAAATGATAAAAAAAATAACTTGCACAAAAGAGTTAGAGCAATAGAGCTCCTAATCATTATGATTGGGTCGATGTAAAATGTTTTTGGAGTCTAAAATATTTTTTAGAAAAGAAAATATTTTCAAGTGTTTAGTTACATTCTAAAAAATGCTTTGAAAAATATTTATAAATGTTTGGTTGTTTTCCTCAAAATACTCTAGAAAACACATTTTCTATTAGTTTCTCACATTTTCTTAGCTGCCAAACAAATATTATAATAGAAAATCTCAATATATAAGCCAAAAGAAAAAGAAAAAAATAATTCAATCTTCATCAACCATACACGAGAGAGAGAGAGAGCAACCAAACTCCCGATGGCTCGATCCGGTGTGATGATAATGAGATTAGTGGTTCGATCTAGAGGCAATGGTGAGATATCATTAGGTGGTGGTCAAGGTGACAATAAGGTCAATGGCTGATGAGGTCGAAGAATCATCAATAAGTCACACGGTCCTCACGTGCTCGAAACAACACTTGCACAACACAAAAAGAAAAGACCTAATGAAAGCACCGAGTGTAGTGCCGGCCAAATACCCTCCAAATGTCAAATTAGAACTTCTCACAACTCTAGAGTGCCAGAGTTGGGATGAATTATGCGTACCTTGCTTTCTGAGGGCCTTTGGATTTTTATAGTAGTGTAGAACCGGCCTCTGTTTCTTGCGTAGGAAGGCGTTTCCTTATAGGAAATATCACAATCAATGGGCGTATATTACAGAATCCTCCTTATGTTAGGATTCCATCCATATTGGGACTCTATGAGTTAGGGATAGCTGTGAGTCGCAAGTTGTTTCCATTTAGGATTCCTTGGGGACTACTTAAACCAGGTGGATGCCACATGGTCCTCTAGGCCCGTCCACCTTGTGTTCGTGCACTCTGGATCCATCCACTATCAACCCACTATTCCAAAGGTATCAGGCTTATAAAAATGGATCCGTCATCAATATTTTTACCCTCTTGATTTGCCCCCTTACTCTATGGGTCCGAGATCTTTGAGCGGACGGACCTGTAGTGTGACTATTCAATATGTCTCCCGAGAAACATACCTAGCTTGACAGGCTTGCTTGGGGTCATTAATGCTATTGGGATACGGTGCATCTACTTAGTGGCTAATCTCTTGGAACAAAGCATCCCTTCGTCTTCCGTGCCATTCCCGCTATATAAACCTGCTTCCTCCTTACTCATTTTCGACTTTCCTTAGAAATCTTAAGATCAGAGCGCTACCGTCACCCTTGCCAAACAAACACATCGTTCACCTGGTGCATCCATCATCTACACCTTTTTGTTGCTCATCTTCAATTGGTAGGTACCCTTCTCATTCCGTCCAAATTTCTTATCTTTTAGACTTCATATTGTTATTTATTTTAGATCCATCGGTATCTTAGGGTTTACCGTCACGTGTAGGTGACAGGTGTCTAGTGCGTCGAGTAATCAATCGTTTTGTCCGCAACGGGACGGGCTACGATGAAGTGTTCCCATCAGGTTAAAAAGACCCTGACATTTCAAGTGATGAAAGGAGTCCGTCCGCCACCTCTCCTTCCTTAAGAGATGAGGGTTTGGAGGTGGATAGGCCAGGTGTTTCTAGTGACGGTCTAGAAGATGTTGAGCCTCCAATTCAATCCGTCGTAGGTCTTGATGGACTTGGGGAGTTCATCATGCTACCCTTGTAGACAGTTAATGATTTTAGGTCCACAATCAAAGAATCTCACTTTAAGACACTTAGGTCTAAGTACCAAATACCTAACAACATACCTCTTCATCTACCCTACAAGTCAGAGAAATGCTATTATAGGGGTGTGGAAGGTGTCGGGGTTTATGAGTAGATGTTGAAGGCATGGCTCTCGATTCCCCTAAGTTCACTCCACCGTCAACTCCTTCAATACCTAGGCTTGGTTGTCACCCAAATTTCCCCAAACGCCCTGGAGGGTCTTTCCAGGCGTGGAGGTCTTGAAGGGGCAATGTCCAATGGTGCCAGGAGGTTAACGGTGGAGGAATTCTTCCATTGTTACCGTCCTGATGAGATTGCCCAGTCAAAGGGCATGTATAGTTTTGTGCCTAGGAGCCCTTTATTGAGGCTCGTGTGTGAGACCCTCGACTCCAACAGGAACTGGAAGAGTCGGTATTTCTTTATGGAAGGTGATGAATGGATGTGTCGTCCTGGTGACAATGAACACATGTCCGTCGACAGAACATAGGGCATAATGCCACCGTTTGGTATGTGCCCGTCTATATTTAGTTCAATTTTTTTATTTAACGTGTCACTAACCGTCTTCTTTTACAGTTTGGGACCGTCCAAAAGTCTCTCTTGAGTAGTTTTTTGGAGAGAATTTTTAGCAATTCAAACTAGAGGAGAGGACATGGGCGAAGTTGGTCACCCTTGATACATTTCATTGGTATTGTGATGGACTTGAGCCAACACCAGCCGCCCATCGCTACAACGCCCAAGTTCGCCAACGTAAGTCTGTCACCCAATATATTTATATTTGTGTGTTTTTTCAAAATCTTAACCTCTGTCTCCCTTGTACAGAAATGGATGCTACCAGGAGAAGGGCATATATTAAGCGACAAAAGTTGCTTTGAAAAAACAAGCTGAGGGTCAACCCTCTATGTTGACGGGTTCATCCCACCCGTCCACTAAGAGGAAGCAACAGGAGAAGATTGATAATCTTCCTAAAAAGCCAAAGATTGTCATTGAGCCCGTTGTGGGGTTGAGGGTCGAAACGAAGAAAGCGGTCACTCCCCTTGGCCACGGAAAAGGCAAGGGTTTAATGAAGGGCCCCGACACCATCACCGAGAAGCCTCCCATCCTCCTCTTTGAGGACTCAAAGTATGCATTGGAAAAGCTCTCATCCATCATTTCGTCCGATGACTATGAGGACCTGAGTAACTATTCCACGGAGGCGATGGGGGAGACGGGGCTTTTCAGCATTGCTTAGGTAACCCTGTCCGTCCACATTATATCTTTATTTCCTTCAACATGCCTTATTTCTAACTCCCTTACTTCTTCCAAGCAATGTTGATGATGAAGGGGCTGATGGGTCGTTGTTCGAATCATGAGATGACCCTCGACCGTATTAGGGCAAAGGTTAACTCAACGAAGGTCGAGTTGAACAAGTTGAAGGCTTGGAAAACGGGCATGGAGAAGAAGCTTGCCTACTTGGAGCAAGTCAGGGGAGAGCTTGAAAAGCGGATGAAGCTCTTGAGGTAAGTCCTAGAAGATAAGGAAAAAGAGATCAAGGACTAGCTCCGTCAAAGCGAGAAGAAGGAGGCGATACGTGAGTATTGTGACTCCGATGCCCTCCTTGCTGAACTTGGAGGCTCATTTGCAGAAGGTTTTGATGACGCCTTCCGTCGGGTTAAGGGTTCCTATCCGGACTTGGATGTGTCTCATGTCAATATTGACATCCAGGCCCAAACTTGAGTTCAACCTGTCCACTCCGAGAGTACGGACGAGTTATTTTCTGACGACGCCCTTGATCCTCTTGGTGACGGAGGGGCAGCTCATGTTGAGAATCAAGCTAAGACTGTTGAGGATAGTGCCCGCCATTTCGAGGAGGTTGCAGAAAAATGAAGATCATGTTCCTTAGTAGAATTAGTTTTTATTTTATTTTATTTTTTTTTATGGATGATTTGTAATATTTTAGAAGAACAGTTTATGTTTTAATTTAACCGTCGTCTCTGTATAAAAACATCCCTTAATGGGTTTTAATCATATTTATTCATCCCATCCGTTTACTTTTTTTTCAATTGAATCTTTTTCAATTTATGATTGCATCTGTCCATATTCATGGATTTTAATGTTTTTCCTTGGATGAACCCGTCCTCATGTCTCGATGAGGGCGTCCGATTATGGACTTGTAATCTGTCTTTTGCACCCGTTTACTTTACGGATGAACCCGTCTAGGTGATGGACTTTCTGCTAGTACTAACCATCTGTTGTGATGAGGCGTGGGGACTTTATAATAATAATTCACTCGTCTATTTATGAATTTAATCTTGTACCCGTCCACCTGTGGACGGTATTGCTTCATCCTTGAGGGCTAAAGTTTAACTTGTGGGCTTAATGATGCTAACTCTCACCCTTACAAGATAAATTCGTCCATTTATGGATTTTAACATGAATCCATCCACTTGTGGATTTTAACATGAATCCATCCGTTTGTGGATAATCTTTTCTTTCATTTTATCGGATGAACCCGTCCATTTGTAGTTTAAATAATAATTCGTTCGTCCACTTATGAACTTAACCTTGAATTCATCTACATGTGGATTCCAGCCTTGTCCAATTATGGACTTAGTAATGCTAAGTCACCCTCATGGGATGAACTTGTCCACTAATGGACTTTTATAATGGATCCGTCCACTTATGGACTTTTTCACTTATAATGGATCCGTCCACTTATGGACTTTTTCACGGATTCGTCAACTTGTGGACTTTATACTGATTCATTCTCATGAGATGAATTCATTCACTTATGGATTTTGTTACAGATCTGTCCACTTGTGGACTTTATCTTGATTCATTCGCATGAGATGAGTTCGTCCACTTATGGACTTTGTTAAACACGTAGAATAGACATGTAGAAAAAGACAAATACGCCAGATATTTCTAAATAATCCTCTTATTATGATAAACTATCGTAGAAAAGTAGTTCCCTTAAAGAAAAAGACCTGCCCTTTGGGCTTAAAAAGTATTGTAGCAGAAATTAACTAAGTAAACTAGAAAATTAAGGAATGTAGCAACAATAAACTAAACTAGAAAATGCTAATTATCTTTCTTGGTAGTACTTCCGTAGGTGCTCGGTGTTCCATGGATGGTGCAACTTTCGTTTGTCTAGCGTCTCTAGGTGGTAGGTGTCTTTCCTTTGCCATGATGTGATTCTATAGGGTCCCTCCTAGTTTGGGCGGAGCTTTCCTTGCATAGGGTCTTTAGTGCCCCCATCACTTTCCTCAAGACGAGGTCTCCAACCTTGAAATCTAGGAGCTTGACTCGGGAGTTGTAGTGTTTGGCCATAAGGTCTTGGTATCATACGAGTCTCTATTCGGTTGTTGCCCCGACTTCATCTAGTAGATCCATTTTGTAGGTGTATGGTTTCGTCGTTCCTTCCTTCATCATGATTATCTACTCTGTAGCTAGTGAGTCCGACCTTTGTTGGGATGACCGCCTCACTTCCATAAGCTAAACGAAATGGTGTTTCTCCTGTAGGCGTCCTTGCTATTGTCCTATATGCCCATAGTACACTTGGCAGCTCTTTTAGCCATACACCCTTTGCCCCATAGAGCTGAGTCTTGATGATTTTAAGCAAGGATCGGTTTGTGACCTCAACTTGCCCATTGGCCTATGGGTGGGCGGGGGAGAAATAATGGTTCCTGATTCCCAATTGTGAGTAAAAATCTCTGAAGGAGTCGTTGTCGAACTGTTTCCGTTATACGATACCAAGACTCTAGGAATTCCATACTGAAAGACAATCTTTCTCCAAACAAAGCTTCTCACATTCTTCTCTGTGATGGTAGCCAAGGCTTTTGCAGCTACGCACTTAGTAAAATAGTTATTCTGATTATAAGGAACTTCAATTGTCATATTTCTATTGGGAATGAACCTATGATGTCAAGTCGCCATTGAGTGAATGGCCATGGGGTCATCATCGGGGTTAATTCTTTCGTCGGCTATCTAATGATGTTGCTAAACCTTTGACATTTGTTGCATGCTCTGACATAAGTCCAGGCATCCCTGCGCATGGTGGGCTAGTAGTACCCTACTCGAATTAGTTTGTGTACTAGTGATTGTGACCCTGAGTGGTTTCAGCAAATCCCTTCGTGGACTTCTCTCATGACGTAGTCTACTTCCTTTTGGTCCAAACACCTTAGGTACGGGTGAGAGAAGCCTCTTTTGTACAAGACGTCCTTTATCAGAAAAAATTGCACTGCCTGGACCTTCAACTTTCTTACGGCTCCCTTCTTGTCCGGTAATATGCCATTTTTCAAGTAGGAGACTAATGGTGTGGTCCGATTGTTTTGGGGCCTACCTCTTGCATACTTGTATTTTTTATTAATGATGACACTTGGACGAAGGATAATACCTGACTAGGGATGACCATATGCTCTGCTGAAGCTGCCTTAGCAAGTCGGTCGACGTGTTCGTTCTCCTTCCTTGGGATTTGAACAAACTTTACTCGGAGGTTGTTAACCCGATCCTTTACATGCTCAAGGTACTTCTTTATCCGTTCATTCTTGCATTCGTAGTCTCCGTTAACCTGATTGGTTACCACTTAGGAATTACAGTATACAACAAGATTTTTGGCTCTCACGGCCTTGGCAAGATCCAACCCTGCTATCAAGGCTTCATATTCTGCTTCGTTATTGGTAATAGGGAAATCCAGATGGAGCATGCATTCGATCTTGTCTCTTTTTGGGCTATGGAGTACCACACCAACTCCACCTACTTCCTTATTGAAGGAGCCGTCTGTGTGGATGCTCCATTGTGGGACCTCTTTTGCCCACTAGTCTCCTACGTTAGTGAATTCTACGATGAAGTCGGCGACTACATGTCCTTTAATGGCGTGACGTGGACGATCTTGAATGTCAAACTCACTCAACTCTATCGCCCATAGTGCCAACCGCTTGGCCGCTTTCGGGTTGCTCATTGCCTGCCATAGCAATTTGTCGGTTAGGATGATCATCGTATGGGCTTGGAAGTATGGCTTGAGCTTGCGTGTTGCCATCATTAAAGCGAAGGCGAGCTTCTCCATTGGTGGGTACCTTTCTTACGCACCACGAAGTGCCTTGCTGGCGTAGTACACAGGCTTCTGAACTTTGTCTTCTTCCCTAACTAAGGCCATTTTGATTTGTAGGGGAGATGGCCAAATAGAGGAAGAGATCTTCCCCTGGTTGTGAAGGACTCGGTACCCAAGGGGGGAAGAGAGGTAAACTTTTAGATCCTCGAAATGCCAACTAACATTCGGCCATCCACTCAAAAGACATTTTCAGCATGCAAAAGAAGGGTAGACACTTATTCGTCGCCCTTGATACGAACCTTTGTTCGGTCGCCGCTACCTTGCCGTTAAGGCTTTGTACTTCCTTCACGTTCCTCGGGGGTGTCATTTCAATTATAGCCCGGATCTTGTCTAGGTTGGCCTTGATACCCCTCGGAGACACCATGAACCCTAGGAACTTTCTTGTTGTCACTCCGAAGGCACACTTGTCTAGATTAAGCTTCATGTTGTAGGAGCGAAAGGTGTTGAACGTTTCCCTGGGATCCTCTGGGTGGTCTTCCACCCTTCGGCTTTTCACCAAAGCATGTCGTCAACATACACCTGCACATATCTCCCAATCTGCTGTGCGAAAATCTTGTTCATGAGCCTCTAATATGTTGCATCTGCGTTATTGAGGCCAAATGGCATTACTTTATAACAAAAGAGGCCCTGGCTAGTAATAAATGAAGTCTTCTCTTGATCTGTTTCGTCCATTCTAATTAGGCTATAGCCCGAAAAAGTGTCCATGAAATTTAATAACTGGTGTTGTGCCGTAGAGTCAACAAGGACGTCCACTTGCGGGAGGGGATAGCTATCTTTGAGGCATGCCTTGTTCAGGTTGGTGAAGTCTACGCACATCCTCCATTTCCCGCTGGCTTTCTTAACCATTACCATGTTTTCCAATCAATTGGGGTAATAAACTTCTCTGATGAAGTTTTCCTCTTGCTGCTTGTGGACTTCTTCTCCTATAGCTTTGGCCCCAGTTCGGGGGCAAATACTCGCTTTTTCTGACAGACGGGTGGAAAGAAGGGTGATACGTTTAGTCTATGTACCATGATCGAGGGGTCGATTCCTAGCATGTCTTCATGGCTTCAAGTGAATACAACCCAGTTATCTTTGAGAAAAGCTGTGAGTGCTTGGTAGATCATTGGGCTAGCTAGGGTACCAATTTTGATTGTTCGATCGGGCTTGGAGTCGTCGAGGAGTATTTCTTCAAGCTTTTCGACAGGTTCCATCACATTCGAGTGCTCCTCTATGTTCATGGCTTGGAGGTGGTCATCCATCTCCATCATAGCTACGTAGCATTCACGGGTGGATACCTGATTTCCGCGCAACTCCCTTACTCCATAATCGGTGGGGAATTTGATCATCAAGTGATAGGTTGAAATCACGGCCTTCCATGAATTGAGGGTAGGCCGTCCCAGGATGGCATTATAGGTGGATGAACAGTCGACCACAAGGAATGTTACGTCCCTAGTGATCTGCTGGGGGTAGTCGCCCACTGTCGGGGATAGCGTGACTACACCAAGGGGGTGTACTCTTGTTCCTCCGAAACCAACGAGTGGTGCATTCATTGAAACTAGTCGCTCCCTATCAATCATCATCTGTTGAAATGTTGGGTGGTAAAGGATGTCAGCTGAATTACCATTATCAACTAGAACCCGGTGCGTATTGTAATCCCTTACTTGTATACTGATGACCAATGCATCGTCGTGCGGGTGGTGGAGACGTCGGGCATTTTCTTCCGAGAATTCGATGATGGGTTTGTCGATCCGCGTCATCTTCGGCACGGAACCTATCAGTTGGATGTTGTGGACCATCCTTAGGTAGGTCTTACGGGCCTTTTTAGATGACCCAACAGTTGTTGTACCCCCTGCAATCATTCTTATGTCACCTATGGGTGGTCTAAGACGTTCGTTTTCCTATCGAGGAGCTTGTTCTTGTGGCAGCTCCGCTTTCCCTTTGTTGACAAACCTCTGTAGCTTCCCTTGCTTGATGAGGGCTTCAATCTGTTGCTTCAAGTTGCAACAATTAGCTGTATCATAGCCGTGATCTCGGTGGAAGGGCAGTACCGGTCCCTAGACCTCTTGTTAGGATCTCCTTTGACTTACCGGGGAAAGGTCAAGGCTCCTTCATCCTTAATTTGCATTAGAACTTGGTTGATCGGGCGAGTCAACTGGGTGAAGCTTGTGAACTTTCCTCCAGGGGGTTTGGAGCATCTGTCCTCTCTCTGATCTCCGATTCTAGCCATCTTCCGCCCTTTGTCTTGCTGCAAGTCTTCTTGCCATTCCCTCTTCTTGGGCTTCTCTTCTCGAGCCAGCAACGCATCTTCCACGTTCATGTACTTAGTTGCCCTGTATAGCACATCCGACGTAGTTTTTGGGTCGTTCTTATACAGGGAAAATAGGAACCTACCCTTCAGCAGTCCATTCATGAAGGTAACCATGAGTATCTTGTCGTGCGCTTTATCGATCGAGAGAGCATTTTTGTTAAAGCGGGTGATGTAGGACCTTAGCGTCTCGTCTTCTCGCTGCTTAATGTTCATTAGGCATGTAGTGGACTTTTTATATCTATGCCCTCCGCTGAAGTGTGAGGCAATCTGGGCGCTTAACTCCTTGAAGGTTTCAATGGAGTTGGGTGTCAACCTGCTAAACCAGATCCCTACGGATCCTTTCGGCGTGGTGGGAAAGGCTCTGCACATGATCTCGTCTAGCACTCTTTGAAGGTGCATCGGGGTCTTGAAAGACTCCAAGTGATCTAAAGGTCCTTGGAACCATCGTAGTTTTCCACTTGCGGCATGCGAAACTTCGGAGGAAGGGGGAATAAAGTGACGGATGCTGTGAATGGTGAATCGGTTCGATGGACCAAATCATTGAGGTTAGTAGACACCCGTCCTCTAAGGGCATTCATCATAAAATCCATATGTTCCTTCATCATTTGCATCTCGGCTATTATATGAGGTGGAACCGTATCGGTGATGGATGGGTGACTAGTGTCCTTCGTTCTGGCCTGCTCGGGGCGTTGCTACCTTTTGGCCCTTCTTTGTTCCTTCTCTCAACACTAGTGCCTTCTTGGTCTTCCTCTTGGGTGTTCATCACCGGGTTCTTCTAGGGCAGCTATTCTTCCGGATCATGATTCTGCTTAGTGAGGCATTCTCTCGCTCATCGTGGGTTTGGACTTGCCTCTCCAGGCCGGTGGTTCACGGTTTGTCACCTTGATTATTGGTGGTGGTTGCCATTGAACGAGTAAGTACCATGCAACTTTTTGTCCGAGAAGCGGTGAACATGGCTAATCTCCTGATCGCGTCTTGTCCTTTCCCACAGACGGCGCCAATCGATGAGGCCAAAGAATCACCAATAAGTCACACGGTCCTCACGTGCTCGAAACAACACTTGCACAACACAAAAAGAAAAGACCTAACAGAGAGCACCGGTGTGGTGCTAGCCAAATACTTTTCGAAGGTCAAGTTAGAATTTTTCACAACTCTAGAGTGCCACAGCTAGGATGAATTATGCGTACCTTGCTTTTCGAGAGCTTTTGGGTTTTTATAGTAGTGTAGAACCGGCCTCCGTTTCTTGCGTAGGAAGGCGTTTCTTTATAGGGAAGATCGCAATCAATGGGTGTATATTATGGAATCCTCCTTATGTTAGGATTCCATCCATATTGGGACTCTATGAGCTAGGGATAGTCGTGAGTCACAAGTTGTTTCCATTTAGGATTCCTTGGAGACTACTTAAACCAGGTGGATGCCATATAGCCCTCTAGGCCCGCCCACCTTGTGTCCGTGCACTCTGGATCCATCCACTATTAGCCTACTATTCCAGAGGTATCAGGCTTATAAAAATGGATCCGTCATCAATATTTTTACCCTCTTTAGTGGTGTTGACAAGATAATGCCTTCATCTTATGTATTGCAGTTTGACATAATGCCTTCTCTGAATGACATCACTAAACTATATTCATCGACTTCTCATGGAAATAATTTGTTGTCCATCATTGGAATTGGAAACCCCCAAAATATTTTTTTTTTTTTTTTTCTTTTTTTTTTTAAAAAAAATTATTGAACAAAAGAATTCTTATTTTACGTACAATAAGAGAAAAGTGAATTCAATTTAATATTGATATATTTTAAAACATGAAGAAACAAGAATCATTACTTTTGTTTATCATTTATTCTAATTGTCATCATCATTCTTTTTTATTTTATTTTTTATTTTTTTATATACAGAATAGAAATTCTACTTTAACCTAATTTAAGTATATATGTGTGTAAATCTCTCTTCTAGAGATTTGTACCACGACCCTTACCCCCACACCCAACAAGCACTTACACTTATGGAGCGACCATCGTGCCAAAGGTGTGCGTAGAGTCATCATCATTCTTTGTAACCTTGCAAAACTTATACATTCGTTACTTTTAAAGTCCGTTTAATTGGTTCCAAATATTGCTTCCTATGTATCAGATTTTCTAGTATTTTCTTGGCTAAAAATGTTGTGGTTCCCTTTTTGGATGGTTCCCTAGCCTAATAATAATAGGGGATCTTGGGCCTCTAAGGATGGATGGTTGATTGTTGGTTGGATTGGGCTTGGCTCACCGCGACCTTATTGGGCCATTTTACGAACCAATCTGTGCATAAGACATGAATCCCACAACACAATATATATATATATATATATATATATATATATTAGTTGAGTGAATAATTAAGGAATAGCGAATAAAATGCAAAGTAAATAGAGTGACAAAGATCCTCTAAATAAAGTGGTATTATATTTTATTATATTGGGTGTTCAAGGACATCAGGTCTTGCTTTGCTGGGATGTTCCACAAGGCTCAATAAAGTCCAAAAATCACAGACTTAAGTAGTTCCACTTGGGCTTTCAAGACTTGTGAGTCCCTTTGAATCCAAGTGACTCCTCAAGCGTCTGCTCCAAGACCTCTTACAATGCCTTGCTCTTCCTACTTTATCTCAAGTAGAAGCTTAATGCCCATTTCTCGCATCTTGTTGTATCTTAAGTGCTTGTCCGAATGCCCTTCCTTAGCTTGGGTTCACCCCTTCTTATAGTGCTGCTTGAAGATTCTTCAAATCAATAGTCCATTCTTTGGGTGCTCTGGGTACCAGAACCAATGTTCTATCTAAGGCATTGGTGGTTGGTCCGTTCCCCTTTTTTCTCTTATTTCACTCTCCTAGGAGCCGATGGTGAAAGCCCATTTGTTGACTTTCCTCTTGCGGAAGATCCTTTCTGGGTAAATCCAGATTCTCCTCCGAGGTCAAAACTCCTCATTCTTCTTCCAAAGCCTTAAAAGGGACACCTCAAAGTTTTGAGGCTTTGATATTGACTTCACATAATTTGTTCCTTTTCCTAAAAATGGGACAGATTCGTTCTTGCAAATGGTGTAGTAAAAAATGCTCCCGACCACCTTTTCTCTTGTTTCGCCTTTTCTACCTTGCTTGAGGTCCCTAGGTTCCTTCAATAGGCGTTGGCCCCGAAACCATCATCTGTCTCTATCACTCCGTTCGGGTCCTCTGGCCCCTTGTTGTTGACAGGACCTCCTTCGTCTTTTGTGCTTCTTTAAAATGAGCATGCCATATCCTACGCTGTCCACTTCCTGTTTATCATCTTCTAACTCTCCTTGAGGATCTACTCCCTAAGATTGGCGGATCCCCGCACCGCTTGGGCCTAGATCCTACTCCTACTGAACCCCTCATGTTTCTTATTTCTCCCTTTCCTCATTGGATTTCCTTGGGCATCATGACTTCTTCCCATTGCGGCCAAGCCTCCTTCATCCTTTTTCTAAGGCCCAAGACTTATCTTCTTCTTACCATAGGCTGGGCTCCCCTTTTTTCGTTTTAATGGTCAAACCTTCTCCATTTTTCATTTCTATGGGCTGGGCCTTTCTCACTTCTATGGGCCTGGTTCCTTATTACATTTTGGACCTCAACAAATGTTGACACATTGCTAATTTGCTATAACTACCCAGGTAGAAAAGAAGACCTCTACCTAGAGATGCAACAGAGAAAGAAGATGTTGGGATGCATCAAACTGATTAGGAGAAGTTTGTCGTCATCTTCTGTATTGATCATTGCAATCTTGCTTGCACATAATGTTGCCAAGTTGAGCGATTTTACCAATCTCAGATATAAAAAGGATTGTTCATAATAAAAACACTGATACATCCGTTACATTTTAAGTCCGTTTAATTGGTTCCAAATACTGCTTCCCGCTTATCAGATTTTCTACTATTTTCCTGGCTAAAAATGTTAACACATTGCTAATTTGTTATAACTACCCAGGTAGAAAAGAAGACTTCTACCTGGAGATGCAATAGAGAAAGAAGATGTTAGGATGCATCAAACTGATTAAGAGAAGTTTGTCGTCATCTTCTGTATTGATCATTTCAATCTTGTTTGCACATAATATTGCCAAGTTGAGCGATTTTACAATCTCATATATAAAAAGGATTGTTCATAATAAAAACATTGATACATCAGTTACTTTTAAAGTCCGTTTAATTGCTTCCAAATACTGCTTCCTGCATAACGGATTTTCTAGTATTTTCCTGGCTAGAAATGTTAACACATTGCAAATTAGCTACAACTACCCTGGTAGAAAAGAAGACCTCTACCTGGAGATGCACCAAAGAAAGAAGATGTTGGGATGCTTCAAACTGATTTGGAGAAGTTTTTCGTCATCTTCTGTATTGATCATTGCAGTCTTGCTTGCACATAATGTCGTCAAGTTGAGTGATTTTACCAATCTCGTATATAAAAAGGATTGTTCATAATAAAAACACCGATACATCCGTTACTTTTAAAGTCCGTTTTATTGCTTCCAAATACTGCTTCCTGCGTATCAGATTTTCTAGTATTTTCTTGGCTAAAAAATTTAACACATTGCTAATCATATACTATATATAATAGCAGAAATCTTTTTCCTGCAATTAAGGAGACAGTGACACCATTCAAGATGGAGAAGAGTACGAGTGTTTGAATTGACTAATCTCACAACCGAGCCGAAGCGTTGTGTTTCTAGGTTTCAGAAGCTTGGATCTTTTTCGGAGAAACAGTTGAAAGAAATAGCGGTGGGTTTAGAAAACAGCGATCAAAGATTTTTGTGGGTTGTGAGAAATCCACCACCAGATAAGGATAAAGATCCAAACTTCTCATTTGGCTGATTAAGCAAATCGCTTCACTATTTTTCCTACCGTTCTGTCACTTCGTCTCACTATTTTTCCTACTGTGCTGTCACTTCGTCGAAACCTTTACCGGTAAGGGTTTTTGTTTTGTTTTAAAATTATATCATTTAAATATTATTTATGCTTGGTTATTTCAATCGAATTGATTTTGATTTAGGGTTAGGTCTGGGCAGCCACCACCGTAGTGCAGCGGAACTATTACCGGTAAAGGTTTTCTTTATTCTTTTTAAAATTACGCCATAATTATGATTTATGTTTGGGTGTTTGGTACTATAGATTTGATTTAGGCATTTGGATTAGATTTGATTTTGATTAAGGTTATTGGATTAGATTTGGTGTATGTTTAGGCTGTTATGTGATTAATTTTACAATATGCATACTATGCTGCCAACCATATTTTCTTTGTCGGATGCCGCTTCTCTCTCTACAACAATCTGTCACTAAATAGTTACTTATTCTTTTACGCATTTCTTATATGAGTTATTCTATTCTCTTTTCTATTCGTTTATGGGACTTCTACTAGATGTTTCTAAGTTTCTTTACGTATATTTAATTTGAATATACTTTAACCATATATACCCAAGGTTAGCATAATGTTTTTTTTTTTTTTTTGATCAAATATTGTTTCTGCCGATAGTTTATGCAATTCCCAGTTCATTGTTTCCCACGGTTGCTTTTCCTATTCAAATACTATTACTTCAACTGCATAGTTAATTGATGGGGTAATGCTCTTTCTTTGTATGTTTTTCCTTGGCATTTATAACCTTTGGCTTTCTATTTGCTTTCTAATGTATTCTGTGTTTTTTTTTTAATTGAAATGTCTTTCATTAATGTTTCCTTTAAATTTTTGCTTTCTCTATTTCTTATTGTGTTGATTATATGGTTTTGATTGAGGCATTTGGGTTAAATATGGTTTCGATAAAGGTATTTTGGTTATAATTTGTTTTTGCTAAGCTTTGGTTTTGGTTTGGATATTTGGATGATTTTTTTTTAGGGGTAATTTTGCAATTATCATAGATAGCAGACTGAATCAATATTGGATAGTGTCTTTTTCTCTTTTGTTAGATTTCTGATTCAATATCTTGGTTTCTCTGTTTGTGTTTGGCTTTTGGTGGGCATCCGGAATGGAATATATATTGACTTTATATGTATGACATTGAAAATTTCATTGTAATGTGGCAACTGTGGAATGATAAGGTAATGGGCAATGATTACGATCATTGGCAAAGACAATTGTGAAGAAGGCTTTAGACCTTTAGATTTGTTCTATTAATGTTCTCTAGGTTTTTTGCTTTCTTACTCTTTTTTCATGCTTGATTTGTTTTTTTTCCCCTATGTATGATGCTTTTATTACATTTTTTTTTTCCTGTTCATCTATCATTGACATGATTTTTCCATCAAAGGATGTAATTTCCCCATGATTGGTTGGAGATTTGGAGTTGACGGAGTACCTCTTCACTCTCTTTGAAGCAATCTTTCACTAACACAGGTTTTATTTCTTCTTCACCTTTCTTATATGAGACGCTTTGTAATTTTTCCTATTTGTTTTTGGACTTCTATTACTTCTATTAAATACCTTTTCACACTGATCTTATTTTAAAATATTTTTTTATGCCATTTTTTAGTGTATGCTGCCATGATCAGCATGAAGATTAGTTTTCTAGTGTTTATTAATTATATGTTGTTGAATCACAACTGTTAGGTCCTAAGAATGGCCTTAAGTTCAAGTTTTGTACAAGTTGCATCGGTCCAATTAAGTTTGTAGCTTAAGATATATGGTTATTTATATTTGTATAATTGGGTCACGTGAGGATTGATCTGAAAGTATGTACGTAATCAGCTATATGTGCTGATTCAATAATTACAGAGTATGGCCTGGCCTATGGGACCAAGGTTAGAGTTTGATTTGGGCCTTATTCCCAATGTTAACCATGCAATTCATTTTGTTATGAGTTTCCCTTGATAAGTTGTTGATAGCATGGTCCTTAGAAATCAACTATTTTTAAATTTGTGATTGTCCCTTCCTACTGCTTGCAGTTCATTTGTCTGACCATGTTGTAGTTTTTGAGCACCATGGTTAGTAGCCAAAAAAAAAAAAAAAAAAAATCAATGTTATGTAGAAGGTAGAAGCGTTTAAGGGTATGAAACTGCCTTGAGTACTGTTTCTTTTTTGGGAATTTTGGTTAAGAAGGCCAATGATAGGAGGGTTTAAACATTTCCTTGCAATTAAGGCCATTGCGACATGTAGGAAAACTCTCCACTTAAAAATCTGCCATGTATAGAATTTAATTAGAAAAGTTACACCGTATGAAAAACTCAAAACCAAACGATAAACCCATTTGTTCAAGACCAGAAAAAAAAAAAAAAAACCTTCCCTTCCTCTCTCAATATTCACTCTAAACTGACATTTGCTATTCCACTTTGTTCCGTTTCTTCTTTGCAATATCATATTCACAAGGTTAGCATAGCATTCTTAATTTTCCTCTTTCATCTACTCTTCCTGTTGTGTAATTTAGCAATTTTCTGCCACCTGAAGGATAAACTCATCGGTTCAGCTACTTTCTTACAGTTTGCACATTCCATTCTGAACCAACAGTCGGAGGAAAAAGAAAACCCAAAATCAGCCTCTTTAGAAATTGAACAGAGCCGTTCTCTTTGGTCAAGAACCAATAGCATCTCTTACAATCTAAACCATTTTGTGACTTTCAAATCCTCCAAAAATAAAATAATTATTGTCCTATAAATACAACTTATCCCATGATTTCAAACTCTATTGTACATTTTTGTCTGATCTTTCATTGAACAAATGTTGATTCTTGGCTTAGAATATAATTTTTTAAAATTTTTTTACTATGCCTTCTAGAACAGTTGTTAAAGAGAGAGAGAAATCCGAGGGTTAGCAAGTTTTTTTGGCCTTGCAGAGAAAAAGAGAGAGATAAATCTGAAGGTCGCTGCCACCATTTGGCCAGCATCCTGCCACCGTCAAACTCAAATTTTAATGATGGGGTTATTGACAATGAAATGGGCAACAATAGCTTTCATTGGTAAGCTAATATAAATACTTGAATCCTGCAATTTATGTTTTGGTATATTTGCACTGTTTAATATATGTAAATTTTGGTATTCTATATATTCATTTTTATTGCATTTCACACGTTCGATGAAATCTCTTTTAGACCTTAACATGTGATGATTGTATTTGATTTTTTCATTTATGAAAATGAATATGAACAAAAGTTTTCAAGGATGAATGCTAGAAGATATCAGCATGGTGGATAGAATAAATTATCAACCAAATATGATGCAATTGGTAATATTACATAACATGTACATAGTTTTTTGTTATAACGATGTGATGATGTGTTTACTTATTGCAGATGGTATTGCACCACAATTTCAGATGAATAAGCAACAATCCTCCAAGAACTTCTCTGGCATTTCCTACCCAAACACCAACCCAACTGTATATAATTTGATGGTCTCTACGTTAGAAATATTGCTCTAATGGTAATGGTAACTACATTTTAGTAACATGCTTGCAAATTTTTTGATAAAATTCTAAAGTTATTCTAAAATTCCTTTTGTATTGTTCATAGTTTTAAATTTAATAAATGATGTGTATAATTCTCCCTAAAGTACTTACATTACCTGACTACGTAAAGAGTTCACTATCTACATTGGCCATGGTCAATAATATTTCAAATCATTGCCTTCTTTCTCCTCCGTGTTTGTATCAGTTTGTTTTATATATATTTTTTTAAATGTAATTAGTAATGTACTTCATATATTATAATTGTTTTCTTAATTTTATAATCACTATGAAATTAGAGGGTGGGAGAGAGAGACTAACTCTGACTATGATATTGGTCAAAGATTAATGAAAATGTTGGGCAATGATGGCATTATCCTTAGAAAGAGCATGTAATTCAGTAACTTATCACTATGTTTAGCTATTTGATTCCATGAAATTTCAAGTTAATTGAGCCACGAGTGAAAGGAAAAGATTTACTCTGACTGTGATATTGCTTTAAGTCCTTTCTCTTTCGGGTTTGTTTTCTACTAAGTTATCTCTATCTTTATTTTTATCTTTTTTATAATTCTTTTGTTAGCATTGTATAGATTTTCATTATTAACATAATAAAGCATTGTATTAAAGTTACCTAATATATGTGTTAGATGAAGATGACGTTGCGCGTTTTATTTTGTGCAGCAATTGGTTATATGATTTTATTCCTACGTCACAAATTTCATGTCTTTGATTATTAATAAAGTCAAAATTTTCCAAAATCAAAAGATGAAAAAAATAAAAATAAAGAGAAATAAAGGAAAGTCAAAGAAAGAAAAATTAAAAGAAAAATTAAAGGGTAGACAAAATAATAGTTGTTATAGGTGTCATAGAAATCGCAAAAATCATCCTGAGTTTGAATCAAATTTATAAGTCCTGGAAGTATTTATGTGTTGATATTACTCCAACAAATGGTATTTTAAGGATTACAAGGAATTTTATCATTAGCAGAACCTATATTATATTTTAGTTACTCACTAAAAAAGAAAAACATATTTAGTGGCTTTCTTGGTAGATTTCTATTGATAATTGTTTGTTCTAAGTTTATTTTATGTTTTTACTATTAAATCAATGACTTAAATCATGGTGCTAATATCCTATAAACCATTACATCTTTGTTGGGCTAATATTACATCTTTGTGGCATTCTAACTAATATTATGGTTTTGTATTTTCAGCCAAATCAACTTATAGATAAATATTGACAAATGGTATGTGGTAGTTATACAATTGACTAAAATCACAAGAAATGTTGGTTAGGGTTAAAAATGTGTCTTTGTTTCAACCTATATGTATTAATCTGAAGGATAACACACTCTATCATGTCTATGAAATTCTATATGTATCATTTTTGTGATCTTTTAAATTTATGAAATTCTATGTCAAGTATTTTCTGTTTTTGTTAGTACCGTGGGTTAAAAATGTGACAAAATGAATGTGTAGAACCTTTGAACATTTGGATTTCTCTATTGAAATCATGCAAGTTTAATAAGCATTTGGAATTTACAAGAGATGTGAAATGAGTCATCTTTCTTCTTTTTTTTCCTTTGTAGATAGTATAATACATTTGATTAATCAAATTTTTTATTATTATTTGTAAGGTTAAAGGTAAAAATTATTAATATTTTTTATTGTGCAATTTTTTTTTTTCATTACCATTATAATTTTTTTTTATTTGACTAATATTTTTCTAACTTTCTGTTTCACAAACCAGTAGCCATTTTTATTTCTCTCTTTTAAACTTTTTGGTTGTAAAATTCTCTAATCTCATGGTTTAATTCATTGTGGTTCCTAGGAATGGTAGATTTGGTATTTGAAATTGTCTTGCAAGTTTTAGTTCGGTGTGATTCATTGTGGTTCTTAGGAATAGCAGATTTGCTATTTGAAATCGTCATGTAAGTTTTAATTGCTTAAAGTTAGATTTTTTTTTTTTTTTTTTTTTTGAGTCTCATGATAGGGAGGTACACATGAGTGATTTGATGAAACTACTTTTTTAAAATTTTAGGTGATATTGGACACTATATGCTTAAATACACTACGTTATTTAAGTTTGAATATATGTAGTAGAAGTATGATAACTAAGTTTATATTGGATGCAAAGTTCGTTAATATGTAAAACGATCCCGCGCATTGCACGGGTTAAACACTAGTTTATTATAACTACCCAGGACTAGGTAGAAAAGAAGACCTCTACTTGGAGATGCAACAGAAAAAGATGTTGGGATGCATCAAACTGATTTGGAGAAATTTGTCGTCATCTTCTGTATTGATCATTGCAGTCTTGCTTGCACATAATGTTGCCAAGTTGAGCGATTTTACCAACCTCATATATAAAAAGGATTGTTCATAGTAAAAACACTGATAGTACATCCGTTACTTTCAAAGTCCGTTTAATTGCGTCCAAATACTGCTTCCTGCGTATCGGATTTTCTAGTATTTTCTTGGCTAAAAATGTTAACACATTGCTAATTTGCTATAACTACCCGGTAGAAAAGAAAACCTCTACCTGGAGACGCAACAGAGAAAGAAGATGTTGGGATGCATCAAACTGATTTGGAGACGTTTGTTGTCATCTTTTGTATTGATCGTTGCAGTCTTGCTTGCACATAATATTGCCAAGTTGAGTGATTGTACCAATCTCGTACATAAAAAGGATTGTTCATGGATTTTGTTAGTTATCTTATATGATTTACAAAATGTATTTAACGAATACTCAAAATTTCAAGATTATTTCTTAATTGTAACATCTATATAATAACTAATAGCCGAAACGTTTGACTTTTTGTTGACCTTATCTCATTGCACCATGTGGCTACATAAATTAATGCCACGTCTACCATTAAAAAAAGTAGAAAAATGTATCTTTTCGGTGGTGACTTATTTAGTTTCAGTGGGTAACTACTTATTTGTTTATATACGCTGATTATGTTGTGTTTTCTTCTTTCCGTTTTTCCGTTTTCTGTTTTTTTTTTTTTTTTTTTCCCCGCTGCAAGAACAAACTCAGTGAACGTTGTGAATCAAAAACAGAGTGTCCTTGATGCTACTGCTACTGGTAATTCTTTTCTTCACAAACATTAGTTGGTCTTGCTTACTCTTGCATTAGTTGGTCTAACTCTTTCAAACCCATACCGTTTCATTGGATAGTTATTTACAGCGAAGATTGTGGAGAAAAAACAGAGTAACCCAAAGACAAGGTTGTGGAGAAAAAACAGAGTAACCCACAAAATCACTACGGTAACCTTCCACTAATTTGGTAGAAATATTGGTTTTCCATTGTATGTTTTGATTTATACAACTATAGTAAATTTTCTAAATTACGCTATGTTTGCTTTGGCGAAAGAAAAAAACAATGTTTCAGGACTCCAATTTTGATGTTCTTAGTGTCCATTTTTCTCTTCTCTATGAATGTTGGGTTTTCCTTTTTCAGATTTTAGGACTCAATTAGATTTTGATGTTGGATTACATAGTAACGTTGGGTTACTATCTTTTGTTTGCTTTTTGTTTTCTTCTCTCCATTTTCCCGTTTTTTTTTTTTCATTTGTGACAACAGAACCAGCGAAGGTTCTTCACAAATATTAGTTGCTCTTACTTATTCTTGCATTAGTTGCTCTAACTCTTTCAAACCCACATTGTTGACATTTCGTTTTCTATTTTGTGTTTTGTTTTTTCCCTCTGTTAGAAGGAACCCAGCAAAGGTTGTGGAGAAAAAAAACAGAGTAGCCCAACAAAATCATTACGGTAACTGATTTATTCTTTTCTAATATTATTACTTTTTCAAACAACAACTTTAGATAACCTTACAATGCAACAGTAAAACGAATATAGTAAATAGAATATGTTTGTTTTGGCGATTTAAAAACAAATGTTAGACATGTTGATGAGAAATATAAAAGCCATGGAAGAAGGTTTTTGGCATTACAGGAATTGTTCAATTTGTCAACAGATTGTATATTTTTTTTTTTAATTTTTTTTTCCTTAATAATAAGGAATGTTAATAGCTAAGACATTGAAATTTTGTGCATAAGGTATGTATAATTGAAAATTTTCCTTAATGCAGGCTTCCCAATCCCAAGGTATGTATAATATAAAAGTATAAATATATATATATATATATATATAAAGAAAAGTGAAAAAAAAAATTTAATTAAAATTATATCTACCATGCCTTCTTTCAGGTATAGAATTGAACTGAAAGTTGAAGATGACACAGGATTAACAACATTCATTTTATTTGATTCTATGGCTGAAAAATTACTCCATATATCAGCAAAAGAACTTATAAATAAATGTTCACAGGTGAAATTTGAAATTCACAAATAGTACTTAATATATTCTTTAGTATAATTGATCTTACAATTTATGTCCTACTATTTCTACAAGGTACCTGAAGAGTTTGACATGCCTATGCAAATAGCAAACCTTATTGGGAAAACATTTGTCTTCCAATTGGAACTCAATGATTATAACCTCAAACAAGGATGGGAGATCTACATAGTAAAGAAAGTTTTTGATCCTGTTATGCAGATTGACAATTCAGTTAAACTTGATCAAATAACTGATGTGAGTACTTTTATATTAAATTTAAATAAAAAAATTAGATATTTTTAATGTTACTTATTCATATCGGAATAAAATTTACACCATATTCTTTTTAACAGTATTATATGAGCGATGCTACAAATGATTCTGACAACAACTTACCAAGTGAAAAAGATGCTAATCCTACAAATGATGCAAGTCATGTACGGCTCACACCTATTGCAGATCGACAAAAGAGGAAAAGGAAACAAGAACTCCTTTAATATGTTGAAACTTATGTTACAAATTATTTCAACTTTTCTTACAATAATGCAATCACCATTACGAAGGTGTTCTACTATCTGTTGGGAATAGATAAATGACCTTACAAAATAGTTAACAAAGGAATAGGTGGTGTTAAATATTCTGAGAAATTGATGTTAATGGTTTTGTCTACATGTGTATTGGTTATATTTGATGGATGCATGTTATCCACCTGTGGTATTGGTCTTACTTGATGTATAAAACTATAAATAATGGTCCACCTGTTGTTTTCTCATATTTTTGGCAATTTACTGGTTTTGCATGATTGTCCACCTGTTGTATTGGTTTCAATTGATTCATGCATGATAGTCCACCTGTTGATTTCTCATGATAGTCTACGTGTTGTTCTTACTGACTAATGTCTCTTTGAACTTTCTTTGCCTATTGCTTTTACTTTTCATCAAAGAAGAGACTTTTACCTTTTGTTAAAAGTGTGGAAGTGTGCCCTGACCCACGTGAACCCTTTTTTATTTTTATTTAATTATTTATTTATTTTAAGTAATTTTTATTATTCATCCAAAAAAAAAAAATCATCAAAGTATAATCTATGTATTTTCCTTTATTTATGAATTATGCTAGGACCACATAAATAGGCAAAATTTTGTGTCACATGGTGAGTTATGATTGGTAAAAATATGTTCTCACATGGCCCATTGACACATCTTTGCCAATTACAACTCATCATGTGGCAAGTTGTAGTACAAAATTGTGTCCATTTATGTGGTCCTAGCACAATTCTAAAGGTTAAACATATATGTAAATTATCATTTTAAATATTTGCAACAAATTATATAGATTTTGAATAATGAATATAAAAAATTAGAGGTAAACCGAAATCGTACAACAATATTAATCGATATCGAAATATTTCCTTTTTTTTTTATCAAACTGAAATGGCCACAGATAGTATTGACTTCCTTGTGCTATACTATGCAGCATATCTATTAAAAACGCACTATAATAGACTCTATAATAATATATTTAATTTTTATATTTAATATGTTTGCACAAAAAAAATAATATAACCCTATATATAGTAATTTTAATGTGTTTATAATACGTAATATTGGAAAAGTAAGTCGTACGCCTATCATGCACCTTTCATATATAATTCAACTTTACAGCGGGTATATTCAGCAAAAAAAAAAAAAAAAAAAAAAAAAAAAAAAAAAAAATTTCAAAAATCAAAAGAGATTTACTAAAACTCAATTACATGTTATATATTTTCTAAATTTTCTTTCCTTATAATGAATGATGATATATTCATCATGTTTGTATGTGTTGAGACAATGTTGTCACTTTTAGATGGTTCTTGGACTTAAAAAATCTTTATTTTTCATTTCAAATGTCTGAAACGTATAGCTGATAGCAAATGTTTTAGATACATGATTTTCTTTTACAAATTCAATTTTGGTGTTATAGTAAAATAAACCAAGATTAAATTTTATATTATACTCAATAATTTTTCCGTGCATTGCACGGGTTAGCGACTAGTTTCTTTTATTATCAAACCAAATCCATTGCAAAGCACGGGTTCAAAACAAGTAATAAATATAAATACGATAATTATATGTGATACAATATGAAAGGTATTATTCTAAATTTAAATATTTAAAAGTGGATTACCTTGTTTATATTATAACTCAATTTGACCTGTGTTGAGGTACAATTTTTTCACTCATGCCACATGCCGCAATTCTATTTAATCACATTTATTTATTCACCAAAAAATACTTAAATATCACTCATAAATTATTTTGAGCCTTCATAATTATTTCTCATCTCATTGGCCCACAAATATTTCCTATCCCATTATCTAAATTGGGTTACGATATAAACCATCACAAAAAACTCATATTTTATCCAATTTTATTATCATTATTTAGCTAAGCCCAAAACTATGCCATATGAGCCCAATGCACACATTCCATTCTTTTTAAAGCCAAGACTACTTATGCTTAGAAATATTTCAAAAGCCCAATTCTTATTGGCAAAGTATTAAAAGCCTAATTTACGTTGGCATTATTAAAAGTCCAAGCTAGCTACTTGCAAAATACTTGGCAAAATTGACACTATTTAGTAAAAAGCACAAAGTTATCAATACTTGGCAAAATACTATATTATAAGTACTTTACTTAAAGTCCAATGATGAATAATGCTTTAAGTTTTTAAACCTATTACTATAATATTGCAAGCCCATGGAGTCTATCTTATAAAACTCATGGTAACTATTTATGTTACGTAACACTATTCTTTTTTCCAAAACTCATGGCAAACATATATCAAACCCATGGAGAATTATGAATTTGTATTACTAATATAAACGCCCATGAAAAGTTATGATTATTTATCTTAAACCTATGACATTTATTTATTTCATACCATATTATAAACCATGGAATTTATAGAAGAACCTGTGGTCACTATTTATCTTATACCACAACATTCATGATATTTATTTCCAAAATTCACGATAATTATTTATCCTACAAGCCCATTATGATTATCTATAGAAAAACCTATGAGAATATCACATTATTCCATTATAATGGTTGTTACCATATTTTATTTGAAACCCATGGATATTTCCTCTATTTAAACCCGTGGTAAACATTATTCATGAGAAACATTAGAGGTGATTATTTACAAGTCCCAAAGAAAATACCATTTACAAAATAATCCATGACAAAAACTATTTATAAATGTTATGAGAAACTATAAAAATTGTTACCCATCATAAATATTTATTAAACCTCATGAATACATTTCATTTTTACTAACAACTAAAGCCCATGTGGAATAGTATAAGTGCTTGTGGGGTGTGGGGGGCAAGGGCTGGGGTTCAAGTCTCCAAGAGGGAGCTTCACATATATATACACTTAGATTAGGCTATAGTAGAATTTCTATCATGTATAAAAAGGAAAAAAAAAAAAAGTCCATGTGGATTAAAAATCAATGGGATGGCAATATATGGTAACTTTGTCCATTTTGTGGGGCTTACAATGAGAAAGTAAAAGGATAGGCCCAAGTAGAGAGAGCCACAAACTCTTACAGGCCCATCAAAATACTCAGCTCTCATGGCTAAGCCCAAACTAAAATTTCAACCAAAACAGCCTATGTGTGCAAACTAACCCAACTAGAGAACCCCATTTAGTTCTACCTTCCATTGGGAAGCACCTCAAGAAGGAAGCAAGCTCCCAAACCAAATTAGAGGCTGACCACCTGTCCCATCGGCCTCTCTGCCATTGCCATTTTCGCGTGAACAATACTCGGAGGTGGGTGACACCAAGAAGCTGAAATGAAATAAATATCATTCTTCCTCCCTAAGTTTCACTTACTGCTAGAGGAAGCCATGACCGAATCATCCAAACTTTAGCAAATTAGCTTCTCAAGTACTAAAACTAATTTATGAACCAAGCCCATGAATTCCTAAAGGGGAAATTTAGGCAAATGTGGTTTGGAGGGCATAAAATGATTTCCAGCAGAGCTCCTTGAAGTAGGCTAAAAGCTTGACACTTGGCTTGGGGTGATAGCTCCTACTCTTTGAAGCTCAAATCTTAGTTGCAACAACCAAGTTTCTAGCCCCATGTTTGTCTTGATCTTATTGGTTGAGATCAATCTCTAAATCCTAGCACTTAATGACGTTACCTAAAGAAGATAAAAATACCCAAAAGTAAATCACACCATCTTTGGCCAAATCCTAGGTTAGATACTCTGAATTTCAACTCCATCCGACATTACCCAAAGAAGACAAACACTCAAAAAGGAGTTCATACCATTTTTGGCCAAATCTCATGATGGATACTTAGAAAATTCCCTCGCTAATCAAGCCCAATGTTTTTGGCCTTTGCTAATTGCTCCTTAAGCTTCACTATAAAAGGAAAGCATCATCTACTTATCAAGGGGGACGAAACCCTCTCAAAGTCTCCATCAATCTTGCTATTTTTAGCCTTTAATTCAGAAATAAGCTTCCTTTTTTAGTTCACAAAGGCCCATACCCATCAACTCACAAACATTCCTTCTATTTTCTAACAAAACCTAGCACCATAAAAGTCTCATGATTACCTACAATCAATCTCTCTCTACCATGGCCAAAAATAGCCAAGTTCCTTTACCATTTTATTCCCACATCACCATATATTTACCCATCCACTCAAATAAGAGTAGCTTCCATCATTTACTAGACATCCGTCCACATATTCCATCATGGGTATGAGAACCTTGGTTAAATATTTGCTGTACTAAGCTGGGGTTCTTTCTCTTCCTTCATTTCATCCTAAGTTTTCCTCTTTTACTTATAATTATGGCATATTTAATCATTGTTTATTGCCATTACATTGAAGGTTATAATGTCCTGGGTATTGTATAGTACACCAGCCAAGGCATGGGAAAGTGTCAATGTGTCTGGATCTAGACCTTACACGGGGAGTGGCGGTGAGCAAGGGAGAGGAAACGTTGGCTACAAGATACTATCCTTAGCCCGTGCCAACGACGTGACTGCCTTGGGAAGGAAGTACGATATGCATCTGACATGGGTACTCAAGCACTCACAAAAAAAGAGATAGTGACCTCCTAAGGTAAGCAACTATATGATAGGCCAAGAATGTATTGACCCCTTGTGATATATTAATTGATTAATTAGTCAAGTTTATTAATTAATCAAATTAACATGCAATGTACATGGCAGCAAAAACAAATCATCAAATAACTAAGTATGTAGCGGAAATTAAATTGACACGGTGATTTGTTTACGAATGGGAAAAACCAACGCAGCAAAAACCCCACCGGGTGATTTTAACGTCACCACTCTTGAGAATTCACTATTATCATAATAAGCGGTTACAAGTAAAGGAATCCCAGTACCTTATACCAACCTACAGTTGAACCCTTACTCCAATACCCAATAGGACTTGTTATGTAGTGACAATCTCTCATTTTAATACACGGCTCCAAAGACGTGACCAACTAATTGCGCAAATACCAGTAGTGACTTAAACACCAACTTGAGAAAGATGTTGGCTGCAAAGTTCTTGAGTTCATCACATGATGAAGATCATGAAACTCCTTGGTCACAAAACCCTACGGTGTACAAACATAGCAGCTTCTTCAAAAGAAAGATGAACTAGGGCAAATTCTATCTTCGGTCACAATTTGCATGAACAAAACTTTGCTTCACACTTGCGCAATTTGTGTAACCTTTGACGGCCCTTAAAATAATCATTATATATGTCTAAGGTTGTGAGAAAAGAAAGCCCAAACATATAACCACGGATTAGATGAAAATCAGTTCTGAAAAACTGAATTTCATAAACCTCGATAGATAGGGTATCTATCGAGCTAGCTGTCGAGCTTCAGGCTTCAGCAGCTTTTTAAACCTCGATTGATGCTAGCTGTTGAGCTAGTTGTTGAGCTTTAAAATCTAGTTTCTCACTTGTTTCTTGGACAGACTTGCATGGCTTTAACACTTCAACTTGAGACCTTATTCCTTGAAGTATTAAACACATCCTAGATCTACCCATTTACAAGTAAAATGCTTTTTGTCAAAGGATTAGTCAATTACATAAATATTGACATATGTCCTAACACTATAGAAACACCCTATTGGCTGAGTGCATGTTGGACCACTTTAGGGACACATGTATCACCTTGAGTACCTTTGAGGTCTCTCTCTCATTACTCAAGAGTTGTTCCCCATGTAGTGGCAAAGTCAACTACCCTCTTGCCATGATCTTTGATGCTATTGTACTCTCTCTCCTCCAGTCACCAAATAGTACCTTAGCTGTAGTAAGGTCCAAAATAAGAAAATGATAACTTGACACTTGTTTTTGTACTCAGCCATATTCCTCAAACTATAAGAGGTACATGCAGCTGGACTATTAGGGAAAAAACCTAAGTAGATCTTTTGAGAAGAGAGTAGAAAGTTGATAAAGAAGTAAGGTAGAAAACAAAGTCTCTCTTTTAAGGAAGAACACCTTTATTGTATGGGAGATACCTCTTTTTCCATACAATGCAAAGTTGAGCAAAGCAAGGGTGTTTCTCTCTTGCTCAAATCATGGTTTTTATCCGTTTTTTAGGGTTTTCCACGTACATCTTGTGTCCACTTTAAATTCTTGCAATCACTTTCTTTTTCTCTAGACATTATGATGTCAAAACTTGCATTTTTGTCACTTATGAGCTTTCTTATCGAGATGTACTGTTAGATAGCTTATTTACTCTCCCATATAAGTTCAAATCTAACTTGCACGTACATTTTTGGCGACTTCACTGGGGATCTTCTTTGGTTATTCCCCTTTTTAAGTGAGTTTTCTGTTGGTTGCATATTTCCGTTTACTTTCATCTTCTTCATGCCTCCGAGGAAAAAAGGTGTGGGAGTACCAGCTGGTTCTAGTGAAAACCAACAAGTAGGGCCAAATGTAGATCATATATCCATGCACACCAAGGGCATAGAGTCTTCTAGTGAAGCTAGTCGGCCCGAGAAAAGTAATATTCTGACGGCTATTAAGGACCTCTAGCACTCTCAGGCTGCTATATGGGCAAAATTCCAGTCTCTGTGTTAGGGGACGTTCATACCTTAATCCCCACAAGGTGGTCAAGGTCCTCGGGGATCTCCCTATCTGACTAGGGAAGATATTATTGCTATCTTGTTTGAAGCCAAGAAAGCAAAAAGTATTGTTTATATTAATACCAGGCCTCCCTATTCTGAGGAAGTAGCTAGTAAGCCCAATCCTACTAAATATTCTTCTCCCATCTTTCCTAAGTATGATGGCATTGCAGGGAACACTAGGGAGCACATCGGGTGGTACGTAGATGCATTAATGACCTATTCCTATTGTTAGGTTCTAAAGACTTAGGAACTAATGTATTTAGAACTCTAATGTGTATTGTTGGCAAACCATGATTAAAACAAGTTGTTTAGTCTTGTTTAGACTTGCTCAAAGTTGTGTATTTTATGTAAAGTTGGATTCAAGGCGATGCAGATTCATTAGAGCAATTTGGCCTGATTCGATCGATCGAAGCTTATGCTCGATCAATCGAAATTCAGGTAGAATGCATTTTTCTGCAGAATTCCAACTCAGCCTTAGCTCATTTAAAACATTTAGGGTTTTATGTTTTTGCCCGAGGTATATAAGGCAAACCCTAGCCACGTTTTAGAGGTTGCTCATATTGCTGTTTATGTAAATCTCTTGTGAGATCTGTGAGGAGCTTTCCTTTACACAAGCTTAGGATTATCAAGAAGGAGATTCATTCAAGAACTTGATGATCATTCAGTTGCTGCCATAAGAGCTTAAAGAAACACAAGCGGGTGTGCTTGTATTTGCTGGAGAATCCAAGAAAGAAGGAGTCCGTGGTCTCGGAGCTTGCCTGTGGTCGTGTCAGTAAGTTTCTCCTGGTGGGTAGCAATAGGATGTTAGTGGTCTAAGTTGCTATTGTAAAACTTCGATTCTTTCATAGTGGATTTAGGTTTACCTTGAGGATAGTTAAGTTAAATCCTCCCCAGGTTTTTATCGGTGTGGTTTCCTGGGTTATCATATCATTGTGTTATTTATATTTCCATTTGTTTTGCATGATATGATTGCTTGATTGTGATAACCTAGATTTGGAATTTGGACTAAGTAATAACTTGGCTAATTAACTAGGTTAATCCGATTGTGGTTTTAAGGGGTCTAAAAACATACACCTATGATCATGAGCTAAGGCTTAGGGAGTTTTCTAAGTCATTAGGAGGTCATGCCTTTACTTGGTACACTAGCCTTGCACCAGGGTCAGTTATGAGTTGGAATGATATGGCAACACAGTTCATGAAGAAGTTCTTTGCTTTGGAAGAAAAGCTCATGTTGTTAAATCTGTAGCAAGAAAAGTAGAGTATATTTGAAGGGCTGCTGGAGTACATTCGCAAGTTTAGAGACCTCTTTTTGTTGTGTTATGACCTTGTGGAGGAGGAAAGGTGGTAGATGTTTGCATCTCTGGTATGTTATATGAATATCGTCCCTATCTTGAGAATCAGTAGATCTCCAACTTTATAAGGCTTGTAGAAGTTTCAAGAAGGACAAGTATATTTGTAAGGAAGCCTTCAAAGGGTTCGACTTCACAGACTACGAATACACCTAGGTAGCCTTGGAGGAGAGAAGACAAGAAGGTGGAAGTTGCTGTGGTGAAGGAATTCAAAAAGGCAACCAAGGGTAAGAAGAGGGAGAGAGCTAGTATTCCTCCTTCTTTTACTATTTCAACTGAAGAATTGTATAGCATCCTAGAAGCTTAGGTAAAGGATGGTGTGGTGGTGTTGCCTGAATGCAAGCGTGAACCTACGGATGAAGAAAAATAAGGTCCATTTTACTACGGGTACCACAGGAGGTGTGATCACCATACCATGGATTGTTATGCATTAAGGAAAATTTTCCATGAAAGGGTAGCCAAAAGTGACTTGGTTATCAAAGGTGGGAAGCGAGTAGACCCAAGGATGCGTAGGCCAGAGGTGGCAATGACTTTCTTCATGGGTCGTGACGATCACATGGAAGAAGAAGTTAAGAATATGGCTAGCAAAGACTCAAAGACCTCCGCCTTTACAAGATGAAGAAATGGTCATGAGAATTCAGCAAGATGATAAGATACATTCATTTCTTGAAGGAATAGGTCTTAGGCCATTAGCTAGAAGAGAAGAAGCAGAAGCTCTAACCAGGGTGATGGAAAGGAATCAAGAAGTGGTAGCTGCTAAAGGAAGTTTGATGCAGGTGGCATATCAGGAAGTAAAGGATTCAATTACCTTTTCAAATAGAGATCTAGCCAACCAAGTTGTTAATAGCGACAGACCTCGTATCTTCTTCGCCTTTTTGGGAGCATCTCAAATCAAAAGGGCCTTAGTAGACACTAGTGCATCCACCAACATCCCGCCTCTCCCAACATTCAATGCTTTGGGCATCTTGAGAGAAAGTATTATTTCTGAGCTACTTCAAGTAGTATGGATAGGGTCTTTGCAATAGTGTACCCTAGGCCATGTGTCTCTAGAACTTAGGGTTCGGCTAATTTGAGCACCTACTCACATGCACGTAATGGAAGGGAATACTTCTTATCGTATTATCCTAGGCCGCCCACGGCTGAAGGCATATAAAGCCGTGGCTTCCATATATATCACCAATGTGTGAAAGTTGTTTGGAGGAATAGGCGGGTTTCCATTCAGGCCACTAGAATGCCTTTTGATAGAGCAGAGCTTCATTTTGCTGAGATATCCCTATATTAGGAGTGTGAGCCCCAAAGGGAAAACAAAATTCTCCCCTTTAATCTCATTGCTTTGCAAAGAGAGGAAGAAGATGATGGCAAGGTTGTAGAGCCAAAAAGGCCTTCCAAGATAAGAAGAACCACTAAACCTAATGACAAGGTGGTGTATGAGTTTTGACGGTTAGAAGAAGGGGATAAGGAGGATGGCGAGCCCGATCCCAATCTGACTCAACAGCCAAAAGAGGTTCATGTAGCTAAAGAACTTGTGAAAGAAGCTTCTGAATACACGAATGATGTTGTCAAGAACGTACAAAAGGAGCTTGTTGAGATTAACCTGAACAATGGAGAAGGAGAAGAAAAGTTGGTCAACATTAGCAAAGGATTGCCTAAAGAAGAAAGAAGAAAGCTCATAGCCTTGTTGAGGGAATACAATGATGTTTTTGCTTGGAGTTATCAAGAAATGCCAGGTTGAGTCCAAATTTGGTAACACACAAATAAAGGTGAATCCTAATGCTAAGCCTGTGAAGCGACCACCAAGGAGATATCGTTTAGATGTGGAAGAGAAGATAAAAGCTGAAGTAAATAAGCTTTTGAAGCTAGGATTTATAGAAGAAATTGAATGTCCAAGTTGGTTAGCTAATATAACTCCTATAAAGAAGAAAGGCAGCCAAATAAGAATCTATGTGGATTTTCAAGATCTCAATAAGGCTTGCCCTAAAATGAGTTCCCACTCCCCAATGTTGATATTTTGGTGGATGCAGCTGCTGGTCATGAACGCTTTTCCTTCATGGATGGCTACAGTGGGTACAATCAGATCTTTATGGAGCCAGCAGATGCCCGTAAAACCGCCTTGAGAACACCTTTTGGGAATTACTTCTATAAGGTGATACCTTTTGGGTTAAAGAATACAGGTGCTACCTACCAGAGAACTATGACTCTAATCTTTGGTGATATGCTGCACAAGCAAGTAGAAGATTATGTTGATGATCTTGCGGTGAAGGCAAAGAACCCATTTAAGCACCTGTTGCATTTAAGGCAGGTCTTTGAAAGATGCAGAGAGCATAACTTAAGGATGAATCCTTCTAAATGTGCCTTTGGGGTATCCTCACGGATGTTCTTGGGTTTTCTTGTCCATAATAGGGGGATTGATTTGGACCCCACAAAGGTCAAGTCAATAGCTGCACTCAGCCCCTCTACAACCTTGAAAGAATTGAAAAGCTTTGTGGGAAAAGTTTTTTATTTAAGAAGATTCATTCCGGGTTTAGCTGAAATTCTGAAGCCCTTGGTGGAGCAAACTAAGAAGGGAGTGACCTTCATATGGTGTGATCAATGCCAAAGGGCATTCAAGAAGGTTTAGATGATTTTGGCAGATCCTTATACAATGGTAGCCCCTTTACCTGGTAGAGCTCTTTTGTTGTACATAGCCAATATGGAGCAATCTTTGGGAGCATTGTTAGCTTAGGATCAAGAAAGGGTGGAAAAGCCAATATACTGAATTAGCAGACTCATGAAGGGACTAGATTTAAGATACTCAATCGCCGAGAAGGTATGCTTATCTTTAGCTTTTGCTATGTCAAAGTTCAATCATTACTTTTTAGGGCATCATGTACAATTGGTGACCAAGAGCAATCTTGTGAAATATCTCTTGACTTGCCCTCAATTGTTGAGGAGAATGGCGCAATGGGCCATCCCGACGTCACGCCTTGATATCGAGTGCATAAGACCAAGCGCCATAAAGGGCTAGGCGGTGGTTGATTTGTTGCTAACTTTCTTGGGACAAGTGATTTCTCACTTCCCCAACAAGAGGTTTTGGTGACAGAGGAACAAGAATGGTCAATGCATTTTAATGGCTTGTCTACATCTCAAGGGGGGAATAGGAGTGCTATTGAAGTTTTAAAGTTGTGATTTCCAACTAGCTTGTTTTGGCTTTAATTCCATGCCAAATTTGATTGTAATTTCTTCAATCATTTTCCCCTGTATGTATGTAGCTTTATTTGTAAAGGATGAGTGTGAGAGATCGGTGAAGAATCAAGCTTTAAAAGATGAATTAATGGAATTCGTGAGTAGCTCGGGAGAAGCAACCCCGAAAATGCCATATGTAGAGCATATGCCTGGAAGCTAAAGAGTTATGCTAGGCTATCAAGTTTGCGAGTGTTTCGTGAAAAGGGCCAATCCGCAAAACTTTCTATTTGGCAAAAAGTTTTGTTGCTTTACCAAATTGTTTACCTACACTATAAATACCCTCATTAACCATGAATTGTAAGGAATGCTTTTCAGAGAGAAAACTCTAGCAAATACACTTGAGAGTTAGAGATTGTTATACCCACAATCATCTACACATTTTCTTAGGGTTTTCCTCAACTCCTAACTCTCCATCTTTAGATCCTAGAGAGATTGTTAGCCCAAACACTTACCACACTCATTCTGAGTGTCAAGTGTCATTTTGGTGCTATTGGGAAGCATTGGAAGGAGCCATTTATTGGCGGATGCAATCAAGCTGAATTGCGGGATCCGGAAAGCTAGAGAAGACAAGACTCTGAGAAGTCCGTTGGTAGTAGGAACTTGGAGGGCTCAAGTACATAGGATAGACTAGGCTTGGAGGGTCTTTTGTTATTTGTGTACTTTAACTTTATTCTCTAGTGGATCAATTTCAACTTGGAGGGTCGCGGAGAGGTTTTTTGCCAAGTTCTTCGGTTTCCTCTTCGATAACACGTCTTGGTGTTATCTTGTGTTATCTTGTGTTTGCATCTCTCTTCCTTGCTCTTTAAGATTTCATTTTATTATTGATGATGGATGAATATGGCTTAGGGTAGTTTTATCAGTTCATTACGCACATTTACTCTTGTTTCGCACTTTGTATAAGTTAAAGTAAAAGCAATCTAGCCGTAATTTTTAATTAGGGGTCTGAACTAGCTCTTGTGTTTTAGCACAAATCCGATCTTTCAATTGGTATCAGAGTGGGTACACTTATCAGATTTCAATATCCTTGTGTGATCCAAGACCCCGTGTGTGATGGATAGATCTCAATCTCTTAATACACCTCCCTACTTTGATGGGAGTAACTATGATTTTTGGAAAGTACATATGTGTGCTTTTTTTTTTGTGCTATTGATGAGACAGTGTGGGCTTTTGTTGAGAATGGATGGGTAAGACCCACAACAACCAAATTCGAATGGGATAAGGCTGCTCTTGCTTTGGCAAATGCCAATAGCAAAGCTATTAATGCTATTTTCTGTGGTGTTTCTATTGATGAGTTTCATAGGATTTTGCATGTGAAGACCGCCAAAGAGGCGTGGACCATTCTTGAGATGACTTACAAAGGTACCAAGAAGGTTAAGGACACCAAGCTTCAAATGCTCACTACTTGATTTGAGAAATTGAAGATGAGTCATTTGATTCCTTCTATGGGAGACTCAATGAGATTGTGACTGCCAAACCTAATCTTGGAGAGAAGATTGAAGAAGCCAAAGTGGTGAGGAAGATCTTGAGATCCTTACCCGAAAGTTTCAGGGCTAAGGTCATCGCTAATGAGGAGAGCAAAGATTTGGATGAGATCAAGATTCAAGAACTTGTTGGATCTCTCCAAACCTATGAGCTTGGACAGCCCTCACATAAGTCCACCAAATCACTTGCTCTCAAAACCATAAATAAGAGAACTGGTGACTCCTTCAATGAAGACAATGTTGAAAAAGAGGTGGCATTTCTTGCAAAGAACTTCCGAAAATTTCTTAAGATGAAAAACAATGGGAAGTCATTTGGCAAAGGAAAATTCTCATCCTCCAAAAATGGCAGGAGAGATTTCATGAAAAAGGATGGGAAAGACTCGTCATCAACTCAAGGAATCATGTGCTATGAATGCAATGGTCATGGGCATCTAAAGAAAGAATGTCCAAATTATTTGAGAGGAAAGGGTAAAGTGCTTGCTACTACCCTTAGTGACTCGGAGTGCTCAAACTCCAATGTGGAAGGAGAATGTGATAGCGATGGGAACTATTCAGCTTTCATGGTGATTACCACTGTTGATTCTAGAGATGAGTTGAGCGACTTGGTTGATGAACTTCGTGTACATTCCGAAGTTGATGTTTGGGAAGATAAGGATATGTGCCTCAATGAAGATGAAAGGAACCTTCAAGAAATGTATGATGCCCCGCTTAAAGATTGTGCCAAATGTGCCAAAGTTGCAAAGAGTGCTGTTAAAAAGATGAAGAAAATTGAAGAAGAGCACAAGTCCATTCTTGTACAACTCAAGGAAGCTAAATGTGAAGTTGAAGAGCTGAAGGAAGAGTTGTTGAATGCCTACTCTAAAATCAAGTTCCTTGGACTTGAAATAATTCAAGCAAGTGTCAAAGTGGAGTGCATTTCCACCAAGAAGCTTGATAGTGTGCTCTCTTCTCAAAAACCTTCAAATGACAAGACCAGTTTAGGCTATATTGGTGAAGGAAGCTCAAGTAGCGAACCCAAAAAGGTAGAGAAGTCCAAAGTGGAAAAGCCCAAGGTTAAGATCCCCACTGGTGTAAAGAGAACCATTGGTCCAAAACCAGAGGAAAAAAGGAAGTCATTGCCCAAAAGTCAAGGGGGACCTTAAGTGAAGCATTTTTGTCATCATTGTGGCATGTGAGGGCACACAAGACCAAATTGCTTCAAGCTTCAAGCTCTTAAGAGGGCTGACTCTCTACGTAGTCAAGATAACTCAAGAATAATTTCGGAGGGAAATCAAGCTAAAGGAGAAAATGAACAAAAACTTATTAGAGATGTTATGGAGATGTTGAAGAACATTTCATCTTGCCTAACTAGCTTCACCTCGAGGTTTAAGAGTTATGTCGGTTGCACCCCTCCTTATAAGGACCTCATCCAAAACACTCGTACAATGTGGGTGAAGAAGGGTACTCATGCATGATTACTCACTATGTCCATGCATTAATACTTCCAATGTGTTAGGGTCATAGTTTCATGCATCATGACATATACAATCTTCTTGTGTCATTGCTTCCGTTCTAGCATGTTTCTTTTATAGGTGCTTGTTTGTTTACCTTGTTTTTGTTGATCTTACTTTATTACTTTGTTTTTCAGTGTGTTGAAAAATTCAAAAATCCATAAAAAGTGAAAAATCTCAAAAAGTTTGATTGCTTGTGTTGTATATATCACATGTTGAGTTTGGCCTAGTACTTCCGTACTAATGATGTAGTGCACTTAGAAGCTTAACTTGTTATGTATGAACATTTTTTTAAGTGTGAGCGACATCTAGAAATCTACGTTTGATTGTTGTAAATAGATCTATAAACTTGTCATGAATGATTAGTCAATAGTCTTGTCTGATCTTGATATATGCGTAGACTTGTGCCTATATATCTCCTCACAATTTTGTTTCCTTTTTCAAAGAGCTCTACAAATGTCAATCTCTAAAAAGAGAAAGAGTTAAAAAAAGTCTTGCTTCGAAAACTAGTTTGATTAGGAAAATGTGGAGCAAATATGTATTAAAATGTATGGTGCCAAAGCCAAAAGGCTTATTCATCAAAGATATATCAAAAAGTTCCTGGCATCGCTTCTCAAAAAATTGAGTTGTATTGTTCAAAGATCAAAAAGTATGAAAAATGAAAGCCAAATGAAAAGCTTTTAATCAAATGTAAACACTTTAGTGGGGGATCATATATGTTCATTTCTACAAGGGATATAGGTCACTTGACTTCATGCTAGTTGTGTATGACTTGATTGAATTGATCATTGAAGCTTCATACTAGACTATGGACTAGTTCATACTTGATCCACACACACAACACACAAGTTTATTGTTCAATGAATGCCTATTTCATTTGTGTGATTATACGTGTTCAAATGTGATGTGTATACTCAATTGCTCGATGATCAAACCCAAAAAGATTTTTGAGTATTTTATATGTTTTGAAAATATTTTTGTGCATCACTTTTGTGTTTTAAGAGTTTTTCCAAAAAGCCAAATTTGTTTTGTTGAAAAACTCCATCAGAGGCTAGACTATGAACTAGTTCATACTTGATCCACACACACAACACACAAGTTTAATATTCAATGAATGCCTATTTCATTTGTGTGATTATACGTGTTCAAATGTGATATATGTATACTTAATTGCTCGATGATCAAACCCAAAAATATTTTTGAGTATTTTATATGTTTTTGAAAATATTTTTGTGTATCACTTTTGTGTTTTAAGAGTTTTTCCAAAAAGCCAAATTTGTTTTGTTGAAAAACTCCATCAGAGGCTTTTTCGCGAGTAAGTCGCGAGTAAGTCATCTCACAGCATATCCGCGAAAATGAGGAAGCTAATTTTCATTTCTTCCAAAAATTTTCATAGAGAGTTTCTCGACTCTCTCATGACTCCTTCGTAAGAAATAGCTTCCCTTGAAATAAGTCCTTTGCTTTTAAGGCATTTCACAAGTAGCTTACCTGCGAAATGAGTGGTTTTTCAGTTTTTAAAGGCCAAACAATGACATATTTTCAAAACCTATGTTTTGTCTCCTCCGTGCCTCTCTTAACCCAAAACACTATTTTCTCCAAAATCTCAACCAAACCTCATGGGATTTCAACTCTAAGACTCATCTAAGGTATGTTTTAACACTTTTTCACTATTGAATCCTTAGATCAGGCCTTAGATTCTAGGATTTCTAGGGTTGGGATATATTGAAAGGGGAAAATATCCTGGATCATTTAAGTATTTTCGTAACGTATGGAGCATGTTGCACTACAGCCGGTACATTATGTGAAATGTGAACCAAGCAGCAATATTTAACTTAGAGGGAACTAAAGAGGATACTCAAAATGTAAAGAGAGATTATAGTACATTCTAGTTGGTTTTCCTGCAAGCTGAAGTAGCAAAAGACAAGGAAGAATAACAATTTATTGATCTTTCTCTTCAATACTCATATCGTTATAAGGTAATGAAATGCCTTACATCATATAATAGGGAAAAGAATTTAAATGCACAGAGAATGTTTCATGATGAAATATTTCATTTGATTTTTTTTTATCCATACTTAACACATTTAGGTTGCCAATTGAAAAATATTTTTCAAAGCCTTATCTTGTGCATAACTATGGAGCATAGTTTCTAGTAAAGAAGGTATTATGATATTATCAATTTGAAGAGCAAATTTTCTGCATTAAAATTATGCAAATTCAGAAAATTACTATTTGAGTCCTCTTTAAGCTTCCCATTCTCCAAATCGTGGAGAGAAAATTTGTGAATATATGGGGAGCAAAAATACATGCATCAAGAAGCACAAAATTTACTAACATGAACATATATTATAATCACCTTCCCTTTCAGCTTTTTTATAATATTTATCAAGTATTAAAATAGTTCAACTAATATTATTGAAATGACGGCCAAAATGGCAAAATACCTCTTTCGCCGAAACTTTCCAGCAAAATGCCTCATGTCTGAAACAATTTAGGAATATGCCCCTGTTTTGAAACTCGATTAGCCAAAAATCTAGTTTCTTGAAAAATCCTGCATGGAACTCTAGTTCCATGCAGGATTTTTTTTTTTTTTTTTTTTTAAGTTTGATTGCCTATAACTCGATTTTCGTCAAATCGAGTCTTTCATTGAAACTCGATTTTTAGAAAATCGAATTTAAAACAGAGACATCCCTAAATAGTTTCATACGAGGCATTTTGCTGAAAAATTTCAACGAAAGGGGTATATCTCCATTTTGGTCTTGAAATGACCGGTGCTACACATCTCACATGAGGTGACTCGTGAATATATCCTTTCATTTCAAACCAATAGACCATCATTCCAACTTTTCCAAACTTGACAGTACAAAAGGCCCAGATCTCAGGAAGTGAGAACAACTCAAAAGAGGAAAATAGCATACAGTATATAAATTCAAATGTAATGAATATATTACACAATTCTTCTTATAGCCTAAAAGGAAAGATTGGAGCATCCTTTCAGTATGCTTAGCAAATACTAAAGCCAGAAATCCTATAATTTCCAAGTGAATGTAAAAATTGTAGCAACCTAAAATTTAAGGTACCTATAATCCATCTAATCCTTTTAACCATTTAAAAAATCACATTCCAGATAGGTACATACGTACAAATGCGTAAATAATAAAGTTAATAAATTAATTTAGAAAAGTATCACAAGACAATAAAAGAGGGTGTGTTATATAACTTATATGCAAGTTGGTGGCAAACCGGCCAATCTTAGACTGGGCTTCATCTGTTGCCATGAACTAATTTAGCTTCTGGACTGGCGTTGATTCTAATAGATTGTTAATTGGCCAAGTTGAGTTTTGATTAATTCAAGATCAACTTATTTTGTCTCTTGGGTTGTGTACTGGATTGTGCATTTCAACCTTGAACTAAACTCACATGGCATTTATTTATGGAAATGATCAAATATCCTCTCGGTAAAATGCCAAATTTCTTCGCTGGTAGTTTTGAGAATGATTTTACACCTATTATCTTGTGATGATTGATATCATTTAAAAGCGTAAACTAAGTTTTATTTGAGGGAGGAATCGAGAGAATAGCAAGAAGGGACAAGAATAAAAACGAAAAGAAATAAAATAAATATATATTCAACAACATCTAATCATCCAAAAGGAAGGCTGGTTATCAACACAAAAATACTAAAGATGCCAGGAAAAGATCATGGTTACATCTTGGTGGATCACCGAAGACAGCTCAAGTGATTAACCCCCCCTCCTTCAAAAAAAAATAATAAAGCAAAAAAGTATGCAAAATTGAGGATCAAAGATACTTGCATCATAAGCAATTTATCAAACCACACAAATAGAACATATCGATAGGCATGGTTACAAAGGATATTGACAAGATGTGCACTGATTTTGTACATTGAGCACAGGGTATATAGAGGAATCCAAATCCAAGATTTGACATTTCACAGTAAAAATCACAAGTTAGATCAATTGGAACTATGATCTCTATTAAAGCAATGTTTCAAGATATCCAAAGAAGATCAATCATCTTCACCTAATTTAGGTGCAAAAGATTAATTAGGAACTAAATGCACTGAGCATAAAAAAATTCTCTCTTATCTTTTTTTTTTTTTTTTTTGTTTCTTCTTCTTCTTCTTCTTCTTCTTCTTCTCCACAGTCCAACAGAGAGGAAAATAAATAAAGAAAGAAAGAAGATAAAAGAGAATGTGGAAAGCATAAATAGAAAGTGATTATCAAAACAACATAGGGAGAGGACCAATTATTACAGAAGATTGTGACACTTAGTCAAAGAGGAACACACATTCATAACACAGCTAAGTTCATAATAATTAGCAATAAAAAGAAAAAAGAACAAGAATAAAATGACACATAAATATGTTTAATAGTGAAGTTCTCCTTGCTCACACACACCACAAAAACATTTCATGTTAGCTTCGACTCGGCCACATATCAGATCAAATCAGGAAAAGAAACCACCCATGAAAACAATTTTACAAGTATAAAGCATATACTCATGGATTACCTAATACATAGTTCTGGTCGGTGGGATTGTGTATCCATGGTTTACTGTCCAAAGGTGGACATGGGTCCAAAAGGCCTCACCTTGCTGAGGTTCCATGTCATTAAAATAAAAAAATAAAAATAAAATAAAAAGCATATACCTTACAATTTATTAGTACAAGTGAAAAAATATTACACCTTTGGTCTTACTTAGAGGGAAGATGTGATTAATAGCTGGTTGGTCCAATCCAAATTGGGGCATTAAAGGGATTTTAAGAAAGATACTACAGAGATATCAAAGAGATGAAAGTCGGTAAACTACAAATTGATAGATCAGTCCAAGGAATAAAGGATACAAAATTCTTGTAAGTTTTTGAGACCTTGAAAGATAAACCAAGGATGTGAGAGGGAAGAGAGAGACATACCCATGCTTACAATTTACACAAGAAGGGTTGAAGGACATTCTTAATGTTGTGATGGTCCCACTCCAGCGATTCCCACCATTCTTCACTTGTTTCAATCTTTTGAAGATAAGGGGGACGAGATAGTTGTCCATTACGAACGGGCAGAGAGAGAGGGAGTCTCCTAAGCTTCGGACATCCATGTATCTCAATCGTTTCAAGAGAATCACAAACAATATTTTTACTGCTACTAAGGATGGTCTTCAGTTCCGGTAGGCCAGACAAATGCAAAATCCTCAATCTGGGGAGAGTGATTTGGATAGTGTCCCTTCCTTCCTCCTCTTCTTCTGTTATTTCCTCTAATTTCTTACAAAAACTGACCCAAATCTCTTCTAGGTTGTGCAAATGTTGAAGCAACCCAGGTGGAAGCAGCTTCTCTATCTTCGAACAATTACATATTAAAATTCTCTTGAGACAGGAAAAGGTGTCACGTGGGACACATGATGATCCAGCTTTAAACAGTTCGAGTAAGTTATCCAAATTATAAAGCTCTAAAATCTCGAGAGTTTGAAGAGAGTGAGTACAAGAAGAGGAAGAAGTAAAAGAAAGTATGTGCTCTATTCCTTTGCAGAGAAAAAGCCCTATATGCTTAATTTCACTTGTGTCATTCAAAGATGGAACATCGCATAAACTTGTTATATTGTGACATCTTCTAATTTCTAGGTATTGAACATCTTTCGGTAGCACAAAGGACTTTCCTAAGCAGTCTCCCAAAATTACACTTTTGCCAGAGATTTCACCTATTAGATAGTTGCCATCCCCTGACATTCCCACTCGAATTTCGTAATATGCAAGTGGCCTATTCTCCAAGGATTTTATATACATTCTAAACTCGTCCATGTCCTTAAAATGGCCCCCAAAAGTCTCCAATTTCTCCAAGCTTTCTATCTCCTTTTCTTTCACTATTACAGACTTTGAATGCCAGAAAACTGTGAGGTACCGAAGACGTGAAAGTTTTGGTAAAATCCCAGGTGGCATGATTTTTAGTTCCGGTGCATTCAGACTGAGGTATCTCAAGTCAACCAACATTGCCAAATCATCAGGTACTTGCGTAATCCCTGTTTGCCCTAGGTCTAGCTTGTTTAATGTTATAAGCTTTGCTAACGAAGGCACCAACTTTAAGTTTCTACACCCTCTAAGCCTTAATGTAGTAAGATTCTCCAAGCTAAAGATAGAATTTGGCAAAGATTCAATATCAGTATACGATAGATCAAGAACCTTGAGTCCACACAAATGCACAAAGAAAGAATCTGGGACATTTTTTAATGATCGGTTACCACACAGCAACAAGATTGAAAGATTAGGACACTCTGGTGATACATCAGGATGAATTATTGATAGGTTGTTGTACATCAAAGAAGCCTTTACAAGATTCACACTCCATTTTCGTTTATCTAAAAAATCCTCCAATCTCAAATGACGTACCTTAAATTGAGCACTTGCAACTAGCAGAACCACGTCTATATCATGCACCTTCACAAAATTTTCCTCGTATTTATTAATTCCACCTTCTAACAAGCATTCATTTTCAAGTTCCATCAACATAGAATAGCCCCTTTCAAGCTCGGCTTGCCTACTCCTCATTCTTTCTATAATTCCCTCATCAGTCATATGCTCTATCACATCTTGTTTGTTAATCTCAAAGCCTTTGGGGTATAGTGCACAATGTAGGAGACACTGTTTAAGATTCTCAGCTTCCAAGGATCCATAATTTGATTCAAGCACCTTAAATTCCTCCATCTCAATATTGTCTAAGGACCCAAAACTCCCTTTTGAAATCCGTAATGATTTCAATAGGTCTCTCCACTCATAATCATGTCTGAGGGGTACGCAACTTTGAGCTATCATGATAATTGCATGAGGCAATCCGCCACATTGTTCAAGAAGCTCTTCTACAATTGGTTTCAAATCTGGAATATCAAAGACATCATAACCCAAACATTCCACAAACAACTTTTGTGCCTCTTCTTTTGAAAAAAGCTCCATTTTAATATACTTACAACACATTCCATGACAAACAGAGAGAAGGCGAGTTGTCAATGCCAATTTGCCTCCATTTACAACAGTAGGCTCTGGAATTCCTACATGCTCAAGAGCAAATGCCTCCCATATATCATCTAGGATTAACACAAATCTCTTATGTTCCAATTTTGCCTTTAACTTGGCTGCCCTCATTCTTGAATCATCAAATTCTGCAAAATCTAAACCCAACTTGGACGCAATGTCATTTTGTAGGTGGAACAAATTAAATGCCTTTGAGACAGTGACCCAAACTACAATGTCAAATCTGTCTCCCATTTTTAATAACAAATTATTGATTTCTTTCATGATAGTCGTTTTACCAATACCTCCCATTCCGTAAACACCAATCTTTCTAACATCTTCATCCCACATGCATGCCCAAATTGCTTCCCTTATTCTTTCGATTGTGCTTCCCCCTCTTAATGTTGGTGTTGGCAGTATTTCCCCAATGCTTCTAGGTGGATCAATTACCAAAATATCAGTGAAATGACTCAGTTGATGAAGTTCTTCCACTTCCCTTATCTTCTTGAGAGCGTGTTTTCCTACGCATGCACGTGAGAAACACATTTCTTCAGCATCACGTTCAATGGCTTGTATTTCATTCTCCATGTTTTCTATGTGTGCGAGCCAACGTACTACTTCTTCCTTTGGTCTCCTTCCTAGACAAAGTTCTGCATTCATTCTACTTTCTACATCGCTCTTTAAGCACCCTAAAAATATCCATTTGCGTTTGAGAGTTCTCACATATTCATCAGCGTTTTTGTGATACATGCAATATTCGTAAACGGGAGAAAGTATAAATTTCGTAAGCTCAAAAACAATTGAAACCACTTCCATCGTTGAATACCTGCATATGTACCAGATGTGTACATCAGACATTTTGCACATTTACAAACTAAAAATTAAAAACAAAATGGAAGAACACATATTTAGTCCCCAAGTTCTGAATGACATACCATGGAGGTGGATTTTATATATATATATATATATATATATATATATATATCTTATTGTATGTTAATCTTTATAATGGACGAAAAAAGAAGAAATTGTTAATAAATTCAAATTTTTACTTAAAAAATTGCTCAAATTAAAATTTCAAAATAGGATTACAGCATACCTGAATTTAGAGGTATTAAAATGTTTTTAATTTAAAATAATAAAATCTAGACAAACTAATGAGAAGCAAATAATAATAATTCAGTTAAGCTAGTAATAATTTAGACCATGTTTAAACTTTAAATGACCTATTTCATCAAATAGGCCCCCATCGTAATCAATATTGAATCTTTATACAGGGATCTGCTTGTATAAGCCACCATCGTATTCAATGTCTGATTGTTTTGGACAGGGATCTGCTCCTTGACTTTTTTGGGTGTAATATATTCGAAGCAAGTCCAGTTTATATCTTCTTAGCTGTTTTTGCTTGTATTTTCTTAAATCTTTCTGTTGCTCATAAAAGAAAAGTGGAATCTTTTATTTTTCCCTTGAGCTTATCAATACATATTCATATCAAAGTTGGGAAATGGAATGGAATAATCAGATGACAATTATATGATGTTAAATCCATTGTATAATTGAGAGACAGAATGAGGAAGTGCCTACATTAGCCAACACCTTAGTTTATTTTCTTGGATTTACATGTTGGCCATTAATTTGTTTTCTTGACGTTAAAGCAACACCTTTTGCTCTCTTGACTTTTACATATTGCTTTGTTGACATCTACTAATGTAGGGCAAAACTTAGATACAATACTTAGGTATTATTCCTTAAATTCCCCTCTTAAAATTCGGCCATATAGTTGTACTTAAATAAAAATACACTTCTATCCTATAAGAAAAAAGTCACATAACTGAATTTTAATAAGAGAACCTAAAGAACAACACATAAGTATTATACCTAATTTTTGTCCATAAATATATAATAAAAATTAAACAAATCATTTTGCTTAGGTGGAAGGTTAAATGATACATTCATTTAATGCTTTGCTTAGTTGGAAGGCCGTTGATACCCATTTTCGCAACACATTTCCTATAAACCCAATTCAACCGAGCCTAACTTTCTTGTGGGCCTAATAATACATACATATTATATCTTTTTAAGCATGGCCCAAGCCCATGTTACATATTGGGGAAATTGAGGGAGTGTGGTTTGGAGGGTATGGGTCGGTTCCTTTCAAACATTTTGCATGGGCCCAGCCCACGCGTGCTACCAAACGGGTTAGGGACACGGGTAGCACCTCGGACTCATGGAAGAGGTCTTGTACCTAAAACTTCCACCCCAAAGGAGGTCTTATGCTCTTGCTTTTTGTGGCCCAAGTTTGTTGCCATAATTTCGTTTTCACCCAAAATACAAAGTTGGCCTTAAACTAATTAGCTAGCCTATTGTAGCCACCAAATGCAGCTGCCAAAATCCTACAATGATAAGGAAACAATAGCTAATAAAGTCAGGCACTTTATTTCCAAAATTAAGTAGAAAGAAAGCCAACCCTTTTATCCAAACAAAAGGCAAACTAAACCAGACATCAATTTAGCAACTTTGAGGTCCATGGCCTCATCTTTTAGCCTAAAAACCAGTCACTATGAACACCCAAAACTCAATATAAAGGCCCATAATCAGATTCAAACGAGACCAACCACATTTTCCCCATATAACTGAAACTTCAAAGCAAAATTTCATTCAACGAGCAATGATTCTCACAATTCTAAAGCTTGGGGGCGGAAATATGGTCATATGGGTGCAGGGGAACCTTCCCTCTTTCCCTCACATCCTCTCTCAATTTTCTCTTCTCACTAACTGTGGGTAGAAGCTTCGGACCTATTGTTTTTATACATTTTTCTGCATTTTTATTATTAAACTTTAAAACAAAAGCCCATTTAGCCGTAAATGATTCTCACAATTCCGTAGCTTGGACGCAGAAATATAGGTACAAGAGAACCTTCCCTCTTTCCCTCACAACCTTTCTCAATTTCCTCTTCTTGTTGACTATGGGTCGAAGTTTCGGACCTATTGTGTTTTTATGCATTTTTTAGCTTTTTTTTTTTTTTTTTTGGCATTTTAATTTCTCCCTTGCTAAAGCATCATAGCCTCTATTCACTAAATATTGAAATTTTAGGCTTGATACTTTCCATAAATAATCACTTTCTAAAGAACCCAATGGGAGATTTGGGTGGTTCTTGCATTTGGCCCTTGTCGCAAAATGTCCCCTACAAAAGCTAAAGAGTGTAAAAAGCATTTAGTATTAAATAATACCACATTAGTCGTATCAAAATCCAATAATTAAAATACATGCGTAAAAAATAACTATTTCAACATTCCACCACTATCTCAAGGATTTTATTAGGTAATTATTTTTGCACACATATCTCTCATTTATTGGATTTTAATATGGCCGTCGTAGTATTTTTTTTTTTTTTTTTTGGAGATAGTTACAATATGTTGCCATCCTTGTAGCTTAAAACCTTTCTCCTCTAAACCCACAAGCACTTTGTGCATGTGGATGTGCCAACTAAGCTACAAAGCTCTTGGCGTGGTATAATTTGATACCAAATACCTTTTCAAATGAGTGAGGACAAAGGCTAAATAAAAAGGCTCTCTAAGAATGTGCCACATGACTAGCAGCGGCTCTAGAAATTTTTTCAAGGGGGGGGGGGTCATTAAGAAATTTAAATAAAACAAAATTAATACAAAAAAATTGAATATATATCAAGTCGTAAAAAAAATGCAAATATATGAAATTTTACAACTTTTCCGAGTTTTCATATTTTAAAATCGTTACATAATAGTTCATTATCAATTTTTATTATCTATTGTCGGTGTGGCTAGGTGTGACTATTTTATTTTGTTAAGTTTGTATAACATTTATTTATTTTTATGCAGTTGTCATTATTTTTTTAAAAATATTTTAAACTAAAACGACAAAATGCAACCCACTGACACTATATTATTTATTAACCCACACGTCCATATTCATCCATACATAAATATCACATTAAGTGTCTACTTAACCAATCAAATATTTGAACAATTGCTAACTTTGCTGCTTTTTTTTTCTTCAATTACATACTTGACATAAATAATACACTTAAATGTCTAATTGTTGTTTAGTTTTAGGTTGTACCGATCTGTGATTGAGGTGTTCAAGATTTCGACCAATGTATGCAAAATAAACTAATAAAAAAATATTTATATATATATATATATATATTTTTTTTTTTTTTTCTCTGAAGCCAAGGGGTTCATTTGAACCCCTGAACAACAAGCGCTACCGCCCTTGCACATGACATAGCAGCACCTAATATTCTCACTTGAGGTTTTTGCTTTTATGATTTAGACTATATACTTTGGCCTTCCTATGGAAATAGCATCTCTCTATACAATCCCACGTATTTAGTTATACATATAAAATTTCACAATTCCAACAACATCCATGGCATTCAAAAACTTGGTAATGACTAGGGGTGCATCAAATTCATCAACTTGATGAAATCACGAAATTGACCTAACCCGATCCAACTTCTTATCTTGGTTTTCGTGGGTTGATGAGTTGGGTTGAAATTTTATTTTTAGCCAAGTTGGGTTAGGTTCATGTTGATATTATCTTTATTCTAATTTTTTTAGTTTGATTGATTTTGGAATTTAGAGAATTAGTTTGAATGAATTTAGAATATGATTTAAGCATATTATATGAATTGTAATATTTATTGAAAAAATTATTTAAATAATTGATGAAACCCTTTTCTCAAAAAAAATAATAATAATAAAATCCCAATTTTTACGAGGCATAAGACATGTATGCACAACTTATTGACCCAACCTAACCCAGCCCATGTCTACAAGTGATGGGTTTGGGCTAGTGTAAAATATCCCAACTAAACTTTATGACTTATCTTCGTGTTTATGTTCTTAATTCTTGAGTAATTTATTTTCTATTATTAATAGAACAATATTTATGTAACATGTTATTTTATAATGCAATTGAATAATTATGGTAACTAATAAAGTCTAATTTTGGGTGTTATAAATTAATATTTGTGTATTAGAACTACTGTTTGAAAGCTAGTAAAAACAGAACTGAAATTTTTAAGAAATTCTCCCTCTACGAGATTATGTTGTGGATAGTATAGTGTATCTCGAAGTAGATTGGAACTTCTCCCTTGTTCTATTACTTTCTGGATGATGTATGTATTGTCTACATGACATGGTTGCTATATTCCTAACTTATCTATATATCTATATATACATATATAAAACCGAAGCTTTTGAAGCTCCCACGATTTTCCACGTCATCACTATTTTCTTTTTCTTTTTATTTGCCACATCATTTTTATTTTTTTGCTCCAATTCCAATTAGAACACATTTTTATTTCTCTCTTTACGTAACCCTTCTTTGCCAAAAGGTCCAAAACCCACACTTCATCATTGACTCAAATAAAGGCTGCCTCCATAAACCCTAAACCTTCAACAACCCTAAACGTTGCAGCCAGCGTCTCCCTCTGCCTCCAAGAAACATTTATCCATATTGGGTTTTCAAGTCATGTAGCTACAGAGCTTACAGTCAAGCTACTAAGGATCCTATTGTAGCGACAAGAGAGAGTGCAAAAGAATAAACAACTAGGAAGAAAGAAGAAGTTGAGAGAGAATTGGAGGCTAGAAGATCAGCCGAAAGAAAGGTATGTGTGTACCAAAATTATATCTTTACTATTGCATAGACCTTCAATTATATGACTTTTTGAACATGAAATTCTACATGTTTACCTTCATGACTTCACAACACTAAATTGATGTTTGTAAAAGTAGATCACTAATTTAAAGTTACCACAAGACAATATACATTTATTTAGAATTGCCAAAGACTAAGGTAATATTAATTGTATAGATGCATAATATGGATTATGAAAACATGTAGCATGGTAAGAGGAGTCTTGGCAATAATTTAGATTGAATTTAGTAGTAGTAGCCAAAATTAGGCTACAGTTAATTTCTGAAGCATTCATTGGTTTGTTGTAGTTCACCCTTCAATATTGTACAAATAAACATTCTCTTTGTTCGTGTTCGTGACTAATCCGACGTTAGAAACTTTTAATTTGAACTATTTTTCCTTTGTTATTTTCTGCTCTATATTTATTCTTCAAACATATTTATTCCTTTGTTATATTTTGCTCTATGGGTATTTATTGTAAAATATAGGTTAATGCACTTTTTTATTTAGTTAAAAATTTGTATTTTGTTATTGTGATTTTCATGTTTTGATACTTTTGTTGTAAGTGAATGGACAAGTGCTTGCATTGCGAGTGTCCTAATCAACGTATTCAAATAATTTTTATTTCTTTGGTTACATCTTTCATAGTTTATGAATTATTTTTGTTTTAATTATTCAAATTAAGATCTTCTTAATTGGAGGCTTGGAGTGACTAAACTTATTGGGAATTTCTATTGAGACCTTGCATTGAAGATAAGAACATTGGCCTGATCCCTTAGTTTCCCCACCTATCAACTAAAATCCAACTGAATTTAATTAAGTCTTTTACTATCTTTGATGTTACAATGTGCTATCAATTATGGGTTTCCTTGTACATTTTTTTTTTCCTTTTTTGCAAAATTATTAATGTACCTTCAAGCAAATTAAATATATATGATTATTATTGAATTATCCCGTGACTAGTATCATATATGTTTAAAGTTAATTGGATGCATAGAAACTTCAAAGGGTTAAAATAGTTACTAAGCTTAAAGGTAATATATTACTCACCCCTCTTTTCCAATGGAACAACACGTGGATTGCCCCCCTCTCTTTTGTTAGACACGTTAAGCCCCTTCCCCGCCACCTTAGATCATTCTACTCACTTCCCCAAGCTCATACTTCTCTCTCATATAGTTTCGCTTCTCTATTTTCTTGTTTTCTCCTCTCATGGCCAAAAGTCACTGCTTTCCTTCACTACAAACATAAAACAAAATCCACCAACTATACACTTCATCTTTTCAAAAAGACTCTCTCTCCCTCCCTCTAAAGAATAAATCAAACACCAAGTTTCAGCTTCAAAGTTTGTGGATAAGTAAGTGAAATGAATTCTTTGTCATGGGTATTTTAATGGTATAATCGTTTGCTTTATTTTCCCCTCTATATTCTCTAGTTTGATCAAAGAAGTTGAAACTTGTTGTATTACGTTAGCAATTTGAAAAAGATTAAAGATATTATTGTTAATTATGATGACAGGAAAACTTGTGCGTTGAGATAATTGATTAGGAATTTGCAAAGGTTATTCTGTATGTGAGTTTACCATGTAAAGGGGCTGTTTCATTATGAAAATTATTTATCAGTTGATTAAGTTTTCTTAATGGCTTATAAGTATAAAGTGAATAACAAGTTGCTATAAGATTTATCTGTTATGTTGCTTGGAAAGGCAGAAGCTTCATAAATAAAAACTTAGTCTATGGAATTTACTGTTTCATCAAAATAATGATTTAAGTGCAATTTTACAAGGGTCAAATGTTATTAATTAAGGAGTTAGCTAAGTGTGTCAAAGAAAGGGACTCACCTTTGGGACTTGTCTTTTGATACGGTATTGTTTGATATGAATAATGAATTCTTTTGATTATGTGAATTGTATATTTTTATATATATGTATGTATGTGTATTGCCGTGGGGAACCTCTTTGAGATGGGATTTAAGATTTTCTTGAATTTGAGAGTTAGGTTGTGATTTATGTGCAAGTTTATATACTTAGGAAGAATGGTCAGCAATAAGTTTTGGTCCTTCGTTTAGGTGACGAGAACATGAACACTTGAACTCCTCTTATTAATATCTCTCTTATTAATATCTCTCGCATATTCTAGGATATGTGATATGGGTGTTTGACAAACATGAGGTTTGTTTAGAAAAATTATTATGCATTAAAAAAAATTTAATTATAGATGTTGCATATAATCATGACTTAAGTAATTACCTATCAAAAAAAAAAAAATCATGACTTAAGTAAAGATTTATGTTCGTGAATTTTTAAATCTTATAATATATGATTTTTTTTTTTTTTTGTGCATATTGATGCTATTACTCATACCATGAACATAATATTTAAGAAAGAATTAGTTTTTGGGTTATGTCCATTGTTAAGAACAATGATCCGAACTCAACTAGTAAGGATTAAATTACTAGCATTTCCACGGAAATATTGATTGATTAGCCATTTTAAGTGGTGAGGACTTTGCTATACCCACCCTTGTTGGAAAATACCAACTTAAAGCATCCTTATTGGAAAATACCAACTTGTGGAGGATACCAACCAACCCCATGGTTGATGATCCGATCACTAAAAGGGGATATGATATTTTCTTATATGATCCTAGGATTTCTTAGCATTGTTGGGGATCTAGATTTTAGCACCACGTGCTAGAAGCCTCCCAAAAGTTGTGACAAACTTACAATTGGATTGACTAATATATTATTTGTGAGCTATTAAGCTATTCAGAATTTTAAGAAAAGTTTGATTATAAAAACAGTATGCTGAATTATGTTAGAGTGACAAAAGTTATTTAATTCAAGATCCTCATTCTGTCATTTTATTATTACATGAAAGGAAAAATGTTGTATTTTCATATGAAAGATAACAAGTTATTTTAAGAATAGTATGAAGACAATTTATCAAAGTTGGCGTATCCATAAGATATTTGATTTACATGCATTCTTATTAAATGCTCGTGTGGAACTTAAACCTTTCTGGGCTTCGTAGTTCACTTTCTTATTTTTTAGTGCACGGGTTCTTTCCTAGAAGCAACGAGAGTATTAGAGGCAAGAGAGTCAATACCATACCGGAGGTTGTACGATTTGGCGGTGATACGATATATTTTGGATACCGGTCAATACCGGTGTACCATTTCGGATTTACCGCTATTTTTTATATTTATAAATAAATAAATATATATATATATATATATATATATATATATATATATATATGTATGTGTGTGTATATATATATATTATAATAAATATAAAAGCTTACCATAAAACATTTCCTCAATTCAGAACTAATTATTTATGGTTTTAGACTTTAGTATCAATTAAAAGAAAAAATAAAAATAATAAAAATAGAGAGCTTAAAAGTTACCATTGCATGCTAAGAAAACAAATAATACTAATAAGTTAATGTAAATAAGTTACCATTCTGCCCAAACAAAAATTCAAAAATTACAAAATTTATAAAAAAAAAAAAAAAAAAAAAATTTCCAATACCGGTCGATACGTCCAAGATCGTCCGGTATTGCCCGAAATTGGCCGGTATGGTCATTACATAGCGAAGACGGGCGGTATTTAAACCAAGATCTTAAACGTTGATGTTTCGATACCGGTATACACATCTTTGTACGGTATTGGCTACCTTGATTGTATTGACTACCTTGATTAGAGGTGACAAGGGATCTATGTAGTGACGGAACCAAGATTTGACTTGAGAGGGAGCAAAAATTACATTTGACATCACATTTACGTACAAGCGAACATATACATAATAGTATTTGAAATCAATTTGCAGAATAACAACTCATTCATGTAAAATTCAAAATAAAATAACATTCATTATATTATATTTATCTATTAGGGGTTTATTTACATAAAAAAAATCATTTTGAAATTGTAATTATAAAAAATGTAATAATTCTACTTACGAAATGGAGAGGTTCTTAGTTGTCAAATAGGCATAAAGTACAACTTACAAAAATTTCTATTATTTTCGTTAACCGATATCAAAGACGGAGCCAAAACTTTGAGTTAGGGGGGCGGTTTTCTTGTTGGTGTGTGCGGTGATTTCAACCTCTAATTTTGTTACTTAGCCGCTAAGATTTTTTTTTTTTTTTTTCTGTAGATAAGAACAAAATTATTTTTGTTTAGAATTTTTTAAAGGGCAGAGTTATTTATTTTGGATAAAATTAGTTAATTGAGCTTAATTTTGTTTTTAGTTTTCTTGGTAATTTTTGTTGTTGAGCTTTTTTTTTTTTTTGGCTTATATATTTTGTTTTAAATTTTACATCTATAAATTTTTTTATGGTCACTAAAATGAGTAAAATACTAGAGCTACAAGTTTTTTTTATAAATTACTTAATTAATAATGGTTCTTGGTAAGAAAAAAATGATGTAAATGGTGTATCCATATGCGAACCAATAAAAATTTGCTACCAAAAAGGTTTGTAAAAATGTTATAAAAAAGTTTGAGAATATAGCATTACTCTTAAAAGAATCAATGATATTGTTAAAGGAAAATAAAATGTAATTTTATAGAACAAAATTGTTAAAATTAATACACATATATAATAATATTAAAAAAAAAATTAGGGGGGCCATTGCCCCCCTGGCACAAGGGTAGTTCCACCCCTGACCGATATGCATAGGTCTATTTATTTTAACTTAGCATGCCAACTTATTTTCATTTTTAACAAACGTATAAGAGGGCTATGCTCTCAATCCTCCTGCGAAAGCAGCTGCTTGTATTTTGTATACGGTTTTATAGCTTTTCATCATTAATAACAGTTTTATATTTTTACCAAAAATATGTCTAGACTAGCTAGTAAGTAAATATTAACAGGTTTTTTGGGTGGGGCTGGGGCGGTGCCCCCCTCGACCCCCTGGCTCAGCCCCTGGATCTATGGTTCACATTTGTTAGACTATATGGTTCTTTTGTTGTATAGAAGATGTATAGTTTTTTCTTTTCTTTTCATTTTTTTTGGGTATAGAAGATGTGTAGTTCTTTTCTTGTACTAGAAGATGTAGCTCTTTTGTTGTATTGGAGGAATCAATATGCCTTTTGATCATAGATGTATCTTGGAACCTTATTTTGTTAAGCTTGTTTTGGATGTCTTTGGGGTTAAGTTTGGAAGTAAGGGTTTGGGTAAATTGCAAATTATTACATCCCTAAAGTTTGGGGTAATTGGATTTTACATCTTAAAGTTTCAGAATTTAGATTTTCCTTCTTGAAGTTTAGTGATGTTTAAATTTTATACCGTTTCAGAATTTGAATTTTACTCCCTATATTTTAAAAAGTGTTTGGATTTTATTTCCTGAAGTGTTTAGATTTTGCTTCCTAAAATCTTATCTGATCTGACATGACGTAAAATCTGATCTGAAGTACAGTTATGGGTTATGACAGTTCGGTTGGAAAATTTTTAACCTGACAAGGTTGGGTTGGATTGGATTGAATACGTAACCCTATAGCTGCATGTGTGGACATTGATATTTGGATTAAGTAGAAGAGACGATGGCTACTATTCAAAAAAATAAAAATAAAAATAAAAGTCATGAGGATCAGTTACCTTTTGGATTATGAGAAAACGCACATGAGGAGCCACACGAGTCTTTGAAACTATCGAGAACACACTTTGGGGGCACAAAATGCGCGCAGGGTGATCATATGATGCAAGTAAAGAAACAACACAAAACAGACAAGCCTCAGAATTTGGATAGTTCTCATTCACGACCTTGATCAGATATTTTGTAGAAGAACCTGAAAGGGCATATAGCGACGAAATTAAAGAACGACAGGCTCATGGGTGTCTTTCTAAATTCTAAGCCCAATATGAAATAGATCAAACAAGAATACGAAATGAGAAAGATTTATGAAAGTATGAAAAGTACCGATTATCAACAACAACAAAAAAGAGTGAAAAGTACTACTACAAGGAAAATCACATGGAAGAGAGAGAGAAAAAAATTAAATAAAAATATAAACTTTCGTAAATATAAAACATGACAAATTTTCTGGCATTTTTTTTAAGACCATGAGCAGGTTAGGATTTAAGTGGTTACCCAGTATACAGAAGAAAGCCAACTTTTTTCTTTTTTCCTTTTTCATTAAAAAGACGATTAAAACTAAAAGTCTTACAGTTTAATTTTTTTAATTAATTAAAAAAAAAAAACATTTACAGTCATCTAATCATATAGATATCTAAAACCGAAATAATAATAATAATAATAATTTCATACGCACAATCCCAACAAAGATCTTACCAGTCCTCTCTCCAAAAGAATGCCAGATCTACAAATTAGCAACAACCGTATAGAAATTAGAGGAGAAGTTTAGAAACATGATTGATTGGCTGTTGCTGCTCAAAGACCATACAAAAGAACATAAATAAATGTTAAAGAAAACACACAGAAGCTAAGAAGATGCCACAAAGCAACACTTCTTGCTAATCTCATGGAAGAAAATAAGTGAATGAAGGTATTCAAAGTGAAGAAGATAAGAAAGGAATCGTGTGGACTTGCTGTTCAGGTCAATTCGCTACAGGACAAAGGGACATCACTGGAGTCACGTGACACTAACGTTGTTGTGAGAATAAAGCTGTGCGACAAAGGTCATAAGGGCAACTCATAAAGGCAGATGAGGTGGCTTTGTAGAGGTCGCAAAAAAATTTATTTTAAGTCTTTGATACCTTTATATATTAAGAAGAATTAGAAAGTAAGTTACTTCGGCATTTACGGACTAAAATACTCTAATATCTCATATAGGGTTGTCCACGGGTCGGTCCGGGTCGGGTTTGTGCCCAACTCGGAACCGACCCGATCACTTCGGGTCTCCTAAAAATGGACCCGCCGCCGACGCCGACGGCAACGGTTCGGGTGGTCGGACGTCAAAATTTTCCGGTCGGTTTCCGGTCGGACTCGGATTGTGAGAATCACGCCGGATTTTTGCCAAAATCGCTTATTTTTCTTTGGATCTCGACCGGATTTGAAGAGAGCTTGGCTAATCTCAACGAGCTTAGGCCGAACTTGGAGAGATCTTGGCGGATCTCAACGAGATCGAGCCCGATCTTGAAGAGATCCGGCGAGATCTCGAAGAGATCGAGCCGGATCTCGACGAGATCGAGCCCGATCTTGAAGAGATCCGGCGAGATCTCGAAGAGATCGAGCCGATATCGGCGAGATCTCGCCGGATCTCGACAGATCGGACAAAATCCTATCGGCGAACTACTTCAATCGACGGAGAAAGATTTTCCGGTGTGTTTCCGGTCGGGTCGGTTGAAATCGGTTTTCCATGCTTTAACCGTCAACCGACCCGCCGGACTCGGATTTTGGGATCGGGATCGCCGCCGACCGTCATCGTCGGCGTCGGGTCGGCGGTTCTCGGGCCGGATCGGGCGGGTTGGGCGGGTGGGTCGGATTCGGGTGCAGTTGGACACCCTAATCTCATATAATCATTGAATTATTTCACTTATACATAAAATTATCATTGACACTTTGTGAAAAGTAATTTAATCCATACTTTAAATGGCACAAGTAGTTGCAAAGTATATGAAAAATTTTATGTCTATAAGCTTTTTGAAAAGTGATATTTGATTTCGAGTAATACAAACTTTATAATATTTACACATAAATTTCCCAATAAATTATAGTTAGAAGATTGTAATTGATGGGTAAAAGTAATTCAATAATGAGCTTAGATTAGAACAAGTAATGTGTCTGTCATTTAAGATATGTTGAGGAAATATTATGTGTAAGGACCACCTTTAAATCCCTAGCCTAAACGATGGATGGACCTAGGCCCAAAAAGCCCAAAACAATGAATTTGTAGAGAGTGGGTTGGAAAACTGGATTGGAATGAGTTGGATTACGAATAAAGTGGGCCCAGTTGGCAAGAACAAAGAAACAGGTTGAATTGAATTAGAAAAAATCGTTCTCGCACACGGTCAGGAGATCAATTCTTATGTATTCTTTTTAAGTTTGATTACAGAGTTGGTTCTTGATTGCTACAAGATTTCTCTTGTGATTTTTCGATCCTCTATCCATGAAGGACCTCTTACATTATATAGTTTTCTTTAGATGATCTTAATCCTATACTTGTCAATCATTTAAGCCACCACTTAAGTGCTTGTCCCATCAGACACCCTTTCTGGCCTTCTGTGAGTTGTGGTAGCCAAGACAAAGACTTTGTTCGGGGTCTTTTCTACATAAATGCTGCGAGAAAGTTAGTCGTAGGGCATTCAATGTGATGGTAGCAGCTTGTCCTTAGATATTTCCTAGCTCCCCTTCTTCCAGTACGTTCGTGGTACACGTCCTTCTCGATGGAGTTTCTGGAAGGTCACTTTGAGTGATAGAATATACGTTTGATACGTGCTTCGTTTATCCGAGAAGACAATCCTCATCGGACCACCTTTTCCAACCTTTCCACTTACATGTCACTTATGGGACTCTGAACTTAACACCTTCACTACCATTTATTAGTCCTCGAACCAATCAACGTCCTCGACCAAAGCCCAAGGCCCAATATACAATTTTGGGCCCTTATCCCTACAATAGCCCCTCAAAACTCTGGTTTTTCTCTCTTATCCGAGGAGGAAAATTGGGGTTTTGATTTTTAAGAAATAAAACCATTCACTTCTCTGGACCACACGTGTGGGATTTACCATTTCACACATCCCATAATTGCTACTGACGCTTCGGAGCCCGCGAAACGTCATTAATTGCTCCAGGCGGTGCTTTGTTCCCCACATCCAACGGCAAGTACAGATCCTACGGTTGATATCTCTCCTTGAATTTTGGGCTAGATAACTCCCACTTAACTCCCCCCTCTATATAAGGCATCCGGGGGAATCACTTCTCCCCAACAAGTCTTCAAGCTCTCCAAAGATCCACAGCTCTTAAACCCTCAAAGCTTCCCTGATTCCTAAGATCTCCAAGTCTTTTTTCCTGAAAAACTTAAACCTTTAAGAAGTACCAGAAGCAACCACCATAATTATTCTCGTAAGTTTCTTCATTCTTAAGCTTTTCTCTCCTCGGCCTTTTACTCTCTATCATTTTTTCTTAAAGACTTCACCTCTTCCCCTTTAGCTCAACCAAATGGGTAGGTTCAAGCACCTCGTAGACTCCCCTATCGGCATGGAGGGTTTTAGAGCTAAGTATCACATTCCGCAAGGAGTAGCCCTACGGTATTGTGTCCCTAACCAAATAGTCATAGATAGAAAGGAAGGGGAGGTTGTCATTCCTATGATTACTTTCATAGAAGGAGGAATGACACTCCCTATAGGTAAGATGACCCGAGACTATTTGATCAACCATAGGTTAACTCCCCATCAATGCGCCCTTAGCCTCTTTAAGGTACCGGATAGCGTAGACGCTCTCAACTAGCAAATGGGCTTGAGACTCACGTGGCATGATGTAGTTCATCTCTATGAGTGCCACAAGCTCTCCAACACCGAATATTACCTCAAGTCTCAGTCCAACATTGTTAGATTGATATTATGTCTTCCTAAGTCCAACAAAGGCATGAAGGATGACTACTTGATCGCCTTCGGGGAATGGCACAAGAGTCTTCATCGCCCAACTCGGGAGGGAGATCCAGGTGGGGTACCCTAGATTTAAGTCCCTCGGCATGGGATTTAGCCCATTTAGCTTTATTATCTTTCCTTTCTAACACTTTGTTTTACTTCGATGATGGATTTCATTAATCTGACCATAGTTTACTCCTCGGATGTTTTTGCAGATAAAGTGCATGTTGCTCCCCGACTCAATCTTGTCAACGTCGCGGCTCTCAACAAGTTGTTGCGGTTCGAGATTTTTGTGAGTAAAGACGAGCAACTGCGAGCCATCCACTTGGTGTTGGATTTTGAGCCCTTGTCAAACGCATTCCAGGATGCAGGCCAAGCAATAAGGGCATGCGATCCAAGAATCCACCGGATAGACGTCGCTCGGCCTGGTTTTTTGGCCCAAAGAGAGCTTCCACCAATTGAACTACCTCCCCCACATTCTCCCAAAGAAGTAGCCATTCTGAGGGAGGAAACTAACTCTTCGCACTTCCCCCTAGAGGCCGAGATCGACTAGTTTCACTTTGAAGAAGAAGAAGAAGAAGTGCCAGAAAGGCCTATGGTGCTTTCGGACTCTAAGGCTGAGTTGGATGGACTTTCCGCGGCCCATTCCCCTAAACTTGTGGTTGCTCGGATTGACACAAGTTTTGAGGAAGAAGAGATGGCCTTAAATCGGAGGAGAAGCCTTAAAGATTTGGTGTACGGGAGAAAGGGGGCATCTTCCAAGGATGCCCCAAAGACCCAATTTTCTCCCAATCCTCCCCTTCCCCCTCTCCCTTCCCTCTTTAGCTTTGCACCCGACCCAAATTTGCAGAAGAGGAAGAGGAAGGGGAGATTGCCCTACTAAAGGAGCCAAAACGGCAAAAAACCAACAATGGTAGGCAAAGGTAGACTTCGGTGGAGAGCAAGGAGGACTCCCTAGGGGCCAAGGTGCGTTGACCATCGCACACTTTAGCCCCCCGACTGAAGGTGGACGGCACTCCCATCTCATGGGATACTTTAGTTCGGAGCTTCGAAGGAGGGCATTCAGGCTACATTGCTGATGCCTTAGAGCAACCTCTTCTCCTCCTCAGAAATATGGACGCTTATAGGCACTTCAAGCAACCCGAGCTCTTCCTATCCCCGAAGAGGGACCTTGCAATGGTAAGTAATTTAACATATCTTTGAGTTAAATGCTCATCCGCGCTCTTGTTCTTTCTCTTTTTCTTTTAAGTATGATTCCTTCGTTATTTTTATGCGGGTTATCCAACAAGTTTTTGTAGTCGAGGAGTGGGTCCGGGACGCCCGCAATAAGGCCAGGGTTGAGGCCCACTCTCGTGCTAAAGTTGAGAAGTCCTTGGGGGCTCTCAAACAAGAACAAATGGAGCTGGCCAACAAGCTAACTACTTCGGAGAGGGCATGTTTGAGTGCCGAAGCATTTTTGAAGAGCGCGAAGGCCCAAGGCGAGGACCAGCGCAAGCAAATCGCATCCCGGCGAGGTTGAACTGGCCACCCAAAGACAGTTCGTCCTAGAACTCAAGACCGAGCTAGAGAAAGCTAAAGATGCAGCTCCGATGGCTAGGGAAGCCTCCGAGGCCGCGGAGACTGCATCTTATGAGCGTGGGGTGTTAGAAATGGAGGCTCGGCTAGCAGAGGAAGTGGCCGGAGTGTGCGGGGACTATTGGACCGAAACGTGGGCTCAAGCGCTCAATTGGGTAGGAGTCCCTGTTGACTTCGAGCTGAGGAAGGCTGAGAATGTCTTCTTCCCAGAGGACATCCAAGAAATCCCTACTATGCTCCCTCCTCCTAAAAAGCTCCCCACCACCCAAGCCCCTCTTCCCGATGATGAAGTTTCTAAAGGGGCTGGGAAAGGTAAGGAGGTTGAGCCCCCCGCGAAGACCAAAGACTCCAAGGACACCCTCACGATCAAGGATGTGGTCTCCCAGGCCAAAGATGCAGAGCCTAAGTCCAAGGCCAGGGATCCTCAATCCAAGGCAGGTGATCCTAAGAAAGACTCTCATCCAGCAAAGGCCTAGCTATAGGGATTTCTTTTCTTATCTTTCTGTATGTATTTTCTTTTGGTTGTGGTGTTTTCACCACTGTTGGTAATATAACTTCTTTTTGATCAATGAAGAAACTTTACCTTTACCTTTGGTTTCACGAATCTTCCTTTTTCCTTATAACTTCTATTCTCTTGTTAGTATTAACTAAGATTCTTGGTGATAGTGGATTGTCATTACTCGTACTTTAGTAAAAGCTAATAGTGTTGTATTCTTGCTGACTTGAATAAATTGAACAAGTGTCGGCAATAAAGAGAGTTACCTCGTACTTCTATTAGAGACAGGCAACTTTTATCCTGTTCAACACTTAGGTAGATATCCAAAAACATTAAATTACCTAAGGCCGGTGATCCGAGGGGCTGTGTGTAACTTGGGATGTGCTTTGACACCTAGGAAAAACGAATCGATGTTATTAAGTATTACCTCTTCCTAGCATGCAGTCCGAGGAACCAAACATAGCCAAGGTTTTGCTTAATGCTTAGAAATAATGAATGGATGTTCTTGAGTGTTAATTTACCCAAAGTAGGTGGTCCAAGGAACCAGACATAACTAAGGTTTTGTTTAACACTTAGGAAAATAATTGGAAGTGTTAATTTACCTAAAGCAGGTGGTCCGAGGAACCAGACATAGCTAAGGTACACTTAGGAAAAATAGTTGGAAGTATTAATTTACCCAAAGCAGGTGGTCCAAGGAACCGGACATAGTTAAGGTTCTGTTTAACACTTAAGAAAAATAGTTGGAAGTATTAATTTACTCAAAGCAAGTGGTCCGAGAAACCAGACGTAGCTAAGGTTCTGTTTAACACTTAGGAAAAATAGTTAAAAGTATTAATTTACCCAAAGCAAGTGGTCCAAGGAACCAGATGTAGCTAAGGTTCTGTTTAACACTTAGGAAAAATAGTTAGAAGTATTAATTTACCCAAAGCGGGTGGTTCGAGGGACCAGACGTAGCTAAGGTTCTGTTTAACACTTAAGAAAATACCATTAAGTATTAATTTACCCAAAACAGATGGTCCGAGGAATCAAACATAGCTAAGGTTCTGTTTAACACTTAGGAAAATACCATTAAGTATTAATTTATGCAAAGTAGGTGATCCGAAGAACCGGACATAGCTAAAGTTCTATTTAACACTTAGAAAAATGGTAATATGAAGCTCAACAGACAATGTAATACATGAGAAAGCGACAAAGGAGACTTTCATTAATAATAGTATCTTTTGAGGTTATTTACATTCCAAGGGTGTGGTACAACCTTTTCCTCTAGATCCTCAAGATAATATGCACCTATTCCACTCACGACATGATACGATATGACCCTTCCCAGTTAGGTCCCAATTTTCCCCATGCTGAGTTCTTTGCAGTTCTTAAAACATTTCTTAAGACCAAGTCTCCGACTGTCAATGGTCTTAACTTTAGGTTGGCATCATACCATTACTTAAGCTTATGTTGATAGTAGGCCAATTGGACCATGGTATTTTATCTACGTTCTTCAATTAAGTCCAAGCTCTTCTCTAATAGCCCATCGTTGCTACTTGAAGTGAAAGAACACGTTATACGTGTGGGGAATCCGGTTTCTAGAGGAATAATGACCTTAGCCCCATATGTCATTGAAAAGAGGGTTTCCCATGTGGATCTCCGGGACGTAGTTCGATATGTCCAAAAAACGTGTGGTATTTCTTCCACCCACTTTCCCTTTGCGTCATCCAACCTCTTTTTAAGCCCACTGACTATGACCTTGTTGACAGCTTCAGCCTGCCCATTCCCCTGTGGATATGCTAGGGTGGAATATTTATTTGTTATGCCCAGATCATAGCAATACCTCCTAAAGGCCTTACTATCAAATTGCAATCCGTTGTCCAAGATAAGTGTATGAGGGATTCCAAACCGAGTGATAATATTCTTCCAAATAAATTTCTTAGCATCCGCATCTCTAATATTTGCCAGAAGTTCAGCTTCAACCCACTTGGTAAAGTAATCCTTGCCAACCAACAAGTATCTTTTATTTCCTACCGCTTTAGGGAAAGGACCTACAATGTCCAATCCCCATTGGGCAAAAGGCTAAGGGCTGGATAGTGGGTTAAAGACTCCTCCTGGTTAATGAATGTTTGGTGCAAATTTTTGGCATTAGTCACACTTCTTCACATATTCTTATGCTTTCTTCCGCATATTTGGCCACCAATAGCCTTGCATGAAGGCCCTGTGGGACAAAGACCCGCCCCCTGTGTGACTCCCATAAATCCCTTCATGTAACTCTTCTAAGAGTAGCTCAACCACTTCAAGGTGTATGCATAGCAAGTATGGGCCAGAAAAGGATCTCTTGTACAACTTTTGGTCCTCGGACAGCCAAAACTAAGGAGCCTTCCTCCGCACCTTTTCAGCCTCGGACTTAATCCTCGGGCAAGGCCTCCTCCTTAAAGAACAATACTATGGAATCCATCTAGCTAGGTCCTACCCTAATTTGATGAATGTGAACCACATTGCTCCCTGCCTCAGAGGGCTTATACAAGTCTTCGACAAGAATCACCCGAGGTAAACTTTGCACCGAGGAGGTTACCGATATGGCCAAAGAGTCAAAGTATGTATTCCTACTTCTAGGGATTTGTGATAAGTTAAAAGATTCAAATTTTGATTGTAAATGTCTAACCTGGCTCAAATACCCCCGCATTCTGAGATCTCTAGCCTCCAACTCTCCTTGAACTTGCCCTACAACCAATCTTGAATCCGAGAATACTTCCTGACTTTTCCACCCATCTTCTAAACCATGGTCATTTCGGCCAACAGAGCTTCATACTCGGCTTCATTATTTATGGCCGAGAAGCCTAATCTCAAGGATTTCTCAATCATAATACTCTCAAGAGATACCAGAACTAGTCCCACTCCAAATCCTTTGTGGTTCGTTGCACCATCAACATATACCTTCCGGGACAGAGGTTCTTGGAAGGAGATTACACCAACTGATTTTTCATCCATGTTCTGGTTTCCCCTTCCGTCTTCTAACTAAGTTTCAGCAAACTCCGCCACTAAATCGGCGAGGACATAACCCTTGACAGAGGTGTGAGGCATGTACTTGATATCAAAGGCTCTCAAGATCGTTCCCCATTTGGCAATTCTCCCGGTGTAATCAGCGCTTAGGAGTAGAGATCTAAGTGGGAATTGGGTGAGGACAACAAGCGTGTGTGATTGGAAGTAATGGAGGAGCTTACGTGTGCCATGCACCACTGCCAAAATGGCTTTCTCCAATGGTAGGTAATGGACCTCGGCCTCATATAGTGACTTGCTTACATAATAAACTGGCCTCTGCACACCATCATCGACCAGATCGCACCAAGCTTACCATATGGGAAGCCACCGTAATGTAGGCAAATAAAACCTCATCCACCTCGGGCCTAGACATAATGGGAGAAGGGGATAGGTACTTCTTCAATCTTTGGAAGGCGAGCACACTCCTCATTCCATTCAAATCCCTTCCACTTGTTCAACAACCGGAAGAAGGGTCTACACTGTCTCACGACCGAGAGATGAATCAATTCAGAGCAGTAGTCATCCCTGTTAACCACGGACCTCTTTAGGATTCCGAGGTGGCTGTAAATCGTTGATCGCCTTAATTTGGTCGGGGTTGACTTCGATCCCACGGTGTGTAACCATGTACCCCGAGAACTATTTTGACCCCACACCAAAAGAACACTTGGAGGCGTTAAGGCGCAGCTTGTGTCTCCTTAATATCTCAAAGATATCCCCGAGGTCGTTAACGTGCTTGGATTTTGCCTTACTCTTTACCACCATATCATCTATATAAATCTCAATGTTTTTTCCTAATAGTGGCTCAAACATCCTGGTCATCATCTTCTGATAGGTTGCCCCTACATTCTTTAAACCAAAGGGCATCGCTTTGTAATGGTAATTCTCATTAGGAGTAACAAAGGCTATCTTTTCTTAATCGTCCAAGGCTAAAGGTATCTGGTGGTAGCCCTGAAAAAGCGTCCAAAAAACTAATCCGAGGATGGCCTATTGTGGCATCCACTAGTTGGTCTATCCGAGGTATGGGGAAAGGATCTTTTGGGCAGGCCTTGTTCGGATCTGTGAAGTCTACGCACACTCACCACTTCCCACTCTTCTTCTTCACTACTACGGTGTTGGCCAACCACTCAAGGTAAAAAACCTCTTTAATAGCCCTGACCTATTTGAACTTCATTATCTCCTCTCTCGACAAAGATCGAGAATAATCCTTGGATGAGCATCGAGGATGTTGCTTTTTGGGGGTGACAAATGGATTGACATTCAAATGATGGCAGATAAAGCTCAGATCCACCCCTGGAGCTTTATAAGCACTTCATGCAAACACATCGACGTTCCGCTTGAGAAAATCTGTCGGCTCTTCCTTTTCTCGGGAGGCGGTGAGCTCCGACCTGAAAAAACTTCTCCGGATCATCTCCCGCAATAATCTTCTTCAAACCTTCACATTTCGCCTCCTTGACCGGCTTATTGGCAAGTGACACCGAGGTATTTGATTGCTATGAGCTTGTCTCGGTAAAAGCCGAAGGCTCAACCCCAAGTTGATGCAAAATGGTGGCCACCAAGCACTGCCTAGCCATGGAGTGGCTCCCAACGAGCTCTTCGATCTGGTTTCCAGCTAGGTACTTCACTTTCAGGTGCAAAGTTAAGGAAACAACCCCCAAGACATGAAGCTAGGGTCTTCCCATGATGGCGGTGTAAAGTTCACCTCCACCACCTTTGATCCCGCTTGTACGGGTAATCTAATTTAACCCTCCGGGATGACAACTTTCCCATCAAAGCTTATCAAAGGCAAATTGTATGTTGTCAAACCCTTTGGTTTCGTGTTCAGCCCCTTGTATAGGTCGGGATACATAACCTCTACGCCATTGCCTTGGTCTACCATCACTCTCTTCATGTCGTATCCTCCTATCCCGAGCGTGATCACTAAAGCACCATTATGTGGTTGAATGATTCTGACCTTATCCTCATCCGAGAAGCTCAATGCCGGTCGAACCTCTATTCTAGCCCTCTTCGGCATAGGCTTAACATCCTCGGCGAGTGGTCGAGCCACAGACATCACCCTCGAGGGTTGCGAACCAATTCTCTTAGGAGCAGTAAAGATGATGTATGGTGCCCAAAGGGGGCCTTGAAGAAGTGTTCCCCTGGGCGCCCGACCTTGACTGGTCTCCATGCCCGTTGGGTCGATGCAAAAACTATTACAACCTTCCCTTTCGGACTAGCTGCTCCAGATAATTCCATAGAGTTCTGTAGTCCTCGGTTGTATGCCTCCGCTCCCGGTAATATTGGCAATGGAGGCTCTGGTTGCGCCTCAAACGGTCTCCTCCCATCTTGTTTGGCCATTTGAAATATGGCTCGTTCTTAATCTTCTCCAAGACTCGGTGCACTGGTTCTCAGAACACAATGTTAACCATCCGAGGAGTCAGTAGGCCTGGATTGCTCAACAAAATCCCTTCAGGGTCTATTATTGTTGTAACGGTCCGACCTAAAATCCCTCCTCTCTTGGGGGATAACCTTACTCTTCCCTGCCTTCTTTGTTGGTCTTCCTTGACCTGTTTATACTTGTCTATCCTATCCATGAGTTGGCGTACACCGGTAACCGGTTTCCCAGTCAAAGACTTCCGCAAGCCATGCTCGGCAGGTAAGCCGATCTTGAAAGTCCTGATGGCTACGTCGTTAAAGTCGCCATCTATCTCATTGAACATCTCCCGATGATCTGTCGAATACGTTTTCAAGGTCTCGCCCTCTCTCATGGACAAAGACAACAAGGAATCTAAGGGGTGAGGGACCCTGCTGCACGTGATAAAGCGAGACCCAAACGCCTAAGTGAGTTCCTTAAAAGAATCAATAAAGCCTACTCCAAGCCATCGAACCATCTCATGGCCATGAGTCCTAAAGCGGAGGGGAACACCTTGCACATCAAGGCCTCGTTCTTGGAGTGCACAACCATTCTCTGGTTAAAATGGCTCACATGCTCCACAGGGTCTATCCGACCATTGTACATGGTGAATCGCCGAGGAAGTCTCCCTCCCTCCCTCGATTTTACGTGTGAATGGTGATTTAGAGAGTTAGTTAAGTGCTCTGTTCGGTGCGTCATTTCCCAGGCCTTTGGAATATGAACTTCCGTTTCTACGCTCGTGATGGACGTCTTCATCGTAGGAGAAAGACTCAAGAAGAGGAGTCATTGACTTGCGTTTGTAACTGCGATCTTCTTCATCATCAATAGAAGAGTCAAAAATGGATGGAGTTCTTTTTCGCCGTTGATGGCACAGTTTTCTCTTCGGATGGTCGATTTCTAGTTGTAAAGGTGGCTCGCACTCCGTGGATCAAGCCGCTAGTGCGGTGGTATGGAACGCAGCAGTGATCTTCACGTTAGGACCCTATAGATTTTGCATGGTAAGGACTTGACCCTACCATAGTTACGCATTAAACTTACTGCAACACCAAATTTTTCCCATAGACGGCACCAATTGTAAGGACCACCTTTGAGTCCCTAGTCCAGACGATGGATGGACCTAGGCCTAAAAAGCCCAAAAAAACGAATTTGTAGAGAGTGAGTTGGAAAACTGGATTGGAATGAGTTGGATCACGAATAAAGTGGGCCCGATTGACAAGAACAGAGAAACAGGTTGAATTGAATTAGAGAAAATCGTTTTTGGCACAGTCCGAGGAGATCAGTTCTTATGTATTCCTTCCAAGTTTGATTACAGAGTTGGTTCTTTATTGTTACAATATTTCTCTTGCGATTTTTCGATCCCCTATCCATGAAGGACCTCTTACATTATATAGTTCCCTTTGGACGATCTTGATCCTACACTTGTCGATCATTTAAGTCACCATTTGAGTGTTTGCCCTATCAAACACCTTTTCTGGCCTTCTGTGAGTTGTGGTAGCTAAGACAAAGACTTTGTTCAAAGATTTTCTTCACATAAATGTGGTCAGAAAGTTAGGCGCAAGGCATTCAATGTGGTGGCAACAGCTTGTCCTTAGATATTTCCTAGCTCCCCTTCTTCCGGTACGTTCGTGGTACACGTCCTTCTCAATGGAGTTTCCTGGAAGGTTACTTTGAGTGATAGAATATACGCTTGATCTGTGCTTCGTTTATCCAAGGAGACAATCCTCCTCGGACCACCTTTTCCAACCTTTCCACTTGCATGTCACTTATGGGACTCTGAAACTTAACACCTTTACTACCGTTTATTAGTCCTCGGACCAATCAACGTCCTCGACCAAAACCCAAGGCCCAATATACAATTTTGGGCCCTTATCCCTACAATGAATGTAGTGTTACTTTATGAAAACTGAAGTACTAAGAGTATCAGCATTGATGGTGTAAAAAATTTAGCAATTTGGCACCACAAAAAACTATTTTATATATTTTACAACTTCACTTTACAAAACACCTAACATTATAGGTTTTATTTTAGCATTCAACATAATAAAATAATATAAATAACACAATAAAATAATACTAACCTCATCACACACACATGCTTTTTTTTTAATGGTCCCATTTTGTAGAAAAAAAACTGTGTTTTTTATTTTATGTATATATATATAAATATATATATATATATATATATATATATATATATATATAATTTTTATTAAAATCTAATTTATAAGTGAATAAATCAATTTAAAAATTAATAGGAGAGTGATTCTATTTTTTAGGCAATGTTTTAGCGGGAGTTAGAGTTGGATTTTTACTTGATTGTTTTTTAGTTTTGTCCATAGTTTTAAAAACCGGACCGGACCGACCGATTCGACCAGGAACCGGTCTCCAATCCGATTCGATTATGGTAAAAAAAGGGAATGAGCTTAAAACCGGTAAATAGTAAAAATCGGCCGGTTCAACCATAAAATCAAAAACCGGCTTGGTCGAATCGGTTTTACAAAATACAAAGAAAATGACTTTCTTTCTCTTGATTTTTTCCCATTCGGCCTCTCTCATTGGTGCAGTGATTACTTTGTTGTTGTAAATGATGGGAATGAAACAAATTTTCTTCCTCATTTTGAGAATTTTAGATCTTGGCAGAAAGGTGAGAGGGAGAGATAGATTAAAGAGAGAGAGACAAAGGAGAGGTTATGGACTTTCAAATCTCATATTTGTTTAAGGAATTGTGAGAAGCAATGTGAGAAAATGATTAGGAAATATCTCGGATCTATTTGGTTTGGACAAGGAGTGAGGATGAACTGCAGGGCTTGAAGGAGAGAGCAATTTAAATCTGCCACTAGTACTTCTTCAGAGAGAGAGAGCTCTGAGTAATTACTAAGAGCATCCTTATCAAGACTTCTAAAAAATTTAGCATTTACCCTCTCGAAACTTATATTTATAACATATAACGCACCACTTTACAATATAACCTATATCAAAACTTCTATTTTTTTTTACCGTTTCATTTAAATATTGTTTCTTTATTATTTTTCAATAATTTTTTATTTTTCCTCTCTCCTCTGTCTCTCTCTTTCTCACAAAGACCGCCAAAGTGCCACACTACCACATCCACTCACCACCACCACCACTGGTATAACAAAACCCAATAGCCACCACACCCAATGACCAATAGCCACCTCACCCAATGACCAACAACCACCACAAACCCCCACAAAGATGACCATAGCCACCATCATTGGCGGCACCCCAAACCTCTGCAAATCGGGATTCCCACCACCCAAAACCAAATCAAAAACTCAACAAACTAACATCAAAACCACCAATCAAACCTAGTACCACCACAAATCACAAACCCATGTTAGAAATCACGGACCCAAAATTAGAAAGTGCATATTTTTGAAATTTCTCACCCAAAATCAAATCACAAAACCCACCCAAACCTAGCCACACCTGTCGAAACCCAGGAATAAAGCCAAGAAAAGGAGAAAGAAAAAATATAAGAAGAAAAGTAAGTGGGTCCCATGGAATAAAAAAATAATATAACTTTTACAATTGGTGAACAGTGTGGTCTTAAATTTGAGACAAGATTGTTCATCAATGCCAAAAATTATGGCATTTAACATGTTTGATGGAAGTGATTTTTAAGAGCTTAGGGTGTCAAATGCCAAATATTTGGCATTTGACACCCTTGATAAGGATGCTCTAATTTTCTAACTTCTTCTAGTTCTACTTTTTAAAGTAATAAGCCACAAAATGAATGACCCCTTGTGATAGAAATTAATTAATTAATTAGCCAAGTTATTAATTAATCAATTTATCATGCAAACGCGTGGTAGCACAAACAAATCACCAATAAACTAAATATGCAGCGGAAAATAAAAGACAAAGTAATTTGTTTACGAATGGGGAAAACCTAACGGCAAAAACCCCACCGGGTGATTTTCTGGTCACCACTCCTGAAACTCCACTATTATCACAACAAGCGGTTACAAGTAAAGAAATCCAAGTACCTTACCAACCTACAGTTGAACCCTTACCCCCACACCTAATTGGACTTGTTCTGTAGTGACAGTTCCCCTTTCAGAGCACGACTCTCAATACGTGACTAACTAATTGCGCGGATCCCAGTACGCGACTTCAATCACCAACTAAGAAGGTTGTTGGTTGCAAATTTCTTTGATTCATCCACACGATGAAGATCAAGAAGATGCTTGGTCATAAAACCCTACGGTGCATATACACAGCAACTTCTTCAAGAGAAAGAGATGAACTAGGGCAAGAACTTCGTCTCCGGTCACAATTTGCTTGAATAGAGTTTGCTCAAAGCTTGTGCAACTTGTGAACACTTTGACGGCCCTTAAACTAATCCTTTTATATGTCTAGGTTTAGGAGAAAAGAAGGCCCAAAGACATATTCACGGATCCCAAAAATTCAGATTGAAATTCTGAAAATCTTAAACCTCGACAGATAGCAGGTGTCGAGCAAATGTCGAGCACACCGATTGAAGAATAGCTTTCTTAAGCTCGATAGATGTAGTTGTTGACCAGTTGTTGAGCTTTAATGATTTTGCACTCCGAACTTATTTTCTTGAACAGACCTAAAAGCTTCAATACGTGATCTTGAAACAAAGTTTCTTGAAGTATTTAAAACATCCTAAATCTACCTAAATACAAGTAAAGTGTGTTTTGTCAAAGGATAAGCCAATTACATAAAATCAAAACATATGTTCTTAACATGTGAAACACATATGTTCTAACATAAAGATAGGCAGAGGAGAAGACTTAATGTTTTTTTAAAAGTTTAGCATCAACGTGGTTGGATATTGATTGGCCAAGTTGATGCTTGATGGTTAGGTGGGAGACCATTTTGTGGCTCCCATATTCTTATTTACACTTCGTAAATAACAGAAACAGTGGCTTGTTGCATTTTGCAAGACAAGCCTAAAATATTTACATAATAAATACTAATATTTTTGGGAGAAATATTTAGGTGTGAAATTATGTTTACATTGGTAAATATTTTTCTAAATAAATAATAGTTTTGTTAAAACTTAAAAGTAAATAAAATTATATATGAATATAAAACCTTAAACCCGTTTTCATAAAACTTGAGAACCATAACCTTTTTTATTTGATAGTTTGTTTAGGTTAATTTCTTTTAATTTGAGTTAAATTTGACGTAAAAATACTTCTAAAATGTTAATATATATATATATATATATATTTAGTAAATATTGACAGCTATAAAATTATTATATATTTAAAATTATTTTTATAATTATATATTTATTAATTAAATTATTTATTGCGTCACCGGTTCGACCATTGATTTGACCCCTGATCGGACCTAGAAACAGAAATCAGTCTCTTTTACGGTTCTTTAACTGGTTCGGTTTTTAAAACCATGGTTTTGTCTCTACTTAAATATAGGGGTGTAGGTGTATTTTTGAACTAAAAAATGAGGAATTCAAACAGAAGAAACTTCTTAAATAATAATATAGATATCTACTACAATAAACAATAACCACCACCACTGACACAATAAAATAAGATATATTTTAATAAAATATTTTTTTACCATCTTATCTACATTCTACAACCATTTTTGGCTATACACTTTAGCTTAGTAGCAAATAAAAAAAAATTTAAAAAAATAAAAAAAAAAAGAAAAAAAAAAAAAAGAAGGAGGTTTTCCTCCACTAATGCAATCCACTTTTACTATATTTTAATGGTAAGTTTAACATTTTAGTAAAATGTCTACACTAATACTAAATGCTCTTAGAGCATCTCCAATAGAGTATGCATAGCCAGAATATAAAGAGTATATGCTCCAAATCTCTACTGTTCATGCTTCAATAGCATCTCTAAAACCGGTTTTTTTTTTTTTTTTTTTTTTTTTTTTTTTTTTTTTTGCTAATGAACAGTAGCTCATCAAGTTTGATGAGCTACTGTTCATTCTTCAAATCCTTTTTTTCTATTATAATAATTAGGTGTTGAATAAAAAATGTTGGAAGATGTGTAGTTGTTAAAAAAGAATAAATAATGAATGAAGAAATAATATTTAAATAAAATAAAGAATGAGATAGAGAGTCTGTTGGAAAGTGTATTTGAAAAAATGGGTAGATAAAGAGAAAAAGTTACTATTCATTCTCTAAACAGTATAAAAATTTGCTAATTTTGCTTCAGATGCTCTTAACTACTGAATAATTCTAAAATGTGTAATGGTTGGGATATGTACGTATAGGGGAGTTTCGGGAAATGGGGGTGGGAAGTGAACCGGGCAATGATATTTTACCCATTTTTTAACTAAAAAAATATTGTAGTGGGCTAGTGGCTGCCCGAATATGCTTTTATTCTCATTCAGCTAAAAAAAAAATGCTTTTATTTCATTTTTTTAATTAAAAAAAGAAAACATTTATAGTCTTTTTTTTTTTTTGATACATTTTTTCTTTTTTATGAAGAAGGTCATTTACAGTCATCTTCTAATCATATAAATATCTAAAACCGAAATTATAATAATAATTTCATACGCACAATCCCAACAAAGATCTTACTGGTCCTCTCTCCAAAAGAATGCCAGATCTACAAATTAGCAACAACCGTATAGAAATTAGAGGAGAAGTTTAGGTCATGTTTGGTACATCTATTTAAATACTTGTTTTCAGTTTTTAAATAACATTATACGTATTTTTATACACTTTTTCACTCACACGTCTTTGTGAGTTTGACACATGTTTTTAAATACATATTTTCAGTTTTTAAGTACATATACCAATCACCCCTAGAAACATGACTGATTGGCTGTTGCTGCTCAAACATCATAAAAAAAAACATAAATAAATGTTAAAGAAAACACACAGAAGCTAAGAAGATGCCACAAAGCAACACTTCTTGCTAAATGCTACTCTCATGGAAGAAAATAAGTGAATGAAGGAATTCAAAGTGAAGAAAATAAGAAAGGAATCGTGTGGACTTACTGTTCAGGTCAATACGCTACAAGACAAAGGGACATCACTGGAGTCACGTGACACTCACGTTATTGTGAGGGTAAAGTTGTGCGACACAGGTCATAAAGGCAGATAAGGTGGCTTTGTAGAGGTTGCAAAAAAAATTGTTTTAAGTCTTTGACATCTCAATGTATTTAGAGCATCCACAGTAGTGGAGTTAAAAATTTAACTTTTTAACTTTATCAAAAGTTATTTTATCTATTTTACCTACATACATCTTTGCAAAGAATAAATCTATTTTAGCATAAACATTACAATAAAATAATATATTCATTACAATAAAATAATATATCTACTACAATAAAATAATATATCCTATACAATAAACAACAATCACAACCACCTGCAACCGCCACCGTTACCGTCGCCGCCACTACCACCGTTGCCGCCACCACCGCCGCCGACTCTTTTACCGCTACCGCCGCCACCGACTATTTCATCGCCGCCGCCATCACATGATAGCAAATAATCGTCTAGTATTAACAAGTAATTTTTTTAACCCCAAATTATACTCATACATTTTGTTTTTTACTAAAACCATTTCTCAATTATCATGATAGCCTATTATCCTCTCAATTGTCCAAAAGCAATCTTGGAACAATGTGAATTATGAAATGGAGGAACTTTATAAGAAAATATATAAAATAGAATACATATTATAACAAGAACAATGTAGTCCATAGATTTACTCACATACATAACTCAAACCAAATTACAATAAAACTCACACACTTGCACAAGTTCCTATGACTCATACTTCTCAACATACAAAAAAGAAAGTTCCTACGACTCGCCTTGCAATTGCCATAAATGTTCAATAAGATTCAACTGGAGTTGAAAATGAATTTCTCGGTCTCTAATGCGTCCGTGCCTCTCAATATATGACAAAAATTCATCACTTTGTTTACGTAACACTTGTAGAGGAGGATTATACACTCCATCATTTTGTTCATAATCCAAGTCTACCACTTCATTATCATCCCACTCATCTTTAACAATCATGTTATGGAGAATTATACACACTTTCATAATCTTTTTAAGTGTTTCAAGATGGAAAAATCGTGCAGGTCCACGGACAATTGCGAAACGTGCTTGAAACACTCCAAATGCACGCTCAACATCCTTCCTACACACCTCTTGGGCTGTTGCAAATAATTTATACTTCTCTCCTTATGGAGCTGTGATTGTTTTCACAAATATTGCCCACTTTGGATATATGCCATTAGCAAGGTAATATCCTATTGTGTAGTCATGACCATTAATTGAGTAATGTATTGCAGGAGCACGTCCTTGAGCAAGTTCATTAAATACATGAGATCGCTCTAACACATTAATGTCATTATTTGACCTAGGTAACCCAAAAAATGCATGTCATATCCAAAGATCATATGATGCTACCGCCTTCAAAATAATAGTAGGCTCACGAATATGACAACAATATTGACCTTTCCATGCGGATGGATAATTTTTCCACTTCCAATGCATGCAATTAATTGAACCTAACATACCTGAAAAATCTCGGCGTTCACCGTGAGCTAACAATCTAGCAATATCTTCATCGTTTGGCTTTCTTAAGTATTCCTCAGAGAAAACATCAATTATCGCAGTAACAAATTTTTTCAAACTTTCTAATGCAGTAGTTTCTTCAATCTACACATATTTATCTATCAAATCACCCAATACTCCATACGCAAGCATTCTAAGTGCAGGAGTTATCTTTTGTAATGAAGATAAACCAAGTTTTTTGACACTATTTCTTTTTTGGACAAAGTAAGAGTCATGAGCTTCTACCTTAGATTAAATACGGAGAAAAAGAGAGCTCTTCATCCGAAATCTCCTACAAAATAAAGCGAGTGGATATATTGGTGTGGGAGCAAAATAATTAAGAAAAAACCTCTCATGGCCTACCAAATGATTACGTCGGATGGAACAACGACAACGTTTAGGTTGTGATGTTTCCATAACAAGTTCTTCGATTATCTCATCTTCATCCGAGTCATCAAGAAGGAACTTGCGAAACAAATAGTGATTCATGGATGCAACCTTCAAGACAATTGGAAATCAATTATTACTATAGATGCAAGATCAAAATCAAGTGACATAAGCCACAACAAAATGAATATAACCAATTCACGCATAAGTCACAACACAAACACATACATCTAAAAAAAAAACAACTTGAAAATACTATGAATGCTCATTGTTCATAGATTTATTCTAAGACCTGTCATCTCAAAACCAAGCATATGATACTAGGAATGTTCAATGAATAGAATAATTGGATCAAAGACACTCATAGTGGCTATAAGAGCAAGATATATAATAGCAAGATATATAATAGGCACTCATAGTGGCTGTAACACTCATAGTGGATCAAATAATAGTTTCATTGGATCAAAGAATTATATCAATGCCTATCACAAGACCGAATGGAACTTAACAAAAGATAAAAAAGATTGCACTTCAAAGTCTTTGTTAGATTGCAATTCAAGTCACAACACAAATACATACATCTAGTTTAAGATTAAAGTCAAGTGACATAAGCCACTACAAAATACATAAAAGCCTAAGCTACATCCAAAATACAATTAAACCCATTAATTATGTGAACTTCGTCTTACCATGATTTCCTCTTGGAATTGTTCATAAAAAGCTTTTTGTGTTCCGGTCAAGCCACTTGTATCTATCATCATGATTCTCTCCTCCTCTAACCTTTCTATCATCTCAAATTTTTTCTTCTCAATTATGATTCTTTCCTTCTCAATCTTAAGTTTTTCTTCCCCGCTTTCCTTCTCAATCGCAAGTTTTTCCCTCTTAATAAACATTTTTTCCTTTTTTAATCGAGTTACATCCTCAATCAATTTCAATTTCTTGTTCAAATATTCCCCTACATCTTTTTTCCGGTGGCTTTGTTCTTTCGAATGGCCTTTTTAGCCTTCCTACCAATAGGTTTCTCAAAATTGGAAGTGTCCCCAAGTCCGGACCCACAATCCCCTTCACCAATAGATATTGACTCCGGAGTTTGAGGCACGGATGATCTCGATCTAGCATTGTTAGGATCGGCAAACTTTGGTTGGTCCTTTAACATGAGCCAACAATGGTCAAGAAGAAAGGGTTTTTAATGCTTCTCTAACTACAAAGCCTTCGCATTGGTAATCTAAAAAAAATTTAAAAAAATATAACATGATTAATATCTTCAAACTATTGTTGAATGGACATGTTAACACTATTGCAATATAATTTATACCTTATCTTCTTCGGTTATACCACTTTGATGAAGTACGTTAACTTGAGCCATACACCCGGCAAACTTATTTATCGTTTCACTAATTATTCCCCAATGACTTAGCAAGGAGATAACAGTACATGTGGTACCGGATGTATTGTATTGCATGAAGTATTCCCAAACTTTTTGACAAAATGTATTTTGTGTTTGTTCATTACTGTTTATGGCATCAACACTAGTATTGACCCATGCCGCCACTAGAAGTTTATCTTCCTCTACACTAAAGTTAGAGCCCCAATTTTCTTTTGTAGAAGAGGCATTTTCAACTTGTGGTGAAGGTGGAGGTGGAGGTGGAGAATCAAAAACTGACACGGGAGTATTTTGAGATGTTCCCAAAAATTGTGAGTCAATTTCTATATCCTCGTTCACGATACCCGTGATAAATGTTAGGTCTCTACGTAACTTTGTGTCCCTACGTGACTCCATAAAATTAGAAAAAAAAATATAAACTTCCCCGCACACAAAAAATTCCCAAACTAACATTTATATCAAAACTTAAAACACTTAGAATTATAACAATAGTACATGATTATGCATAAATACTTAATTTGACATGGAGCTTAATCTCATTAAAATGACCACAAGAAATCCTTTTTGTGTGCTTCTCTTTGTGGTTTTGTGCAACACAACAAATTACAGAGACAACAAAAAATGTAAACTTCCCTACACAAATTACAGAGATCATAAGAACTTCTATTACAAGAAAACCACACAACAAATTCCTGCAAACAGAAAATTCCCAATACATTCCAATACAAATACATTCTGTCCATTCCAATGCAAATACATTCTGTCCATTCGGATGTTATACCCAATAAAAACAGCAAAAAAATCCCATAGTGCCAAATCAAAAATCACATACCTCACACAGTTCAACATCATTGCAAACAATCCTACATAGTGCCAATCGCCAACACACCATATCACATAGCTATATTTTTCACATAACACCAAGTGTATACAAAGGCTTTTTTAATTTTGCCGACAACACACCATTTTTCACCACTAAATAACACCATAACATTGCATGATGACACAAACCTAGAAAAATTAAGCCAAAACAACGAACACCCAAATGAAAAAATTCACTAATTCATAAAAAAATAAAAAAATAAAAAAAGATGAAAAAATTCATTGACCTGAAGTGGATCAGTTGGGACGGCGAGGTCCGAGGTGATCCGAGAGAGATGGGCGATTGGGACGGCGTCGGTCCGAGGCGATCGGTGGGGGGGACGGCGGTGGGTCGAGCTTTGGCTGGGACGGCGTCGGTCTGAGAGCTTGAGCTTGAGAGATGGTGAGTTTCAGGTGAGATGGTGAGAGTGAGCTTGAGAGTTTCAGAGAGGTGAGAGCTTGAGAGAAATTTCGGATGGGAGCTTGAGAGTGACACTGAGAAAGAGGATGATGAGATGAGAATAAAAGAAATGAAAAAAATAAACAAAGCAGTATTATTTTAATCTAAGGGGTGAATAAAAAATTTAAAAAAATTTTTAGATGTTTTCTAAAGTGCACATCTATAGATAGATGTGCATTCTACTGTGCACATCTATAGATAGATGTGCACTCGTAGCTGATTCAAACTAAAAATTATACCTATGCCTCCATAGTCGCATGGCCGTTTTTGGTATTTTGGTGGAGCTAAAATAGTATTATAGCTATTTAGCTCCATTGCTACAAATGCTCTAAGGGGAATTAAAAAGTTACTTACTTCCACGTCTCTTGATAAAAAATACCCTAATATCTCATATTATCGTTACACTTAAAAAATAAAAATGGGCATATAAGAAAATTCAGTAGCTAAATTCAAATTTTTTTTAATTTTTTTAAATCCCTTGCGTGATCTCACTACCAAGCAATTACGCAATCTTTTAGCAAATTTTTAGGGTTTTAATTTTAAATGGACAAAAATTAAAAATAATAAACCTACATGAAGAGGAGAAATTATGCATGACGGAGCTATCTGGACGGAGGTGGCACGGATAGACGTGGCATCCAACCCATTATTATGTGGTCTCCAAGGAACTTTAAATGGAAAATATTTGTGACACATGATTAGCCCTGGTTTGTAGAATCCCAACATGAGTAGAATTCTAGAATATACACGCATTAATGAGTATCTTCCCTATAAGGAAAAGACTTGTTCCGCAAGCAAAGGAGTCTGGTCCTACGTGACTATAAAAACCCAAAGACCCTCAAGAAAAAGGTACGCACAATTTCTCTAAGGCTCATACTCTCTAACATTGTTGGAGCTCTCTTCCGACTTAACTTTCGGAGGGTCTTTGGCTGGTACCACGCCATTACTCTCTGTAAGGTCTTTTTCTGTGTTGGGCAGGTCTCGTATCGAGCGTGTTGGAACCGTATGGCTCACTGGTGATTTTTTCGGCATCATCGGTTGGCGCCGTCTGTGGGGAATATGAGTAATCAATCATTGCTTTATCCCCGAGACAAAAGGTCGTATGGTCCTAACTCGATTGATGGCATCAGCCAACCAAGAAACTAGAAATCTCCCCACTGTTGTAGAATGGCAACTGCAGACACTCGGCTGCGATCAAGCGACTTACTCAACAAAATAAAGCTCTTATGCTACAAAACTAAGTGTTGGAAGTGCAAATTAAGCATCCGCAAGAACATTAAGTCTTATCGCATGATCAACGTAGAAGTGATCATAATCACTATCCACCCCTTTGAAATATTACAGAAGGGAACAACAAATAGAAGAGAAGACCAACGACTACAATACTGTAAGACGACGAACGATTGGCCAAAGAGAAGGCAAGAGGCCTAGACACTCTCTAATGCCGACCCGTTCGCTCCACCCCACTAAACTCTCCTATCGACGATATACTTACACTTATCAAAGACGACCCCATGTTGGAATGACCGAGGAGGATGAATGGGGATCCAATCAAACGATCAAAGCACCAAATATTGACATTACCACCATGGACATGGACATGACACAAAGGAGTGTTATGATCCGAAACAACAAATAGAGATCCTTGTAGGCCAAGGGAAGTTGCAGCAAACTGGAGCAACCCAGCAAGACGGAAGACCAATTCTCCACAAAAAAGGCGTCTTTTGGATGACAACCACCCTACAAGAGAGACTTGATGGGCAGAAGCTGCCTCACCCTTAGAATACCGAATGCCTGAAGAATATTTACTCTATTTGCGATTAAAAAAAAAAAAAAAAAAGCGAACAACCAATACCGCCTACCCTTCTATAATATCTCCGAGGTAGTACCGATCATCTAAGTCGCCAAGGTGACGAACAATCTGAGAGATGATCAACTCAAGTAGTGAAGGCAAACATGAAAGGGGGGCAATAGACGAGGAATATTTGTACAACGCATCGGGTGGATGGTCACTATACTAAGTTACCTATGGGTAGACGCATGGCCAAAGTCGCCTACGAGTGGACGGCCACTACACTAAGTTACCTACGGGTAGATGCATGGCCAAAGTCGCCTATGGGTGGACGGCCACTACACTAAGTTACCTACAAGTAGACGCATGGCCAAAGTTGCCTACGGGTGGACGGTCACTATACTAAGTTACCTACAAGTAGACACGTAGCCAAAGTCGCCTACGGATGGACGATCACTATGCTAATCACCTACAGGTAGACGCATGACCAAAGTCGACTATAGGTGGACGGTCGCCACACTTAATCACCTCAAAAAGTCCATGACCCCAAGTGAACGACCAACAACGTGATGAGATAACACTTAGTCACCACAAAAAGTCCACGACCCAAGGTGAACGTCCAACAAGGTGACGAGGTAACACATTATCACCTCAATAAGTCCATGACCCCAAGTGAACGACCAAAAAAGTGACGAGGTAACACTTAATCACCTCAACAAATCCACGACCCAAGGTGAACGACTAACAAGATGACGAGGCAACACTTAGTCGCCGACTCAAGGTAGACGACCAACAAGGTGACGAGGTAACACTTAGTCACATCAACAAGTCCACGACCCCAAGCGAACGACCAACAAAGTGACAAACAACCCTCCAAAAATTTACTAAATCCATAGAATGGACGGATACAAACTAGTATCCAAAATTTACTAAGTCCATAGAATGGGTGGATACAAACTAGTATCCAATATTTAATAAACCCATAAAACGGATAGATACAAACTAGTATAAAAATTGATAAAATCCACAAAGTGGACGGATGCCAACTCATGTTATAAGTCCACAAAATGGACGGATATATGAACTAAGTTCACAAAATAAACAGGTGTGTCAAAAAGCATCCAAGTTTATGTCCACAAGATGGACGGATACATTGACTAAGTCCACGTGGTGGACGAATAAAAGATTTGTAATGAAGTACATATAATTATAAACAAATCCACCAGGTGGACGGATACACCTTAAAAAGGTATGTGACATACTTGAATGTATGTTGAATAAAGTACATATAATGAAAAATTGGTATACACGCTTTCCAACAATTTTACAAGCTTGTGAAAGAATTATCCAGATACTTAGGGGGGGGCAATATGCCCATTACGTAGGCTGTTATAATGAAGTGGCTTTTCATTATCTTGAAGGAGCAAAGGTAAACTCTTGAATGCGCAGGTTCGATGCCTTCAATAAAGCTTAAGGTGTGATTGTGTGTGTGGATGTTTATCTGGTCTAGCAAGAGTCCGCAAGACGGACGGGTGAGGGATGAATGTGATTGGGTCCACAAGTTGGACGTATGCACATGAAAATGGTATCCACATTAACTACGTCCACGAGGTGGACAGATACATGAAAACTTATCTAAAAGTGATGGGTTAATGGCTCCAAAAAAAAAAAAAAAAAAAAAACACACAGAGCGAGAGGGCACGCAAGGAGAAGACAAGGAAGAAACGATGTCGTATGACGACGTAGAGATCGAGGACATGGAATGGAACTCAAAGCTACAGGCTTACATGGATCCATGCCTTTGCGGGAACCTGTTTGAGATCACAAAGGACGGGCTCAAACTCGGCAAAGAGATCGCTCGGTGCCCTAGTGCTCTCTCTACATCACCATCATCTACAACCTCGATGACTTTCTCGCTGATTCCAAGACCAGCAAAAACAACACCCCTAACCAACCTATATTTGTTGCTTAATAAATTGTCCGAGTTTGTAGGGGTGAAAAGTGGTACAGAGGAATGAGGATATTCTTTCACAACTAAGTTTTGTCCGGGCTTGGCAAGTTATAAGGTGTACAATTGATGAGTAAGGATTTTTGCTATTCTACCTAAGAGTTTGTTGATTGTGAAATTTTAGGCACATTTATAGAAATTGTTGTCGGTGCCATCAGGGAAAAGTTCTCTAGAATTATGATATTTTCTTGGTTTTGATATTTTCCACGAAAAAAAAGTGGATGGACACCAAAAAAAAAAACAAAAAAAGATGGTTGCATGTCGGTTAATGAACAAAAGTGGACGGACAAAAAAAAAAAAAAAAAAAAAAAGAAAAAGATGGTTGCATGTCCGTCCATGACCAAAAGTAGACAGACACCCAAAAAAAAAAAAAAATGGTTGCATGTCCGTCCATGAACAAAAGTGGATGGACACCAAAAAAAAAAGAGGTTGCATGTCCATGAACAAAAGTGGACGAACCAAAAAAAAATTGATGATGAGGTAACACTCAGTCATGTCGGCAAGTCCACAACCCAAAGTAGACGGACAAAATACCTTAAGAATGGGACACTAATAGAGGACTACAACGCGTCCTAAAGGTTGAAAGTTCGGGTATCACGCGTCCGGGGGGCAGTGTATCAATGGCCTCATCGTGCATAAGAATGCCCAATCCTATGTATAAGCATACGACAAATGCCAATGCAACAGCAAGACCTCGGGGCTAAACACTACAAAAAGAAGCCAACGGACACCTAATCCTCATCCCAATGGGATGGATCGACAACCAAGGGTACCAACGATCAAGGTTGCCAATTGCACCCGATTCTCATTCAAAATTTAAGTCCTTCTACCTACAGGTGGAAGGATCTAACCAAGTCACTCACGAGTGCCTTGGTGAAAATTAAAGTCTTCCTACCTTCGGGTGGAAAGGACGAACCAAGCCACCAACAAGTGCCTTGGTACAAAATTTAAGTCCTTCTACCTATGAGTGGAAAGACTAACCAAGTCACTTATAAGTGACTCGATGCAAAATTTAAGTCCTTCTACCTATGGTTGAAGGACGAACCAAGTCACTCAAGAGTACCTTAGTCGAAATTTAAGTCCTTCTACCTACGGATGGAAAGACGAACCAAGCCACCAACAAGTGCCTTGGTCAAAATTTAAGTCTTCTTACCTAAGGGTGGGAGGACGAACCAAGACATTCACAAGTGCCTTGGTACAAAATTTAAGTCCTTCTACCTACGGGTGGAAAGACGAACCAAGTCACTTATAGGTGCCTTGGTCGAAAATTAAAGTCCTATTATCTACGGGTGGAAGGACTAACCAAGCCACCAGTAAATGCCTTGGTACAAAATTTAAGTCCTTCTACCTACGGATGGAAGGACTAACCAAGTCACTCACGAGTGCCTTGATCAAAATTTAAGTCTTCCTAACTTTAGGTGGAAAGGACGAACCAAGCCACCAACAACTGCCTTGGTACAAAATTTAAGTCCTTCCACCTACAGGTGGAAGGACGAACCAAGTCACTTATGGGTGCCTTGGTTGAAAATTAAAGTCCTACTACCTACGGGTGGAAGGACTAACCAAGTCACCAAAAAGTGTCTTGGTCAAAATTTAAGTCTTTCTACCTAAGGGTGGGAGGACAAACTAAGCCACTCACAAGTGCCTTGGTACAAAATTTAAGTCCTTCTACCTACGGGTGGAAGGACAAACCAAGTCACTTACGGGTGCCTTGGTCGAAAATTAAAGTCCTACTACCTATGGGTGGAAGGATTAACCAAGCCACCAACAAGTGCCTTGGTACAAAATTTAAGTCCTTCTACCTACGGGTGGAAGGACTAACCAAGTCACTCACGAGTGCCTTTGTTAAAATTGAAGTCTTCCTACTTTCGGGTCGAAAAGATGAACCAAGCTACCAACAAATGCCTTGGTACAAAATTTAAGTCCTTCTACCTACGAGTGGAAGGGCTAACCAAGCCACCAACAAGTACCTTGGTCAAAATTTAAGTCTTCCTACCTAAGAGTGGGAGGACAAATCAAGCCATTCACAAGTGCTTTGGTACAAAATTTAAGTCCTTCTATCTACGGGTGGAAGGACAAACCAAGTCACTTATGAGTGCCTTGGTCAAAAATTAAAGTCCTACTACCTATGGGTGGAAGGACTAACCAAGCCACCAGCAAGTGCCTTGGTACCAAATTTAAGTCCTTCTACCTACGGGTGGAAGGACTAACCAAGGCACTCACGAGTACCTTGGTCAAAATTGAAGTCTTCCTACCTCCGGGTGGAAAGGACGAATAAAGTCACCAACAAGTGCCTTGGTACAAAATTTAAGTCTTTCTACCTACGGGTAGAAGGACTAACCAAGTCACTCACAAGTGACTCGGTACAAAATTTAAGTCCTTATACCTATGAGTGGAAGGACTAACCAAGTCACTCACAAGTGACTCGGTACAAAATTTAAGTCATTCTACATACGGGTGGAAAGACGAACAACGTCACTCATGAGTGTCTTGGTCAAAATTTAAGTCTTCCTACCTTCGGGTGGAAAGACGAACCAAGCCATAGCAAGTGCCTTGGTACAAAATTTAAGTCCTTCTACCTACAGGTGGAAGGACAAACCAAGTCACTCACGAGTGCCTTGGTCAAAATTGAAGTCTTCCTACCTTCGAGTCGAAAGGACGAACCAAGCTACCAACAAGTGCCTTGGTACAAAATTTAAGTCATTCTACCTACGAGTGGAAGGATGAACCAAGTCACTCACAAGTGACTCGGTACAAAATTTAAGTCCTTCTACCTACGGGTGGAAGGGCTAACCAAGCCACCAACAAGTGCCTTGGTCAAAATTTAAGTCTTCCTACCTAAGGGTGGGAGGACGAATCAAGCCACTCACAAGTGCCTTGGTACAAAATTTAAGTCCTTCTATCTACGGGTGGAAGGACAAACCAAGTCACTTTTGGGTGCCTTGGTCAAAAATTAAAGTCCTACTACCTACGGGTGGAAGGACTAACCAAGCCACCAGCAAGTGCCTTGGTACCAAATTTAAGTCCTTCTACCTACAGGTGGAAGGACTAACCAAGTCACTCATGAGTGCCTTGATCAAAATTGAAGTCTTCCTACCTTCGGGTGGAAAGGACGAACAAAGCCACCAACAAGTGCCTTGGTACAAAATTTAAGTCTTTCTACCTACGGGTAGAAGGACTAACCAAGTCACTCACAAGTGACTCGGTACAAAATTTAAGTCCTTATACCTATGAGTGGAAGGGACTAACCAAGTCACTCACAAGTAACTCGGTACAAAATTTAAGTCATTCTACATACGGGTGGAAAGACGAACAACGTCACTCATGAGTGTCTTGGTCAAAATTTAAGTCTTCCTACCTTCGGGTGGAAAGACGAACCAAGCCACAACAAGTGCCTTGGTACAAAATTTAAGTCCTTCTACCTACAGGTGGAAGGACAAACCAAGTCACTCACGAGTATCTTGGTCGAAATTAAAGTCCTTCTACCTACGGGTGGAAGGACAAACCAAGTCACCTACGGGTGCCTTGGTCGAAGTTTAAAGTCTTACTACCTACAGGTGGAAGGACTAATCAAGCCACCAGCAAGTGCCTTGGTACAAAATTTAATTCCTTCTACCTACGGGTGGAAGGATGAACCAAGTCACTTACGAGTGTCTTGGTCGAAATTTAAGTCCTTCTACCTATGGGTAGAAGGACGAACCAAGTCACTCACGGGTGCCTTGGTCAAAATTGAAGTCTTCCTACCTTCGGGTGGAAAGGACGAACCAAGCCACGAACAAGTGCCTTATTACAAAATTTAAGTCCTTCTACCTACGGGTGGAAGGACTAACCAAGTCACTCACAAGTGACTCGGTACAAAATTTAAGTCCTTTTACCTATGGGTGGAAGGACGAACCAAGTCACTCACAAGTGACTCAAGACAAAATTTAAGTCCTACCTACGGGTGGAAAGACGAACTAAGTCACTCATGAGTATCTTGGTCAAAATTTAAGTCTTCCTACCTTCGGGTGGAAAGACGAACCAAGCCACAGCAAGTGCCTTGGTACAAAATTTAAGTCCTTCTACCTACAGGTGGAAGGATGAACCAAGTCACTCACGAGTGTCTTGGTCGAAATTAAAGTCCTTCTATCTATGGGTGGAAGGACTAACCAAGTCACCTACAGGTGCCTTGGTCGAAGTTTAAAGTCTTACTACCCACTGGTGGAAGGACTAATCAAGCCACCAGCAAGTACCTTGGTACAAAATTTAAGTCCTTCTACCTACGGGTGGAAGGACGAACCAAGTCACTTACAAGTGTCTTGGTTGAAATTTAAGTCCTTCTACCTACGGGTGGAAGGACGAACCAAGTCACTCACGAGTGCCATAGTGAAAATTTTAAATCCTACTACCTACAGTTGGAAGGACCAACCAAGTTGCCCACGAGTGTCTTGGTGAAAATTCGAAGTCTTCCTACCTACGGGAGGACAGACGAGCCATGTCACTCAAAAGGGCCTTGGTCAAAATTTAAGTCTCCTGTGCCATAAATAATTTCAGGCTGGCTCATCAATGACCGACAAGTCTCTGAGGATCCAAATCAAACTGTCACCCCACGGGTCCTTCCACTCCGAGATCACGGACCCATAGGGTGAAGGGGGCAAATGAAGAGGAGAAATTATGCATGATGGAGCTATCTAGACGGAGATGACACGGATAGACGTGGCATGTACAGACCAAACGGCCACTTGGCATCCAGCCCATTATAATGTGGTTTCCAAGGAACTTTAAATGGAAAATACTTGCGACACACGATTAGCCATAGTTTGTAGAATCCCAACATGAGTAGAATTCTAGAATATACACGCATTAATGAGTATCTTCCCTATAAGGAAAAGACTTGTTCCGCAAGCAAAGGAGTCCGGTCCTACGCGACTATAAAAACCCAAAGACCCTCAAGAAAAGGGTACGCACAATTTCTCTAAAGCTCATACTCTCTAATATTGTTGGAGCTCTCTTCTAACTTAACCTTTGAAAGGTCTTTGGCCGGTACCACGCCAGTACTCTCTGTAAGGTCTTTTTCTGTGTTGGGTAGGTCTGGTATCGAGCGTGTTGGAACCGTGTGGCTCTTGGGGTGATTTTTCAGCATCATCACTACATAATCAAAAATCCCCCTAAATAGTAGATAGATACAAAGTTACTATAAAAAAAAAAATCCTACACGTTGCTTTCAAAAAAAAATTTCCACACATCAGATTTGATTTTGTTCAAAATTCAAAATTTTTCTTTTGGCAAAATTTACAGGAACAAAACACCTCACGGTTACTTTTGTTAAGCGTGTGTTCTATTTAAACTCAAATTACTTTTTTTGTTTAGTACTGAATCTTATCTCATCCCTTACAATTTTAAAATCTCAATAAAATAACTGATTATTCTTATCCAAATCAACTTTGAAACCCACTATCAAACTCAAACTTATCTATTAAAGCAACGGTTACAACAATATATATATAGAGAAAGAATTACACCAATGTGACTCTCTACTCATTTTCTTAAGTACTATTCTATTAAAAAAAAAAAAAAAAACATGCACGCGGCAAAAAAACGAGAGGTGCTACCATGCATAAAAAAAAATGGTGATCCCACTAAAATGAAGATGATTTTCCCATGGTTGACTCCTAAATCTTAATGAGTTTTTTTTTTTTTTTAACCTCTTTCTTTTCACTTCTTTAATTGTTTTATTAGTTTCATGCAGTATTAGTAATTTAGTATTTACCAAATTTGATGATTTTAGTTTTATAGTTAGCGGATGATTTTGTTGAAAGATGGCTCTCTTAGCTTGCACCATTAACAAGAATTTAAAAAAAAAAAAAAAAAAAGTGGAAAGTTATTGTAGGGTCTCGATTTACAGTCCAAGCCCAAAACGTATGGGATGTTGGCCTAATGAGTCCAGTACAATAAATTTATAGAGAGTGGGTTGAAGAAATAGGCCCCAATGAATTGAACAATGAATAGATTTAATTTGAGCGATTGTCAAACACAAATAAGATATTTGATCTTAATATATTTTCAGTCCGAGGAGGTCTCCCTTGTAATAATTAATCACAAATGGATACAAAGATAATTTAGATTGTTACAGTATTTTCTCTCTATTTTTTCTAATCCCCCTTCCATGAAGAGTCTTTCACATTTTATATCATCCTTTGGACCATCTTCATCCTACACCTATTGATCATCTGAGCCCTTACTTGAGTACCTGTCCCATTAGACACCCTCTTTGGTTTTTCGTGAGTTGTGATAGCCAAGGTAGCACTGTTCAGAGGTTTTCTCCACATAAATGCGGCCAAAAAAGTAGCTACAGTGCATTTAATGCGGTGGTGGCAGTTTTTCCTTAGATAGTTTTAGGTTTCCTTTATTTTCGTATGTTCATGAGGCAGGTTCCTATCATTGGAGTTTCTTGGAGGATCACTCTAATTGCTGGAGTACATACTTTGAACTATATTCATCATATCCGAGGAGGAGTTCCTCCTCGGACAACCTTTCATTTGTTCCCTACTTATGAGACTTTAACTAGGAACATCTAACAACTATCTGCTCCTCTTCAGACCTATCAATGTCCTCGAACAAAGCCCAAGGCCCAATATACGATCTTGGGCCCTCACCCCTACAATAGCCTCTCAAAATTCCGATTTTTCCCTCCCATCCGAGGAGAAAAAGAGGGGTTTTGATTTTTAAGAGATAAGATCAACTGATTTTTTGATTCACTCGTGCGAAAGTGCGGTTTTACGTGCCTCATAATTGTCACTAACGCTTCGTAGCCCACGACATGTTATTAATTACTCCAAGCGACTTTATGTCCCCCGCATCCAACGATGAGACGCCAATCCAACGGCTGACATTTTTCCTAGAATTTTGAGCGAGAGTATTCCCATTTATTTTCTCCCTCTATATAAAGCCTTGAGGGAACCCATTTTCCTCTTTTCTTCAAAAATCTTCAAGTGCTCCAGAGAATTCCAGTGCCCCATCTCACAAAATGCGCTAAACTCTTGAGTCTCCATAGCTATTTCTTGTAAGAAGTCTTCGAAAATCTTTCTCAAAGTTTGAGAGATTAGCATACGTATTCCCGTAAGTCTTTATTTCTTTATATTCTCCTTTTTCTTCTCGGCCTTTCTCCTTGGCCTTTCTTTTTTAAAAGCCTTTCTCCGTGTCATTTTTGTTTATTTAGATGGGTAGGTTCAAGCACTTAGTAGATTCACTGCCCAGTATGGAGAGTTTTAGGGCTAAATACCATATCCCATAGGGGGTGGTTTTAGAATATTGTCTCCCGGACCGAATACTTACCGACAGAGATGTGGGTCAAGTCGTCATTCCCATGATTGCTTTCACAGAGGGAGAAGTGACGCTTCCCATGGGTAGGATAACCAGGGACCATTTGAATAACCACATATTGACCCTCTACTAGTGCGCCCCTAACCTATTTAGGGTTTTGGGCTGCGTAGACACTCTCAACGAGCAGTTGGGCTTAGGGCTCACGTGGCACGATGTGGTTCACATGGACGAGTGCCACAAGCTCACTAGTGCGAGATACTACCTCAAGTCCCGGTTTGAGGTCATCAAGCTGATATCCTGTCTCCCCAAGTCTAATAAGGGCATGAAGGATGACTACTTGATTGTCTTAGGGGAGTGGAACGACGGTCTTCATTGCCTAACTCGGGCGGGAGATCCAGGTGGGGTACCTTTAGGATCAGTCCCTTTGGAAGGGGATTTAGCCTTTTTAGCTTTATTCCTTTTTACTTTTGACACTTCATCTTCTTTTGGTGATAAATTTTATCGGCTTGACCATGATTTCCTTCTCGGATGTTTTTGCAGATAAAAACCACGTTGCTCGAGGATCAGTTTGACCAACGTTCAAGCTCTCAACTACCTTCCGAGATCGGAGATTTTTGTGAGTGAAGATGGACAGCTGCGGGCCGCTCATCTAATTTTGGACTACAAGCCGCTGTCTTGCATCTTCTAGGACGAGGCAGTGCAATAAGGACTGGAAGTTCCAAATTGGCTCGGATTGACGTCTCCAAGCCAAGATTTTTGGCTCGGAGGGATCTTCCCCCGGTTGTGTTGCCACCCCAATACGCTCCTCAAGAACTAGCCGCTCTAAGAGAGGAGTCGACCTCATTTCGCCATTCTTTAGATACCGAGATCGACCAATTCCACTTTGGAGAAAAGGAAGGGGTTCGAGAAAGGCCTGTAGAGCTCTCGGATTTGGAGACCAAGTCTAATAGGTTTTCTACCGTCCATAATCTCAGATTAATAGTTGCTCGGCCGGACATAAGTTCCGAGGAACGAGAAAGTATGGATTTGAAGCAAAGAACGGGTTTAAAAGGTCTGATGGCCAATAGGAACAAAAGGCAAACTTCTAAAGAGGCCCCTAAGACCCGTGTCGCTCCCAACCTTCCTCTTCCTCCCCCCTCACTCCCTGCCGATCTTGGACTAAAAGCCATTCTGGATTTAAGGAAGAAGAGGCCATCAGAGGACCTGGAGGAAGGTGAGGTGGCACCTCAAAAGGGTGCCAAGCAGCAGAAGAAGTCTAAAGACCCTAAGGATAAGAGGGCCAAGTCCATAGACAGCCGAGACGAAGCCGAAATTCGTTGAGGGCAGCGCGACTTGGTCCCCCCACTGCTGGAAATGGACGGTGCTCCCATTAGTTAGGACGCTTCAATTTAGGAGTCTCAAAGGGGGTATTCCACTTACCTCGCCAAGGCTTTGGAGCAGCCTCTTCTCCTCCCCCGAGACATGGAAGGTCTTAGACGCACCAAGCAACCGAACCTCTTCATGTCATTGAAAGAGGACCTTGCGATGGTAAGCTAACTAAGTCACATGTTCGTTTATATATGCACTTACTTTTATAACCCTTTTACCATTTTTATGCAGGTTACTCGGCAAGTATATGTAGCCGAGGAGTGGGTTAGGAACACCCACAAGGAGGTTAGGGCCGAGGCCAACTCCCGTCTCCAAACCGAGAAGGCCATTGGAGCCTTTAAGCAAGAACAGGCGGGGTTGTCTGAGAAGCTCAAGGAAGCTATCCAGGCTCGCCAGAGTGCCGAGGCGGGTCTCAAGACCACAGAGAGGTAGACCGAGGATATACGACAAAGAATCGCTCATCACAGAGATAAACTTGGCCACCGAGAAACAATCTGTCTTGGACCTCAAGGCAGAGTTGCAGAAAGTCAAAGACGCAACTCGGGTGGCCAAGGAAGCCTCCGAGGCTATAGTAAAGGCGTCTTACGGACATGGGGTGCAGGATACGAAGGCGCGGCTATCAAAGGAGGTGACCGTAGTATGTAAGGACTACCGCACCGAGTCCCGGGAGTGGCAATGGACTAGGTGGGAGTCCCTACAGACTCCGAGTTGAGGAGGGCCGAGAATATCTTCTTCGCAGAGGATATTCGAGAAATCCCCGAGTCTAACCTTCCTCTTGAGCAACTCCTTCCTACCCAAGCTCCCCTTCCCGATCTTGAAGTTCCTAAAGGGGCTGGAATTGGTAAGGAAGCTTAGCCACCAATGAAGGATAAGCCCTCCGAGGACTCCCTTACAATCAGGGATGTGGTCCTTCAGGCCAAGGACATGGAGGTTAAGTCTAAAGTCGATGACATCCATTCCAAGGCTGCTGATCCCAAGAAGGACCCCCTCAAAGACAAAGCCTAGAACCCCGGATATAAGGTTTTCTTTTGTAGTCTTCTTTCTTTTTATAACTTTTTGTAATGGCATTTTGCCCTCGGACAATGTATTCCTTTTTATTGAATGAAAAGTGTTTTTTTTTTTCTCGTACCTTTACTATTGCGTGTTTCGAAGCTTATGACAGTCATAAATAGTGTTGAACAGTTGTTGCTTTATTTCCAATATGTTCTAACAGTAATTCATTATTAGTGTTTCAAGAAATATAACTAAGTATCAGCAAGAGAGAGTTATAACGAATTAATCCTTATACAAAGAGTGTTGAGTCCGAAGGAAATAAGTAACATACCTTGTAACTTAAGTTCTGTTTAATATTTATAAAGATGCCCTTGAGTGTTAATTTCACCAAAGTATGTGGTCCGAGAGACCATACATAACTTAGGATCTATCTAACACTTATAAAGATACCATTGAATATTAATTTCCCCTTAGCCTATGGTCCGAGGAGCCATGCAGGATTTAGGTGCTGTTTAATACTTGATTAGATGCCAAAAGTAATTAATTTCCCCTAAGCCTGTGGTTCGAGGAGTCATGCAAGACTTAGGTTTTGGTTAATACTTGAATAGATGCCAAAAGTAATTAATTTCTCCTAAGCCTATAGTCCGAAGAGCCATGCAAGACTTAGGTTCTATTTAATACTTGAATAGATACTAAAAGTAATTAATTTCCCCTAAGCTTGTGGTCCGAGGAGCCATGCAAGACTTAGGTTCTATTTAATACTTAAATAAATGCCAAAAGTAATTAATTTCCTCTAAGCCTGCGGTCCGAGGAGCCATGCAAGACTTAGGTTCTGTTTAATGCCAAAAGTAATTAATTTCCCCTAAACTTATGGTCCGAGGAGCCATGCAAGACTTAGGTTCTGTTTAATACTTGAATAGATTGAGTAACAGTAAGCACGATGCCTTTACACAACAAAAAATTTATTGATAAAGGAGATTTTCATTAATAATAATTCCTTTTCAGGTTGTTTATATTCCAAGGGCGCGGTATTACATGCTCATCTAAGTCTTCTAGGAAATATGTCCCTATACCAGCCACAGAGGTGATGTGATATGGTCCTTCCTAATTGGGTCCTAGCTTTCCCCATGCTAGGTTTTTGCAAAGTGCCCAAAACTTTCCTCAATACCAAGTCACCGGGCGCTAGTGGCCTCAACTTTACTTTGGCATCATAATCTTGCTTGAGTTTGTGTTGGTAGTATGCCAATTGGACCATTGCACTTTCTCTCCTTTCTTCAATAAGATCTAAGCTCCTTTCTAGCAACTCATTGTTATTGCTTGGACTGAATGAGCTGTTCTTTAGTGTAGGAAAGCCCGTTTCTAAAGGAATAATGACCTCAGCTCCATAAGTCATCGAAAAGAAGGTCTCCCCTATTAATTTGCGAGGCGTGGTTTGATACGTCCACAAGTCATATGGCAGTTCTTCCACCCATCTTCCCTTTGCATCATCCAACCTTTTCCTAATTCCATTCACTATGACCTTATTAACAATCTCGGCTTGTCCATTTCCCTGGGGATAAGTAGGGGTAGAATATTTGTTCGTAATTCCCAATTCACAACAATATCTCCTGAAGGACTTACTATCAAACTCAAGACCATTGTCCGAGATGAGGGAATGAGGGACCCCGAACCAGGTAACAATATTTTTCTAAATAAACTTCTTAGCATCCACATATCTCGATATTTGCTAAAATTTCAACTTCAACCCATTTAGTGAAATAATCAGTGTCGACCAGCAGATACCTCTTGTTCCATGTTGCTTTGGGGAAAGGGCCAACTATATCTAAGCCCCATTGAGCAAAAGGCCAGGGTGTTGGACAGGGGGTTAAGAACACCTCCTAGCTGGTGTACGTTTGGTGCAAATTTCTGACATTGATCACACTTCTTCACATACTCTTGTGCTTCTTTTCGCATATTTGGCCACCAATAGCCCTGAGTGATGTCTCTATGAGACAAAGACCCGCCTCTTGTATGGTTTCCACAAATCCCTTCATGCAGTTCCTCAAGGAGTAGCTCTATCGCTTTAGGGTGAACACAGAGTAGATATATGGCCCAGAAAAAGAGCACTTGTACAATTTTTGGCCCTCGAACAACCGAAAACGAGGTGCTTTTCTCCTTATCTTATCGCCTTCCGATTTGTCTTTTGGCAAGATGTCCTCTCTCAAATATAGAACTATAGGATCCATCCAGCTGGGCCCTACTCTGACTTAGTGAACATGAACCGCTCGTCCCTTTACCTCTGTGGGTTTGCATAAGTCTTCTATAAGGATAACTCGAGGTAGGCTCTGTGCTGAGGAGGTAGCCAACGTGGCTAGGGAATCGGCGTGTGTGTTTCCACTCCCCGGGACGTGCAATAGGGTGAAGGATTCAAATCCTAATTGCAAATGTCTAACCTGAATTAAATACCTTTGCATCCTCTCATCTCTTGCTTCTAGTTCTCCCTTCACCTGGCCGACGACCAGCCTCGAGTCCAAGAACATCTTTACTACCTTTCCTCCCATTTTTTGAACCATGGACATTCCTTCCAGCAAGGCTTCGTACTCAGCTTCATTATTCATGGCCGAGAAGCCCAATCTTAGTGACTTCTTAATGGTGAGCTTCTCGAGTGAGATTAGAACTAGCCCCTCTTTAGAGCCCCTTTGAATTGCCGCACCATCGACATATACCTTCCAGAATAAAGGTTCTTGAAGGGAGATTGTGCTAACCAATTTTCCATCCATGTTTTGTGTCATTAATGTTTCTTCTAATGGGAGTTTAGTGAACTCGGCCACGAGGTGCGCAAGATGCGACCCTTGATAGAGGTACATGGCATGTATTTGATGTCAAAAGCCCCTAGAACAGTGCCCCACTTTGCAATCCTCCCCATGTAATCAGCACTTCGAAGTATGGCTCTGAGTGGAAGTTGAGTTAGGATGATGACCGTATGTGCTTGGAAGTAATGGGAAAGCTTTTGTGTACCATGCACCACTGCCAAGATGGCCTTCTCCAGAGAGAGATAGCAAATCTTGGCCTCATGTAGTGATTTGCTCAAATAATAGACTGGCCGTTGTATTCCATTGTCGACCTGTATCAATACCAAACTTACAGCATGAGGGGCCACTGCAATATAAGAAAACAAGACCTTATCCATCCCAGGACTGGACATGATAGGCGATCGAGATAGGTATTCTTTAAGTTGTTGAAATGCCAAAGCACACTCCTCAGTCCACTCAAATCCCTTCCATTTATTCATCAATAGGAAGAAAGGTCTGCATCTATCTGCGGACCGAGAAATAAAACGGTTTAGAGCAACAGTCATTCTGGTTAGCTTCTGAACTTCTTTGGGATTCTGAGGTGGTTGCAAATTGTTTATAACCTTAACCTGGTCGGGATTAATTTCAATTCCCCAGTGGGTCACCATATAGCCCAGAATTTTCGATCCCACACCAAAAGAACATTTGGAGGCGTTAAGGTGTAGCTTGTGTTTTCTCAGTATTTCAAAAATATTTTCGAGGTCTCCCACATGCTCGGACACCACCTTACTCTTCACCACCATGTCATCTATATAGACTTCAATATTCTTGCCCAATTGAGATTCAAACATCTTAGTCATCATCCTTTAATAAGTGGATCCCGCATTTTTCAAGCTAAAGGGCATTACCTTATAATGGTAGTTTCCAGTGGGAGTAACAAAAGTTGTCTTCTCCTGGTCATCTAGAGCTAGAGATATTTGATGGTATCCTTGAAAGGCATCTAAAAAAACTCATCCGAGAATGGCCTACGGTAGCATCTATCAGTTGGTCTATTCGAGGCATAGGAAAGGGATCTTTTGGGCAAGCCCCGCTTAAATCTGTGAAATCCACACACACTCGCCATTTTTCGTTCTTTTTCTTTACTACCACAGTATTGGCTAGACACTCAAGATAGAAAACTTCTTTGATAGCTCCCGCTTGCTTAAACTTCGTCACTTCATCTTTGACAACATTAGAATGATCTCTAGATAAGCGCCGAGGAGGTTGTTTTTTGGGAGTAACAGATGGATTAACATTCAAATGGTGACAAATGAAATTTAGGTCCACCCCAGGGGCTTCATAAGTATTCCACGCAAATACATCCATATTTTTTCTTAGAAATTCAATTAGCTCTTCTCTCTCTTGGGGAGGCAGCTGGGAGCCGACCTGAAAGAACTTCTCCAGATCATCGCCAACAGTAACCTTTTCTAGATTTTCACACTTTGCTTCCTCGGTTGATCCATTATTGGGCAATACCGGAGTTCTTGATTGCTATAAGTTCCTTTCAGCAGAGACCAAGGACTCCGCATTGGGCCTATGTAAGATGGTAGCCACCATGCCTTCGCCTAGCCATGGACTGATTCCCTACAATCTCTTTAACCTGGCCATTGGACGGATACTTCACCTTCTGGTGCATTGTAGAAGAAACGGCTTCTAAAGCATGAAGCCAAGGTCTAGCCACAATAGCCATATAAGGTGAATAAGTATCCACTACAATGAAGTCCACTTCCACCACATTCGAATTGGTCTGTATGGGCAGTCTAATTTGACCTCTTAGAGTAACTGTTTTTCCCTCGAAACTTACTAGCGGGGAATTGTATCTCGTTAGGTCCTCGGGCTTCAAATTCAGCCCCTTGTACAGGTCGGGGTACATTATCTCAACAACACTTCCTTGATCTACCAATACTCTTTTCACATCATACCCCCCTATCTTGAGTGTGACCACCAAAGCATCGTCATGAGGTTGGATAGTTCCGATCTTATCATCGGCCGAGAAGCCCAGGACCAGTGGAGCCTCTATTCTGGCTCTTTTTGGCTGTAAATTGCTGTCTTCGGTTGATAGCCGAACCACAGACATCACTCTGGAGGGACAGGAACCGATCCTACCAAGGGCAGCGAAGATGACATTGATCGTTCCTAGAGGAGGTCTTGAAGAAGCATCTCTCTGGGGATCCGAACCTATCCGCCTCACTTGGCCACTAGAATGGTGCAGCAGCAAGTTCAACTTCCCTTCTCGAACCAACTGGTCTAAATGGTCTCATAAGTTCCTGTAATCTTCTTTAGTGTGCCCCTGGTCCCGATGATATTGGCAATAAAGGCTCTGGTTGTGTCTCGTGGGGTTTCCAACCATCTTGTTTGGCCATTTGAAGAATGGATCGTTCTTAATCTTCTCTAGAACCCGATGCAATGGCTTTTAGAATACTATATTAACAGTCTGGGTGTTGGTAGACCCCGATTGTCCAAGAAAATCTCTCCGAGGTCGGTTGTTATTGAATCGGCTCGACTTGAAATCCCTCCTCTCCTAAGGGATAACATTAGCCTTTCCTTTACCCATTCTTTGGTCTTCCTCAACTTTTTTATACTTGTCAATCCGGTCCATAAGCTAGCGCAGGCTGGTGACTGGTTTTCCTGTTAGGGACTTCCTTAAACCATGCTTGGTTAGGAGGCCACTTTTGAAGGTAATGATGGCAATATCCTTAAAGTTACCATCTATCTCATTGTACATCTCCCAATACCTGTCCGAGTATGTTTTCGGGGTCTCCCCTTCTCACATGGACAAAGACAATAGGGAGTCTAAGGGCCGAGGGACCTTGGTACATGTGATAAAATGGGAGCCAAATGCCCGAGTAAGCTCCTTGAAGGAATTTATAGAATCGGTCCTCAGGTCATCGGACCATCTCATCGCCACGGGTCCCAAACTGGATGGGAATACCTTGCATATCAAGGCTTTGTCCTTAGAATAGACGGCCATTCTCTGATTGAAATAGCTCACATGCTCCACCGAGTCCGTTCGCCCATTGTAGATGGTGAATGTTGGTTGATGGAAACGCCGAGGAAGAGCCGATGGAAGGGCGACTTGGAAATCTGGTTCAAGGCTTTGCTCATCGCATCATTTCCCAATCCTTTATGAGTTGGGCTCTTGCATCTACGTTTACTATGGTGCTCCTCTTCATATGAGAAGGATTCGTTAGGAGGCGTACTTGATCTACGACGATAACCGCTATCCTTCTCATTGTCGAAAGAAGAACTAGATGGGGTGGGAGTTCATTTTCGTTGTGCATGGAGAAACTTCTTCTTAAACTGGTCGATTTCCCTTTGCATGGCTTTATTGTGTTGTTCTTGAGAGACGTGACTCCCACCTCGAGAATGGCTTTTGCTTGTATGCGTAACGTGCACGCTGCCCTTTTGATCTCTCCTACGCTTAAGGTTGGTGAAAGGATTTTCACATTGATATGCTATGGATTACTTTGATGTGAGCCTGAATCTACCATATTTGACCTTTATTTTCACTATCACACAAGTTCTCCACACATATGGCGCCAATTGTAGGGTCTCGATTTACGGTCCAAGCCCAAAACGTATGGGATGTTGGCTCAATGAGCCCAATACAATAAATTTGTAGAGAGTGGGTTGAAGAACTAGGCCCTAATGAATTGAACAACGGATAGGTTTAATTTGAACGATTGTCACACATAAATAAGAGATTTGTTTTTAATATATTTTCAGTCCGAGGAGGTCCACCTTGTATAAATTAATCACAAATTACTTAACTACTTGTCCCATCACACACCCTCTCCGGTTTTCTATGAGCTATGGTAGCCAAGGTAGCATTGTTCAGAGGTCTTCTCCACATAAATGTGGCCAGAAAAGTAATTGCAGTGCATTTAATGCGGTGGTGGCAGCTTTCTCTTAGATATTTTTAGGTTTCCTTCCTTCTCGTATGTTCATGAGGCAGGTCCCTATCATTGGAGCTTCTTAGAGGATCACTCTAACTGCTGGAGTACATACTTTGAACTATATTCATCATATCCGAGGAGGAGTTCCTCCTCGGACAACCTCTCATTTGTTCCCTACTTATGAGACTTTAATCGAGAACATCTAACAACTATTTGCTCCTCCTTGGACCTATCAATGTCCTCGGACAAAGCCCAAGGCCCAATGTACGATCTTGGGCCCTCACCCCTCTGATTACTTAGCAATATCCGGAAATGAGGATTGAGAAATGTAGGAGCAACATGTAAATGGGTAACAAGTTTTGGATCATGGCGCATTGATAGTGTGAACTTTGTTTGTAAATTTAACTTTACCAAATTTTATCGCTTTCGAGTTTTGGGTCTTTTGTTACAGAAAGTTTGGCTTCAGGACACGCCTCCTATAGTAGGAGAATGTGCATACATATGTATTGAAAGTCTAAAATATTATGATAAAATTTATGATATTCTACTTTGAAAAACAAAATACACATTTATTGTTTTTAAATTTTCCTCACAATTTTTTACAATGTTTTGCAATGGTTCTTTTCAAGGGTTTGAAGATCACAAAAATAATGGGATGAATGAATTGATTGGCTACATTGAAAGTATGGAGCAATTTGAACCCAACCAGCATAGGTGATTGCTATGATTTTTATTTTTTGGTGATATTCACGATAATGTGCAAATCGAGAGCAAGGTAAAAGGCTTGAATTAATCGCAACTTAATTTTATTTTTAATTTTTTTAAAGTTATTATAATTTGTTCAATAATATCAGTCATATTTATATATAATTATTTTATTTATTGAATTAAAAATGTGCAATATTTCTTAAAAATAAATTCTTAGTAATGCATTTCCAACATTTCATTGCACTTCAAATTTAGATGTAATATTGCATTTCCAACATTTCAATGTGCTTCAAATTTATAGTATTTTTTAAGACAGAATGATTATGAGAAATTGCAACATTAAATAGATTTGTCTCAAGGGCAACAGACAAGTGTTTGTCATTCTTTAAAGTCCCGAGGAAAGCTTTCCAATGGACTAACAAATGTAAAGAAGCCCTAACAAAGTTGAAATAGTACTTAACACAACCACCATTGTTAAGTCTGTTGGTGATAGAAGAAGAACTATACCTATATTTGACCGTGTCTACCACAGTGATGAGCTCGGATTTGATCAAAGAAGAAGAAGGGATATAGAAACTAGCATATTATACTAGCTAGGCTTTCCAAGGAGCCGAAGCTAAGTATCCAAAGCTAGAGAAGATCATTTTTAGGCTCATCCTATTATTGTCATAATAGATTAGCCAATAAAGAAAACTATGAGCAAGATAGATGCAAGCGGGACACCTTGTTCAATGGGCTGCTAAACTAGGTTAGTTTGACATAGAATATAGGCCACGAATTGCGATCAAGGCCCAAGTCCTTGCAGACTTCATCGTAGAATTTACTCATGCCTAAGACGAGTCTCTCAAGAGAATATGGATGATACAAACAGAGGGATCTGCAACCAAGAAGGCCGGAGTAGCAAGAGTCCTTCTTATATCACTAGAAGGGGATGCCATGAAGTATGCCGTTAGGCTGTAGTTCCTAACAACAAATAATGAAATTGAATATGAAACTCTCCTAACAAGTTTAAAGCTAGCTAGAGTTGTAGCAACAAAAAATGTGATTGTCCAAGCAGTAGCAACAAAAAATGTGATTGTCCAAGCGGACTCTCAGTTGGTGATTGGTTAGGTAAAGGGAAAATATGAATCAAAAGAAGAAAGAATGCAGAAGTATTTGAAGCTCATCCAACAACTCTTGCCATACTTTGATGACATTGACTTTCAACAGATTCCTAGAACAAAAACATGGAAACAGACTTCTTGGCAAGATTGGCCTCGTTAGATGAACATGACATAGCCCCAGAGTTGTATATGGAGATACAAGAGTAGCCTAGTATAGAAGGACAACAAACTATGTCGATACAGGCACAAGATGATTGGACAACCCCCATCATGTTGTTCTTGAAAGAATGATGACTTCTAGATAATAAAGCAAAAGCACGGAAGATTCAAATGAGGGCCACATGCTTTGTTATCATTAACGAAGTGTTATATAAACGAGGGCATTCATTTCCATATCTACGATGCACTAGCCCAAAAGAATTTAATTAAGTCTTACGAGTGATACATGAGGGAATTTGTGGAAATCATACTGATGCAAGATCCTTAGCTGGAAAAACACTCAGAGCTGGCTACACTTGGCCAACATTACAAAAATATGAACATGACCTCATCAAAGCATGTGACAAGTGTCAATGATTCATTATCGTTTAGACACGACTAGGAGAACCAATGCCTCCTGTGACCACACCTTGGCCATTTGCTCAATGGGTGATTGACATTATGGGCACATTCCCACCAAGGAAGAAGCAGGTTAAATTTTTGGTTGCCGCAATTGATTACTTTACTAAATGCGTGGAGGCCGAGTTATTAGCAACGATCACAAAGGCCAAAATCTAAAGCTTCGTATGGAAGAATATAGTTTGCAAATTTGGAATTCCTTACATGATAATATTAGACAATGAGAAGTAGTTTGATAGCCCCACCTTGGCCATTTGCTCAATGGGTGATTGACATTATGGGCACATTCCCACCAAGGAAGAAGCAGGTTAAATTTTTGGTTGCCACAATTGATTACTTTACTAAATGGGTGGAGGCCAAGTTATTAGCAACGATCACAGAGGCCAAATCTAAAGCTTCGTATGGAAGAATATAGTTTGCAAATTTGGAATTCCTTACATGATAATATTAGACAATGAGAAGTAGTTTGATAGCCCCAAGTTTTGAAAATTTTGCCAAGATCTAGGAATAAAGAATCATTATTCTTCTCCAAGACATCCTCAAACGAATGGGGCAGATCAAGTCACAAACCAAAACTTGTTAAAAATTAGGCATAAATGCACTTTTAGTCCTTACATTTTGGCTTTTTTCCATTTTAGTCTCTACATTCTAATTTCACCACTTTTAGTCCCTAAATCAATTAACGCGTGTTATTTTGGTCATTTTCGTCAGTCAACCGATGGAAATATCTGAGGTGGCTGACGGAGGATTTAAATATTATTAAAAATCCACATCACCCATGACACATCAGCATATAAATTTTAAAAATTAATTTATTAATTTTAACTAAATAAAAACATAATTAAAAACCAAAATTCATTTTGAATTAAGATCTAAAAGTTTCTTGAACAAGAACACCAAGAACACCAACCCAAAGCTAAAAGTTTCTCCTATTGTTTTCTTGGCAGCCAAACAGTCAAATATCAAAAAGTACATAACAAAAGAAATGGCAGTGTGTAACCGAGATCTCTTCTTTATTTTATTCTTCTTCCCCAGATATTTCTCGGTTTCTCCGCCTCCCATTCTTTTCATCATTATTTTTTCTTTTTATTATTTTGTTGGAAGATCATGCCTTTGTTATGTTCTTTGTGTTCTTCCCATAACTGTTCATGTTCTTCCTCACTTCTCCAAAATGGTTCATGTTCTCCCTCAAATAACTCGTTGCCCTTAAAATTATAAAAATCAATATTTTTGTTTCTCTTCTTGCATTTTCTTAGCAACCAAACATGCAAAACACACAGTAATCTTCAAATGAGACCAAAACCCAACAATCACAAAAATACCAAAACACATCTCAACCAAAACACTAAAACATCTCCACTGGACCCAACCAACCAAACACCAAACATCAAAACTCAACCAAACACAACAATAGACCAAGAAAATCTTCCACTGATCCACCACCTTCAAACCCCACCAATGGCCAAAAAATCCAGATCTACCCACCACCTGTGAGCCCAGCTGACCATCGCCACCCGGGGTTCCAAAAATTTCCTTTCACAAACCTATATTATCCCTTTTCAAATTTATCAAAAATCCAAAAGAAATACAGTAGACTTAACCTAGATAAAGAGAGAGTGAGATGAGAAAGTGAGGAGGGAGAAGGGTTTGAGATCTACCTAGAAACCCACATGATGGCGCCGGTGCCGGCATCTTGCCACCTCACCACGCTCCTCAACCTCACCCTCACACTTACGCCCACTCTCACTACCAAGACAAGCAAATGATTCTCGACGATAGCAGTGGCGGCGGCGACAACCATAAAGTCGAAGTCAAAGTCAAGGCTCCCGGATGCGGTGAAACATGGGTCCAAGACGAGAGCCAAGACGTGAGTCCAAGCCGAAGTTGAACAAGCACTTGTGGGAGCAGATTTCATTGGAGATGAGAGAAATCGATCACCCACTATATGCATCGACAAGTGGAGGAACTTGCTTAAAGAGTTCAAGAAGGCTAAGCACCAAGATAGAGGGAGAAAGAAGAAAAAGAAAAAGAAAGAAAGAAGACAAAAGAAAGAATGTGAGGTGGAGAAAGATCTGGGGAAGAAGAAGAAAATAAAGAAGAAAAAGAAACTAAGTACAAACAAAACAAATCTAAATTCCACCATTTTTTGTTTTTAATTATGTTTTTTTTTTATAATTTTCTTATTTAGTTAAAATTAATAAATTAATTTTTTAAATTTATATGTTGATGTGTCATGGGTGATGTGGATTTTTAATAATATTTAAGTCCTTTGTCAGCCACCTTAAATATTTCCGTCTGTTGACTGCCGCAAAGGACCAAAATAACACGTGTTAATTGATTTAGGGATTAAAAGTGGTGAAATTAAAATGTAATAACTAAAATGGAAAAAAGCCAAAATGTAAGGACTAAAAGTGCATTTACGCCTAAAAATTATCAAAAATCAGCTTGAAGGGGAAATGGTACATGGTCAGAAGAATTACCAAACGTCCGATGGGTATACAGGACAAAGGCAAGGGTCCAACAAGAGAGACACCTTTCAAGCTAACTTTTGGTTCCTAGGCTGTCATACCGGTGGAAGTAGGCCTGACAAGCATCCAAGTAGGGACCTATGAAAAACAAAAGAATCAACAAGAACTTAATAGCAATCTGGGACTGATCGACGAAGAGACGAAGTTTAGCAAAGAATGACGAGGTATAAAGGAGCAATGGCTAGGTACTACAATAAGAAAGTGAAGGTCAGAAGATTCAATCTAGGGGACCTCATCCTCAGAAAAGTTTCACAAGACACAAAGGACCAATCCCAAGGAAAATTGGGGCCAACACTGGAAGGACCTTATGAAGTTATTCATCATTCTAGGCAAGACTCAGATTACTTGAAGACAATGGATGGTTGAGAATTATCTCTTCCATGGAACATAGAGCACGTAAAGAAGTACTATCAGTAAGGAACTTTAAAGAATTTCCATGTTAACTTTATTAAAATTGTATTTCCATTTCTGTTATTTCCCATTTTCGCTAGGATTTCTATCTTTCACAAATAAAGTATGAAGAACAATATTATTCGGAAGATATCATCGTCTCTTTTTTCTGTTAGCCACGTGATCAAAACTAATCATGTATTATTCACAAAGGTTATCAATGACTTAAAAAGTTATTAATACATAACTAACTCATCATTGATACATGATCTAAAAAGTTAATAACACATAACAAACTCGTCATTGATACATGATCTAAAAAGTTAATAACACATAACAAACTCGTCATTGATACATGATCTAAAAAGTTACTAATACATAATTTTGATAGAGTTGAGGACATGAGGTGGCTTTTTCAATGCATTTAATCTTCTTTCCTTCGTTTTTTGGTTGTCGACTTTGGTACATTTATGATGTTTTTTTGGTACCAACTCATTTTATAATAAATCAATAAAGGAAATGCCTTTAAAAATATTAAATTTTAGGACTAATTAAATCCATTTACTGACTAATATTATGAGTTATGATATTACCAAATAAACATTAAAATTTCTTAATTAATGTGAAATTGATGTCAAAAAATAAAAGAAGAGATTGGAGGGAAATTTATTCTTTCCATGGCTGCCGCAGATCATGAGGTATTAGTAGTCTAGTATGGTATATTGAAGAGCAAAAAAGAAGTCTTTGTGAGAATTTTTAGAGGAAAAAATTTAGTTACAAAATTGATTGTAATTTTATTTAATATTTTTTTTATTGGAGGTGAATTTTTTACAAATCTACAATTAGATTACATTTTCTTCTTTTATCTTCCGTACTTGTAAAATTTCTTAAAAATTAAAGATCAATAAATATTTCATCAATAAATTGTTTAAATTATAGGTTTTTATAGTTTAAAATTATACTTAAAATATAAGCTTATAAATTAGATAATAAATAATATTTAATTGACATAAAATTTGACATGTGTAATTTATCCTAAACTTTGTCTCAATAGTAGTTTCTTTTTTAAGAAGCTGAACACAAAAAAGATTTAATTTTAAACCAAAAAAAAATAGCCACACCTTGCACATTTGTCACTTCTGTACCTCTAATTGTTTTCAACTTTTTTTATTCACGTGAGCCCACACGGACAATTGACCAAACAAGTCTTCGACAATGGAAGTGAGACCTGCCGTAGTGCCATACATTAACACTATCCTCTGGGTTGTTTCTCCTTCTCTCATTTCACGTGATCCTACCCTGCCAAAACTGTGCTTCATATTAGTTCTTACTTCAGTAGGGTTTGACAGCAAACAATCAGGCTTGGGTTGGTTTAACCGAGCAAGAAATGGAAAAATGGCAACTAATGGTTTATTTGTGATTAGATTAATCCGTCGTCCCCAACACAGTTAAAAGTTTAGAGGTCGGAGCTGAAGCAAAGGGTGCGTTTTTTGGCAGATACCTGAAACTTCCACCTATGATTCCTACACGTACGTAACTCAACTTGCACTCTTTTATAACTCACTAATTCTTTCTTCCCCACCCCCAATTCAGTTCTTCCAGAACACACCAATTTTGCTAAGATCTCCTACCTCTTGAACTGTAACTTTTCTTTTAGTGTCAGTGCTGTTTCTCTATTATAAATGTTCCATTAGCAATTGTTTCATTTAAAACTCATAAGACAATCTAGGATATACCAGAGACATAACAATTTTCAAAAAAAATTTCTTAAGTGTCAAGGTGTAAATAAAGATGGCCAGATGAGAACTAATAAAACCCGAATACAAATTCTGTGTGTTTTGTTATTAGGAGTTGGTAAATAGATAAGGTTGAGATAAATTGTTAAGTTTGTTAGGTCAGAAGTATGTAAATAGATTGTTATTAGGAGTTGGTAAATAGATAAGGTTGAGATAAATTGTTAAGTTTGTTAGGTCAGTATTTGAATAAATCCTAGGAGTTGGTAAATAGATAAGGTTGAGATAAATTGTTAAGTTTGTTAGGTTAGAAGTATGTAAATAGATAAAGGCTAGATGAGAATAAATACTACTGAAGTAGAATTCTTGATACAAGCCCATTGAATGGGCTATCATGTATCCTGGAGGTCGCAATGGGTATGAGCTCCATTATTTTATATTAACCACTCATTCTTCTTATTATTATTCAATGTGGAACTTCACTCACACGTGTACACCCAACAATGCCACACATAACAATTGCTATCAGACCCAACTTATGGACAATTCATGCATTGAGTAGCAAGAAGTTAAGTTTGGTGTAATTAGTTTCTGGCTTGATGCAGGACAGTTAAGAAATTTAGCACTATACTAGGTTTCTTGATGAATTCTTGAATAAGGATTATTGTTTAAGAGTTTAGGTTAGAAAAGAATAAATGTCAACAGCTGTTTGGGGCTGAAACAGGGAATAAACAGAAAACAACATAAATAAAACACAAGGCAATCACACCTAGGTCTTCCTAAGCATCACACCTAGGATTCCTTGGCATCACACCTCGGAGAAGTTTGCATCACACAAACAAAGCTTAAAATAAGCTGCTGAATTTTTATTAATCAATCATGATATTCTCAAATAACATGATTACAAAAGAGCCTTTATATAAAGTGTATAGTTATTTTTTCTAGTAGGACTTGGATTCTAAATAACCTATTCTTAGAATAAATAGGAATACTAATAATAATTATATAAAAGACTTAATAATACATAAACATAAAATAAGACTCATGGGCCTTTGGTATAGCCAAGGACAGCCCTTTCCAGATTTCTAGAAATTACCAGATTGCCCTTATTCTAATAGAACTTAATTAAAACCGATCTAGCAGCTTCTCAACATAAAAGACTCAATACTAATAACTAAAATGGCCCATCAAAGGTGTTAAGAGGGATCGACATCAAAACTAAACCACAATTCTTGAATCTTGGTATATTTAATCTTCTTTTTCCTTGAGTTCTTCCTTGTCCTCATCATGGCAACCATGCATGAATGAGAAGATGTGAGATGTTTTCTGTACTAAATACTTGCCTTGATCAACTTGCTAATAGGTTGTGATCAAATTGAAGATTCACACAATCAAAATGAATTAAGATGTCCCAATGGCTAAATTTGTCTTAATCAACTTGCAAGTAGTCAAGATTGTGATCATGCTCAAGATTCACACAATCTAAAAGAATCAGCAGCATGTAAACAATGGTTATGTCCAATTGAGCTTGTCTTTTTCGATTTAATAGCCTAGTTCTTATCCTTAAGCTAATTTCTAAATGCAATAATAGGTAGGAACTCACAAAAGAAACTGTAGGGTTGTTTGGTGGCAAGAATTTTCAATTTCTTGAGTGTCTAGTTTCAGTAACTTTTTCTTTACTGTGTTTCTTAAAACTTCAAAAAATCGTATGTTGACTTGAAGTGTATGCATTTTCAGTTGTTAGCAGCTTGATCTACATAAAAGCAAGAGGACTTATGGAACTGTTCCCTCCAATGTTGAGGAATCTTTGGAAGTACTGGGAGCTGCGAGTTCTAGTTTTACTAAGCCTCATTTTACAAATAACACTCATCATTTTTGGCAACCGTAGAAAGAATACAAACAAAACATGGATCCGAATTGTCCTGTGGTGTGCCTATTTGATGGCTGACTGGGTAGCGACTGTTGCCCTAGGTGTAATTTCAAACAACGTTGGGGACACTACTAAAAGTATTGGCAAAGATGGATCTCCAATTGATAACATTCAGCTTATTGCCTTTTGGGCACCATTTCTTCTGTTACATTTGGGTGGCCCTGATACCATTACAGCTTATTCCATGGAAGATAATGAGCTTTGGTTAAGGCACTTGCTTGGATTAGGGGTTCAAACAGGGGTGGCACTTTACATTTTCCTAACAGCCTGGATGGGTTCTCAAATATCCATTCTGTCCATTCTGATATTTTGTGCAGGAACTATCAAATATGGGGAAAGGACCTGGGTTCTCAGATCAGCAAGCAATGAGCAATTCAGAGAATCCATGCTAACTCCTCCTGATTCTGGTCCCAATTATTCCAAATTCATGCGAGAATACACTTTAAAGCAGTTTGAGGGATTCCATGTGATAGCAGACGAGGTGATTGAAGCTCAGGTGGTGAATCTTCCTTCTGTTGAGAATGATTCCATTCGTGAAGCAACTGAGTTGGTTATTGCCAATGACTTAATCAACATTTTCAAACGCCTTTTTGTTGATCTTATCCTTGGCTTTGATGATAAGGACAACAGCCAATCTTTTTTCAAAAAATATTCTTGGGATAAAGCTTTTAAGGTGATAGAGATGGAACTTGGTTTCATGTATGACATGCTCTACACCAAGGCAACTGTAATATGTTCACCCCGAGGTTGGTGCCTACGCTTAATCAGTTTCTCTTTCACTAGTATTGCATTGGCACTCTTCTCAGTCATCCATCAACATAAGTACTCAACTATTGATCTAGTCTTAACTTTCCTATTGCTGTCTGTTGCTATACTATTAGAGGTATATGCATTTCTCTTATTGCTCTCCTCAGACTGGACCAATCTTTGGTTGAGTAAACATGCAACCAGTTCCATCCGTCGAGCCATTACTTATGTACAACTACCTAAACAACCTAGGTGGTCAAATTTCATGTCACAATTCAATCTATTGAGCTTTTCCCTCAAAGATAAGCACACGATCTTTTATAAAATCCAGAAGCGTCTTCGAATAGATAAATTCCTAGAAAAGCATCGCTACACAACCTGTGAGAAAGTCTCTGACAATCTGAAAGAATTGGTATTTGACCATCTCAAAGAGAAATTTGAACATCTCAAAGAAAATTCAAAAGATGCAGATGATATCAGAATCTTGTGTTCCTACAGAGGAGGTGCTGTACTTGAAAAGTATAGCAATCTAGGACTGGATTGTCATTTTGGACTGGAGAGTGTTAAGGTAGAGTTTGACCAAAGCTTTCTTATCTGGCACATTGCTACAGATATCTGCTACCACTTGGACTACAAAGACCAAGGCACCTCTATTTCAAATGGTGAATGTAGCAAGTGGCTGTCGCAATATATGCTATATCTTTTAGTCATGTGTCCTTTCATGCTGCCAATGGGGCTTGGGATGATAAGGTTTCGAGATACTTGTGCTGAGGTCAGACAATTTTTTGAAGAATACAAGTCTATAGCTTCTTATAGTGATATGTCCACATTAGACAGATCACAAACATGTGAGATACTGCTTGATGTCAACACTCAAGTTCCACCAACTAAAGTGAAAGGAGACAGAAGTAAATCCGTGCTATTTGATGCATGTAGGCTTGCATCTGAGTTGCAAGCTATATCTGACAAGGAACAGAAATGGGAGATGATTAGCAGTGTTTGGGTGGAGATGCTTGCTTATGCAGCCTGCCATTGCAGAGGGAATTATCATGCTCAACAGCTGAGACGGGGTGGAGAACTTCTCACACATGTGTGGCTTCTGATGGCACATTTTGGTTTAACTGAACAATTTCAAATATCACAGGGTCATGCAAGAGCCAAGCTAGTTGTGAAATAACATAGGGGTAGCACAAGAATGTTGCTGCAGAGTTTTAAGTTGCTTTTGTTGGTTGTGCTAGTTATCATCTAAACGTGTCTGGTTTGTCTTTCGAGATGCTACTATGTAATATTATGGGAATCATCATGATTTAATTAGTTTGTAATAATTAGAACTGGAAATAGAAATTGCTCCTATGTCGAAATGTGTCCGGTTTGTCTTTTGAGATGCTACTATGTAATATTAGGAAAATCATCATTATTTAATTAGTTTGTAATAATTAGAACTAGGAATAGAAATTCCCCCAATGTTTGAACAGAGGGAGATGGGGGGAGAGGAAAGGGGAGCTAGCTAGAATATCTTATGACAATTTTATAAGAATGAAGAGTATTTTTAACTAGATGAAAGATGTAACAGATTAATTTGGGAAGCTAAAGAGATTGATTTCAAGAATTTAAATCAATCTGACTTTTTTTACTGAAATTTTTTTTTTTTTTAAAGAACAATGATTATCGCACACTCTTCCCAAAACACGATTTATTTAAAATTGTGAAATAGTGTTTTGTGTGTAATAGTGAGTGTGTAACAAAATTTAACCTTAAAAAAATTTGCAGCAAAAATGTGTTGTTTAGGCCATATTTCTTCAATCATTACTACAGTAAATCTTAACCTTTAAGTGTAATATTACATTTCTTATTTCTTATTTTCTTTTTTTACATATAGATATATTATAAATTTAAACCCTATGTTGTCCGCTCCATAATTCGCCTGATCCGCTCCATAATAAATTTTTTTTGTGGCAATAAGTTATTTATTTTTTGTTGATGATAGTTTGTTGTTTTGTCAAGCTAATATGACTGAATTGACCACTATTCAGAATATTTTAGCTCTCTATGAACAGGCTTCTGGTCAGCAAATAAACAGAGAGAGAAGACAACCATCTTTTTTAGCAAAGCAGTTGAGGAGGACAGGAAATCTTTAATCTTGGGATTTCTAGGTGTGCCAGAAGTTAGAGAATATGAGAAGTATCTTGGCTTGCTGGCTGTTGTTGGAAGAAATAAGAAAGTCTAAATTATATTAAAGAGAGAGTTTGGAGCAAACTCCAACGGTGGAAGGAAAAGCTACTATCTCAAGCGGGTAGAGAGATTTTACTCAAAGTTGTAGTCCAAGCTATTCCAACTTTCGCCATGAGTTGCTTCAAGCTACCTATAGGTTTGTGTGCTGAAATTAAATCCTTGATTAAAAAATTTTCTGGGGTCAAAAAGGAGAGCAAAGAAAAATTTATTGGAAAAAATGGAAAGTTCTTTGCAAGCCGAAAGCTGGGGGGGGTGGTGGTTGGGCTTCAAAGACTTGGTGAAATTTAATGACGCAATGTTGGCAAGACAGGTATGGAGGTTGTTGAATGAGCACAGTTGTCTATTTTATCGAGTATTCAAGGCCAAATATTTCCCTACGGGGTCTATATTTGATGCTAAAGCTTCTTCGGGCTCATATGCTTGGCAAAGCATTCTCAAATCTAGGAAGGTGATAGCTACTGGGATGTCTTGGAGAGTTGGGAATGGAGAAAGCATTCAAATATATGAGGATAACTGGATTCCTGGCACTGCTTCGGCATGAGTTCTGTCTCCTCATGTTGCTATTTTGGAAAATTCTGTGGTAGCAAGTCTTATAGATTTTGATTTGGGTGGTTGGAATAATTTGGTGATTGATCAACATTTCCTCCCCTTTGAAGCTCAACGAATTAAAGCAATCCCATTATGTGCAACTAGGCAGGCATATTGTGTGACTTGACCTCGTGACAGAGGTGGTGAATATTCAGTGAAGACTGGATATCAGTTGCTCTGTGAGGAAGCAAGCTTAGAAGAGGCCTCAAGTTCAGATATAGTAGAGACGAAAATATTCTGGGCTCAGATTTGGAAGTTAAAAGTGCCAAACAGAATTCGTATTTTCCTTTGGAGAGCTTGTTTTGAGGCTTTACCAACAAAGGAGAATCTGAAGAAGCAGAATATTCTGGATTCTGCAGAGTGCAGCTTGTGTGCAACAGCTCAGGAGTTCACATTCCATGCAATCTGGGATTGCTCAGTTCTTGGCTAAATCTGGAATCCAGCTTTTAGTTGGATCCGTAGAGACTACCCTGGTATACACCCATTCTATGATTTAATTGCTTTGGTTGGACAGCACTCACACAAGTTAGATCTCTTTGCTACAGTGGCCTGGTATGTGTGGTATCGCAGAAATAAGTGAGACTCAAGGAGCTCTGTTTACCTGTTGAAAAAATATTCAACACAGCACTCAAGTTCCTTTCAGAATCCCAGCAAAGACCTCAGGTAGCTACTGCTACTCCAAGACCGAAGGAAATCAAGTGGAAGCCTCCAGTCAGCGGCGAGATTAAAACTAATTAAGGATGGGGCAATCTTTGAAGACACAGGTGAAGCAGGGATTGGAGTAGTACTTCGGCTTGATAGTGGTGAAGCTCTTGCAACTCTCTCTGAAAAAATTCCACTACCTTCTTTGGTAGAGGTCTTGGAGGCCTTAGCAGCGCGAAGGGCAACTCAGTTTGTTGTCGAACTAGGCTTGCATCATTCGGTTTTTGAGGGGGATTCAGAATTGGTTTTTAAGGCTCTCACAGTTGGTCCCTCTTCTCGCTCAGTTATTGGTCATATTGTTAAAGACACTTTGTCTATTGCGAGTTCTTTTAGAACTCACTCCTTCTCTCATGTGTAGTGTAGATCTATAGCCATGTCATGCAAATTTCCCATAATTGTTGAGTGCTTGTATGATAGGGTTGCTTGCTGGCCAAAGGAGAGGCAATTGGAGCGGCTGAATGAACAGCTGCGCCAAATCAATGCAGCTCTAAGAAGGCAAGCTAAGATTGAGTCCTATGCTCCCAACTTTAGTCATGCTCCTGTTGGTGGAAGAATACCAGAGACTAAAGTGATTGTTGATCCAAGGAAGCAGGAATTGATTTCTCGATTGAAGTGCAGAAAGAATTTTTTAAGAAATCAAGAACTTGAGAAGGAATTCTTGGAGTTTAAAACAGCTCTTGAGTTTGCACAGAATTTAGAAGATCCTATTGAGGAGAAGGCAGCGGCAAGGGGTCTAGAACTGTTTACATTCCCTTGGCCGTTATTTGCTGTGTGTGTTATTTATTTTTGTATTCTAAATACTATGGCTTATGTGAAACCTAGAAACAATAAAATAGGCATATAGATGGCACTGTAGAGGTTCCACTAGACTCTTATACATCTAGTACTAAAAAACAAAAAATTCTTCCCAGAATGAATCAGAAGCGTTAAGCCGTGTTTTGGGTTGACTGCTGCTAAGACCTTTTTTTCTTATAGATCCACTGAGTAAGATAATTCTAGCCTATAGAAATGTCACAACCATCTTTATGCAATTAATTGAAACCAACAGCATGCAAACCTGTTATGCGGATTTGTTGACAAGAATCAGAATCATCTATTCTTTCAAGCTTCAAGAAGGCAAAACTCTTCAAACTGAATCTATTTTGTCTCTTACAGCATTAGTTTCAGTTGAAAATATGCTGTTCTTGTATTCCCAATAGTCATAATTTGTTTTCATAATTAATTTCTATGTGCTACTTAAAAGTTAATATTTTTTCATTAGTCATGTTTTCACGCTGTATTGTTTTTTTTTTTTTTAATACAACATAATTTCTTAGAAGTTGAGTCACCATATGGTTTGTAATTCCTTGACAGTTGCTATCCATCTCATGTTATTGATTCAAAGTTGTCCTTTCAGGAGCCTCGCTGCAAAGGCAAGGCAAGTATCTGGATGCCATCAAATACCATTATATGGTTTTGGCAATCTCTGTGCGCAAAGGAGAGGACTCGGGAAAAACAGAAGGTTATGGAGCAATAGCTGATTGTTATACTGAGCTTGAAGAGATCTTGACAAATACATTTCAGGGTTGGAAACAGACTGATCTGTCCCTCGAAGCAGTAGGATTTCTCTTGACTAATTCTCTAGAGGTTGTAAGATTAGTTGAGTTTTCAGACAGCTGGTTACCAATTCCTTGCGGATAATTGCATTTTTGTATCTTCATTAAATGTTACAACCATCTTTCTGTCGTTGTCTTTTTTATTTTTGTCTTTATATTTTCTCTTACACCTAATCATGTTGTCAAAGTTATGTCTGTTGTGTCTTTATCATGTTTCTTTGACTTAAAAATATGGAGGCTTGAACTAAAGAAAATGTACTCTCAGTTGTTAGCATCTTGATCTACGTAAAGGCTAGGAGAGTCATGGTATATCTTGATCTACATAAAGGCAAGGAACTCATGGTACTGTTTTCTCCAAGGTTGAGGAATCTGTGGTAGGACTGAAAGCAATGAGTTCTGGTTTTACAAAGCCTCTCACGACAGATAGTACCCATATTTTTTGGCAATCACAGACAGTATAGCAGAACATGGATCAGAATTGTCCTGTGGTGTGCCTATTTAATGGCTGACTGGGTAGCAACTGTTGCCCCTGGTGTAATTTCAAATAACCTTGGGGACGTCATTAAAAGTACTGGAAAAAAGTGGTAGTACTTCACTTTTTCTTTATAGACTGGACGGGTTCACAACAGTCCTTTCTGTCCATTTTGATGCTTTTCCCCGGAATTATCAAATATAGGAGCAGAGCATGGGTACTCAGATCAGCAAGCAATGGGTAATGCAGAGAATCCATGATTCCATGTGATAGCAGATGAGGTGATTGTTGCTCAGTTGGTGAATCTCCCTTCTGTTAAAAATAACCCTGTTTGTGATGCAACCGAGTTGGTTACTGCCTATGATTTATTCAAAATTTTCAAATGCCTATTTGTTGATCTTATCCTCAGCTTCGATGATAGGGATAACAGCCAATCTTTGTTCAAAAAATTTTCTTGGGATGATACATTTAAAGTGATAGAGACGGAACTTGGCTTTACTTACAACGTGCTCCACACCAAGGCAACAGTAATATATACAGCCGAAGGGCGATTTTGGCCCATTAGCATTGATTTTTAAAATATTTAGGCCCGAAACACTGTTTGGGAAATATATAGCAATATACCACTTTTTAGGTACTCGAGCTTGGCAAGCTCGAGTACCATGTTTTTTTAATCCACTATCGCCCCATAATCAAGGAGCCCTATAGTGGCGTTTTTAAGCCCTATAGTGACGTTTTTGGGCCCTATAGCGGCGTTTACCTGCAAAATTTTTTTGTAAGTCCCCATAACAGGTTAAGGGGCCCTATAGTGGCGTTTTTTGGCCCGAAAACGTCACTATAGGGCTTAAAAACGCCACTATAGGGCTCCTTGAATATGGGGCAATAGTGGATTAAAAAAACATGGTACTCGAGCTTGCCAAGCTCGAGTACCTAAAAAAGTGGTATATTGCTATATATTTCCCAAACAGTATTTCGGGCCTAAATATTTTAAAAATCAATGCTAATGGGCCAAAATCGCCCAGCCGAAGGTTGGTTTCTTCGCTTAATCAGTTTCTCTTTCACTAGTATGTGTTAGCACCCATAAGCATAAGTACTCAAATATTGATCTAGTCTTTACTTTCCTATTGCTGGTTATTGCTGTACTAATAGAGATATATGCAGTTCTCTTATTGCTCTCCTCGGACTCGACCAATCTTTTGTTAAGTAAACGCTCAACCAGTTCTGGCCGTCGTGTCATTACTTGTTTACAACTACCTAAACAAATATGGGTCAAATTCCATCTCAAAATTTAATCTATTGTGCTTTTCTCTTGGGGATAAGCTCACAGTCTTTATTGAAATCCAGAAGAGCCTTTGTAGTGATAAATTCCTAGAAAACTACAATTACACAACCTGTGAGGAAGTCCCTGACGAATTGAAAGAATTGGTATATGCAAATGATATCAGAACCTTGCGCTCCCGTAGAGGAGGTGCAATACTTACAAAGTATAGTCATCTTGGACCGGTTCCAAGGGAAAGAAATGACCAGCTGAATCCAACCGGGGAGAACAGGACAGAACTCAACAGGAAAATTTAGGATTTGAGTGTTCAGGTAGAGTCCGACCAAGGCATTCTTATCTGGCACATTGTTACAGACCTTTGCTACCTCTCAGATTGTAGAGAACTGTGATTTTAACAAGTGGTTAGAGAAAAACTTTGTCTGAAAAAAATAACCCATCACTTTTGTTGCACATGATCAATCCGTGATATAAACCTTTGTTTTTAAAACAAGGACCTACACAGACCACTCTAGATTCAAGCCAGCTTTTTACTCTAGTCTTTCTTTTTAACTTATCCTTTGAAATATTAAATACCAACTTGAATTAAACTTTTACAATTACCTGTCTCTTTGCTGAACTGGGCTGCCACTAGGATCACTTGTTTCACACGAACAATCTCCATGATTTGCATTGACTCATTTAGATTTATGCAAGCCTCTACTTTGTAGTCTTTTTTAATTTTGCCTTTCGAAATATTACAAAATATACTTGATTAGTTGATTTCCATTTTTACGATTACCTTTGTCTTTTTGTTGGATTGAAACGACAATCCATTTCTTTTATTCAGATAGTAGGATTATCAGTTCATATGATCAATCTATTCGATAAGCTTCTACATTTATGTGAACCTTTAATCCCTAGTCTTTTTAAATTAAATTTTGAAATGTGAAATGAATTTCTACAAATATCATCCGGTTTGATGTGAATATAAATTTGATTTGAACAATAACCTTCTACATATTAGATTTTTGACAAATCAAGCGTTCTATTAATATTTTCACTAAAATCTAACGAACTTAATCACGTAATGCATAAATGATTTCTAGTGAACAACAGGATAAGGGTTGTTAACCAGCCATTCGACTTTCAAACAACAGAAAAGAAAGAAAGAAGAATTCAGACACATATAAATCAATTGCCCAGATTAATTGTCATGTTACCATCTCACACTGTTTCTTCTTGAACTTTGTGATGTATAAGTTTAAAATGTGCTTCACTAACGGGTTCAGCTGCATGGTCAATCATGCTGGAAGAAGGGGAGATGAAAGAAAAAAAATTTACAAGCAAAGCCTGGAAAATAAAAATTTCCAAACTGAAGGTGCATTTAGGCAACCAAGGGAAAATTTTGACTTTGAAAAACCAAGACAATCCCTTTAATTGAAAATAATAGGTAAATCACTCTTAAATTCCTTTGCTTGCAATTCTAGTCATAACTCCTAATACTGGTGGTGCAATGACTTGTAACCATAAAATCATTCTTAAAGGCTTTCTGGTTAATCAAAACTCCTCAATGTTGTTCATGGGGACGGAGGAAAATCTTGAAAATCAGAGATTTGGCTAGACCATAAATCTAACTCCTTAGATGCCTCTATCAAAAATTAGGGCATAGAATAGTGTATGATGCTGCCAGCTCAGTAGATGCTAAACTCTCTAGTATGATTCTAGACAATGCTTGGAATTGGAGCTATATATGCAAGGTCTGAGTAAATTGCCAGGGATCGCTATTGGTGAATGTGATAAGGCTGTGGGGTGTGTGTGTGTGCTTGGTACCAAATTAGGCTAAGGAGGCCTACTGTTAATTGGTGGAAAATTGTTTGGTTTGCCAATGCCATTCCAAGGCATACTATCATTACTTGTTTAGCTTTGAGGGACAGATTATCTACTAGTGAAAGGATAGTTAGTTGGGGAATAAGTTGACATTTTTTGTATGCTATGTAGATAAGCATTGAAAATATAGACCATCTCTTCTTCACATGCCCATTTTCTCAAAGAACTTGGAGGTTAATTAAAAGATGGTGCTGTCAAGAAGGCCTTGATGATGAATGGGGTTCTCTCATAACCTGGGCAATACACAAGTGGAAAGGAAAAAGCTTAAGGACAGATTGTTGTAGGTTAGGCTTTAGGATAGATTGGAGACGGAATGATTTAAACTCTAGATATTTCTATCGGAAATATCACGAGTTGTCAATTGAGTAGCATTTTTATTTATTATGGCAAGGTAATTTTAGGTGATTGAGATATGGTATGGCCCAAGGCAATAAAGATTTAGTTGCAGGTTCTTGACTTTGTTGAGTTTGAAAAGTTGTTAGGGTGAGGGGTTAGGGGTTGCCATGGGTTTAAGTATCTATTTTTTTTTAGAGAATTATTTGTAATTTTTAAAGACTTTTTTTTAAAGTGATAGTGGCATAATTATTTAAGGTTTTTTTCCCCTAAAAGTTGACAACCAATCATATCCTTGATGTGCCACATCAAATGATAGTGGCGGCATAATTCTTGCAACATCCAAAAAAGCTTGTAGCAAATAAGCAAAAGCCAAAGGCACACATGGTCTTCAGGGAATAGGTGGAGCCGTGGAGGAGCATGCATGCTCGTTTCATGGATTAGAACATAATTAAATTTGTAGTTCATGTCCTTGACCTGGTATTGGTACTGCTATTCTCTATTCTTCTCTTCTATTCCCATGTTTATAAGCCACTTTCACAAAGCTTGAATGAATGGATTCTCTCTCAGGACCAAGAGTACATGCCTTTAAAATTTATAATTCAATATTTTATTGATTTATTCTTAGAAACAAATAAACAATTGAAATTTCAGTGTGTAAAGGTAAAATGGGAAATTTATTTTTGAGATAAGTATAAATTATTCATGTGAGGTTAGGCTTAAATTAACTTTGTCAACTTGTGATTTAAAAAAGTCACTTTACCCACTCGAGGTTAGCTTCTCTATGCCTTAAATTCACTTTGTCAATCCGTGATTTAAAAAAACCACTTTACCCACTTAAGTTTAGCTTGTCTATGCTGCAGTTATTCATTTCATAACTTTCAAGGTTAAAAACATAAAATAAGAAACTGATATAAAAAAGTAGTATTTGTAAAAATTGTGAAACCTTGGCTCAAAAACTTTACTTCTACTCTACACTGCTTCACTTCCTCCCTTAGTTTTTAAATTTGATTTCACATTGTTCACGCAACTTAACTGTTAGGATTCATTTGCAAGTATTTTTAAAATTACGATGATAATTGGAGGTTTAGATAGTTTGGGATGCAAAGTATAAAAATTCCATAATTTAGGGTGGATATGTTTGACTATCCCCTTTATTATATCCACGTGAGGTGAGTCCACAAGAACAATTGACAAAGAGGGGACGAAAAGAGTGCACAAGGAGACTAGAGATAGTTGAAAGGAACCATCCTGCCTTAGTCTTAGAAGGTACCAAGAAACTTTCGTTTTTCTTTGTGGAAAAAAAAACCAAGCGGCTTTGTTGTCTTAAATAACTAAATCAATGAGATAATCTTACATTCAACTTGTAATTCAACAAGTAATTTACAAGCGGCTCTGCTGTGTACTGTTGCAGAGGAAGACCAAGATGCATTTCTGCCTAGATTGCATTCAGTATAACTGAAACACATTCTTGAAATCCAGCCTTCTTCTTCTGCTACAGTTAGATTACTGCACTCACTAAAAATTTCACACTCTGATCATGTTACATGACATGAAAACTCTTTGATTTTTGTGGGAGACTGAGACCAAGGGTAAAGGTGAAAGAAGTAATTAAGATGAGCAAGTGATCATCCAAGTGAGTATTCCACTACTGTTATATGATACCACATTACTACATCACTGTTTTCTCTCTCTCATATATAACAAACACATTTACTAATGGTTTATTAGTGATTAGACCAATCCATTGTTTCCAACACATTAAAGTTTAGAGGTCTGAGCTCAGCTGAAGCAAAGGATGCGTTTTGTTGAAGATAGCTGAATCTTCCACCTATGATACCTACAAGTACGTAACTTTCACTCTTTTTGTAACTCACATCTCCAATCTCCAGAACGTACCAATATGAACTCTTTAATTCTGCTTTAGTTGGCTCATTAGTATAGATGAGACCAATAAAGTCTACTTTTACACCATTCTCTTGAACTGTAATGTTTCTTTTAATGCAAGTACTGTTTCTCTATTATAAATGTTCCATTACCATCATCAAACAGAGGAGACTATCCAGTAATAATAACAAGAAAACTCGCAAAACAATCACTAATGAAATAAACTTGTTATGTGCTCTATTTTATTTCCTAATTTCCTTTCATCATTTTAAGGTTCTGTTTCTATTTTTAGGGGTTTGGTAAATAGATAAGGTTGGGATAAATTGTTGAGTTTGTTAGGTTAGGTTGGTCTTTGAAGTTTGTATAAATCTTATCTACTTGCAGTAGATCGGATAGGTTTCTTTATGATATGTTTATCTTACCAGTCGGATTTGGAGGATCAGACTCAACGGATAGGTTTCTTTATGATATGTTTATCTTACCAGTCGGATTTGGAGGATCAGACTCAAACACCATGTAAGTTGAGTGCGTTGGTATCGCAGTATATGTTGTATCTCCAAGTCATCTGTCCTTTCATGTTGCCAATGGGAATTGGAATGATTAGGTTTCAAGATACTTGCACCGAGATCACACATTTTTTTGAAGCCCACCAGTCCATAGAAGACAATTCCGACAGTAATAAATCACATACGTGTGAAAAGCTGTTTGTATGATCACTCAAGTTCCTCCATCTGAAGTGGAAAGGGAGAGAAGCAAATCCGTGTTATTTGATGCATGTAAGCTTGCATTCGAGTTGCAAGCTATATCTGATAAGAAACAGATATGGGAGATGATTAGTAATGTATGGGTGGAGATGCTTGCTTATGCAGCCTGCCATTGCAGAGGAAATCATCATGCTCAGCAGCTGAGACGGGGCGAAGAACTTCTCACCCATGTTTGGCTTCTGATGGCACATTTTGGTATAAATGAACAATTCCAAACATCACAGGGTCATGCAAGAGCCAAGCTAGTCGCAAAATAATATGTGTTAGCACTTGAATGTAGCATGCAGAGTTAAAATTTGCTTTTGTTAGTTGTGCTGGTTTGTTTCCGTATTCACTCTTTCCCTCTAAAGGTAGGCAATTGTCGATTGTTTCCTGTTTTGAGTGTTTGCAGGTCTATGTTGACTCTGCAGGTTGGTGTTGTAGCTTGTTAAGTTGTATTCCTGGATTGCCTAATGAATAAATATGATGGAAAAAATAGTCGTGTTTTAATCACACACTACAAGAAAAAGGGGCTATTGCGGTGGGCCAAAAGCGCCACTAAAGGTACATTTGACCTATAGCGGCGGGTGCTATTGTGGCAATCCATCCCGTCAATGTTGTAGTGCCACTATAGGTCGATTGCGGCGGTCGTGAAAAGCGCCACTATATATGTACCTTTTAGTGGTGGGCATACAACCGCCGCCATACGTGTTTAGAATTCCTGACATTCACTTTTAGTGGCAGGTCATGTACGCCGCTATTGGTATCTACCTTTAGCGGCAGGCAGATTGCGCCGCTATAGGCAATCAATCAAAATGGACTAATTGCACTTTTAGTGGCGGGCGATAAGCGCCGCTATAGGGATTCATTTAAAACATAAAATGTGCACCTTTAGCGGCACTTTTTGACCGCCACTATAGGTCCTTTTTTTTTTTTTTTTTTATATCCCCTAGTGAGTTTTAAAACCACTGTTTGCTAATAAATAAATGGTTCACAAACCTGTTACAAAGAACTTGTAATAGTTTTAACTCTACTAACACAATACCACAAATGTAACTAATTAACAACACCACAAATATCTTGAAACTAACGTAATTTAACATAGAAATATATTATCAAATAAGCCCCTTTGTTCTATTTTATACCTTAGGATCAATAGAAGTTGATATAATACACCATGTCTAACATATGCACTCAACTAGATCAACATGAAAAAGGAACAAATAAGGGAAGTATCTAGAAAACGTGCTCTGAGAGTTCCATATAATTCAAGCATAAGTTGGCCAACAATTTTTCTTTTTTTTTTTATAAGTAACAAAAATTTTATTAAAAAAACAAAACTAAGTACAACGGTGGTGTACTCAAGGAGAATGGCCAACAATTATGATGGAAGACAGAAGCCAAGACAGGTCTACATAATCTTACCTTGATATCAAATTATGAAATTAAATGCAAAATATCACAGAAGATAGCAATAATCTAAAACTTTTGAAATGTCCTTGAGCACTTAGGCAACACACAACTGTGATTTAACAATTTTGATACATAAAAACTGTTAATTTCTTTTACGGAGAAGAAAACAAATTGCAAAGCAGACAAACTTGCCAATACTATTTTCCAACTAGTATAGTGTAAATATATAAAGTCCTAAGATATTCATCTTGAAAGATATATAGTCCCACATTACTAATCAAGCAAAGAAAAATTTTTAGGACTAAGTAATAGCTAAGGTTTCTGCACCAAGTCATAGTTATAAGCAACTTAACCAAAGTCTAGTTTTTCCCAATGGAGAACCAAATCTAACAATCTACATGAAAACTTATACTTAGATAAAGTAGGATCCTCTCTCTGAAAATGATTCAAAGCCTTTGAAAACTATCAAAAAAGAAAACAAGAAGATTGTCATGTAACACTGGACACTAACAAATACAACATGCACACATATAGGTACACTTAAACAAACAACTCGCTTGTCCTCTTGAATCTTTTGAAACTGGTTGAACGGCTAAAGACATCACTGGCTCGGGGACATTCATAGAAGTCATTGTGTATTTAATCGACCCATCAGTAAATGTATCTCCTAATCACACAAAAAATGCATAAGTTGAGAAAAATTAGAAAAGAAAAAGAAAAAAGCAACTAGAAAAAAAAAATGTCATAATCATCGGGTTTCAAAGCCTCATGCCCTCATCTCAAATATTAGCAGTCTAAGTAATTATACCCATTCTGAAAATCATTATTATTTTCATACATTTCAAGTTGGGGAAGGGAGACTCGAACCCTAGACATCTCTGTTGCAAACTATAGGGAATGTCGTTTTACTTAGAGGTCATGGGCTTGAATGTCCATTTTGATATTTTCCTCACTTTTAGAAACTTCAACTTGCACTAGCTCCTCAGTCCTCACTTCGACCCCCATTCTATTCAGACAACTATGGAAAACAACACAAAAACATAAATTATTGTGTACACAAATGCAAAGGGATAAGTGGGACTCGATGCACAATCCACACCAAATACAGCAACTATTTGCCAAAGATGTGCCTCTTGAATATCCTGTAGATATAAAAAAGAAAATCAACAACAAAAACCCAAGAAGGAAGAAGAAAAAGAGTAAACTAGTTAGGAGTAGAAAACATATGACTTGAAACCCCAATCTATTAATCTAACACAAATATTCTTTTGTTTTGAAAGATTAGAGTGCAACCTACCCCAACTTCACCCCTACCCCTTTACCACCTAAGCCACAGCATGGGGACAAAGAGAAGACATTGTGGAGATAGTTGGTTCGCAAAATTTGATTTCATGTATAAAAAAATCCCAATCATATCATTAGAATTAATTACTAAGATGAATGTACCTCCATCTCATCAGAATGCATCCGAACCAAGCGAGGAATCTGTACCAGGAAGATAATATATCCTTAACTATTAAACTTAATTTAGAAATTCAATCAAGATCAGTGAGCGCTGATAGCATGATAAAATGGGCATGCCAAAAAATTCATTAACAAAATAAAACTATTTTTCAAAATTTAAAGGATGTAATTGTCCAGATTATATCATTCATAAAAGCACAAGTGCATAACACACATACAACATGTCTTACCATATTGAACCATAATAACAAGCATTGCAATCGGATAAAAATCGAAGCTTGGTCACTTGCAAGACATACTTGAAACGATCATAACATATGCAAACACCAGTCTATCCCATACACTTCCTCTGTCTCAAAATGTTAGTCCCTTTTCCAATTTTAAGATGTTCCAACAAGGATGTCCCAAAATTGATGTCCAACTTGAAAATTCTTTTTTGATTGGTAAGTTACACATGCAACTGGTGGGTATTGAACCATGACCTCACCTTCCACCTTCCTCTTACAAGGGGAGGAGGAGCATCATATTCACCACTCAATGTGATTCAAGTTTTTCCAAAAATTATTTTTATATGGTATACCGTAGAAGGTTACAAATTGCAATATTTTCAGGCAGGAACACATTATAGAAGGATAATTTTTGAGAAACAAAAATTTGCTGACATTTGCATATTATCTTCTTTAAAATGACACCGAAAGATGCTAAATGGATTAATTAATAGAATAACTCAAAACAAAAGATGTCAAGCCCATAAGCGCAACTTCAACTGGAAATAAACAAGCTAATAAATTACACATCTTCAACTAACCTTAACCTTCTTTCCTGTATTAATGTTATGTATAAAATCAACCTTCCGAATGACACATTCATAGATTCTTCATTTAAAATACAATAAAAAACCATGTTAGCATAATGGCTCTTCTACATGTCCGAGTACTAATATTGCCACTACATGAATGAAATAATAAGATAGTTGGACTATCAAGAAAATGAAAATATACCTCTCAGACAGGCATACCTCAAATATGTCAACTAACCAAAGCGCCCTTCCCCCAATTTAAAAGCTAACGCCACAAGAGGCCCGTCTGGAGTTCCGGACAATGTGACCTTTACAAGAATAAAAAATATAACAATTCCCCAGTCGGGTTATAAAACAGATGATTGTACAAAAGATTTTTTAGATAAGAGATGAAAGTACAAAAGATTCAGGACAAAAATTTATTTTCATCAACCCAATACCTTCTCTTCATTCTTACTTTGGTCAAGAGCATAGCTACTGACTTCAATTGGACAAGGCAAATAACTAAGTACACCATCCAAAAGTGGTTGTACTCCCCGTAATCCAGAAAACATAAAAGATGAGGAATATAATCAACAGACTTCTGATAGTTGAACAAACAAGTAGTTTCAATAATTGTTTACCATATAGAAGGCACCATTGAATGGACCCTAGTAATGCATATATAGAAAATAAAAACTTTCAAGAACTAGAAGTTTGAATTTTTATGACAATCAATATCTATATCTATATATATATAATAGCGGTTTGAGAGAAAATGAGTTCCTAGAATTAAGGAGGTAATGACAAATAGGAAAAGTCCCTACTTAAAATTCAGACATATGTAACTTTAAAAAGTGATACATTATATTGTTTTCAAAATATTAACACCGTTTGGCTGTAATTTTTTATATTAAAAAAAAACATGTTAAAAGAAAAAAAAAACGTAGAAATATTAAAATATCTGCCGATCTTTTCGGACTACTTAACATTTTCTCTTTCTTAAAAATGATAAATTATAATTTTCCACAACGTTAACCACTTTTGCAAAAAAAGAAAAGAAAGATTGCTACACGGAGAAAGGAGAAAGAGAGACCGAGAGAAAAGAGAGGCAGAGAATGGAGAAGGAGAGAGAGATCAAGAGATCAAAAACTGCAGTTTGCAATCAAGAATGAAAATATGTCTCTCACTTCCTGTCAGATTTTCTGCCATCACCGTAAATCTCCACTCCCTACCCGACCATCAGAATCGCTACTGGTAAGTTCTGTTTTAAATTTAAAAATTCAGGGTTTTGAGTTTTTATTTGGAGAATCAATTGGGTGTTAATTATGATTTAGATTGGTATTTTGGGTCAAATTTGGTTTTGATTGAGGAATTTTCTTTTGCTAAAACGTTGTTTGGTTGTCATCCTATGTGAAGTTGTTCTTTTCTTCTTTTTCTACTTATTTCAATTTCATTCTCTGAATTGCATTTGGATTTTTTTTTTTATTTGAATCATTTTTTTATTAATTCCTTTTGATTTTGGTATCATTTTTTTTTCCTTCAAATTTTCGTATCTATTGGATTGGGTGTCAATGTTAATTTTCTAGGTTGCCGAATATTCTAAATTGGGTTGAGTGTTGCATGCCAACTGTTTGATTTGTATTGCCTTTTCTATTCTGATTGTTGTTTGGGATGTACAATTGTATTCTTTTGTTTTTCTATTTGTCTCCAGGGGACAAGAACGGGGCACCCCAGAACTCTATCAAAGGTCTATTTCTACCTTCCTTTAAATTTGTCTTTTTACATACAAAGATCGTGACATGTGTTCTGGGTTTAAATATTTGGAAATCTATGTCCCTTTCAATGTTCATATAAATGAAAATGAAAGCATGAATGTCCAATGAGTATTATCTCCCCTTTCCCTTTCCTTCGATTTAGCCTTTTCATCACCCCTGTCAACTACTACTATCGTTCTAACACTCCTTCAAATTCTGTTGCAACCCTTGAGTTCAACTCATTCAATTATGGGTTCTTTATATATATATTTCATATTATTTTTTGGTACTTTATTATGTTTGTTTGCCTGACTCATTCTCTATAAGACCACCATATTTCTAAAGCATTGAAACTAATATTAATGGCAGCTTGAGGCAAAGAGCGTTTGGGATTAGAGGATGACTTCATCAGTTTGAGATACTAAAACTTATGTTTGATGACCCACTTCAGGTGTTGGATGGAAATGTGTTATTTACACAAGGGAGAAAACAACTTGGATCTTGGGTACAATCGCTTTCTCTTTGCATCTACTTAACTAATTAGATAGAGCAGTTATGAAAATCACCATTTCCTCTTATTCCATTGTCTAATTTCTGTTGTGCATTTAATTCTTGGTATTTTTTTGAATAATCCTTAATAGTTTGCTGTTGTGTCACTCTAAAGTCTAAAGTGTGAAACAATGTAGGCACAATTTGATGACATGGCCACCAAGTGATGCCTTGGGCCATGCAAAATCTAATATTATCCTTTTTGTCATTTGCTCTTTCCTCTATAATAGTGAATTGAAAAATTACATGAGTTCTGCCTTTGTCTTCTTTGGCTCCCCCATCTTCTCAGTTGGCAAAAGATAATGGTTCTACATTTATTAGAATATTACATCTACACTTTTAAATTTAGTTTTCTATTAAGCACTGTTCACCTAGAATTTGGATGTCATACGTATTTCTTAATTTCCTCAATGTCCTTGTAGTGAAGTAATTATTGCTCCTCTTTTCTCCTCTAATATAGGTGCTCCTAGAACTCTTTGGTGTAAATTTCTACACAAATCTGCCAATTAGGTATGTCAAGACTTCATTTGCATGTTCTTCCTTTTTGGTCTAAATTTTTATAACTATTACTTGAACCATGTATGAGATAGAAAATGTTTTGCTCAATTGTGGAGCTTGGGTGATTTAGATATTGTCAAAAAGGAAATTGAAAGGCTTGAGTTGTTTGTTATGAAGCTAACAAACAATCCAAATATCATCTAGAGTCACAAAACTAACAAACCGGATAACACCGACCTTCAAACGTCTTTATGTTCTTTTAGTATCAACTTAAGAATAAAAAAATCTGATGACAAGCCTAGGAAATTAAATTATGATAATAAGCCAAAAAAAAAAAAAACAAACAAACAAACCACAATAGGTGTTGAGGCAAAGCACCTTCCCTACACCGAAGGAGCTCAATAATAAACTTTTCAATTGTACTCCACCTTAATTTTGACAATTTAACCTGCCATTATTGTATTGATAATTGCAATTGGGCTAGCCAATTTTTGATCAATAATATAATTTACGTGAATTGTTGCATTGTAAATCTAGAAGGTATCCCAAATGCCTAAAAGTCGCTTGGTATGGGATAAAGAGAAAGCTCATGGTGTTCAGTAAAAAAGGAAACATTATCGGGTATTTTTTGTTTAACTTATTTGGTTGATGACATTTTCTATTACTATTTTATGTGGCTTATTACATTGTCAAGAACTATTTTATGTGTTTTATGATATTTGAATATTGAAAAGGTAATTTGTATAATCAGTATATTCAGATCAGTTTATTAGAATTTATGACTTCTGTTAATGGATTTTTCACATGACCTATGAGCAAGGTTTTGATAAGTTCACTAATGAGTTTGTATAATATTTGATAGTGTGCATCCTCTATTAATGGGTTTGGTATACTAAACTTTGGCTGAAACAAAAAGACTCGGGCTATGCAACACATCACAGGTTCACTATTATATGCTTGAAAAGAATTGATGATTATTGAATTTGTTTACCGTAAAAAAACCTTGGAAAGGCTTTTCAGTTTGGTATATGAGCATTATTTGGGGACTGCTAGATTTGTTGGATATCGGTAATGATTGATTGGAAGTGCTAACTTTGGGGATGTGTAAAGCCTTGGAATTTGCCAAGCATTTGTCAATATGAGACCTAGAGGTAGAGTATGAAGATAGCTCCATCATTCAAGAACTTAATATGCTTTAAGATTGAAAACCTTCTGCATGACCTGCTAACTCTTCGTCAAGCTTTCAGGTGCATCGCATTCTTTTCAGGTGACACAACATACTCAACTCATGTACTTGGTATGATATTCTAGAATGTATTTCAGATTCAATATTGACTGATGTACAAGTTTTATAAGTTCTCAATAAATACCACTATTGTTTTGTTGAAAAAAAAAAAAAAGGTTTTGTGCAGGCCTTTTAATTTTTTTTTTTTTTTTTTTTTTTATTTAAATTATCAACTATCAAAATATATTCAGGAGAGAAGGTGGAAGCAAATGGGATTGGGAAGAAGGAGGCCAAGGTGAACTGAGGTGAAAGGTATTGAATTTTTGGGGAGCTTGGGAAGTTGGTATTGCTATTGGGTTTTTTTTTTTTTTTGGTTGTTGTTGTTGTTGTTGTTGTATTTTGTTGGGTTTGTTTATGTGAGGAATAATGATTAATGGGTATTTGTTTAATCATACATTGAACTAAATTTACAATGATGGGCGTGGATATCTAATTTTATCTGCACTTTTTTTGTGTCAATTGTATTGGATTTAGTTGCCAAGGTTAGATCTTTTTGGGTCCTATTTATTATGGTTGTTAGTGAGGAATGGTGGTTAATTATGCATTGAACTTAATTTACAAAGATCTATACTACTAGACATTGAGTACATTTTTGTTGTGAATTGATGTGGACTTGCCAACTGGTTATGCATGGCATCATAATTCAGCTTCCAAATCAGTTTGTAACAAAATTGCAATAGAACTTATAATACCTAGAGCAATTTTCATGTGAATTGGAATTATAAGAGAGGACATAGTATATGAGTTTGTAATGATACTATTAATACTGAATAAAGATGAGTCCAAAGGGACTATTCTTTATAAATGTTGCTTTTTAATATATTTTCTTGATGGTTTATATATTATCTAAATTACAGACCTATTATCTTGCCATTATGTAATTATTGTGTTCATTTTTTGTGTTAGGTTTCATCAAACTCCCGACAAATATGGTGTTATATCTGTTTCTTACAGTGATATTTTGAATTCGCTTAATTTTCAGGTGGCTTATTAGAAATAGGCTCCAAAGATTAAGAACAAATGTCCCATCAAATTATCATTTACAACAAACCCTTGGTGAATATCCTCCTCAATGTCTTGACTCGACTTTGAAGATTAGTCCCAAATATTTAGACAACGATATTATAACAATTCATTGGATATATTTGCACTATTTTCTAAATGATTTCCTTTGTAATAAATTGTTATTATTTGTTTCTCTTATTTCTAAGTAAGTTATGATGTCTGTTAGTTGATGACAAGTACACCAAGTTTAGATTTTTATGTCAATCTTCTTGCTCAAAGTAAGTCAAGCTTTAATTGCTTTGAAGATATTGGATGGTTTTGAAAATATTGCATTTTTGCATGCAAAATAGAGAAGCATTCTAGAGAATTCCCTTCATTCAAACTCATTTGAACGCAATGAAAGTAATACAAGTGGTGGTTGCTCATTTCATATATTCCTCCAAGTGTTCTATTGGAGAATGGAAGTACATACATGATGTGATTTGAAGAGACTAATGTTTAAAATTTTTAGCGGATATTGGATACTATATGCTTAAATATACTAAATTATGAGAACTAAGTTTATGTTGGATGCAAAGATCATTAATATGTAAAATGATCCCGCGCATTGTGCGGGCTAAACACTAGTATATATAATAGCAGAAGCTGAGAGAAAATGAGTTCCTAGAATTAAGGAGATAATGACAAATAGGAAAAGTCCCTACCTAAAATTCAGACATGTGTAACTTTAAAAAGCGATACATTATATTGTTTTCAAAAAATTAACACCGTTTGGCTGTAATTGTTTATATTAAAAAAAAAACGTAGAAATTAAAAAATATCTACCGATCTCTATGAAATTAAAAAAAAAAAAAAAAACGTAGAAATTAAAAAACCTTGCCACTATTGCGATACAGAGAAAGGGAAAAAGGAAAAAACCCTACCCTCTTCACATCAGTCTTCTTAACCTTTTTTCTCTCTAAAAAAATCCTAGCCATACTGCTATAGAGGCGATCTCTTCACATCAAACTCTGCTAGGAAAAAAAAAAAAAAACTTGCGCCACACTGGAGATTCGATTGGCCGACCATCGCTATCCCCTTTTGAGTTTTCCAGGCACGTTCTTCTCTCTCTCCCTCTCCCTCTCCTTCTCTCTATGAGTTTTTGTTGTTTGATTCAGTTTTGAAACTTCTCTGTGATTTCGGGATAAGTTTCCCCTGTTTTTGTCAATTTATGGAATATTCTAGATCTGTTTTTCGATTAAAACCCTAGCGATCTCCTCTTTAGACTCTGCGAACCAGTGGAATCAGCATCCATCAAAGCTAAATACGATCAAATGTCCCATAGGTTTTAAGAGTTTTGAGAAATTTGGTTGGATTGATTTGTATTTAGGTATTTGGGTTACATTAGGTTTTGATTTGATTTAGTTTCTCAGAATACTAAAAACTTTTGGGAGTATTTGGATTCAATTAATTTTGTGTTTGATTTTGGTTTAGTTTTAGCGTATTTACAAAAGTCCTAGAACGGGAGAGAGAGAGTCGGTTAGTCACAGAGTTCAGAGAGATCAACCGATTGGATTTTTTTTTGGAACAAGAGGAAGAATAATCATTAGACTGTTAAGTTAATGCGCCATGGATTGAGAAAGGGGCACCACCACAAGTTTTGTTATCACCGTAAGCCTCCATCCACTATCGGACTACCGAAATCGCTTCCTGTAAAGTTTTGCTTTAAATTAAAAAATTAAGGGTTTTTGGTTTTTATTTGGAGAATCAATTGGGGGTTAATTATTAATTTTGGCTTATTTGTTTTTGTTAAATTTTACTATTCAGTGTAGCTCAATGATTACATTGTGTTGGTTTTGAAGGATTTTAATTTCTATTTGTGATGATTATGTAATCATTAATTTCAGTTCTTATTTCACATCCTCACCGCTATTTTTTGTTATTTGAATTTGAATAAAAATCCAGACGTTTATTCTCTTTCTTTCAATGTTTTGGCCTCAAGTTATAATCTTTAATTATTTACTGTTATTAGGGACAATCTAAGTTATTAGATGATTTGTATTTATTCATTAGGGACAGTCTAAAACATGATAGTTGCTCAATAATGATTGATTTCTAAACCTTTTTTTTTTCAATGTTTGTAGGTTTTTTTGTTTTGGGCTGCTTTGAATAAGTATATGATAGTTTTCTTATAAGATTTTTGGTGTTGGCCTGTAATAATTTTTCCTAAGGGAATATTTGCCTATATATATATATATATATATATACACATAATATTTAACAATGCTTTTACTTGGTTCTTTTTTAGAATAGCATTTTGTTACTTCCTATTGGCTTTTCTTTTATATATGGTTGTTAGAGCCATTTCTTGGGTTCTTCTTTTATCTCAATCGAAAAATATATGAGTTCTAATTTTCTCCTTTTTTATTATTTTTTTTTTCCATTTAAGAGATTTTTGTTAGGATTTCACTTTTCTTTTCTGATTGTCTTTATGTTTTGTAAAATGGATGATTTAAGATCTGAATGTTTGAGGAGTAAATTTATTTTGTAATTTTTAGTAAGTAAAATATTTTGTTTTTAATGTCAATTACTGAGTTTTTAATGTAAATTTTATTGTTATTTCCTTATTGATATGTCTTTAATTTACTAGAATGCTTATAAGACTTTGTTTCTTTTAATTTTTGTTAGCTTTATTTATTTTTTTTACTTATTTATTTTTATTGTGTGTATCTTAGTGTTTTGGATTGAGTGCTTATAGATGCTTTAGTTTTATTTATTTATCTTATGAATAGAAGATTACATAATAGTGAGTAAAAAGTTTCAGGAATTCCATTTATATAAAATACAAGAGGAAGGAATATTTGATTAAATAAAGGGTTTGTAATATATTTCATTTATATAAACCTGCCATGTTTTCTGAAATTTAAATAATTATAATTAATTTTGTTGCAGCTCATTTTTTACTTTTAAAAAAAATGGAAAATGCAAGGCAAGCGCGATTAAAAAGACAGATGCTAATGATTGAGAGGCGATCCGATAGAAAATGGCATGAAAGGAAAATAGTTTACAAAATAAATTTACCCAGACGAGGAAATCCAGGAAAATGGTCATTGCTGAAAAGAGAAAAAAAAACAAGAAGGATAGAACAACATTAACTCATGACTGCTCTACATTGCATTCACCTGGTACAAATATGGATTTTTATGCATCAAGAGGTTCGTTTCTCTTTTCGCCACATTCTATTTATAAATTCTTTAAACATTGCTTCATAAAAATTAGAAAATAATACTTTTCAATTCACATTTGATTATTAGATATTGATGTTGACATGGATCATTCCTATGAAGAAACTAGAATGAACATAAGTACAGATGATACTTTGGTAGAAGATGGATTCAATAATTGTAATATACCTCAAGAAATCCAAGAATCAGAAAATGAGAGTGATTGTGAAGAATTTCCAAGTAAATGACTTAACTTAAATTTACAAGGAAAAAAAATATTGATATTCATTTTTGTTTACATTATTATTGTTGTAAGGTTGAATTTATTCAACCATCTAATTGGCTTTATTCCGTGCCAAATTTGCTTGTAATTCAGCATTTAGTAACCCTGTATTTAGGTGGGATTGTTGTAAGGGTAGTGAGTGAGATAGAGTGAAGATTGCTCAAGAGTGTGCAAGAAAACAGAGTGTCGCGGCTGGGACTCATGGCTGGACTCGCGGCTTCAACCCGCTGAGAATCTGCACACGTGCCAAGCATGCTTTGGAAGATGAACAGTCATGCTAGCTGGAGCACTACAGGACAAAACAGGACAATCGGCCATACGGTTATCTCGCGATGGAACTCGCGATCGAGTCAAGCCGCGAGGTCAAGCCGCGAGCCACCCCTGTTTTGGAAAAACCCGACGTTTCACATTCCCCTTCACTCCAAAGATAAATACCCTTTTAACCCACGATTGAAAGAGAGCTTCGAGAGAGAATTTTGAGAGAGAAACCCTAAAGAAAAACCAGATTGCCTCACCCACAATCTCTACCTTAGAGTCTCATCAAATTCCCTCACTCTCTTCCTCTCCATTGTCAAATCCTTGAGAGGCCTTATAACCAAACCTGGTTCTCACCATTATCATCTTTGTGAGACAGACGTTTGGAGTTCTGGGAAGCGATTAGGAAGGAACCAATATTCATTGGTTGATGCTACGGTGTAGTAGCGGAATCCGGTAAGCTAGAGAAGAAAAAGGTTCGGCGCAACCTCGTTGGAGCAAGAAGCTTGGAGGGCTTAGGTGCATTGGGTAGATTAGGCTTGGAGGGTCTATTCTTTGTCCTTGTATCCCAACTATATTTTCTAGTGGATTGATTACCGCTTGGAGGGCGGCGGAGAGGTTTTTCGCCGAGGTCTTGGTTTCCTCTTCGATAACATATCTGGTGTTATCGCTGTGTTTGCATCTTCCTTCCTCTCTATCTCTCCGCCTTTACTTTACCTGCTTTGTGGTTTAATTTGTTATGGCTTAGATAGTTGTTTAACCAATTCCATAATATAGCATATGTTAAGTTTCCGCACATTAATTGTTTGGCATATTGCTTGTGTTGGTTAAGTTGGTTTTTGGGGGTCTAAACGTTCAAAAGTGTATTTGTACACGTTTTTGAACTTTCAATTGTTGTTCTTATATTTTAAAATTCATAGAGGAAAATTTACTGAACCTTGGAATTTTGGCTCGCCTTTTTATGTATGCGTGCTTTGTGGATCAATTTTATGGTATGAAGAGAGAACAGTCAAATCTAAGAGGCCTAGGAACCCAAAATTCTCTCTCTGTTGTATGGAGGGTAAGGTTAAGTTACCTTTGCTTAGGAAAGCACCTCCTCTTATTGATGAGCTTTTAGATCCTCTTGGTAGTGAACGATCTAAAACGTTCGTAACTCTAATCAGAACTTATAATGCAATATTCGCAATGACATCTATGGGTGGTAAAGTAGATAGTAGAATTAACGATGGAAGACACCCTTACATTTTTAAACTTAATGGCCAAAACCATCATAGAATTGGAACTCTTCTTCCTAATGATGGTCGGGATCCACAATTTGCACAATTATATTTCTATGATACTAAAAATGAAGTTCAACATAGAATGAACGTCTTTAGCAATGGTCAAATTAATAGTGACCTTGATCCATCTATTGTTGAAGCATTGGTCCAAATGTTTGATGAATCAAATACTTTGGTGAAAATATTTCGGATGTCTAGAGACCGTTTCATTAATACTGTTGTTCACCATTTAAGATTACGCCTTATTTGCTCCCGAACTACAGATGGAAGAGAATATAACCTACCTACATGTTCAAAGATTGCAGCAATTATCGTTGGTGATATTGGTGCTGAAAATGCACATCGCGATATTATTGTTGAGTTAAAAGAAGGAGGGTTACAACGTATTAATGTGTTGCATCCTTCATACATGGCATTACAATATCCCCTTTTGTTCCCATATGGTGAGGATGGTTTTAGACTCGGCATTTTGTATAGTAATGTAGATGGAATCGGAACTGATACAACCGATTTTGTTACAATGAGAGAATACTAGGCATATCGATTGCAAGAACGTGAACATGAGGGACATACATTGATATATGGTGGTAGATTGTTTCAACAATTTGATGTAAATGCCTACATGTATAGAAGAAATCCGGCTTATGTGGGTAAAAGAGAACCAAGACAAATTAAGGATAGAATTGTATAAAGGACTGAAAGATGCAATTATGAGAGGAGATACCACCCCCGCATCTTCAGGCAAAAGATTTGTTCTACCTTCAAGTTTCACTGGAAGTCCAAGGTATATGATTGAAAACTATCAAGATGCAATGGCGATCTGTAGATGGGCAAGTTATCCGAACCTTTTTATTACCTTCACCTGCAACACAAAATGGCCAGAAATTGATCTTTTCCTATCTAGGAAACTTGGACAGAAAGTAGAAGATCGGCCTGATGTGGTTGCAAGAGTGTTCAAGATAAAGCTTGATCAACTCTTAAATGATTTAAAGCATGGCCAACACTTTGGGAAAGTAATTGCAGGTATTCTAAACTTTATATTTTAAATATTTTTCCCTTCTTCTTTACTTGGCTTAATAATTAATCTAAACAAATGTAACTAACTTATTGTTTTGGTGCCAGTTGTCTACATTGTTGAATATCAAAAAAGAGGGTTACCTCATGCGCACATTTTACTTTTTCTACATCATGATGACAAGCATCCTACAGCAACAGAAATTGATAGAATAATTTCAGCAGAAATTCCAGATTTCAATGAAGAACCTTTACTTTATGAAGCTGTCAAACAATATATGGTCCATGGTCCTTGCGGCTCTATTAATTCAAGGGCAAGCTGTATGATTGAAAACAAATGTACAAAGCACTTCCCTAAAAAATTTTGTTCGCAAACAACTGTTGATGAAGATGGTTTCCAAGTATATAGAAGAAGGAATAATGGAAGATTCGTTGAAAGAAATGAGGTCAGACTTGATAATCGATTTATAGTTCCACACAATATTGATTTATTGGTGAAATTTCAAGCACACATAAATGTCGAGTGCTGTAATCGTTCAAGATCTATAAAGTATTTATTTAAATATATAACAAAAGGACCTGATCGTGCAACTTTGATTCTTGAAGAAAATTTACATATTGATTCTTCTCTTGGAATGCAACATATGACAGATCTTGATGAAGTTAAGACATATTTAAATTGTAGATATGTGTCTGCCATAGAGGCATGTTGGAGGATATTTGAATTTGCAATTCACCATCGAGAGCCTGTTGTTCAAAGACTCAGTTTTCACAATGAGGACGAACAACCAGTTGTTTTTGAAGATACTGATTATTTAAATAATGTCGTGGACAAGCCGGATATCGGAAAAAGCAAATTTACAGAGTGGATGAAAACGAATGCATTGTATGAAGAAGCAAGGGAATTGACTTATTCTGAATTTCCTACTAAATGGGTTTGGCATAGAAAAGATAAAGAATGGAAATTGAGAAAATCTGGAAGATGTATTGGGCGTATATATTATGCTCATCCTGCAAGTGGAGAACGGTTTTATTTGCGGATGCTACTCAATGTTATTAAAGGAGCTAGATCATTTAAGGAAATACGAACTATAAATAATGTTGTATATCCAACTTTCAGATCAACATGTTATGCACTTGGTTTGCTTGATGATGATAAAGAGTGGCATGAAGCTTTGAATCATGCATCGTGATCGGGCTTCAGGAAAACAACTATGAGAACTTTTTGTCACAATGTTGATTTTTTGTGAGGTTGCAGATCCATATAAATTATGGATTTCAAATTGGAAGTTGTTATTTGAGGACATTCTGCATCGTCAAAGAACAGTTTTGCGATATGACAACCTACATCTTGATGACTCTCAATTACAGAACTACGCACTATGTGAAATTGAACAGATTTTGGTAAAGAGTGGCAGGTCTTTGCATGAATTTTAGTCAATACCATATCCAAATACATTACTTCTCGGACAAAGTAACAATAGAGTATTACAAGAAGAATTGGATTATGATAGAAACTCTTTGGCAGCAGAACATATTAAACTTTTTTCTGGTCTTAATATTGATCAAAGAAAGGTATATGATGAAGTAATTTATTCTGTTTGAGAGAATAAAGGTGGCTTCTTTTTTGTTTATGGACATGGAGGAACTGGAAAGACTTATCTTTGGAAAACCATTATATGTCGATTGCGCTCAGAAGGGAAGATAGTCATTGCAATTGCAACATCCGGAATTCTTTGCATTATTGTTGCCTGGAGGGAGAATGACTCATTCAAGATTTCAAATACCAATAAATGTAGCATACAGTTCAACTTGCGGTATTAAACAAGGTTCACAAATTGCAGAACTTATGACAAAAGCAAGTCTTATAATTAGGGATGAAGCTCCTATGGCACACCGAAATTGTTTTGAAGCTGTTGATCGGTCATTAAGTGATATATTACGTTTTTCTAACCCAAATAGTGGGGAGACACGTTTTGGGGTAAAAACTATTGTTCTTGGTGGTGATTTCAGACAAATATTACCAATGGTATCAAAAGCACGAAGAGAACAAATAGTTGAAGCATCAATTAATAAGTCATCATTATGGAACAGTTGCAAAGTGTTCATTTTGACAATAAATATGAGGTTGACACAAAACCAGGTGATATTGCAAAGCAAGGGAATTTCTTTGAATGGATGTTGAAAATTGGTGATGGTGAACTAAGTAATAATGAAGGTGAAGCATTGATTGAAATACCGCATGATTTACTAATTCATCCTGGTGCTCATCCTTTCAACGATATTGTAAAAGCTACCTATCCCGATTTCGATACAAAATTACACGATTCTAAGTATTTAGAGGAGAGAGCAATTTTAGCTCCAACGAATGAAGTGGTAGAAGACATAAATGATTACATGATTGATCTTATTAATGTTGATGAAGAGACATATCTTAGTGCAGATTCATTATGTAAAGCTTCAAGCAACATTCTAGACCAAGATGTAATGTATCCAATAGAGTTTCTCAATTCATTGAAGTTCCCCGGTATTCCAAACCATAAACTCAGATTGAAAGTAGGTCTGCCAATAATGTTACTTCGAAATTTAAACCAAAGTAATGGACTTTGTAATGGTACTAGACTTTTAGTCACTCAATTATCAAATGGGTTTTGGAAGCTCAAATAATATCGATCGATATTGGAGAAAAGGTGTGTATTCCAAGAATAGTCTTATCCCCTTCTCGATTCCAAATGGCCCTTTGTACTTGAAAAAGGCGAGTTTCAGATTCTGTTTGCTTTGCTATGACAATTAATAAGAGCCAAGGTCAATCTCTGCAACGTGTTGGACTTTATTTAGATAGACTAGTTTTCAGTCATGGACAATTATATGTTGCCGTATCCAGAGTTACAAGTAAAGATGGCCTTAGAATACTCATTGTAGAAAATGATAATGGTGATCGTTTTCATACAAAAAATATTGTCTACAAAGAAATATTTGATAATTTGCCTAAAGGTAACACATATTGTTTATTAATATTATTTCAAGTTGTTGATAATGTAAACTAGATTGTCACTTATATTGTAAACAGTAGGTTTTTCTCCATTGTTATATATAAACTTTACTAATGTTTAAAATGTTCTAATATTACTGATTCATATCGCAACGAAGTACAAAACTTTGAAGCAGATATCGGTGAATGTGAGATGCAATTAACGTAACAAACAACCATGATCCGATCAATATTGCTATTATCTTGGTTGACTAATAGGTAAGTTTTAAATTTTATTTTTAAACAAAAAATAATATTAAAAAAAATGGATACAGAAATCTATATATTTTTTTTTTCATATCTGCATCTTCAACTTACGTAACTATTTTGTTTAATTAACTTATACATTCCTAACATTTTCTTTGACATAAGTATTTTTAATTGTTTCCAGAGAACATTATATGTTTATATGTTTCAAAAATGAATTTGTTAATGTATGTCCTAAGGGTACACATTAACCGGACCCTATAAATAATACAAAAAAGTCGTACTACTAACTGTTTCCTTAAGTTTATCAAAAAAATAAAATAAAATAGAATAACTGATTCCTTAACAAACTAAGTACACCATCCAAAAGTGGTTGTACTCCTTGTAATCTAGAAAACATAAAAGATGAGGAATATAATCAACGGACTTCTGATAGTTGAACAAACAAGTAGTTTCAATAATTGTTTACTATATAGAAGGCACCATTGAATGGACCCTAGTAATGCATATATAGAAAATAAAAACTTTCAAGAACTAGAAGGTTGAATTTTTATGACAATCAATATATATATAAAAGTAGAGACCTCATGCAAGAGTGTATGAGGTTCTGCCATGTGGCGCTTTATATGAGTTCTTTGCAATCCTCTTTATTATGAAATGATGTTTTCCAACCTCAAAAATTTAAACAATATAGCTTTTATGTTTAGCACTTATTGCTTCATCAAAAATCAATTCACTTCTTCCTCTCTCCTAACTCTTCACTTCTTTCCATCAAAAAAAAAAAAAAAACTCTTCACTTCTTCCGGACCAAAAAAAAAAAAAAAACTTTCACTTCCCCGTTCAAATTTAAATGCACACTATGGATAAGCACCTGGCAAAGTGAGGCCAAGCTTTTCACCATTACACCTTTACAATAAGATTATACTTTCCAAGTAATTTCCGTTGATGAGATCAAACCCATCTTAAATTTTTTAAATTTCATTCATTCTCTTTCTTAACTCTTCAGTTCTTTCTTTGTCTCTTAACTCTTCACTTCTTCTAACAAAAATAAAAAATAAAACTCTTTCACTTCCCCTTTCAATTAAACGCACACTACATCAGATTCTGTTTCTTTTGAAAATTATATATTGATGGATCAACAATTCCTCTATGAGTTCATGGACAAAAGCTCCTTTCTTAGTGTCTGTAAATAAATAAATATTGCCAACTCTCTCTCTCTCTCTCTCTCTCTCTCTCTCTCTCTCTCTTTGTTTCTTTCTTTCAATTTTTTTTTTTTCAAAATTTCATTTGGGATACTGAGTTTGCGGTTTGCAATGTTGGAGGGAAGACAAACTCGGGGAGATTGAAGCTTCAACTTTACAAATTAAATTAGCTACGGGTAAGAAAGTTGTTATTATTTTTAGGTGAATAATTTTCTTTTACCTATTGAGGGGTTAAGTATTATCTGGTATCAAAGTTTTAAAATAATCATCACAATCTACACATATTCTATGTCCTATTAAATGATAGAAACTCAATTGTTAAAAATAAGAACAAAGAAAGAAACAATAGAATCGCAAAGGTACAAATTAAGAACTAAGTGGGCAGAAAAAATTATGTGGTGTCTCCATTATTTGAAGGTTAGCCTAGAATCTATATAAACTCAAAATGGTATAAAAAATTGTTAAATATATTATACTGGTACACCTTTGTTAAAAAATTGTTAAATATGCTAAATCATGTCTACCTCAACCATCATTGAAATTACTTGCTTTATTTATTTATTTATTGGTCAAGTATCATGTATGGCAGTCCACAAGAGCCTTGACAATATCAAAGTGTGTTTGTTGCTTTGCCTAGACATGAATCACTATGCAACCTTAGCACTGCTATAGTTAAAATATTACTCAAGATGTTTCATAAGATCAATGCCTTAGTTAGACATTTCGTATGACAAAAGATAGGTTCAAGGAGTTTGATATGCATAATGTATGCTTGCAATTAATTGGTTTACGATCGATTAATGGTAGGCAACAAAATATGCCTACATGCTCTGAAGTTTCTACAATAATTGTAGGTGATTTTAGTAATGAAAATATCCACCATTTATGCTATAATATATGTACAAAAATTTCAAAAATCATTTTACATAAAAGCTTATAGCATTATCCGCGCAACGCGCGGGCAACCTTCTAGTTTTATAAGAATGAAAGGGTACAGTTTTTTGTTTTTGAGAGAGAGTTTCAACCTATGGTGTCCGCTGCCGATGATAGTTCTTTTATCATCAGACCAATACACCAATCAGGTTTTGGTGCAAAGTAGAATTGAACCTCAAATCTCTTATACAATCAGTTTTTGAATGACGTTACAAATCAAATATGGGAAGGTAAAGAAGAAAACAACATTGTTCTTGTGTTGGTAGGCAACAACATAGTCTTTAGTAATTGTTATTGACAGTACCTATTTAAGTCTTTAAAAATCTTGTAGAGGTGAGATTTTTTTCCCTTTTTTCTTTCTGTTCAACATCCTAAAATTTGTTGCAATTTTTTTTTTTTTTTTTTTTTTTTGTGTTGAAGTTTCTTTTGTAATTGTGATAGAGCCACCTTGCATTTTTAAATTTCACTAGTCATAGACCCACTCAATGCATAGAAAATATATAATAATTTTGAGATGTGGTATAATGTAATTTTTTTCTCTAAATTTTATTATAGATAATTTGTTCTCCCTGAAAATTAAACAATTTTTAAAAATAATTTTATCATTTTTGATGTTTTTGATTGATATATATTTTTTTGAATTGGCCATATTTATCTAACTATTGTTATTATGCATATATTTTCCTAATTCTTTTGGTACAACTAAAATTTTTAAGTTTAAATTTATTATTCAAATTTATCATTCTCTTAAGGAGATTATCACGATAATCAAAATTTATCATTTAATTACAATTGATACTACTCAAATAATTTATAGTTCTCTCAACCTAAATTTGTATTTTCCTATTCTTAAGTAAGTCGATTGAAGTGGACCGCAATGGATTGAAATGGACTCAAGAGACCAAAATTGGACTAACATGGACCAACGTGGACAAATTGGACTGAAATGGACCGAATGATGAACCTTAATTAGTAAACATAAGTCAAAAATTTAATAATAATTATAATTATAAAGTGCTGTAAACCATAATCTGTGATAAGTAATATATTCCATTGTGATAAAGTGGTTTGTTCTTGAAGTAACATCAATTAGATTTGTTATCACATTAATATTTTTAACTAAATTATTATGCATACATTTGTGATTCTATGTGCCTGTTGAAAGTTTTATTCAAGTTGAATTTTGTACCATGTAGAGAAAGTTGGTACCCCACAAAAAAGCATATCAGGAAAACCAATTGCATATAATATTTTATAAACACAAAAATAAAATAATAATAATAAAATAAAATACTATTTTGGTCTCTAAATTTTATCAAAAGTTTGTTTTTCATTCCTAAACTTTAAGAAGTTCATTTTTGTCCCCAAACTTTTGAAAAGTTCATTTTTCGTCCTTAAGCAATTGAAAATGTTTTATTTATGTCCTTAAACTTTAACAAAAGTTTGTTTTTCATCCCAAAATTATTGAAAAAAGTTATTTTATCATCCCTATTTTTGTCTCTAAACTATTTAAAAAAAAAACTCTTTAGAAAGTTTAGGGATGAAAAAAGAACTTTTAAAGTTTAGAGACAAAAAACAAATTTTGGGTAAAATTTAGGAACCAAAATAGTATTTTACCAAAAAATAAATAAATAACTTTTGTCAAGAGATTTATTATCTCTATTTCTCGAAGTTGATGAAAATGACATATGGTTTTCTAAGTAGGAGCATAACTGGGCCCTTTGACCTGGCCTTAAATACTATATTAGCATACGAATATGAATACAATGGTAGAATAAGAATTTTTTTTTCCGGTGAGTACATATAAACTAAAAGTAAATAAAAAGTGTCTCCACTCAAAGTTTTTGTATTACATTTATTTTCTATTAAAAGTTACATTTAGGTTCAAGAATGTATAAAGTTATGGTAGTGAAAAGTCATGGTCATATCATGATTGATAAGTTATAATTATTAGTTTTAAGAAACTAAAGGCATTGCATTATTGCATACATTAATATTTTGGGCACATTTGGTAAAATGTAATGATGATTATGTAGGAGTATGAATATGTATTATGAGGAATACAAGATACAAAAATAATAAAGACACCAACAAGATTTATAAACCACAAAAAATGAGAGAGAGAGAGAGAGAGAGAGAGAGAGAGAGAGAGAGAGAGAGAGAGAGAGAGCATATGGGAAAATCGTAGAGCTCTAATAAGGAGATAAAAAAGAGCGGCAACTAAGAAGGAGAGAGAGATAGTACCTGTAAAAATAGGAGAACTCTAGAAGAAGAAGTTGAAATTTTTCGAGAAGAGGAAGATAAAATTTCAAGAGGAGCGGCTTTGCTTTGGTTTTTTGGGAATTTTCTTAATCAAGCCTATTATGTTAGGCAAATAAATAAGAATTATAGGGATTTTGATAAGTAATAGCTATACTTTATTTGATTACAGAGATTTTGATAAGTAATAGGCATCTCTTATTTTAAAAAATTGTTATTCATAATGAATGACTATTTTTGTAATAATAAAATTATAATCAAACTAAATCTTAAAACCATAAAAATAGCTATTGTATTATAGTATCTATTATAATCTACCAAACATGCCTTTATTACACTTCAACTTTTTTATATTATACAGATATAGACGAGTATCCCTGCCCATTCCATTGTGTTAAAAGTTTAAACCAATTGATTTGAGTGTAAAAGAGGTTCAAACCAAATCCATTATTTTTTATTACAAAAACTTTACCGCAGTGGTCATTTAGTGTTATTTTTGGGAACTCAAAGGGGATTTTTCCTTTTTTTATTTGGAACAACTCCAAGGGAATTTTACACTGAAAAAACATTCTTATCATTATTATATAGAAAAGCCCACAGAAACACTACCCAACGTTTTATCCGAAGCAATGGCGGTTATGCTGCGTTGCTCTTCCTGCTTCTTCACTTCTCCAAACTCCATCGCCCGATCCCCACCGTCCGATCCACTCCACAGAAAATCACATGCTCCCGGTAAGTGCTCCCGCCCGTACCTAATCTCTTCTCTCTCTCTCTCTCTCTCTCTCTCTCTCTCTCTCTCATCCAACCATTTCGCACCTTTTTACTTACTTTCTCTGAACTCGTTTCACTGCTTTGAAATTGTTATTGCTTGTTTATTAAGCTCTTTAAAAGCTAAAATCTTTACAATGATCTCTTATTGTGGAACAGTGTACCTTTCATTTCTCAGGACTTTACATTTTAAGCTATGTTTGGTTGCTGAGAAAATAAATTGTACAGTATATTTGAATTATGCATTGTCCAAGAAAAATATATGCAATTTTAGTTATTGGGTTTTAATTTTTTATTTGTATTTTGTTGTATAATGGGTTAAATGTGATATTTTTATGTGTGAGCTTTAGTTTGTGGAGGATACAGTTAAATGTGAAATGTGGGAGGTTTTGAATTGTTACATTGTCTATTAAAAAAATTAACTATTTTAGCTAATGGGGATCAATTTTTTATTTTTCTTTTGTATTATAATGGGTTAAATGTGATATTTTTATGTGTAAGTGTAAGTTTGTGGAGGATATAGCCTAAATGTGAAATGCGGAAGGATTTATTTTTCAGGTATTAGAAAAATGAAGTGAATAAATTCCATACAACATTTTTGAAATATTACATTGTCCACCGGGGAGGGGGTGTTGGGGGTGGGAGAACAATTTTAGCTAGTGGGATTCTTTTTTTTTTTTTTTTTTTTTTTTTTTCTTTTTGTAGTATAATAGGTTAAATATGAGATTTTTATGTGTAAGCTGAGTTTGTGGAGGCTATAGCTAAATGTGAAATGTAGGAGGTTTTATTGTTCAAGTATGTTAGTGTGGTTTTGAACATTTTTTGTTTTGTGATTAAAATTGGATATATTCGTTTACAGAGTTAAGGGTGTTTGAGAACATTGCAAGTTGTGATGCTAGAAGAGAGAGAAGATAGGGGATTCTTGAGTTGGTTGTGTTACATGATTTTCATGATGATGGGCCAATGAGCCAGCTCAATTGCTACTTCCTCCTCCCATAATAATGGGATGGAGGGTGAGGTTGTGGGTTCAAGACCCACTATTGCATGTGTAACTTTACCAATAAAAAATATATTTTCATGACAATGGCTCTACATAATTTAAAGTTATTTAGTGATGTAGCTTGAACCTAACTCATACATATTTAATTTTTGTTATTTAAACAAATCGTCAATTTACCCATATACTGGAAGGCCATATATAGGTTGGTTGAGGATTTTGTAAAACTTCTTGAATTGAATGTGGAGAACATCCTCTTACTGATATGGTGATATATTCATTGGTTGAATCAGGGAAGATTGCTACTCTTTCATATAAAGTGGAGAGGTTTGTATCGTCCTTGAGAAGTACTTTTAATGGGTCATCTGAGATGTGCCAAATGTTGCCAAACTTACATTGTCAGGTATGATGGTGAGTTTCCCAATATCAGCTGTTATGTATTTAGTAGGAGTTTTGGTTGTGATATATGTTGCATCTACTACTTTATTAGTGGCATAAGAGAACTCCACATTATAAGATGTAGAGTTTAACAATATCCCTATGAAGACTGCCCTAGAGAACATTATTCTGTAAACTTTGTGGGAGGGTGTTTCTCTTTTATCTGTAAAAGACCTATCTTGCAATTTAAAGGCTCCCATCAAGTTCAGTAGTCAACTTTGTGTATAAATTTTACCAGACTTGGATTTCATTTGACAGTCAGATTCCCACAACCAGAACTAAAGCATCATGACTTAATCCAATCCCTTGCAATGAGTTGTAGATCAAATGGCGCTTCCCCTCCTATAGGAGTAGGTGGAGGATGAGGTCATGGGTTCAACATGTGTACTTCACTATCAACTTACCTAAGAGATAAATAAATAGAGTTCATCAAGTGTTCATATCTCAAGAAAAATGTGTGTGATCCAATTACTGCAATATATTTTAGTTTCCATCCATTATACCTTATTAATTCCCTCTTTGACAGTCATTCTTTTTATTATCTGATCGACAGTTGCCTCTTTAGCAGGAAAACAAACAGGTAGGAATTCCAACAATGGCATTTCTTGTCAGTAATGCCTTGATGTTAAGTACACCTTTGAAAGCTTTAGCAGAAACATGTGAAGCTGATAACTCTGTCTTCAACATGAACATGCCTTTATTGCTAGCCGTGGCCCTTATAGGGGCAACTGTTGGAGGTAAGGTACTATTGGCTTCATTGTCTCCTTTGGTTCTATTCCTTCTCATTACTTTGCAGGATGTATTCAAAATCTATCAGGAGTTTTATTTTTCCTTTTTTAAATAATGTTTGGTAAAGTTGCTTGTATTTATTATATTTTTAGTATCTTGATGAGCAAGTAAAGAAAATGCCACACATACCCTGGAGGCTAGATTTTTTACGTATACAGCTGCATAGAGGTTTGAGATTGAGGCACGGAAATTGCGTAATGAATCCCCAACATACATGACTTATTGATGTTTCTGACACCTTAACCCATGCCATAATGCATAATTTTTTTTAGTGTTAATGCTAATTCACGATAAGAGTATTCAAAACATCACCTGGATGGAAGTATTATTTTTCTTTTCTTGCCTCATTGTTAGGATTATAATTGGGAGTGGCAATGTGAACTAAGGAAATTGAAGACCCTTTTGTCTTTCCATCCTGATTTTTTTTTTTTTTTGAATGTGAAGCATAGATTTATAGCCGTGTTATGTAAATTTTCCATAATTTTTGAGTGCTTGTATGATAGGGTTGCTTGCTCGCCAAAGGAGAGGGGAATTGGAGCGGATGAATGAACAGCTACGCCAAATCAATACAGCTCTAAGAAGGCAAGCGAAGATTGAGTCCTATGCTCCCACATTGAGTTATGCTCCTGTTGGTGGAAGAATACCAGAGACTGAAGTAATTGTTGATCCAAAGAAGCAGGAATTGATTTCTCGGTTGAAGAGTGGAAAGAATTTTTTGAGAAATCAAGAACTAGAGAAAGCATTCTTGGAGTTTAAAACAGCTCTTGAACTTGCGCAGAATTTAAAAGATCCTATTGAGGAGAAGAAGGCTGCAAGAGGTTTAGGTCTGTTTGCGTTCCCTTGGCCATTATTTTCCTCCTATGGTTACCTCACTTACCTATGTTTTGTGTAATATAAGTACTGTGGGTTATATAAAATCAATAAACTATACAATAGGCATATTACTGGTACTGTAGAGGTTCCACTAGAGTCTTCTACATCTAGTACAAAAAATTTTAATTCCTTCCCAGAATGAATCAGAAGCATTAAGCCATGTTTTGGGCTGACTGTTGCTAAGTCTTTTACGTCCACTGAGTAAGCTCAATAATTCAAGCCTTTAGAAATGTTGCAACCATCTTTTTTTTTTATAAGTAAATGTTGCTACCATCTTTATGCAATTAATTGAAACCAACCATATGCAAACCTGTTATGAGGACATGTTAGTTGAGGACCAGAATCATATATTCTTTCAAGCTTCAAGAAGGCAGAACTCTTCGAATTGAGTCTATTTTGTGTCTCTGAGCATTAGTTTCAGTTGAAAATATGCTTTTCTAGTTTTCCCAATAGTCGTAATTTGCTTTTATAATTAATTTCTATGTTCTACTTAATATTTCTTCATTAGTCATGTTTTCACGCAGTTTTGCTTTTTTTTTTTTTTTTAATACAACATAATTTCCTAGAAGTTGAGTCACCATATGGTTTGTAATTCGTTGACAGTTGCTATCAATCTCAAGTTATTGATTCAAAATTGTCCTTTCAGGAGCCTCACTGCAAAGGCAAGGTAAGTATAGGGAAGCCATCAAATACCATTCTATGGTTTTGGCAATCTCTGAGCGCGAAGGAGAGGACTCAGGAAACACGGAAGCTTATGGAGCAATAGCTGATTGTTATACCGAGCTTGGAGATCTTGAGCGAGCAGGGAAATTCTATGACAAATACATTTCAGGGTTGGAAACAGACTGATTTGTCCCTCTTAAGCAGTAGGTTTTTTCTTGATTAATAATCTAGAGCTTGTAATATTCGTTGAGTTTCAGACAGCCGGTTACCAATTCCTTATGGATCATCTCATTTTTGTATCTATGTTAAGGTCACTTTTGTATCTATGTTAAAGTTACTTGATAGAGAATATCCGTTTAGCATTTCTGTTTGTATGTAAAACTAAAACCATCTATTTGTTGATTGATATGCCACCTACAGAGATAGGTTTTATTTTACTTGGATATTGACTATAAAGGGAACTGTGGTTGGATCTTTTCGAGTATCAGATTGTTCAAAAGTCCATATCTCAACAGACTAGCTGATGTTGATGGACTAATAGTCGATCAGCTCTCGTTCATGTTAAAGATACTGTCAGGTTACATGAAAGTGAAACCCTGATAAGACCTCAGAGCTGACCTGAGTCTGGATGGTACACCTAAATGGTTTTAGGATACAGTGAGCCCTCAGAACCGGAGCAAAACTTAAAATAATTTTTTCTAGTGATGTTCAGTTTACACCGTTCACTTTTAGAATCCAAAATATTAGAATGTGTTTTAAATTTAAATAAGGGTGTGCATTTATGATTTATCCAGCCAATCTGACAAACTCAATTCAACCCAACCAACATCGGCTTGATTTTCTTGAGTTGATGGGTCTGCCCAGTTTGGTTAAGTGTTTCTTTTTCTTTTTCTTTTCATTTTTTGAATTATACATTTAGTCATCAACCTCATATTTCAAAATGGTTCTATCCTTCGGAATGTTTCACAACCTAACCCATGCACAGCCTACATTCAAGCCAATTTGTTGCATGAGATCAAAGTTTGCCCAGCCAGAAATACTTATTGCACAAGTCGAAGTTTGGCACTAGTAAATTTCCAATCAGATGGGACGAGAAAACAACAAATTGCCATCAATGAAAGGTCAAATCCAAGATAAGACAACGACCAAAAAGTTTATAATTTAGCTAAACTTCCAATCCAGAGTAAAACCAAAGACACTGTAGAGTAACAGAGCACCGGGGTACAGCATTATAGCTCAAAACCGATTATATATATTCTCATGTAAGAGATCATTGTTAGAATACTCTGAAAAACCTTAGAAAGAGACTATTGTTTGCATTCCCTCTAAGAATCAATAAAACACTCGTCGCTAAAAAGTAGAAAACACAAAGCAAGCACAATGATACATATATCCATACAGATCGCAAGCATACGAAAAGATAGGTAACAACCTCACCGTTGGAGAAAAGGAAAAAAAAAAGTTAAAAAAAAAAAAAAAAAAAGGATAACAAAAAGCTTCCTAAATGTTTACAAACTGAAATAAATCCCGCAGAGGCAGGGAATATGGGTTTCACCATATAACTTTACTCTCATTATATATCTTACTGGTAGTACATGAGCTGCTGGGCAGCAGCAACATTCTGGAACCCGCCATCATATATAGCCTGGCTGGCTCCAGCGGCACCCATTCCCATTGCTGCCTGTTTAAGAGGATGCTGCCCCTGAGGGTGCATGAGGGCATGAACACCACCCATTTTGCTCATTGCTAATTGCCGTCAGAGGCCAAAAGATCAGTCGCTGAGAGGCCAGGTATGGGGGCAGCTGCAGGTGGGGGGAGTGGGTTTGAAGCTGTTCCAGGCGGTGTAGGTTTACTACCCCAAGAGCACTATAGGCAAGAGAGAAACACAGGATAGTCAATATCCAATCAACCAAAAAAGCATACTAAGATTCCCAAACTATCTGGCAAAAGACATTTTAGTGCATTCTCCCATACACAAAATGAATAAGAAAACATAAAATATTTTCTAAAAGTTCCTTATCTGAAAAATTAATACAAATATTAGCACTCTAAACACTAGATCGCTATCCTAGCTTACACATGACAACAGATATTCATAGGGAATAGCTTTACTGATTTCAAAATTGTGGAAAAGATGGTGAAATTGAAACACTTGCATTACCAAGAACTGAGAAATCAGTAGCATAAAGGGAGGAAATTTCTTTTTTTAAGTATCAAAAAACCATTAACACAAAAGGTGCATAAGTACCATGTCTTTACTAGGAATGGCGAGAATAATCAATATCAATTCATTGCCACAATACAGCTTTACCAATAATCAGAAAACCACACCTTAATTTGTTTGCCACAGACATATGAGTGCACATTTCCCATCTGAATAGCCATGGCTGCCTCGGCATGAGTACTGTATCTCACAAAACCAAAGCCTTTATCCCGCTGGACCCGAACCTCCTCAATCACTCCTGCACCAAGAGCATGGAAGTGGCGATGCAGATCGAGCTGGGTAACCTGCAAATAAGAAAATCATAACAACTTCTTAGAGATTATAAAACCATCCCTGAAATTTCAGAAAGACTACACAACTACAAAATGCATCTCTAAGGGTATTTGATGATTTGATCTATTCTAAGAAACATTATGAAGAGAGCTCAGAACAAAGAAATTCCTATCACTCCTCCCCCCACTTCTCAGAAAATATGTGGGGCACCCATCAGCTCATGAACCGACAACCTCGCCCTATACTTAGCACTTATAAGGGGAAGCAGTGCCAGTTGAGCTAGAGGATGTGGAGTCATTCTGGGAAGGTAAAGACATTAGTGGAGAAATCCAACTCAATGTCGTAACCCAAGGTATACTTTTTTTTTTTTTTTTTTTTTTTGATAGATAACAAAAAAATTTATTAATAAAGAAAAAGCCAACCCAAGTACATTGGGGATGTACTGTGGGGGCAAAAATCAAGGATCAAAATTACAATGATCAAGCAAAACAGGGAGTGAAAAACAAGAAAAATGCGACAAAGCTATGCTCCAATCAAGGAGAGTAGTAAGAAAAAAGAGCAGAACAAAAATTAAACTGTCTGGGTGTGCACTATGTATGTAAGTCTAAGTGTTAAAATGAACAAAACAAAGAGCTGATATGACTACTTGCCTCTGAAGCGAGATTGCCCACATAAACAGTGGTATACTGAGGGTTGTTCTCAGGAGCGTCACTATTTGTTGTCTCTTTGCCATCTTCTGCACAATCAAGATAACAAAACATAAGTTTGTCATAAGCTTAGAATACCATCAGTTAGCCATGAAGTCAAAGAAGAATAGACACAATTTTTAACTTATTTAAAGCAAAATCTGTTCTCCTTCCACCTTTAGCCAACCGAAAAGAGCATAAGTATAAGGAAATCAACAATAATCACCCCAAAACAAATTATCCTTGTAGAAAATTTTGAGGTAGCGCAGCACTAAACAAAGTAATGGAAGCCTCCCACATCTGGAAACAAGATAATGGTGATCCACCCCCAACTTGATGGTTTAAATTCATTTGAAATCTAAATAAGAAATGTTTTATAGTATCAACCATCAATTCTTGTTATTATATCAGGTTTTGCATAACTCACTCACCCGATGAGCCATTTGTTAGTTCTACCACACTTTTGGCATCTGAACTCTGCTTGTCTTCATTGGAAACAGCACCTTTAGTGGCCCAGTTACAGCGTATCTGTCTACTGCCAAGCCACTTTCCTGAAAAATTGAATCACAGTTTAACATATTTGTCACACAGAACAAATGTTTTTTTTTTTTTTTTTTTTTTGATAAGTGAACACAGAACAAATGAAATTAAGATGTGAAGGCATATATATTGAACAGAAACAATATATATGGAGGGAGATGATAGAAGCAGTATTCTAGTAAATAAAATGTTGAATTTACTAAAAATGCTTCATTTATTTATAATTCCTGGCCCATAGACATGGGGGAAGGGGAGGTTCAAACTAGTGACCTCTGCTTCATTAAACGCAGTCCCCAGTGGACTGTGTTACACCTGGGGATTACTAATAATGCTTTATTCCTCAACCTTTTCTTTTTTTCCTGATTGCCATTAAGACAATCTCATATTATGTAGACTGACAAAAAATGAATTAAATCCTGGTAATTTTACCCAAGGTCACAGAAAATAAAACCGAGCATCTTAAAACTTAAAATCACAGGTTCATTTTGCCAGGGGAAAATGACATATAACTGCATAATCCTTACCAGTTAGGTCATTTATGGCACTTTGGGCATCCTGAGTAGATGAGGAAAATGACAAATTAGGATCATAAAGAATAACAGTTCAGAAAAGAAACACAAAACACAGGGAAACACCAATTAAAATTATCACCTGTTGACTTCGGAAAGAAACAAATCCAAACCCTCTTGACCGCCCAGTCTTCTGATCCCACATAACCCTTGCATCTCTGAAAACAGAAAACATCAGATTGGGTGTCATCCATTAAGATGCAAACTATTACAGTAAGCATCATGCAATGATGAATAAAGTTGTTAACTAATGAATTTTGTATTCCCTGAATTTTTAAAGAATATTCACATCAAGCTTCATATTTTATGAAGAAGCAAGCATACATGGTTGGAGAAACAAGGAAAAAGTTTGGCTCCAGACATGTTTGGAGCTATCTTGCTCCAGCCTACTAAGTGGCAACTGAAGAGACCATAAATGTGTAGATTTAGTCACATGACTTTTTTAATGAGTTACGTGACTTGTTTAAATAATGCACTTGGACAATCTTATAATTTGTCGTTTAATGGGCTGGAAAAGATAGCTTCAAACATGTTTGGAGCCAAACTTTTTCCATATCCTCTTCAGAAGCCTAAAGTTAAAGCAAAGCCTACAGATAAGAATCTGTTTTAGTTAATTAGGTTTTTAAATTTTAGTTAATGCTTTATTTTGGTTGTTCTAATCTATAGTCAAGGGTATTTTAGTAATTCAGTAATTTTTGGGCAAGGACCGTATTTATGTGCCTTTAGTTTTATTTTATTAATAATCAAGAGTGTTTATGTGTAGGCTCTGGTTCAATTCAATTAGGGTTTGGTTTACTTGGTCAAAGTAGGAATTCTAATTGAAAAGCTAAGATTAAAGGTTTATAAGTGTGTTATTGTGTTCAAACAAAGGAGTTTGTCAATAAAAGTTTTTTTTTTAGAAATGAGGCACGGTAAACTTTATGTTCTCTCTCTCTCTGATATTCTGTGAATATTCACGTGCACTGTTCACACAGTGTGGACATACTTGATTTAAGTTTTTTCTTACCTCTTTTCAACCCTCAATAAAATATTTTCTACTCTCTACAAAACCCTTGTCATTTTTAACTGTAACCCCTCTTTCTTAAAAGTGATAAACCCAAGACCCACAAATCCTCCTAAACCTTAACTCACCACAAAGACATGCTGACAAATTCTCCAATTTGTCATACCTCGTTCTACCAACAAAAGAAAAGGATATCAATGATGGATCAGAAATTTGAAACTTACGAACAACTGGGATAAACAGAAAAGCAGGCAAACAATGTAGCATCTGTAACCTCAGGACTGAGATCACCCACAAAAATGTTGAAGTGACCTGCACATCATTATAACAGTATAAAACAGAGCCCATGCTAATCATGCCATTGCATTGCAAAAACCAGTTTTAAGCTTTGAGTTTGCACACAAAAAAAAGCACCAACCACCAACCTGATGTATCCTCCCTCTGACCACTAGCATATGCCCAATTAACTTTGATAGGCTGCCCAAACCTAAAAATCACATGAAAAGATGTAAGGAAACACCCAAAGCCAGATCAGCAAAATTAATGAGGGTTCTACTTACAGATGCCTTCCATTCAGATGTAATATAGCAAAAGCAGCTGATCTCCGATCGAAATAGTGGATAAACCCATAGGATGACTGAATAATGCAGAGACAATGACAATATGTAAGCTGCCAGTGAATTTAGAAAAGTATATAGCATGCTAAACAACTCAGGAATGAGTAATTATAAATCAATAAAAAAATATTTGAAAACAATTGGCAAACTATCTTGAAAAGCGAAATCCTACCTTCTCCTTTCTAATAAGCTTGCAGCTTTCAACAGGACCAGTACTTGCAAAAACTTCTTGGAGTAGTGGTTCTGTTACTTGTGTCTGGATGTTTCCCACATAACTGCATTTCAGTTATAAAGAGATAAGGAGTTGTAGAAAAAGAAGATTAAATTTAAAAAATGTATTCAATCTCTTCTCTCAAAACAGGAGATAACAAACAAGTTCAGAATCCTTTTTAATGGCATAGTTAACAACAAAGTAGTAAATTAAAAAAGTGATAGTTCTTCATATAGCTAAAGAGATTCAGAGGAGAGTTATTATCAGTTCATGCATAAGGAATATAAGAGTGATGTATAAGTTGCAGAAGCACGTCTGTGAAACAAGCGTTTAAAAAACTGGGAGACACAAAAGCAAAAAAAGGTGAAAAGGCAAACAAAAATAAATTGAAAATGTCTAGACAAACACTCACACACTGCGGCAAGTACTTGGATCAAAACCAGGAGGCAGATTTCCACTTGGAATTGGCTCAATCTGCAAAATAAAAAAGTGAAAAAGAAAATAAAATAAAATAAAAAGAACCAAAAAAAAAATCCTGTTTTATCTACTAACATCAAGACTATTATAATCCAAGAATTTTTTATAAAAAAATAAATAAATAAATTTAAGAAGGTATTTTGTAAAAAAATTCCATATCAAAGAAATCAACGCTGACCAACCTATAGCAGGAAAGAAGAGAATGGAAGACAATGGCTGGTCTCTTTTTTTTTTTTTTTTTTTAATAAATCCGAAAGTTAGAACAATTAGGGAGGAGGATTTGATCCTATGTTCTCCTCATAAAGAAGAATAGGCAATGCCACTGAGCAACAAGGTTCTTAGAAAGACCTAGTCACTTCCGCAGGACTCTTGACAGTTTGACATAATGCCATCCAATATACTTCAATTTCCCACTTCTGTTTCAAATTCTACATGTGGTGATCAATTTGAGAGAACAGAAGTTACAATATAAGAAAGACATTTTCCCCACTTTATTGGATAAGTAATTTAAAATTTTCCCTTTTTTCTTCGCTGGGTGAAGTGAACTCTATGAAACTTGTGACTACATTTCAGGTTCATATAACGCTGAATATTTCTAATAGAAAAGGCTTAACTACAGTGAACTTATTTTTTTTTTAAACTTAGTGCCATTCAAACGCATTCAATATCCTCCAGCTGAGACTTCAACCCACCTAAAATCTGGTCATGGATTTTTTTTTTTTTTTTTTACAAAAAAAATATTAAGATCCTTCAATAAACAAAGGAAACAAACCACTGGCTTTAGCTTATGCATCCTATTTTTGTTTTTTTACTTCAAGGCATATGAAAGGAAATAAACAATGATATTTTGCATGCATGCACACACACACACACACACACACAATATTTGGTCCTATGTCAAAAAATAATGCATGTACCAGATTTCAATGATTTTTTCTTTTTCAAAACAAGTTTTGGCCCGATAGGGGAGGAGAGATTCGAACTAGTGATCCCAGCCGCTTATGCTACCATTGAGGTTTTTCAGTTTTCAATGATGAGGGCAAGAAATAAATTTGAATGCCAGTAAATTTAACTTTCATATGAATTTGCATGCATTAAAAACTCCAGGTAAAGATCAAACATGGTCCTCACTAATCGAAAAAAAGATCAAACGTTGTCCTCAATAATTTTGCACTTACTAAGGAAAATACAACATTTGTACCACTAGAGAGTGAGACTAGTCTACAAAAGCTTATGAAACGCTGGCCAAGAATACAAAGCACCAGTTGACATTGCCAAAACAAGCATAAAGAGTCACAAAACATTAGAAAATTAAGTAAACTGGAGCTCCACTCATTGGGTGATCATGCAAATTTACAAAACAAAACAAGATAATAAATTTTGTTCACTTAGCTAAGACTGACGCAATAGCATACTTAGTAAGGGCCAGAGCAAAACTTGAATTCAAATTAGCAATGCATGTCCGTACAATCCCCAAATTTTCCCAGCAACCAAACATAGTCAAATGTCAAAAATTTCAAAAAACCCTACCAAATTTTCTCTCTCCCCCTCACACTACTCTCACTCTCATAAAACCAAACACAATATCATCCCAAAAAAAAAAAACCTAGCTTTCTAAATCAGGTACAAACAACCCCGAGCTAACCCTAGCTCTCTCACAATCCCCAATTCCACGCTACCACCAACAACCCAAAAACTCATCGATCAAAAACAAAAAAGCACACAACACAGTCTTGAAATCGCACCGATCATAACAAAAACCAAAAAATTCAAACAGATTGAGCAAGAGAGAGAGAGAGAGAAGGAAATGGAACCTGAGGAGGAGCTAGGAGACCGGGGTGGTAGAGAGACTGTTGTTGAAGAAGAGCTTGCTGCATCAAAGCTTGTTGCTGCTGCTTCAGCCTCTGCTGCTGTTGCATTTTCTCGGGGGGTCGATTTTCCGAGAAAATCGGTTTCTTTTTTTTTTTTTTTCCGAGCAGAGAAAAATAAAAGTTAGGGTTAGATGGTGAGAGAGAGAGAGAGAGAGAGACTGTATGGGCCTCGAGAAAGTGAGAGAGAGAAATTGAGATTTTTAAAAAGAAAAAAAAAAAATGGAGAGAGAGAGAGGCCTGAAAAAGAAAAAATGAGGGATATAATAGATGGGTATTTATAGAGGGAATTTTTTTTTTTTTGGTGTGTGAGTGTGTGTGTGGGGAGTGATGATAACGTTACAAGGATTGTGATTGGGGGAAAAAGAAGTACTTTCCAACTATGTATTGACAAGTGGTTCCAATGGTTATATACTGAGATTTTGGATCTTTCCTTGGATGATGTTGATGATGATATAGAATTTTCAAAACAAAACAAAACAAAAAAGGAATTTTTAATTTTTCTGGTACATGATGAGGGACTCAAGCTATAATATAAACACTTTTTTTTTGGGAAGGTTTCTTTGTTTATTACAAGGAAAACGGTTCTCTGTTTTCAAGTCTACACAATACCGTTTGAGTTCTAAGGCAATAATTTTAAATGACCTTTTTCATATTTGAAGATCACTTAAAAAGTATTTAGTTAATGTTTATATTTTAATTTTATATATATTAGTTGTTAAATTCTAAGACTTTAGGAACTAATTAGAACTTCAATATGTATAATGTTGGCAAACCATGATCAAAACATAGAGTTTAGATTTAGGCTTGATCAAAGTGTGATTTAGGATCCGTTTAGATACACATTTGGATATATCTCAAAACCGAAAAACACTGTAGCAAAATAATTTTTAAATGTGTAAATAGTACCATGGGAAGCATTTTTAATGAAAAAGTTGCTAATAAGTGAGGTTTGTGAGTCTAGTGAACAGTGAGACGGGGACCCACCGATGTGTTGAAAAGGGTGGGAAAAGTCAAACATTGCGGCTAATGTTCATGAACAATGCATGAACATTAGCCATAATAGTGAGGTTTGTCTCAAACGCGTGCCAAAAAAAAGAAAAAAAAAAGAAAGAAAAATGCCGGATGTAGACGTATTGGGTTTTTCAACCGAATCCAAACGTAACCTTAATGTATAATTGGAATCATTGCAGGATTTATTGGACAAAATCAGCAAGGCTCAATCAATCAAAAATTAGACTCGATAGATCAAAACTGATGCAGATTTAATTTTCTATAGAAATTCCAATTCAACCCAAGCTTATATGATGTGTAGGGTTAAGTGTTTTACTTCAAGGATAAAAGGAAAAAGCGTAACTACGTTTTAGAAATCTTTGGGGAGTTGTGTGTTGAATCTTCTGTGAGATTTGAGAAGTGTTTACCTTCATACACACACATAGAGTTGTCAAGGTCAAGATTCACATCAAGAACTTGATGATCTCTTCAAAGTCTTTGCATAAAAAACATAAAAGAAGATCTGAAATTTTTAAGTGGAGTCTCAAAGTCACAAGTAGGAGAACTTGTGGTTGCTGCAAATCAAAGAAAGAAATAGTCCATGGACTTTGAGTTGTCAAGTGGTCGTGGTAGTAAGTTTTCTACTTGAGGTAATAATAGGATATTAGTGGTCTAAGTCTTATTGTACAAACTTCAATTCTTTTATAGTGGATTTGTTTTTAAATTGAGGATAGCTAAGTTAAATTCTCCCCATGTTTTTTATTGGTTAAATTTTCCGAGTCATCATATATTTGTGTTCTTTATTTTTCCACATTATATCTGTTTTACACATGTTGGTTTAACCTAGATCTTATTAACGAACTTGTTAATCGACTTGACTTAATATTAGATTAAACAACTTGTATTAAAGGGACTAAAAACGTACATTATTTACCATCTAATTTACTTAATGGTGATTGAGTTGAAATTCTACTACTAAGTCATAACTTTTTTAGGAAATGCTAAAGTTTCTAGAAAAATTTTACAAAACTAATGTAACAATGAATACTAGCCTTATCAAATGCACTTTGTGTGTGTAATGAGGGTTTTTTTTTTTTTTCTTTATAGGGACTATAGGTAGTTTTTAATTTTTAATTTTTTAAGTTATAAAAATGTGGGGTAGTGGAAGTAGGAAGGAACTTTTTAATATGAAATTTTTTAATTTTTAGGAGTAAGCTAGGATGCACGGACGCGACATCCAGCCCAGCGCACCAGCGTCCGACGCGGCGACGCGGGAGGGACGCCGCAGACCGTGCGTCCGCACCGCGTCGTCGTGCGCGTCCGCCACACACGTGGCAGCTCCCGAATCGGGCCGACGCGGCTGAAATCGGCGTCGATGCGGCCCAAATCGGGCCGACTCGGTCCAGATCGGCCATATCGGTCAATATCGACCGGCGACCGATCTGGCCGAAACAAGCCGGAATCGGCCGTGAAAATCGCCGAAGAGGCCAAATTTCGACCTCGGATGCGTTTCTTGCCTTATTCTTTCTTTGTTTTGTGAATCAAGTATATTAATGTGTTTTTTAAGAATATTTTAATAGTAAAAATATATAGAAAATATAAATAAAAATATTTTTAATAATTTTTTAATCGCCGAGTCCCGCCGCACCCGCACCCTACTTTTTCAAAAATTGCCGAGTCCCGCACCCGCACCCTCACCCGAGTCCCGAAACGCACCCGTGCTTCATTGGGAGTAAGGGACGTGGGATAGTTTTTTTTTTCGAGTTACTATTTTAACACCATGGAATGATGATAAGTTAATTAAATTAAAGGCATTTTTGACAATGAAAAAGACAATAACTAACTTTCTAAATCCTTTTAATATATAGAGATAATTGATAACACTTTAACAAAATAATAAATGGGTATTTGAATTACTTTTTTGTAATTGGTAAAACATCAATTTTTAAGTCTTGTATAGTAAAATCTGTAGTATATCTAACATTATTCAAAAAAATTTTAGTCATATTAAGAGTGGGGGAAAGAAAAGTACATCTCAAATATTTTTAAATAAAAAAATAACTTATTGCCCCCAACTTTTGGAGGTCTTTCTCTAATAGGGGCTCTAGTTCATGGTTTTAGTGGCTTTGGCCTAGGACTGACTGTGTTTTGGTCCATAATTTCATCATCGGTTTTCATTTCTTCATTTTTTTAATCTTATTTTCCTCTTATGTTTGAAAAAATAAATTATGGTAAGCTTGAGTAGAAAAGTTTCTCTTTCCCTCCTTTCCTTTCTTCCATTTTCTCGAGAGAGAAGCCTCATCCACTCTCCATGTCCTTCTCCTTTTATTTCCTCCAATTTTGGCTTTCACCAAACGAGCACTAAAATAATGACATAATGTTCTTGATCTTGGTGGATGGATGAGTGGCCACTGTAAATCTCATCATTTAGATAGCTGCTCTCGAGCCTATATAACAAATGATTGCTTCAAAACTTAACAGAACTTGACAACATCGCATTCTCCCTATCATCTTAACGAGCTTAGCATCCTTAGAAATCAACCCAAAAAACAGAACAAGAGCATAGTAAAAGAAAAATAGATCAATAAATTTGTGATGTATTTACAAATATGAGCTAAAATTTTTGTACCTTGGTTCTTTTTTTTTTTAAGTAATTGATTTTGAGGTATGTAACAAATAAGAAATATATATAACTGGACTCGATCTCTAATGCCATTAGATCGACATAAGATATTGATAACTTTTATTCAAGAACATCCTAACAGACATGAACTTCAAGGTCAAAATGGTAGAGGGGAGGCAATAAGTGCTTCAACTCCATGATTGAGGTTTAGTGTGAGAATATTATGTTGGGTAGATTAAGCTAGGGGCTACCCTAGCCTGGGTAGAATTATTTGCACATTGACTTCTTCATTTTTATGTAAAATTAATTGAGATAAATGATTATAGGGTCATACTAACGAGTATCCTAAAGGCATTGGTTAATAATCAATTTTAGAAAAGTTTTGACACAACTTTTATAGGAAATAAAAAAAAAAATTGTCAAAATATTAATTGTTTTTTTTTTCTTTTCCTATAAAAACTTTCTTTAAATGGATTATTAACCAATGTCTTAAGAATATTCGTTAGCATTTCCTATGATTATATGATTTAGTGACATTTCGCCTCTTTTTACGAGATTAACATCTAAATTTTAAAAAGTCAATCTCCTCACTTAGTAAAATGAATAGAACAACTCCAATGGAGAAATGAACACACTTGTGGGTATACGTGTCTAAGTACATACACAACACATTTTTTTTATATCCAAAGAATTCTTGCTCATAATTTGCAAAGCAATGGTGTAAATAGTCTAAAATTAGATGTTACTTAGTCAATACTATTCACATTTCCATGGTTTGACAAATTTGATAGTAACTTTGATGTGATAGACTTTATTTTTGTAACATCATATCAATGAAAGGTGCATCGATGAATAAATACAGGCTTGCAAATAGTGATTATAAATTTATAATTGCAATTATTTGATAGTGGAACTCCTTTTGTCTAATTGAGAATAGCATTCTCTCTCTTTTTTTCCGATGATTTTTTTGTCTATTTTTATATTTTTAAACCAACTTAAAATAAATTAACAATTCACTTTAAAAAATTGTGAATTAAACTTCTTAAAACTAAGTTACCACTTAATAGTTAATACAGAGCCCATGCTAATGCATGCCTTTGCATTGCAAAAATCAGTTTCAAGCTTTTGAGTGCACACAAAAAAAAGGCACCAAGTAACTTTGATGGGCTGCCCAATAATGGATAAGCCCATAGAATGACTGAACAAGGCAGAGACAATGACCCAATATGTTATCAAAAAAGAAAAAACATGTTAGTTGAACTCAGGACTCTTGATGCTTTGACCCATGCTATAAGCATCCCACCTTTAAGGGTTTTGTAAGGTTGAATTTTATCAACGATCTTATTGGCTTTATTCCGTGCCAAATTTTCTTGTATTTTAGCAATTAGTAACCCTGTATTTAGGTGAGAATCATGTAAGGATAGTGTATGAGAGAGTATGAAGAAATGTTCAAGATTGTGCAAAGAAGCAGGGACTCGTGATTGAATCTCGCGGGTGGCTCACGGCTTGCAAGTTGCCAGAAGTTTCACACATGGCAAGCATGCAGAAAAGCAAAACCGTCATGCCAACAGTAGCACTACAGGACAAAAAGTCCAGTCTAGCCATTCGATTACCTCATCACTGGAACTCGTGGCTCAATGCCAAGCCACCAGCTAGCTCTGTTTTGAAAAACTAACTCTTCACATTCCACTCTCACCCTAGTATATATGCCCCTTATACCCACGAAATGTAGAGTTTTCAGAGAGAATTTTGAGAGAGAAACCCTAGAAAAAAAAACAAAATTGACTCATCCCTAATCTTCACATAGAGGCTCTTCAAATTCCTCTACTCTCTTCCTCTCCATGATTACATCCTTGAGAGGTTCTTAGCCAAATCCTTTTCTCATCATACCCATATTTGTGAGAAGGCTTTTTAGTGCTTTGGAAGCAGTTAGGAATGAACCAATTTCATATTGGTTGATGCTATGGTCGATGAGTGTAATCCAAAGTAAGCTAAAGAAGAAATAGGTTCGGCACAACCTCGTTGGAGTAGGAGCTTGGAGGGCTTAGGTACACTGGATAGATTAGGTTTGAAGGGTTTTCTACTGTTCATGTATCCCAACTACATTCTTTAGTGGATTATTTACCGCTTGGAGGTCGGCGGAGAGGTTTTATGTCGAGAGCTTCGGTTTCCTCTTCGATAATATATTGTTGTGTTGTCTCTGTGTTTGCATCTCTCTTCCCTTAATATTTACCATTTAATTTCTGTTGTGGATGTGATTTTATTTGGTTTAGATTGTTTATCAATTTCGCTATGAGCTTGTGTTCATTTTCCGCACATACATTGTTTCATATTAAGCTTGAATTGGTAATTTGTATATTGAGGGTCTAAACGTTTAAGGTGTTTTATACACTAATTGAACTTTTAGGTTTCTAGATTATTATTTTTCTAGAATAAAAGAAAACAATATAAAAAAATATAAAAAAAAAAAGCACAAAAAATTCTATAAGTTGGGAGTAGACAAATAATACAAGATAGACTAGTCCATCTCACTCTTTCATACAAACCCAAAGGAGGAGTAGAGTAGATGGGAATAGGCCTCCACGCATAAAAAGAATCAGCCCAAACAATTAAATTACAATTACAAAAATTAGAGTTCCTAGGAACACATCCAAAATCTCATCCTACAAATTTTGCAAGTATAGATTTTTTTCCCCTAATGCGCAAGTATAGATGTCCATTACAAGGTTCTAACTTCTAATAAGTTTCACCAAAAAAATGAATTGGGGGATATTGTGATTTGTAATTTCATTACAAAAATCATAAGAGCACATAAATAATCATAACTTTGGTCACAACTATCTTATATGGCAAATCGTGAGTGTTGAAAAAAAAGTAATGGGTCCGCATGAAAGTGACAAACAATCAATCATATCTTGTCACATAAGATAGTTGTGATAAAAGTTGTGACTTTTATGTGGTACTAGATTACTCATTTCAATTTCTGTTTTCATCTCCTTCATTTTTTTAATCATATTTCCTCTTATGTTTTGAAAAATATTTTTTTGCTAAGTTGATATGAATATTTTTCCTTTTCCCACCTAAACCTTCCTTTTTCTTTCTCATCAAGCAAGAGAGAAGCCTCTTCCACTCTATTTCCTTTTCCTTTTATTTCTTCCCATTCTCCCCTCTAACCAAACAAGCACTATAATAATGACATCCAGTTCTATAATGTTCTTGATGGATGAGTAACTCAAGATAATCTCATTAAATGACTGCTTCAATGTCTATCAGAACTTGACAACATAACACTCTGACTCTGCCCTATCATCTTAATGAGCTTAGCATCCCTAGAAATCAACCAAAAACATTGAACAAGAACATAATAATAATATTAAAACAAAAATAGCTCAATAAATTTGTTTGCATTTTACCTTTGCTTAGAATGTCTTTACAAATATGAGGCAAAATTTTTGTATCCTTGTTCATATTTTTAACAAAATTCATAGATTTTGAGGCACATAAAAATATATGTAATCAATCTCAAATGCTATTAAAATCCACATAGGCTATTGACAATTCTTATTCAAGAAAATCCTAATAAGCACTAACTTTGAGGTCAAAATGGGAGACGGAGGCAATAAGTGCATGTATCTAGGAATTTTTTTTTTTTTGGCCATTTAGCATCATTTTAGCAACAATTTCGTTATTTGGCAACTTAACGTGTTTTTGAAACATTTTAGCAAACTTGCATCTCAAGTTTGTTAGAGTCGATTTCAAGGATGGAAATCAAGTCTAATACTCTCGATTTATGCTCTAACAAAGGCTAATGTGAATTTTTTGTACATGTGGAACTCGAGTCTAATACACTTGATTTATGCTTTGGAGAACAAATATTACACATCCGGAGAACACACAGAAGAAAGAAGAAAGAGTTTTTTGCAGGTGGGTTTGGTTTTATAGGTAAAGAGTTCCTTCATTGCCCAAATGCAAACACAAATAATTTCCCAAATTTAACAAGGAACAAGGAAAAACAAGAAGAAGAAGAAGAAAAAAACGCTAGCCCAGATTGAACAAGGAACAAGGAAAAAAAATCGCTAGTGAAAAGATATAAAAAATCAATGCCGCTATATGGCGTGCGGTTACTTCCTCTCCTCCGCCAAATTACCAAGATAGTTTGGTTTTATTCTTGGGTTTTTGGGGCTGGAAGTGAGATAGAATGGTGTGGTTTGCAAGAATTGGTGGATTTTTTTTTTTTTTTTTTCCGGAGGGAGAAGAAGAGGTTCAAAGAAGAAGAAGAAGAGGATCGGTTTCCGGGTTCTAGGTTTGTCTCCATCAGTGGTTTTTGTGTTTTCTAAGTTTGTCTCAAAGACTACAAAAGACATGGAATTTGAGTTTTTAAAACTTGAGTTGCTAAAGTGAAATTGAGTCCGAGAGACTCGAGATGTTAGTTTGCTAGTAAGTTTAGAAACAATGCTTACTAACTAATATGTTTGAAAATTGGTGTTATATGGCAAATTTGGCTCATGTTTTTACACACAGTTGATCTCCATTATCAAGGTTTTATGTGAGAATATCATGGTATGTCGGTCTAGCTAGAGACTACCCTCGATTCATATCATGTTGTCTTCGTCCATTTCATTTGTACAATCAATTGAGGCAAATGATTATATGGTTTTTTTTTTCTATTTTTTTTAGAGTGGAAAAAAATGATTGTTTGATCTAATAACTAATAATAACTGATCATAGGATTTTAGGCCCAATTGTCATAATATTAACCAACTCTTAGCTAATTAGATTAATTATATTTTAGATCTTAATTGAATAACATCACACAAACATGACTCACATAAAACACCAAATTGATAATTCAAGAAAACCGATAAATCAAACCATTTCATATTAAAAACTTGAAGGGATTTAACCGTCAATTCTCAAGGCAAAAAAACCACTAAAATAGAATCAAAGTTTATAAATAATATTTAACATTTAATCTAATGTTACCTCATGTAGTACTTAATGACGTAACCACACGTAGGAGATTTAACTATTTGAACCTTGATTTGTCTTTATCAAATATTTAATCGATACCAATTACCAACTAACGAGACAAACTGTGTAAGTTCTAACTATTACAATAGTATATGATTAGCTAACCTAAAAATATAGACCTATATAACAATAACATTTCATACCCTTTTTATGTAATTAACATTTAAATTCTAAGGAGTACTAAATCCTCCTAATTAGTTAAAAAAATAAAACAACTCCAACAAAGGGGTCAACATACTTGTGAGTATTCGTGTCTATGTATGCATGCATGATATACTTTTATGTGACTCCCAAAACTTCTTACTTATAATTTGCAAGGCAATGTATAAATAATCTAAATTAAATCTTACTATATGCTATTCACATTTCCTTGGCTTAGTTTTTGTTGTCGTTGTTGATAGGATTGGCTTAGTAATTTGATCAGTAACTTGGATGGGATAGACTTGATTTTTTTCTTTGATTAATTTTTGTTTACTTTAGATTTTTAGCTAACTTAAAATAAATAAAGAACTCAGTTTAAAAATAGTAAATAAATATATATATATATATATATATATATATATATATATATATATATATATATATATATATATATATATATATTTAAAAATAGTAAAAAATTAAACATAGGAGAAAATGGGCCGGAAATTAAACATTCGCTTTGTCCACTATTCCCAAGTTTGATTATGTTTCACCCTCTTTTTCAAGTTTGGAAATTTTCTTGAAACTAAATAGGAATTGCCCCTCTTTTGTAACTCGAGAATAGAGAAATCGAGTTTTAATGAATAACTCGATATTTGTATAGTCGAGTTAGTCCGACACTTCAATTTCTCCGAATTAAAAATGTTTGTGTAGACGGTCATAACTCGGGAAACCGGAAATCGAGTTATTTTCAGCGGTTTGAATCAATAGGACCCTAACGCCTCACAACGCTATTCAGTCACTCGCTCTCCCCGTACACTCTCTTTCCTCGCTCTCCGCCATCACTCTCTCCACACACTCTCTCTCTCGCTCGCGATCAAGCTTCCCACTCTTCGCCGAGTCTCCATCGGGCCGCCGTTGGTTCCCGCCGCCGCCGATTACATGTGTACGGTCCTCTCCTCCTGAAATATTTTTCGATGTTGGTTAATGTTAGGTTGCGTTTTGTGTGGGATTTTGATTATTTTGTTGAAACTTAAGGAAGTAGTAAATTTACTAATGAAGATGAGAATTTTGTTGTCTTTTTTATATGTCGCAATGATGATTTTCTCATTAATGAGTTTAAATGTGCTTGGGGTTTTGATGAGGGGTTTTGGCAAATCGAGTGGTGTTATAACTTATATTTTCATAAATAGTTAATTAATAATTATCCGAAGCTTTAAGAAGTGATTTAAATAGTTCAAATAATTTTTTTATGGCAAGTTCTTATTTATTTAAGAAGTGATGTTGAAAATCTTGTGCTCAAAATATAATGTCTTATCAATCTATGCTTTTATTTTATATTAAATGTGGTTTACTTGTTAGAAAATTGCTAACAATGTATTTGCCGCCATGTCGATATGCAACCATACATTGATAGAGTGCGGCTCGGACCCGATGTGGATACCTGGGCTTGGCCCAAAGAAATTAATCATCGGTCAAGTCCACTTTGGAGGTGCGCCACGACGAGGTATGTAGTAGTATTATTAATACATGTTTGTTTTATAATTACCTCGTGTTTAATCTCCTAACACAATACTCGTCCCCGTGTGCAGGAGGCGCCCGGCATGATAAAGGTTCGACGCCGTAAATGTGTATTGCCACAGGGTGGGTTAGATCCACGTATCATGCAACACATAGATGCAAAGCAGGTTGACTCGGTTTATTCAAGGTTCCCGATATGGAGGTCGACCACGCCTTGATCACGGCGTTGGTTGAGCGGTGGCGTCCCGAGACGCACACGTTCCACTTACCCCATGGAGAAATGGGTATCACCTTGCAAGATATGGAGGTGATGTGGGGCTTCCGGTGGATGGGTTGCCTCGTCACCGGGAAGACAGACTACAATTGGAGTGAGTCAGTGCGAACAGCTTGTTGGGCCATAAACCTCCACCCCGATACCAAACTCAAACAAGTCTACCCCCTTGTCGGGGCGAGGATAAGATACACCTGGCTTGATGCACGCTTGCCGATCCCTTAGTTGTGGACGCCGCCGACGAAGTCGTGCAAAGAACATGCCCGCTACCACCTACTTGTACGGATGGGGGCCCTCTTGTTCATGGACAGATTCTGCGGACCGGGTCTCATGCCGCCTCTCGCAGCTTGCTCAACCCAATCAAGAATGCGAGACGGTATAGTCTGGGGTAGTGCAAAGATTGGCCTGGGGTCAGATAGGCAACTTTGTGGTTCATCGAAGAAGGATGCGATGCAGATTGGAGGAGCACTCTTGTTGGTGCAAAGCTATGGGCCTATTCAAGGTTCCCACAATTATGCCCCTGTTGTGAGGCCGCCACCGCCAAAGGCACTCGTGGCCCCTTGCCATTAGGTACGTTCATTGAGTTCTCGTTATTTGTCTCTTTCATATAATTAAAAATATGCCAAACTAACAAACGAAAGAAACTTATCAATGCTTAGTATATGGATGTGAAATATAAAAGCAAAGTTTGTTAAATGTAAGGTTCAAGAATGAGCATTTGTCGACACCTCATGTTTGGTAGGTGGAGCGGGCCAAAATGCACCGCAGAGCATGCCACACACGCCCTGTCTGCATCAAGGCCATCGGCTACAAGACGGGCCGAGCAGTGTATTCGGTTAATTTAGTTTGAATTCTTATGACCACGTTTCCCTCAATTCTTATGACTACGGGCCGAGCACGTTTCCTCAAATGCACCGCACATGCTTTTATTTTTGTTTCCCTCAATTTTTATTTTATTTTGAATTCTTGGATTGTTGTAGGAATGAGTTGATTTCATAATACCATCCAATCATTTTGTTTGATACTTGGATTTCCATCCCATCATTTAACTCAATTGAATGTCCATCGTGAAGTACTTCACATTAGAACTTCCATTTGTAGCACCCGCATGAATACTTGCTCGCCCTTACATAAAGTAAAACAAAAGTAAAAAATTCTTGAATGTTAAATCAAAGGGTTTTTTCCAAATTGGGTTGGATTGAAGGGTTTTTTCCAATGCAACCCAACTCACATGACTCAAAGTTAAGTTGAGTTAAATCAATGGGTTATATATAAATTTAGTCATATATATATAAAGTAGAATTTGGCTATATTCTTCATTATGTACGGAAACGTTTGTGATTTTTACACCGAGAAAAAAAAAAAAAAAACACAGAATAAATTGTCCCTTTTCCAAGATGTTTGAAGCATGTGCAACATGCGCAAAAGATTGAGCATGAAGTCTTGGTTTAGTGCAAGACAAAGCTGAGTTCAAACTTGTGTTGCAACCAAAAAACAAAAACTCCACCAATTGTTACAAATGTCATTAAGTCGATGCAATGAAGAGAAGACGCACATATTGATTATGTAATTGGTTATAATTCAATGAGAAATTAATTTACCTAATAGTATACCAAGATAATCAGATTTGTCTTTGGTTGTATTTGTGTGCTCAAGTAATTCATTTGATTTTAATGATGCATCTTCAAACCGACGATGACATCTTTAAATTCTTTCCAGCCTACTAATCGAATCAAAAACATTTGTGTTCATTTATTGATTATGTCATTATACACCGTTTCAACTATTTATTTAACATGAGAAAATAGAACCCTACAACCATATAGAAAATACAAATTACAAGAGTCCGATTAAAAGATGATGTGAAAACATGACATGAGTCATATGTCTTTACCGTCTCATCCCATCCAGCAATCATGGTCCCAAATGCATGCACTCCATTCCAGGGTAAGAGTACGTAATGTTTGCCAACAGCCTTTGATGCTCCTCAGAATCGAAATTTGCCCTTGTTTGCCAATTCGCAATCGGCAAGAAAAGTGTCAATTAGGAAGTGACAAAAGAAGAAAAACACATCATATTGGGTTTTAAAGCTACTTAAAAAATGGGCAATCGCCTCGTGATGACATATTCACGCCTGTGGCATGCCAGAGCTCAAACTATTTTCCATGGCTAGGCTATGGTCTCTTCAAATGGGCATGGGGTCACCACCACAACCAAATTAGAAGTGACAATGCAGCCCCAAATCAAATTATATTTCCTTTTGGGAGGGAGTATTATTATTATTTCTACCATTTCTATTATCCATCTTCAAAAAGAACTAAGGAATCGTTGTTATGATGAAAATAAATTTTCTTTTTTGTTAGTCAACATAACCCAAAGATGTAGAAACCCTCACCACTACACCAATTTCTAGCAACCTAATGTATATACAAAGCAATAAGACTTCACTATACTAAAAAGTTCACTTAACAAATTGGACTTTTCCCCGAGAACATCAACACTACAAAGCAGACAAAGATTAAGCTAACGATACTAACTTATCATAATCGTTATACACTCACCGACTCAAATTAATTGGAGCCAACATGCCCTCTTCCATATATGTATTAAACTGGGGAAAACAAAGCAAAAACATTTTTAATGCATTACCTTAATGCCCAGATTTGCGTACAAAACCAGCAGCCTATGAAAATGAACTAAAAATTTCAAAACAATATTTCTTGAGACTTTATATAAGGCGAATGATTGTAAACGCAGAAGATATCAATTAAATTCTAAACAACAAATTTCGTACTATAAACTTGACAAATATGGGTCTTTTCGTAACAAGGGAATCAAGGCATATTAGAATACAAATGATATTTTCAAAACGCATGGCCCTCAAGCAAGGATGACACGCATAAATCGAGAAATGGTCCAAATTTTTTTCTTTCCCTAATCCCGCCGTGAATTCCCGCTTCACTGTCTTCTTCATTGTTTTTGCACTTTCTCGCTTCTTTACATGCGTTTTGGAGTCTTGCTTAACAAAGTTAGCCTGCACTTGTGCTCATAATTCTTTTAGAGAGAGTTTCAATCTTTGATAGTTGTATAAATTGGTATCAATATTAAAGCTTTAAAATAGAAATTTTTTTAGAACTGTTGAAGCTTATTAATATTTCACACCTTCTCGGATTCGCTTATAGTTTTGGTGGTTGACTTAGATATTACCACAATTATATTCCAGATTTTCGTTGAATTAAATTTGCCGAGTTAGAGCTTCTTCTTCATCGTTGTAATATAGTTGGTCGTTAAATCTCATAAAATGATAAAATTCTTTAAATTTAGAACGTTGGGAAAGCTACAAATGTTAAACTACGAAAATTTTATCTACTTATTGTGTAATCATGACATGAGAGCAAAAATATAACCCCAATTTGCATTTTTGGCCTAAGTACGTAAAAAAGAGGGAATGATGACATTATTGATCATTGGCCTCAGTAAAACACATGATCACTTCTCTTGCTTTCATTGAAATTTGAAATTAAGCAAACTAAAGGATGGAGTTACTTCGCCTTGAATGTCATAGAGTGACCATAGGCTAAGCCATTGCCATAGGTTGTCCTTGTCCAATGCCGGATGGTTGTCATTGCTTGGGTCCACACCGTGAAATTTCCAAAATACAAAGCCATTAGTGCCCCCACTAGGAACTCGAGAGTCCAGGGTATAGGTTAAACCCTTTGTGAGATTTGGGGTTGTTTAGGATGCCAGAGTGAGCAATCAAGATAGTCTCAATTGTTGCTTTGCCTTCAAAACTTACTAATGTTTGGAGTTTATGCATTTCACTACCCCGTGTGATGTAACATAGCAATATTTAGTATTAAGTGACCATCTAAGGTTAATATAAACTTTTATGTTATCTAAACATCCGTTTGGGATGTTCTAGTTGATGGTGTTTTCATAGGTAGTCAATGTGAATCTAAGCTCTTTACAATTGATGTTCGCCATCGGTGTGCCGCAGTGGTTTTAGTGTGTGAGCTCCATTTGGGCATAGATATAAGTTTCATAGGTACGATCGAACTCTCTTGGCTAGAAGTTTCATATGTACAATTGCACAGATTACTATCACGCCTACTTTAGTCGGTTGTTTTTGCATATAGTCTCAATATATGCTACAAATTTGATTAAACAAATAAAATTTAAGCTTGTACGGTTTGTAATTAGGCTTGTGAAATCACTTGTAATTAATTAATAAAATGTTATGAGCGTAAAACCATAGTTATTGCTCGCCTAATAAGTAGACAATTTAGTATTTCTTCTTCTAACATAGGGGTATCCAGGATTACAAACATTGTTATTGTGATGCAAAAACATTGTTACATTGTACGTTATAAATTACCTTTGCTGAATTGAAGGTTATATTTTTTTTAGCCTAGTAGAATACTGTTTGACTTCGATTTACGTATTCAAGTGGTATATTTTGAATATGCACACCTCGATTGTCGCCTTGGAAAACAATGGCCTAAGTTTAAAGAAACAAATAATTGTTAATCGCTGATAGCATCGAGATAACATAAAGACGCTTGACACATTACCTCTTGTTGTTGACCTAAATGAAAAGTTAGTTCATGCTCCTTGCACCAAAGTTGAGAGCACAATTTAATTGCAGCATGCAACTCCTTAAGTTGTCCCCACTTTAGTCTGCAAGTTAATAGTCCTAAAATTATTAAAAGCTATGGATTATTAACGAGTACTTTATTCATATAATTTTAGAAGCGTGCAAAATATGTCTGCTCACCATATTCTTCAAGAGGAATGTAATTTTAGACATTGACATGATTAGTTTGAGATAATTAAAAGGCTTACGTAATTTCCAACACTAAAATTTATAAGAATTATATATTTACATAGAAATATAATAACAAAGATTTGATGAGGATTATACCATGTAATAATTTACATAGCTTCCATTTCTTGCAATATAAAGTGGTACTTGAAATGCAATGTCTTCGTGAGAGACCTTATAATAGTCATTTTGTTCTCATTCATTGAAACATTGTTAATGACTAATGCAATTAATGTAGCACAATATTTCTATTACGATAAAAAGATTTTGCGAAATCATCAACTTGGATTCATCTTACAGCCATAAGGATGCTCTAGTACCCTCCTCTAAGTTTGGTTCGATTGAAAACCCTAGTATTCGATGGTGTCGCTTAGCTTTGAACCCCGTCCAAAGATATGAACATGGGGCTGAAAATGGTGGACATGAACAACCTAGATCTTTTAATATTTTTTTGCAGGTCAATTTTGTTGTTCTTTTAGTTTTCGCCCAATAATCCTCGAAGATTTTGTGTACGACTAGAAGCAAGAAATTCCATGCTTTGCATATTACATATCACAAACATAATGTTAAATTAGTATGATGTCTCACTATCACAAACACTACTTATGCAGATTGTATGGGAGCCGACACGCATACGCTAGGCTCCCTACTCACAGATTGCATCGCTGGGCAAAGATATTTGGAGGGCCGAGGTGCCGTTGATATTCTTTTGATAGTGGAGTGGCATCATCCCGAGCGAGTCCTCCGTCGCTTTGGGATGAAGCAACCAGTTCCAAGTGTCGTGGATACGCCGACTACCCTTCACAAGATATCCCTTCGTGGTAAATGGGAGAAGAACCGGGAGGTAGAACATGATCCCTTTATTCGCAATGGGCCAACCGAGTGAATGTAGTTCGCGGGTCCGATCTCCTAGACGATGATGATACGTATCTCGTTGAGTACATGATGTGGTACAATCGCCACACAAGGCGGTACATAACACCAGAGTCTCGCGTATTGGGAACTCATGGTGAGGCAACAATTCCTATTTTATGGATGAAACCATTGTTGGATTAAATATCCTCAGCAGCCTTTATCATGCATGCAAAAGTCCACAATAATTATCGTTGTTACATCTCTATAAGTTTCTCTCGTCATTTTGTTTTAAAGTCAAAAATACCGCATGACATGTCATTATGTTTTAAAGTCAAAATATCGCATGATTTAAGTTGTTCATAATAAATCGAATTTGTCTTGATCCAATTTGTTTGCATGAGGAATGGTTAATGGGCAATGACTAATGATGACCACACCTTTGTTCATATAATTACATTCAACTTTTAAAAAGGGTAGGTTGGGTTGGGTTTTATTGTATTTTATTTTTTTTTTTGTTTTTTTTTTTTTTGTTTTTGGTTGGCTTGTACTTTAAAATGGACGGTGCAACTCGTGTAGTAGTGATGAATTCACATTTCATGATAGTTTAGATAGCCTTTCCTCCAGGACTCGATTAATGTATTACATATTCCTTGATAGATATTACCTCTACGATTGGGAAGTCCCTTACTAAATCTGTTGGTAGAATGCAATTCCCAAATGTACCTTAAAGGTCATTTAAAATCTTGCAAGTATGCAAAGAAGGAGATGTGCATTTATACTAGATTCAAGTATGATATATGTTCTAAGTTTTTGGTACTTCCCTTAATTGAAACTTGAAGCTTGCGTTTGATATTTTCAATTCATTTGATTTGGCCGTGTACGTTAGGAAATAATAACTTCAAATATGTGTCCCGATTGCAATGTGATATTAATGGAGTTGTAAACTGGGTGAAGCCTAGATACTAAAGTGAAATTTGATATTTTCACTTATGCTAAGATTGAACTTATGTACAACCAACTATACGTGTTTGAAGCATGTGCAACTCAATGTTCAAGATGAGGACGCTATAAACATAACAGAAACCGAAAATTCCCGAGTGTTGGGTTGGAACTATAAATTTTTGCACAATGTGGGGGCCAACCCCTATTTTTATACAATCGTTTTTTTTTAAAGATGCTTCATAATTATAAGTAATATACGGATTTCATTAGCTATGTTTGCTACTTTTTCTTTTGATTTTGGAACAGATTTATCCAAGTTTTGCATCATACTTATGCGTTCTTGCTTTTATGACGCCCTTGTTTTGTAGGTTCGGACAATGATTAGGTCTATACAGAGGTGCGATGAAGGTTCGACATGCACACCGACCTTACATTTACACTAGAGCTTGTGGAGGAGCTAGGCCGACTTAAATTGGCGAATGCGCTGCGTGTACAGCTGACATTGATACACACGCCCGCTCGTGGCGGGCAACGTGGTGGGTCTCGTGGGGGTGGACATCGTGGAGGTGGTCAAGTCGGGTCGCAGCCGCACGACCGAGTTGGCTCCCATCTACGAGGCAGGGAATGAGGAGGGTGTAGAAGAGGCATGGCTTGGCACCGATTGGGCATCGCCTCGATGACGACGGGGACACCGCGATGCACGCCCGGCGATGGTGCCGGGCCATCCCATAGCGCCGATCATCGTGGCACTGCTCCAGCCCACACTACATCCCATGGTGCTAGCACGGACTTTGAGGGCCCTCCTCGTATGTCGCCCTGGGCCAAAGTGGATCCGCCCATGATGGTGGATGCATATTTGTCCCCACACTGGCATGCCCACCCCACCTCTAGTGCATGTCGACCCCACCATGTCGCCTCCATCTCAAACCGCCCACGGAGAGGTCAGACAGATTGAGCAGATACCGGCCGAGGACATTGAGCCGGTGGAGGCTCTACTTGAGATCGCGACGCCCACAGGCGCATGCTCCCGATTGCGGGACCGGTGATGGTATGTACTTCGCCTACACTTCCCATCTTCTTGAGCTACTTGTACCGCTTATGAAAGTTGATTATGTTAATTTAATTATGTTGTGTCCGATGAAACAGTAAGATTAGACCTGTCTGTGGCATATGGGCGGAAACGAAAAGCTCATTAAATGCCTTAGTGTATGCTTATACTTCCCGCCTATAGGTGATCGCATAGTTACGTTTCACTTTTCTTCTAAAGTCGTATTTTTTTTTTTTTAGACCTAATCGCAATGGTGGACACGAAAAGGCCATTGAGAGAAATCGCCCTTGTGTGCTTATTCTTCATGTGTATAGGTGACTGGAATAAGCATGCAAAATGTTCTACTAATTGGGGAGAATCTTGGTGGTCTGTGCATCTATTTCTCGGATCATTGCTTGGGGAGAATATCGGTCGTCAATGTGTTTGTTGTCAAGAAATTGATATTTTGGAGAACACCCATAAGGCGTATTGTATTTATTGATGTATTAGGAAGTTTTTTCTGCACTTGGAGTTTTGATTGCAATTTGACAAATGTCCTGGATTGGTATTCATTTGAAGCCAAACTTTCTTGTGTTTTTGTATGTTCTTAGCTACAAGAAAGTGGGTTGTAAGAGAGTAATTTGTTTTTTTATTTTTGTTATTTTTGTGAGAAACAAATGTGTGGTATTGTTGATAAGCAAGAAGAAGTAATTTGATACTTTTCAGAAAAAGAGTTTGATGACGAAGTTTATGCGGATCAATGGCGTAACCAACTCCTTTGTAGCAAATCATTTATCCGAGTCTCTACAATGCTTGGCTAGGTATGTGTCTCTCTCCTAATTTTCTCGATTCGCCTTCCCTACAATTCCTAGATTGGTACATCCTCCTTCCCATTTTCTTATTTTTAATCTCCTTTAAATCCTCCTCTCTAGAATGATTAGATCTGTGTACATTTGATTACAAGTTCGTTAGTAGGAACTTTGGAGAATATAATTTATATTTTTTTCTAGCATTGTTCTAGAGCACTCACAATATAACTTACCCAAAGTCGAAAAACGGCAAAAATCTTAGTTATGTGTGCATGTTTTGTTCCTTTCGCTTCTTGGGGTTTGTAATTGTTATTTGTCATTGTATATATTACCTTTTCATTTTGGTAGCAAATTGGGAACTCAATGAGAAACATTTAATTGATTATTGATTTTTTCATCAATTAGCCTTCTTATTTTATGATTTTTATATATATATATATATATATATATATATATATATGTTGTGTGTGTCATTGGCCAATGAATCAAATTTTGTCCATCATTTGCTTTAATGAAATGATGGAGGCATTAATGAAAAATTTGCATACTGTTTGAATGTTACTTTTATTGTTTGTGTATTGCCGTTTTTTGGGTTTTAATTATTATCTATGCTTACAAAGGTATATGCATTTTGCTCAATAATTTTCGGTTAGTATCTAATGTCTCCTTCACCACAAAGACATTAAGACGTTGGAGAAGTGGCCAACCTTCGTAATCCTCGGGAGGCTCACAAGGCAAAGAATCCAAGCAAGCCATAAAGTCGCTTCTTCAGCGAGCTTGTTAGTGTATAAATGTGCACACAAGAGATGACTGTTTCGCTAGATATTGTTTTAGATTTTGTTGGTAGTTGAATGGTTACATCAGATTGGAATGCATAGATCCAACTGTCTTTCACTATGAACTTATGGGGCTCATCAAGAGATCTTTTCTTCCATTGTTTAATCTAAAATGACTACAAACTAACAAATCTTTTTAATATGAGGCCCCGTGAAGGTTAACAAATCTTTTCTTTCATCTACTTTTCAAAGTAAGGATTTCTTAGATCCAAAGGTCGGAGTATGTTGATTTTGGGTGGTTTTTTTTTTTAAATTAAATATTTCCCGGACTCTATTGCATTTGAGTTGATATTGACCGTAGGTCACCTTAATTGATCACAGGATACATAGAAGTCTAGCTTACGCTTGACCCAATAATCATATCAACATTAGCATGTTCCCATAAAAGTAGGAACTCGTTCAGTAATTTATTGCAACATATTAAATAAGAGCTTTTCAAATATATTATTGTATTCAAGGCAATAAATGAACCGTTAAATTGTATTTTACTTTCATGAGTTCCGTAGTGTTAGTCAGAGGGGGAACCCTCCGTGAGATTCTTTATATGATGGTATGATATATAAATATTGTGAGATTCTTAATTTTTTGGTGCTCCCACAAGCCCCTTCCCGACGAATGGAAGGTTAAAATTTAATTTTCCGCTTGTTAAGTTATAGGTGCGCCCGATCCTTTGGGTCTTGAATTTATGATGTCAACCTCCACCTATTCTTGGGATAGAGGAGGAGGTGGTGTGTTACAGTGCAGAGCCTATTCTTATGGGGTTCATATTTATGCAACCACGATTTTAGGTTCAAGTGATAGAACTTTAAAACTTTGGAGAGGAAGCAAATGTACACATACTTTTGTTGGGCATACAGTATTTTTTCCATTTATTTGCCTTCATTGTGCTTTATATATAAATATATATATATATATATATATATATATATATATATATATGTATATATATACTTATCTCGCAATGTGTTGAAATCATGTGGGAATGAAAATAATTGTAGATTTTGCAAACTAACGATGTCAGTAAAATTTTCTTCTTACATGTCTGCTTGGTGATCATCAAACATATTTTCTTTGAGCTTCCTATAAGTTAGAAGTGGAAGAAGCATTTAATAAGACTTCGATCAATAAGTTGGCATTAATTGACCAAACTGTTGACATGGGTAATCCTCATATGTTTAGTGCTTTACATGGTTTGATTGCTAAAAAATTTAGACATGATGATACCTCTTTGTCTCCCGTGGAGTATTTAGTGGGAAAGGAATGCTTGCACTTTTGTATTTATCTTCACATGATTGAGAGTTGTGTTATTTGCTTCAAACTTGGCTTCTAACGTGGCTATATATAGCTTTGATAAAACAGATCAAATATAGGTCGATGCACTTGTTCTCGAGGGGGATGGCTTGCACATTTCAAGAAGGGCACAAAATACGTATTGTTCGCAGAATTGGTAGTGGCAAGACCACTCTCATAGAGATGAACCTGTTTTGTCCAAAGGAGCTAGCTAGAGGAAGATATAATAATGTATCTATTGAAACCCGTAGTATTCCATGTAATGTTCACTTTTATGTAACTTTTAAATTTTAAGTGTTCATTTTTTTCTATTTCACAATAATATTACAAGGTACATCATAATTTTAGGGTTTTATTTATCGTGTTTGGGATTCAAGAACCTTTATATAGCTGTGTTATTTGTTTTTTTAGTTGGTTGGTGTCAATTTTTATTCATGGTCATTTTGTTCGACTTTCTATATTGTGGCTATTAAAATTTTCAGAATTGACTTGAAGAATTCTCGATAATTTTCTAATGTTGACGATTTATCATGTATGAATAATTCCAATCCTATCTTTTTAAACTTTGAATTTTCTTTCATTGGTATGGATTGCAGTGAATCCTCCAACGATTAGTTAATTTCCAACCACTAATGTAGAGGTTATGCAATTCATTGTTGTTTTTTACGTCATGTACATTCGTTAATTGTGGCTCATTGTGTATAGGCCGATGTAGTATTTTGTAACTACACAATAATGGATTGCAAGTGAATCAAATAGATGGGGTACGACCAAAGTCGATCAATAGGATCAAATAGAGTAAATAGAATGTAGTACACCGATTTTCCTAGAAACCACAAAAGGACCGAATAAAACCAAAGTACATATAATGGACCGAATAAGACCAAAGTAGTCCAAAACGAAAATAATAAGGTTATTTTTCCATATATACATATCTCCGCTGAAACAATTGAAAAACGATGACACTTCTACTTAAAGCACACATGACAACAGATGGTACTTGGAAGTATACATATCTTACTAAATACCACAACAAGAAGTCGTGACGCTTGCATTCATGCATCCGCACGTTGTCTCGCGGGTGCATCAACTTCATCATCCCCACAACATGAGCCACCACTTCATTCAACATGTTTCCACTCAACGTTGCGATCCTCCTTGCGTGGTCACGCCTCAATGGCAACTTCCAACCGATACCTTAACAAAGTGTGCCTAATGTCTCCACCGCCATAGTTGGTTCCTTCGCTGAGAAGTGCTAGGTGGAGTTGAGGTTGATATGTTTGGAGTTTCCCACGATGTAGACGCACCACCATGCACGCCCATACCATTACCATGCAAATACTCCATGTATGCAGCTTCGGCTTTCCTTCGATCTTTATATGATTTGTGATTGGCGTTTGGGAATTTATGAACTTGTCTACTCGCATCTAGCCAAACGTCGATATGCCTGGAACACGACCGTTAAACACAACATAGGTTCGCCCCATCCCCGCTCTACAAAAACGCAATGGTGGGAACTCTTTGCACTAGAATGTGGTTGCACCTTCTAACGTGTGAAGCCGCCTTTTGTAGTGGAAATGGGGCTAGAACTCGATTCTATAGAAATCGAGTTATAGCATGCGGAGTTACATGTAACTCGACTTATAATTAACCGAGTTTCAAATGCCGTCATTTCAATACGCCTTGTCAACAAGAATCGATTTATGTGGTATCGAGTTTTATATAAAATCGATTTACTTAATATCGAGTCATGTTGTCCCCTCCCCACATTTCGTAATCCATGCACGTGTCCGGCTCTATCTCGTGTTGAAAGAAATCACCGTCGCTTCTCTCAAAAAAGAAAGCCTATGAGGTGAACAAAGTTTGCTAACTCTTCCGCCATTTTCCTTGTCATTATTGCATCCTCACCCAGCGTACGTTGTTGTCGTGGTCCCCTTCTTCTTTGTTCGCACTTCTTCCCGATGTGTATATATTCACTTACATAACTATCTATAAATGGATTGACTTACATAACTACTTATAATTTGGATTGCTTTTACAACTGTTTTATTCTCGACATTATGTGTGTGTATATATATACATAAATGTATGTATGTATAGATATATGTATATATAGACAAACGTATTTTACCCATATCATAAGATGTATATGTGGCATTCCCAAATATATGTATATATATATACACACACATACACACACACACACACACACACATATATATATATATATATATATACATGTATGTATGTATGTATATGCAAATATATGTAAATATAAACAAAGCTACCTACCATATATATGATCACATATATATATATATATATATATATATATACACACACACACATGTATAGTTATGTTTACATATAATGTATGTGCTTAGGGCACCAATTTTGTGAAACATTTTTTTAGGAATTGCAAAACTGTTAGTGCATTGAAAATCCTAGAAAAAATTGTCCAAGGAACGATTAATTATTGTGTGCTCTTATGACTTATGTGAGAATAATCTTATATGTGTGTGTGTGTGTGTGATAGTGACATTGTATACATATTGTTCCTAAATATGTTGAGTTTTATATAGTAATGTATATAATAATTTTTTTAGAATTCTTTTGGGAAATATGTATATAATCATTCTAAATAAACATATATATAAACAAACATTGTACGGTGAATTCATATGATGACATATGCATTCATTCGAACTACACAATAATGATGTGTAATGTATACCGAGGTTTAAATTGTATAGCTTTTTCAGTTCCAAAGTCTTTGCTGTGGTGGGTTCTCAAAAAGAAAGCCTCGCGAGGTGAACAAGTTTTGTCTGACCATGTTTGCATTTTCCTACTCCATATTGCATCCTTACCAAGCGAGTTTACAAACACCCTAATTCTTTGTTGTGGCACGCCTCCCCTAAAAGGCCAATGTTTGTGTCCAAATGAATCAAGTGTGTACACCTATAATTAGGATAGCATCATAGTGCATGTGTAAAAGATTAATTATCGTTGCATTAACATAACCCCTATCTTCTCGCATGATAACCACAATTAATTGTCCTTATCCAGGTCCTGGCATGGGTCGTCATCGCTTCTACGTTTACTATGATGGGGAAAAGATTTCCATGACTTGCATGGGCTGTCCTATAAAGGCGAGTCGCTGAAGCGTAAGTTCATTGAGTTGAAATGGGGAACACACTTGAGAAAAATGCACCGGAAGATAATGGAAGCTCTACGGTTGGACAAGGAGTCACATAAGATATCCATTGTGTACCGTGCCCCCGTGATACTTGTGAGTACTGTGTTGTCTACAACTCAAACCGTTGGGTTGCGATGCCGACGTGGACATGATGTGGGCAAAGTGATTGCGGACCCCCAGTTCATAGCGCCCCGACTTGTATGTAAATCTGAGGTGTTGGGTTCCATGGTAGTGCAAGTTCACAAAGATGCCGCTGGGGTGGAAGAGCCACACTCATTGTCGCTGACGTGCATCCTCCCTTTGCCTATGCCACGCCTTTCCCCTACAATAATCAACCATGTGCAATAGATCATTTGGACAACACCGAAGTGGTGGGCGCCACCAATACACATGATGTGGGAGGGTCTACTCACACATATGAGCATGTCCAAGCCGATATGGACGGGGAATTGATATTGATGCCACCGAGATGTGTATGAAGAGTTCATTGATATCGATGGACCAAAGGGACGACGCGGAGGTCTTAGATGTACCACCGATTGAAAATAACGAGGAGGATTGCCTTACAACAGCTTCCTATCCTGCATGGTTCACATCAAACACATGGGACAATATTAATGACCCATCACCCGCATTGGGTATGTGACATCTTACAAGTTGGCATAAAGATGACCACCCAAAGAAGGGGGATGCTATTCAAGAATAAAGCCTCTGCTCAATATGTGTTGACCCTCTACTCGTGGAGCATAATAAGCAATACAAGGTCATAAAGTCCGACACCAATAGGTCAGAAAAGGTGTAAGAATGAGGCATGTCCGTGGTCAATTCGGGCCAATTGCAGCAAGAAGCACGGGATGTGGGTTATCAAGACATGTAAGGGTCCCCATAGTTGCTCATCCCTCCAGCCTACCAAACCGATGGGCGGATGATGGATTCAAAGTTCATCTCCATTGCACTTGAGAAGTATGTACGGGAAGACCTAACCCGAAAGGTAAGGGACTTGCGTAGTATGTTGCATGCAAGGCATGGGCATGATGTAACTATGTACAAGGTTTGGGAAGCCAAAATGTATGCGCTTGCACGTATTTATGGGGATTTTGACGAGTCGCACGCAGCATTGCCACGATTTCTAGCCGCATTGTCCGATGCAGATCCGGATATCGTGACCACACTAAAGTGTGACCCCAATGTCCCGGGACTTGTATATTCAACTCCCGTTTTGGGCTTTCGGTCCGTGTATTAGAGGGTTTAGGCATTGCAGCCGGTGATAAGCATAGATGCAACGCACCTTTATGGCAAGTACAAAGGAAAAAGTTGATAGCAATGGCAACAGATGGTAACAACGAGGTTTATCCACTCGCATTTGCCGTTGTCGAAAGTGAGAGCACGGAGACATGGGGATGGTTCTTGGCATGCCCGTTGACCTATGTTACTGCATCGCACCAATTTGTGTATAATATCCGATGTGCATCGTGGGATACAATCATGCTTCGATGACACCACTAGGGGCTACTTGCAACCGCCCTTAACCCATCACCGGTATTGCCTCCGCCATTTAGTAAGCAATGTTAACACTAACTTCAATAGTGTGCCGTTGAAGAACTTGGTATGGAACGCAAAGAATCGCGAATCAAGTTAGGAAGTTTGAGAACACCATGGATTGCATCAAGAATGTCAACCCGGCCGCGCATTTACTATCTTAAGGAGGTAAATCAAGAAAAGTGGACACTTGTACACCACCATGGGCACCGATATGGGGCAATGACAACCAACCCGTCGAGTGCTTCAATGGGGTACTTAAGGGCGCATTTAGCTTGCCCATAACTCGCAATGGTGAAGTTTACATTTTACAAGGTGAACTCATACTTTGACGAACGTCGAAACAAAACCCTAGAGAAGTTGGCAGAGGGGCAAGTGTGGTGCAAATATGCCTATGACAAGTTCGAGGAAAATCAAGAGAAGGCGAAGCTCCATATTGTTAGAAGGATGAGTGCGCAACAACGGTTATATACAGGAGACACAGCCTTCATCGTTGAACATCAAGCGGGGGAGATCACACCCATAGGGTTTCCTCATAGACATGACATGCACGTGCGGCAAATGGGAAGCAAACAAGATCCCTTGTTCCCACTTGATAGCAGTTTGTGCCAAACACAACCATGATGCCACCGAGTATATGGATCATTTCTACCGCCTTGAAGAACGCTATCACAGCTATGAGCCTATATTCCAACCACTAAAAGATAGGTTAGAATGGCCTGAGCCAGCAGAAAGGAGAACCGTGATGCCAAAACGGTTGATCCGTGAAAAGGTCGGCCCAAGTCCACGAGAACCGCAATGAGATGGATGACGAGGATAGGGAGTTGCCAACCTCATTGTGGATTGAGAATGGACCAAAGTTGAAGTGTGGGTTGTGTCGCCAAGAGGGTCATAACCGCCGACATGTCCAACTCGAAATGTGGCTTCAACAAGCCATGGTGCTATGTAGCAGTGTAACAATTACAAATCATAGTAACAAGGGGGTATCATAAGTTATTCTTCTTTACATGTTTAGATATTACATTATATGAGTTATAATTAAGATGTGGGCAGTAATTTGTAGTATTCTTTCAATCTTATTGTTTGTGGTGTACATATTCTAGTATTCATGAGGTCTCTATTTCCTAATCGTATATGTTTTGTGCAGATTTGTAATTGTTGCCAAGGTGTAATCAGAGATGCTCCTCATTTAAGCAGTGCAAGCTTGAATGCTCTTCTATATTTGTCAATTCAATTTATTGATTACCATGGGTTGTATACTAATTTCTCGTGTTGGCTACTCCTCGTAAAGGAGGCAACTTCCTCAAAAGAACAAAAAGAAGGTGTCACTCAAATGCTATGACTCCATGTTTGCCTAAAACCATTGTTGGCGGATGTCATGTCCAAGTTTCAACTTACAATTGCTATGACTGTTTAAAATGCAGAAATGGAACTTTTATTTTTGTACATCACCGATTTAAATGTACATCACTGATTTTTGTACATCACCTTACTTACAAATAAGCTTGTATATATGGATGATTTTTTTATTCGCGTAATGCAAATGGGGGAATTGATTTGTATGGATGTGGTTGGTTATGATTTGTATGGATGACTTGTTGTTCACAAAGATGGTTGTCAGCAGTCCACTTTAACCATGAATAAGCACGACATCAATGGGTGTGAACAAAGGCAAGTCGCAAGGAAAACTCGATACCTTGAAAGGTTATACTAAACGAAACTCGATTTTCCAGCCTAACGAGTTACTTTGCAGTACCATTTTCAATCCCCTCGATCGTATCCTTTCTCAATTGTCAAGTATCCGAGTTACTCGATTTCTCCATATCCGAGTTACCTTCAACATAACTCGATTTATATGGTACCGAAGTTACGTTGGAGAGCACTCTACTCAGCCTAGATTCCTCTTGGATCAGATCCGGACCACCCAAATAGATGGACTAGGTGATTCAACCACCAAGGTAACTCGATTTCCATATCACCGAAGTTATGTTGAGAAAAACTCGATATATGTAGAGTCGAGATACGTTGAAGACCGTTGTCTCCACTTAGATTCCTCTTGATCGCTCCGGACTACCCAATTATCTGACCGGGTCGTGAAGCCCACCAAGTTAATTCGATTTAGGGGTTACCGAAGTTATGTTGAGAAAAACTCGATATATGTAGAGTCGAGATACTTTGAAGACCGTTGTCTCCACTTAGATTCCTCTTGGTGACCCAATTATCCGGGCCGGGCCAATCATCAAGTTAACTCGATTTAGGGGTTACCGAGTTATGTTGAGAAAAACTCGATATATGTAGAGTCGAGATACGTTGAAGACCGTTGTCTCCACTTAGATTCCTCTCTTGACTCTCCGACCACCCAATTATTATCCGGGCCGGGTCAGAAGCCCAATCAAATTAACTCGATTTAGGGGTTACCGAGTTATGTTGAGAAAACTCGATATATGTAGAGTCGAGATACGTTGAAGACCGTTGTCTCCACTTAGATTCCTCTTGATCGCTCCGACCACCCAATTATCCTGGTCGGGTGAAAGCCCAATCAAATTAACTCGATTTAGTGGTGACCGAGTTATGTTGAGAAAACTCGATATATGTAGAGTCGAGATACGTTGAAGACCGTTGTCTCCACTTAGATTCCCATGTAACGTAACTCGATTTATTTATAAGTTTGAGTTATTCCCATGTAACTCGATTTCTCAAGTATCGAGTAATTGTACTTTAACCCGATTTTCGTGATATCGAGTTACTTCAAATGGACATATCCAAACCACCACACACAACATGGATTCCTCTCGAGATACATCGCGACAAAGATGGACTCCTTTTAGTCCAAAGACACATAACTCGATTTCTTAATAATCGGGTTATGTGTATGACCGACCCACTATTTAGTGCTCAAACGCATTTAAGCAAAGAATCGCTCAACTTCTTCTCGAGCGAAAGTTTGGAGAACCGTAACAATGGCTTCTCAATGCATGAGAGACAACGACGATGGTCCCGCCGATCGCCCCCCACACTTTTTCAAGATTATTCTCTGCACGTCGTTTCGTGAAGGAAAGCTTGTAAGTATGCTCAAATTTATAAATTCTATCATTGTCCGAAAATCGTATGCTAATATACACTTCAACACTTCATCTTCTTTATTTGTGATTGTTGAAAAATGTACATTTGTTACATGTAGTCGAAAAACTTTCATTTTGCAATACGTAGGTTACACTTTAAGAAGAACACAAATACATAACAGAGTACTTTGCATCGTACACTTTTTTCTTTGAACAAAAATGAAACAGTGGATAAGCGCATGGTAGAGATTGAGAAAAATATGAAGGAAATTCACGCTTTTCATAAAAATTCTTTTTCGAGTGGACTCACAAATGTACAACATTTCCTCAAAATTTGTTACATTTCAACAATAATAAAAGAGAAATGTAAAAGTGTAGAGGTTGATGGTTATTTTGGTTATAAGTTTAGTTGTATAAATTGGTTTCAAAATTCATAAGAGTTGTTATCTGTTATAGCTATTAAATATAACGTCAATGTTGCAGATTACATTTTATTTTGTTTGATTTTATTTTCTTTTTTGTGTGGGGGTGGGGTCTGAACTAAGAAGTATTCTCGCCATCATTCAAACTTTTATTTTCTAGCATTGTGTATAAGGATTGATTGCATGTGTTTATTTCCTAGCCTCGCATTTATGTTATGGAGATTCTTTTTACAAATGGATTCCGTATAAGTTCGTGCAGAAATTTGAGTGGACTCGTCGATGTGGCCTTTCTCACTATTCCAAATGGTAGAAAATGGAAAGTGAAGTTGGCACAACATGCCGGGGGGTTTGGTTTCAAAATGGTTGGTCCGAATTTGCAAGCTCTCATGGTGTAGCCGTGGGGCACTTTGCTGGTTTTCAAATATGAAGGAAATTCACGCTTTCATGTACTCATATTTGATGCCACCGCAATGTAAATAGACTATACTTTAGACGATTTAACTCCAAGTTCATAGGATCAAGATGATGAGAGTGATGACAGCTCTGTTGAAATCATCAAACACTTTTATAGGGGAGAAGGTTCGTGTTTGAATGTTACACTTTTGTAAGCAAATCGGTTGATTTGTTTAGCTTCTCGCTTCTATTAATTTTATGTGCATGACTTCGTATTTTCAACTTCTTTCAGATCAGCCCATCCTAAGAAAGACGGTGGTGTAGCTAAAAATCTTGTTATAGCCAATGCTTTTAAATCGAAAATCCCCTTTTCATGTTACCATGCGTCCATCCTACGTTAATGGCAAGGATCGTGCGGTAAGCTTTTTAGCTTCACTAAAATGGAATATTTTTGTAATTTAGAAATGCAACTCCCATTAACTATCATTTTTCATAGATCAATTAGAAAGATTGTCACACTAGATACTTGTGCTGGACATTTTGTTGGTAATGATTTTTTCTTATTTGTGTTTTTTGGTGAAAAGATGTAGATCAATTAGATACTTGTTGCTGGAATATATTTGTTAAATATCTAATATTCTTCCTTGTACAGTAGTTTACCCCAACACATTATCAACTACTTACCAAGAGATGGGTTTACCAAGGACTACACCAAAGCAAGTATACTCCCCGTCAAGCCCGCATTGTGGACCGATTATGGCCTCGTGAAGCTATACATTTATGAACGAAGTGGGGGTTCATCATGTGTCGTATCACCTGGTTGGACTGCGTTTGTGAGGGAAAATAGTTTGCAAGTAGGAGATGTTTGCGTATTTTTGAGCTGATTATGAGGGACGGTGTTGTGTTAAACGTCCACATTTTCAAGTGCGAAGACTAAGTGGTTAGGTGGATGCAAAGTGATGATAATATTATGTGATGTTTAGAGTGTGTTTACTTTGCAACTTTACTATTCATCCCTATTTTGTTCATCCCAGCTTTGCAACTTTATTGATTGGGTACTTTTGTGATGTTTAGAGTTTCACTCTTGGGAAATTTTTAATTAATATGATGAACTTTCATATGTATTTTAAAATGAATGTGATGTTGTATTTTTTTCTGCGCTTTTGTTTGATTTTGGCCTTTTTGCATGTCAATCAATTATATTACATTGAATGCCGACTCTTGGATTTTATTTTAGGGGTCAACATTGTTATTGCTATAGGATTTTGTTCTTTTTCAGATCACATTGTTGTATGTTTTGTATATATTGTAACACTTCAATGCAATTATTTGAAGAGATGCAAGGCCGGCTGACCAGGGAAGAACTCGGAGCTATTTTTAGTCCAGGCCTGGCTCTTATGGTCCCAACGAAACAGATTTCACATGGAGGCAAGTCACCACCAACCCAATCGAACAAAAGAGCATTTGATCTTCTCACGTAGTTTCGACAAGCACAAGAAGAGCTAACAATAGTCACAGAACAAAGACAAAGGAGTGATGGTGTCCTCCACCGAATTCAAGGTTTAAATCAACTTTGATGCAGCCATTTTCCATGACCTCAAGTGTTCTCAACAGAGGAGCTAGGAATCAATGTTTGATGGTTGGTTTATCGTGGGTAGAAGTCAAGTCTGGTAAATAGAAATGCAAATGGTGTAGCACACTCCTTAGCACGTTATGCAAAAATATTGTTGATGATGTAGTTTGGTTAGAGGATTCTCCTCCACCAGCCTTGGAGGCATTGTATGTTGACTCCTAAATATGTTTTAATGAATGAAAGTTTTGAGGCGTTTCAAAAAAAAAAAAAAAACAAGAAAAAACAAATAAAAAATAACACCATGTGCAATAATTTTTAGTCATTATTTTTGATGTTTGCAAATTTAGATGTTTAAAAATAAGTGAGAAGTTAATCCATCAATTGTGTCAATCAATATAATGTGGCAAATTCAAATGCTTGATAGCTAAATTTTCAAAATTTCACTTGGATTTAATTTTTCAAATGTTATAGATGAAGTTGGAACTTCTTGTAAAACCGCAAGGACTAAAAGATGTACTTTTTTATTGAATGAGGGGACTATGGAGGGGATTCTCCTCCTTGTCTCTCTCTGCTAAGAAAAGGGGGATTTTCCTCCTTGTCTTCAACATTAAAATTCGAGACCATACTCATGCTTCTCGGATAAGATAATTAAATTATATTGAAATCAAATCTACACAAAATGGATGATATTTTTTTTTTTTTTTGTTGCAGTAGTCCTTCAAAAGAAAAAAGAGTGTTGCAAACGCAAGGATGAATATAAGGGGAAAATAAAAAAGGAGAGAGATTTAGGATACACGAAAGCATTCAAAACACCGCCATTTATAGAAAAACATCATCTTTGAACTAAACAAACTCGCAAACAACATCCGCCGACTCCTATCATAATCGCCGCCATTAAATCGCTTATGAAAGTGGGTCATCCACACGGTAGAAATGCAAGTAATTCTATCATTGTCATTAGGAATCATGAGTCCGGATTATTTCTAAATCCATTTTCTTGCTGAAATTTTCATGAAAATCGTGAAACTTACATTTTATTGAGAATCATACCACTAAAAAAGAAGTAAATAAAAAATATTAAATAAAAAAGGCTCCGCATGATTTTTGGAACAACTTAGAAGAGTACTTGTTATTGTCAATTAATGTTGAGAAATGATTACACCTAACAGAAGATTAAGGGAGACCAAAGTTGAAAATAACTCAAGTTCTACGTGATTGAGTAACTCGCAAATAACTCGCTTTATGATGTATCCATTTATATGCAAGCCATTACACACGTAAATTGCATTCTTGAGATATTCTACCGCAAATAACTCAATTTTACCGGAGTTCGGTTTTTGTGCGAGGTAGCCATATACGCTTGGATTCCTCTTGATCGCATCCGGACCAACCCAAATATATGGGCCGGGTGGGTGCATGTGTACAACGTAATCCTCGATTTCCCAAATATCGAGGAATTTGAATTCTTGTGAGTGTAAGCATCTTACGTAACTCGATTAAAGTAGAATCGAGTATTGTGGCAGCCTACCTCTCCACTTCGATTTGCCTTGATCGCATCCGGACTACCCAAATATCCTGGGGCCTTAAAAATAACTCGAGTTATGTATAATCGAGTTATATGAAATTAACTCGCTCTCGTGAACATCGAAGTTATGGGATAGCCGCTCCACCATTAATCGGATTCTTGTTATTTGTGCTACACATAACTCGATTTACGGACAATGGGTTTATGTGCAAGCCCTTGTGCTGAAAATTTGATATATGTAACTCGATTTTCAGTAAAATCGAGTTATATGGACATTACAATCTATTACCCATTTTTATTAACTCTTCCCCAGCTTCGCAGTAACTTGCAACTGTCCGAAATTACATCTTCGATTGCTCTCGCTTCATCCGGCTAGAACCCACAATTTCCCGCGCAAATTGGCCGAGGATTTTACATAGTAAGACTCTTTTAACGGTTGTCTGTCTTTGAAATTACACATTGTTGGTGCATTATTCTCAAATTTTGCATTTTGATGCTTCACACTTCTATGTCTATGTCTATGAAGATTGTGATGAAATTGGGTGTTTGCCTAGTCAAATGCATTGTTGTTAGTAAGGTTGCCTATGTCATAGGTTGTCTTCCTTCCACAAAATGAACTTGCCGCTGGCTCCATATGTGTGTGGTATAGATATATGCTGGTTGTATGTCCGAATCAGATCCTGACCAATTTATTTTCTGTTTTTTGTAGAAGTCGGTGAAACTTACTACATGTAGCTACGATGGTATGATATATGTCAGCTCCTAAATCCACTTGTATGTTTCCTATATGATAAGACTTCGTTATATACTCTAGGTCTCTAACTTCAAATTATTGACTCGGACCAAAATGCATTACAATTATTGCACCAACTAAACAACCCGTGAATAAGAATATTTGGTTTTCATTGTGTTGTTGTAAATCGCTTCTAGACAAAGATATTGTGTGCATGATTTTCTACACATGGTAGCTGGTTACTCTTCAATTTTTGTTCTCTCGCTTCAAAAACTTCATTTTCGCTCGCTTTTTGTGTGAGCCGATCGTGTTTGCACCATCGACCATCGATTAGTTATGGGTCCGAAGAGGACTAAGAGGGGAAAATGCAAAGCCGCATCCGAACTCGAAGTGGTGTTTGATCAATTAAGGTTCCTCACGCCTTAAAAATGAGCAAACCTTTGAAACCTTGATTAAGCGTAGGCGTATTTGGGGAGAAAGGCAAATCAATTTACAGAACCGCATCCTTTTGTTCGTGAGAATCTACAGCCTAGGCAAAGTGGTCTGTCCCTATGTACAAACATACAACCCCTCCACCTGACTTGATTAGAGAATTCTATTCAATCTATCGGTGCATGAGGATCTTGGTGGTCACAAGGTGGCATCGTCCATACGTGGTGTACCGTTTACAATAACTAGGAGCACGTATCTAAAGCCCTTGATGTACCTATAATTTGTACACCTACTTATCCAAACTCTATGTCTCCTCGTATTGATGATGTTATGGATGTTCTTTGTGGACGATCAAACAATCGGGATTCTCGTCAAGTATTAGCTCAAGTGAGTTGACTGAGCTTAATTATATCTTCTTTAGGATAGCTTGTCACAACATTTTCCCTATCTCTCATATCCATACAATCCCTCGAGATGTGTGTATCTTGCTTTACGCCCTTGTCACCAATAGTTCCATTTGTTTTCCTTCCCTTTTCATCGAAACCATTGTCAAGGTGCGTAGGAGCAAGTATAAGAGGCATGCTTTGTTTTTCCCAGCTTCTCATCCATAGGGTCCTCAAATATTTAGGATTAAAGAACTTTCCTTCCCACGAGTTGGTTCACATCCAAGCCCCTATAGGAGCCAAATTTCTCAAACAAATGAATCGCCCAAAAGAAGGTTGTCGACCTCGTTGTTGGTCCATCCAATGCACCACGAGTACGGTCTACCATCGGAGATGTTCAAGATGAGGACATGCATGGGGATCCCACATCCGTTGTTGCCGAGGATGGTGATGATGAGATAGATGTTGACATCGTTGATGCAGCGCATACATGCCCTCTTCCTCCCTCTCTTCATGCTATGATGGAGACCATTATGACGACTCAGCAGCCCATGGTCGCCTTCTACATGGTCTTCTTGCCGAGGTTGGAGCTATGCGAGCGGACTTAGCTCACTATAGACGCCCTGCTCCACCTTCTACACCATCTCGACTCTTGATGATTCCCATTGGGTATTGTACCCAAGGGGGACGATTTTCAGTTCGTGGTTGCTATAACATATTTGGAGAATTGTATGACAGCTTCTATATTTTTTTATTTTAGTGGCAATTTGAAGAACATGGTATCCGTTGAAAGTAATTTGATATATTAATATCATGGTTAGTTTCATGCCCATCGTTACTATCATTAGTATTATTGAAATGGATGTAATGGTCTAAGAATTTTGTATGTTATTATGTGATTCTATATAATATCAAGTTGATCCAAGTCTGTGTGTAAATAACATTTATTTCATAATTCTCGACGTCGCTTCACGTGTTTTTAGATTATAGTAATTATTAATACAAATGGAAGGTTTTGTGAAAGCACAATTCGCTTACGCTTTTGATATTAACGATGAACCACCTAGGAGATTTTCCTTGGAACAATGGTCAAGCTATATCTTGACTTCGTGCAACTATTTTTATTGGAGGTTTTTTTGAGCTTACATGTATTTTCCACTAATTGGATATTTTTGTCGATCTTAAATCAGCAATTATATTATTCTCAATTTGATCCTCCCGGACTATTCCTCATGCATCATATTTTCATTACAAAATTTATCGATGAAACCTTGCAATCGCACTCGCTCGAAAAAGATAAAAGCGACACTTGGCATGACCTCATTCACTCTAGCATTAGGTCTAACGGATTTTTTTAATCAAATATGAGGAATCCAAACTCAAGTGGTGGCCCCTTACATAATATATTAGATAACAAAGTGAGTCAAGATAATAAACATCGTGAAGTTTAAGTATGTTGTGAAGGACCAAACACGATTAAACAGATATAAAAGCTGACCTCAAGCCACTAACATCAAAGTTCTAAGAGCAAAGTGGTGCTTTCAACCTCGTAAATTATTATGGCACGCGTTTGTTTGAGAGCTTAGTTTCGTGGTTGAACATGGTTTTACCTATATGCAATCTCTTCTAACCAACAAATCCACGAATTATGGGAAGAGAGTTTTGACTACCATCCTTGAAAATGACCAACGACAATGACTAATGATGTTTAAGATTTTGTAAAGGTAAAGTCCACAATTAAACAGATATAACCAGGAGCTCAAGCCACCACCAACATCTACGGTATAACAGATGTGGTATTCGCACCAAATTGGGCCTCACTTCAAACCGACAAGTCTTTGACCACGATGTTTGATCGAATAGTCGAGTAAGTAGGTATTCCCTCAAATGCGCCTCACATCAATTGGCTACGATTACAAGAGAAAGTACACTTGTACATGACCTATGGCGCCACGTAATTTGTAAATGTGACGGTTCCGAGACCAAAGTGATGCTTTTAACCTCGTAAATGTTTAATGACCAAAGATAATGAACACCGTCATATTTACACACCATGATGTTTACAGACATTCAAAATGACCAAATCACGTAAAACACACGTGATTTTCATAATTTATTTTGTGAAAGACCAAACATAATTAATAAATTAATATTGCGAACTTGCTGGTGAAAGACAAAACACAATTAATATAGCGAAGTTTGAAGGTGACCAAGTTCCAACTCTAAACACACGTCACCACCGCTTCGTGCCGCACCAACCGTAGTCATATCAAACTCCTTCAATCGCAAAGACATGTGCCAACAGACGCCGCTTAGTCAAGTCATGTTCGGTGCTCTACACGATGTGGATACCTGTGTCGACATGCTTTCACACCCACACTCACGTGAATACTGCATTGTGAAATTGGATGCACAGATGTCTCATTTACATCTATCGTTGCAACCATCGCCCACCTTTGATGTGACATTAGGAACATTTAAAATCCTGTTCATATAGTGTTTTTCCCGAAGGGTTTGACATGACAGCCCTAATAAGTGAAATTGCAATGTTGTTGGGTTCCATGAAATGAGGTTATAAATGCACCAGTTGATATAATGTTAACTTTCTACCCCGCTAACTTCAGAGATTGATTAAGCTATGAGTCGCAATGCCTCAACATCAAATCGCACAATGCGAAACAAGTTTGGACCTACTTCAACAAATGCATCATCACAAGTTCCAACAGATCAACAACTACATACATACACGTGCACCACTATGGAGGAAAATGGGTTGGAAAGAAGAGAGATTTCGTTAATATGCCAATATACACATATGAGAGTCTTGGAAGCGTCTGACACATCATGGTCGGCAAACCTACAAAACTAAGTACAGATACCACCACAATAGAGTTCACTATCGCAGAACCACCATGGTCAACCCTATACGAGAAGAGGTGTGAGTTAGAGGTGTATTGTCGATGGCACGGGTTACGAGTTCCTAAGGCACGCTCCGCCGAGTTACCTAGAGATGAACTCCGCCAACATACTTGCTCGTCTTGAACAAGAGAACAATCAAATGCAAAGGCGACTAGACCGTTTTCACGCAATCCAAAAAGCTAGGAAGCATCTAAAGGGGAAGGCGCAAGAGCGAGCCATGAAGTCTATTAATGAAATTATGCGTTAGATGATGAAACAGATATTTCAGATTTCTCGATTCAAGCAATGATGATTTCCAAAAATTTCTACCTACGAACATTAGACGTTGTTGTTAATGTCTACACATTATGTGCAATACATGATGTTATTGTTAATGTGTGACAAATGATGATTATGTATGTTCAACTTTTGCAACTCTAAAGATTAAACTGCTCATTACTTTTGGCTAAGTTTATGTGAAATCACTTTCTCATTTTTTTCATACGTGTTCTTTGTTGCTACATTCAAGTAATGTGGGTCACGGACTAACAATGTCCTTTGCTTTGTAATGTAGGGAAAACCTTAGGAAGTGAAATGCCTCCAAATTATATTTATTGCACATTACTTGTAGGAAAATTTAATAGATTCAATACATACAGATCGATCCAAACCACATAGACCAACCGCGCATATGATTCAATAATTCAAATAATTCTTTTATATGAGTTGTTTGAGAGTCATATATATAATATGCACGTATTCTGTATCTTAGTTGTAATAGTGTCCTACTTTATATAGATACATTACATAAAGACTCGTCCAAACCAGACTAACCACTCACTCACCGAAAATCCATATGGCTCACCCAACACACTCTCACTATTCTTGGGATATTTGGTTTGCTTAAAAATAGAGTAAAGGCCTAAAAGCCCGATCACCCTTTCAAATGTTTCATTCAAGTTATTGGTTTGTTGTAGCATTGGTTGAAAGCTCCCTAATATTGCAATTGTGATGATCGGAAGCCATTGATGTAAAACTTGAAGCATAGTTTTCTTCATGTAATTTTACATTGATGTTGAGAAAATGTAACTACATTTTCTACCCGCAAAGACTCCTTAAAAAGTTTGTAGGGAAACAGGGGATAAAACTCTCATCTGTTGCTACACTCACATCGCTCGTAATACTAGCATTTGGCAAGTGACGTTGGAAAAGGCTAACACAGCTCTAAGACTGCTCGGCGAAGTCATGTTCAGCATTTCGCATGTGCCGCTCAACAATCGACACTATTGAACCCCGTCCTACCATATCATCCATGCCGACGTGAATAAACAGATATGCAACATTTTGCAATGCACTATTTTCAAGGATGCAGAGGACCCTTCAAAAGTGTAAGCAAATTTTTGGGGGTAAGTCATTCCATCATTGCTACACTTGATTGATGTAGTTCTCGCATGTGATACTCAACATCTCGAAACTATTGAACCCCGACCACACGTACTCCATCCCCACTCACGTGAATACACATATGTGCAAACCTTTGCAATGCACCGCTTTTCAAGAGGCAGAGCATCCCCGAATTGGCTATGCATCAATTTTGGGTGTGAGCTGTCCACCATTGGTACACGATGTTGTTCGTAGTGCTACATGTGTCCGGGTTAACAGCCTTCTTCAGACTGCTCAACCCCGTCTACCAATACACGATATGCCTTCTTTTGCAATGCACCGTTTTCAAGGATGCAGAGCATGGCTGAAAAGTTTATGATACATTGAACACAGCTCAAGATCGCCTCAACAAGTCATGTCGATGAAGCACAGAATTTCGAATAGTTTTGAACAAGACATACCAAATCGGTCGTGAGAAATAAACCATAGTAGTGATCAAAGTCCCTAATTAAATATAAGCATAAACATCACTAGTTTCAATTTTAAATAGGTTATCCTTGTCCAAACTCGATGGTCAACCAAGTGAAATATTGAGACACTAATCACAACAGAGTCCTTTCGATCACCTCATTGGCAAAGTGACATCTCATTTTTCTAAATTATTGTCTTTCGAAAAATGCAACCCACCCTTCCCGAATCTCATTGCTTAATATGTTTTGATGGAGGGTAATAGCACAAGACATTGATGTGTGACAAATTGGTTCCCAATAATATACTTGCTTCCCATATATGTTTCCAAGCCATATTTAAGAGAACATCATAATCACATTATGTATAAAGGCTCACCATATTATGTGGCCACGAGATACCCATGAAAGAAGGATTTTTAGGCTTCAATTTTTTGTCCGCTTGGATTGCTCTCTCTCTTCCTCCTCGGACATAATCTGTAATTTTTAAGAACAAACTTTTCTCCGACTTCATGTTTTATGGGTTTGTACATTAAGGAAGAAATGTTTGTATCATCTTCATCTAAGTTTTTGATATTTTTACCTCGATGATCTTCCAATTTACAATTCTTCCTACGTGGATATTGAATCACAATGGCAGTCTTATCAAATATAACAATATGGAAGCTTGAATTTCCTTCATATCTCAAGACTAAAAATAACCATAACAGATAGAATGGTATTCAAATAAATCCCGCCAACCATTACAAAACCTAATGTTGTTATCGCCTTTCTTCAATCACACTTGCCAAATTCCACCATAGGGAGCAATGATCGCTACGGTGGATAGCTCAAGATTGTTGAACCCCGACTGTAAGTACCCATCCACACTCACGTCAATACACATAGCAACGCAGAAAATTTTGTGCATCAATTTCGAGTGTTTTTGGTCCTATTGCTACATTGATGTTCGTAGTGCTGCTCAATAGCTTTGCAATCGTTGAACCCTATCCAATCATATCACCTACACGCACGTCAATACACAGCCTATGCATCCTTTTGCAATGCAGCATTTTTAAAGGATGTACCTATAGCATCCCCGAGAAGTTTATGATACATTTAACATAGCTCAACATTGTCTCACAAATCATGTCGATGAAGCACATCAATGTTGAATAGTCTTCACGTGAATAAATACGCAACCTCTTTTGCAAGACACATCACAGCCCGCCATCAGTAGCACAAGCTATAGCCATATGAAACAGCTACCTCAACGAATCACATGCACCAACAGACGCCATCGAACAATATATCGTCAACTCATATCATCTTTATTCACGTGAATACTTATACTCACATCCACCGAATACTTGCCCTTGCAAAACCCCTATATAAAGTCCCATTTACATCTACCCTTGCAAAACATCTACACATACCGAAGTCCCATTTACATACATCTACCCTTGCAAAACTTCTACACATACCGATCTAAAGTCACATTTTCCAATGTCAATGCGTAATTGGATGCTACCTCGTTTTCCAAATAACTATAGAACACAAAGAGATTCTCGACGAGAGGGAATACTATGCCGGATTGCAACAAGAGTGGGACTTTCGCGTGAACGAGTCCAACGCTCCGCACAATGATCTCCCGCAAATCGGAGCGCCTCTTGTCGAGCGTAGCTCGCTCACACGCCACGACAAAACATGCACCAATATGAGGCGTGACGAAAATAAAAAAGAGAACAATCTTATGATACTGTGAGGTCCAGGTATCATATGCTACAATTGGCGGAGGAGCAAGCCGTTGCAACAAACAGCAACTCACTCCCGCAGAACGTAACAATGTCCTCAACTACGAGGACTACCTATCGAATGAATGCCACCGTGGTGTGTGTGTGTGTGTGTGTGTGTGTGTGTGTGTTATGTCTATGGTTAAGTTAATAATGTTAGTGTAAGTTATTTTATGCTTTTGTGTTATGTCGTACGTGCTTATTGAAAAACATCACGTGTGAGAATATTTGACTTTTATGACTTATGTGAGAATAATCTACATTACGAATAACGTGCATGCTTCTCATAATCAATAATAAGGTTTACATAGTACAAATGCAACCATACATATAACACATAGTTAAGCAAAATAGTTCTCCAACAAAATCTAATTACACCACGACACGACACGATTATTACTCTTCATCCGACATCTCCACGCCTCATCGATAAATGGGATCAAGAAGAAGTGATTGCATGAACTCGTGCATGCTCGTACCACCCTTCCCGTGACCGACTCGAATCTCGACTTGGGTCCGATATCGATTAAGACGTATCTTCATTCGATTATTTTCTTCTCTTATGCGGTTCAATGCTTTACGAAGTTCGTCGATGTTGTCTCCGGGCATTTGTGATGCGAGTCGCCGAGGCATCGCAACTTAAAACCAACCAACTCATCATAAAACATTTGTTGTTCACGAAATAACCAAGCCCACTCCTGTCTCATGGTATTGTGAACGTAAGCACTATTTCGCAAATTCGGATTGATTGATAGTCTGAACTCATCTTCCAATACCCAACAACGACCCATAGCAAAGTGAACACATCATGAGGCCTATAGAGTTGTGGGTTGCCGTAACTGACATTGACACTAAATACAATAACACCAAATGATCAAGTTAACAAAGTGTGTATCAACTGTTGCTAAATAATGTAATCCCGCATAGAATGGTACACAACAAAGACATTCATAAAATTGTGTACTATTGCATGCTAAAAATGAAATACTAACACTAACACCAACATTTGACCATAAACAATAGACATTGTTGGTAATGTCTACACATTGTCTTCAACACTAAATGTTGTTGTAAATGTCGACCAATGATGATTATGTGCAATACAAAATGTTGCTATAGTAAAGAAATTATTTCATTCTCTTCTCACCAACGTTTACTACAACAAATAACCAAAATCACACCAATGTACTTACTTCACATTCATTCAACCTAAAAAATCAAAATTTAGTACAATATCAAATGAAAATAACATTGCCCTAAAATTGTGATGTGAATTTTTTACCCGAGATGATACAAATTTCAATTGAGTTTGAAGAAAGCCGCTGTTGATCCGTGGAGGAGTTCCAACTCGATTCAGCAGAAAGTCTTGATTCAAAGCAGAGAGCAAGGCACACCGAGTGGGGAAGGTGTGCAGAAATTATAAGAGAATAACTTCGACTTTACGGATATTGAGTATACTTTATAACTCGATATTCCGTATCGAGTTACATTGAAACACTCCACCGACACAAAGACAAGATTTAAATCAGGGTTTATAATAAGATAACTAACTCGATTTTTTAATAATCGAGTTATGTAGAGATTCAAAAAAAAATGCCAGCAGCTAAGGGAAAAACCTCGTGTATAACTCGATTATTGAGTATCGATTATTTCATATAACTCGATTTTAGGATCATCGAGTTACAAAAGAGGGGCATTTCCTATTTAGTTTCGAGAATGAGGGCACAAAGATGTTTAATTTCGAAAAAAGGGCATTTGCCCAAAAATTAGATCGATCCTAATTAAAACCAAAAAAAAAAAAATCCTTTTTGGACTACTTGGGAATGTCAAATTGAAAAACAGATCCTGAATTCACAATCTACATGAAATTAAATGGGATGGTGACTAATTTGAACAAAGAAAGTAATTGGAGGAAAATATCAACAATCTATCAGCAATAGTTAACCGTTAATCTTTAGAAAGAGATGGTGCCAAAAGAGAGAAATTACTATTGAGGGGGTTTTATTTGATAGTGTGTAGTTCATTTTTTGGTGGTATATTGAATATATGATTTTTTTTTTATGAGGTACAGTAGAATTTAAATATTGTTTTCCTCTTGCATACTCCGTAATTATTACTCTAGAGATTGTACAAAAAGGGAAAAATTACTATTGAGGGAGTATAGTTCATTTTTGGTGGCCTATAGATGTGGGGACTAGGGCCCAAAATAATGTATTTGGCCTTGTCCAAGGACACTAACAAGTTTGAGGAGGGAAACACAGCTTAGATGATCTACGTTGCAAATGTCATCAGTGGGAGACAAAGGGAAGAAGGTCCGAGGAGAAACTCTTCCTCGGACACGACAAATGCAAACCAAATGTATACTCAAGCAATTGAAGTGCACACCCTGAACACGTGAGCGGGAAAAAAGCTCAAAATATCTAAGGAAAAACTGTCACCCCTACATTAAATGCATTGTAGCAACTTTTCTAGCCACATTAATGTGAAGAAAACCCCTGAATAGTGCTATCTTGGCTACCGCAACTCACAAAGGGCTAAAAGAGGTGTTTGATGGGATAGGCACTCAAATGAGGATCTAGATGATCAACAAGTGTAAGGTCCGGATGACCGGGAAGGACCTATATAATGTGAAAGAGCCCCCATGAAGTGGGGGCGAAAAAAAGAGTAAGAGAGAATACTGTTGCATGCAAATCAATCCTAATATTGTGATCTATATATAAATTTCCTCATTGGATGAAAGATCTTCTGGTCATAATAAGTTTTTATTCGTGTTTGATTGACTCTTAACTCAATGCTAGCCGTTGTCTAACTTATCTAAATCTAGTTCTTTGACCCATACTTTACAAAATTCATTGTATTAGGCTTATTGGGCCAGGATTCCACAAGTTTGGGCTTGGGCTCCAAACTTTGTCCCTACAATAGAGTATATAATTTTTTTTAATTTTTTAATTTTTTTTATGTAGGCCAAGGTTTAATCCAAATTTTTATTTGATTATAAGAGGCTTTATCAGTTGAACTAATTAAATATCACAAATATATGCAAAAATATGTTTACATTTTTCATTTTTCAAAAACATAAAACATTTTCTTCTTATTTTTCATTGCTTACTTACCTTTTTTTTTACCGCACCCAACACTAGAAAATACCGTCATTTCAAATGAAATGTTAATTAATCTTTTAATCTGATCCCATTTGTTGTGACTTATGACATTCAATTCCAAGTATTACCAACATTTTCTCAACTTTCTCCATATCTCAATAATAATGCTCAACTAAAAGTCTAAAACTTGAAACAGACTTCAAAGCGCAAAGTCATTAGATGACTCATAGCTTTCTTCATATAGTCTCATAAGATCTCATTGATCTTTAGAATTTGACATAAATTTTCCATTTATAATATGAATTTAGTTTATGAATTCAGTTAACGAGTGTCCACAAAACATTTGTTAATCTACCATTTTAGTGCTATTTTCACGAAAAATATAAAATACTGTCAAAAAAATTAGTTTTTTTTCTCATAAAATTATTTTAAATATATTTCTTAAACGGACCACAAAACATCCGTTAACTTTCCCCTTAATATATAGATATCTCTCTTTGCACGGGCGTAATGAATGTCAAACTTTATTGAAGAAACATCCAAAACACTAAGGCCTAAGGACCCTACCCATCTTTGAGTTCAGGGAAGATGTTGATGAATTGGTGATTGGTACATAGGATGGGAGAATACAGCAGCCCCATGGGCCAGACATTGGGCGGTGCTTCTCTAGTGGCGGCTTCTCTAAAAACAGAAGAAAAGTTTCAAAAATCTTTATGGCTAATTTGTTTTGGAATAGGTAGATAGTGATGTCGGGTTTGGTACAATGACAAGTACTTTCCATCAAAAACAATAAGTGGCAGATTTGAGTCAAAGAACTAGTATTTAAAAAAAAAAAAAAAATTGGAGGATAAGATTGCTTATCGTGACCTCTCACAAACCCCACAAAAATGAGAGTTTTGTGTACTAAATATGACCTTTAGTAGGTAGTGAGAGAAGTGGAATTTGAACACAAATGTAAGGCTAGACAAAAAATATTATTATGACTAGAGTGTCACTTAAACCCCACTATTTATGGCTAATTGTTGTTAGCTATTGATTAATAAAATTTCTAGATAACACATACACAACACAAGTACTAATTAGAAGTTCGTTTGGTAAGAGATTTTTAGTAATCTTGTTTAAGTATACGTGTAGGTAAAAAAGTGTGTGAAAATACGTGTTATAACATTTAAAAAACAAAAACTATTGTTTAAACACTGTTAGCAAACGAAGCCAAAATTTCTAATATTCAAAAATCAAATTCACTTAATAAATGAAATTTACAAATTCGTCTCTTCTTGGGCCATACTCACTAATCTAAAAAAATATATGCATAGATTCTAAAATAATTAAACCCAAAAAAGGTATAGAAGAGCTGACAATTATAGTTAGGATTTTAACTTTTTAAGGCACCGGAGGGAGGTGTAGGGTCCGTTTGGATACAATTGAAAACTGAAAAACTGAAATTGAAAATTAAAAAACACTATAGTAAAATAATTTTTAAATGAGTGAATAGTACCATGGGACCCATTTTTAATAAAAAAGTTGCTGAAAAGTAAAATTTGTGGGTCCGTAAACATTACACGATGTGCATTGATTGCTGAAAAAATTAGAAGAGTGCATAAACAATAGTTGCAAGTCTCAAAAACGCGTGAAAAAAAAAAGGGGGAAAAACGCAAATGCAGACGCGCAGGTTTTCAGCCCAATCCAAACTAATCCTAGAAGATGGTGATCAGGTGGTAACTATAACTTGAGCTCAAGCTGGTTTGAAGATTGAACTCCCACCTTAATCCATGGAATGCTTTCCTCAGGCTTGGGTGCAGCTGGTGAAGATGGGTTCACTTGGTATGGTGCATTTGCTGCCGCCCTGAAAAATAAGCCCAAAAAAAAGAGAGAAAAGAACATCATTAATTGATCTACATGACAGAAATGAAATCCATTGAAAAAAGGACAAACAAATATGCTTAGTCATAAAATTTGTCAAGTTCTACATTTTATCCAAAGTTGAGAATTTTCTTCAATCCTCAAAAAATCATAAATGTACCGATCACAATTTTTTAAGCACTATTTTGTTCCCAAAAAATTTAGGGACTAAAATTTGAATACTGGTTTTTTTTTTTTTTTGGGCATTGTTAAATAAATTAGAAGATCCACTCAAGTTCCTTAAAGCTCATGCAAATTCTAGAATATTGGGTAGTACTTTTTTTGAAAGAGAATAGAACTCTACAAACACATCATTGCTTCTTCCTATTTCCCTTTTCTTTTTCTATCTTCTAATTGCTTACCTATCCTTTCTCTTCTCAAAATCGGTGAAGTGAAGCTCTTCTTGCAATTGGCAGATCTGTAAGGTAAAAAAATGTTGCAACAAAAATGTTAATACACAAAGCTTTTGAAAGCTGAAAACCTTTTCTTCATAAATTATTCACATGAGACAAGGCAATTACCAGGACCAATAGCACGAGGTTGTTGTTGAACCCTTTCTTTGGTGGTGGTATTTCTTTCGTACGCGGCTACAACATTTGATTCAGAAGCCATGGAACTTCTTGAATGAACTTTCTCCATCATGCTAGCAGGAGAAGAAACAAAGCCATGGAACCCCTTTTTTGGGTTTTCGGCATAATCATTGGAAACATGACAGTGGAACAAATTTGCAACTGGAAGAAGCGTCCCTACCGGAGTGAACAAGCTTTGTTATCTGATGATTCTGATCTCCAATTTCTCCAACAGCAGGAAAGTACCTTCCAATTCATTGTTGTTACTTGTTCCTAAACCACTTTTGAATGATGTTGCTAATACTTGCAAGTTGCATCTTTGTGAGACCCCATTAGTACTTGTCTCCATGTCTCCATCAAGTCAGCAGCTGAGCAACTCCTTCCTCTCTCTCCTACTTTTCTTCACAGATTGACTGTTTCAACATTTCTTCTTTCTTCTTTCTTCACAATAATTGCCTTTACACACTCTCTCTCAAGCAAACTGTACAGCATAACAACACTGTTTCAGATTAATCAAAACTCACTTTACCCTTTGTATCCGAAGAACACCATTGCCTAGTCGAAACCCCGCCGAAGCTCTCCATTGCAAGTTGCATCTTTGTGAGACCCGCATTAGGACTTGTCTCCATCAAATCAGCAGCTGACCAGCTCCTCCCTCTTTCCTACTTTCTTCACAGATTGACTGTTTCAACATTTCTTCTTTCCTCACAATAATTGCCTTTACATACTCTCTCTCAAGCAAATTGTAAAGTACAACAACACAGTTTCAGATTAATCAAAACTCACTTTACCCTTTGTATCCGAAGAACACCATTGCCTAGCCGAAACTCAGCCGAAGCTCTCCATCCCAAAAAAAAAAAAAAAAAAAAAACCAAAAACCCAGCAGCTGCGAAACCGAAACAGAGGAGAGAGAAGCCGAAGCAATCCTTGTGTGTGTTGGTCATTCCGTGAAGAACTTGGCGATCGTTGGGTCTCTAATTGCAAAATGACAGAGAGTTGAAAGAACCTGAACTTTCTTTTAACTGAACTGATCTTACAAAACTGAATGAATGAAACTGTTCAAGTCAAGTGGAGGCTAAATACAAAAACAGAGTAAGGCCTAAAATATCCCAAACTACATGGGATTAGTTACAGTACATATGCCAGCTAATTAACTCGCCTGTGAACACATTCTAGTTCACGTGTGAACAAATACATTACTGAACACTACCATTCTACAACTATCACATTACACTACTTATCTCAGACTTCATTTCTTCTCCTCTTCCTTCTTTTTCTTCGTTCCTTTTCTTCCTTTCTGATCTGATTCATAACTTTCTTCAACACTAATCTCTCTCACCTGCTTCATTTTTGGAAATCTTAGCCCATAGTTCCCTTGTTTCTGCGAGCAAACCATGTCAGTTGTTAGAGAGGCTGCTCTATCCTATTTCCTTCAGAAGCTGTTTGACAAGTTAACCTCTCTTGATTTGCTGAAGATTTTCAACCAAGAGCAATTTGATGCTGACCTTAAGAAGTGGAAGACAACATTGATTAAAATCCGTGCGGTTCTGGATGATGTAGAGGAGAAGCAGGTGACATGCTGGGTGGTGAAGATTTGGCTGGATGAGCTCGAAGACTTGGCTTATGACGTGGAAGACATCTTGGACGAGTTTGCTACTGAAGCATTGAGACATGAGTTGACTGCGCGTGCAGAAGCCAGCACAAGTAAGATACTAAAGCTCATCCCTGGTTGTGTTGGCTTGAATCGAAATTATGTTACTTTCAGTGCTAGGATGCTGTCCAAGATTAAAGAGATTGACACAAGATTGCAAGAAATTGTGACACAGAAGAATGATTTGGAATTAAAAGTCAAAGCTCAAGGAATGACTAAAACAACAAGATCAAGACTGCCCTCAACTTCTGGTCAATGAAGGTCAGGTTTTTGGCAGGGATGAAGATAAAAAGGCTATCATCAACTTGTTGCTGAGTGGTGAATCAGGTGATGCTCAACTGTCTGTTATTCCCATACTTGGTATGGTGGGTTTGGGTAAGACAACTCTTGCTCAACTAATCTACAATGAAGATAATGTGGATAGTTACTTTGATTTGAAAGCATAGATACATGTTTCTGAAGATTTTGACATTGTAAGGGTGACAAAAGTAATTCTACAATCTATCACTTGTGAGACCTATGATATTAGTGATTTAAATTTACTACAAGTCAAATTGAAAGATAAGTTATTTGGCAAGAAGTTTTTGCTCATTTTGGACGATGTTTGGAACGAAAGCTATGACTATTGGACTCAACTACGTTGTCCTTTTGAATTTGGTGCTCCAGGAAGTAAGATTGTTGTCACAACTCGGAATGATCGTGTTTCATCAACATTGGGCACCGCTAAAGCTTATAAGTTGAGAGGGTTGTCAAATGATGCTTGTTTGACAATATTTATCCAACACGCATTGGGCACAACAGATTTCAGTGCATGTCCAGAACTTGAAGAAATTGGTCAAAAAATTTCAGAGAGGTGTAAGGGCTTGCCTTTAGTAGCAAAAGCTCTTGGAGGCCTTTTAAGCACCATACACAATCGTGATGAGTGGAAACATGTGTTGAATAACAAGATATGGAATATGTTAGAAGGGAATGATGATGTTCTTCCAACTCTTAGATTGAGCTATATATATCTTCCTTCGCATTTGAAGAGGTGTTTTGCCTATTGTTCACTATTCCCAAAGGATTATGAATTTGAGGAGAAAGAGCTAGTCTTGTTATGGATGGCAGAAGGTTTAATTCAAGAAACAAAAGAAAACAAGCCAATCGAAGATCTCGGTGTTGAGTATTTCCGTGATTTGATTGGGAGATCATTCTTCCAACAATCAAGCAGTAATGAATCACTCTTTGTTATGCATGATCTCATCAATGATCTAGCTCAATGGGCAGCAGGAGACTCGTGCTATAGGTTGGAGGATAAATTTGGGTGGCAACAAACAATTCAAGATTTCTACAAAGGTACGTCATTTTTCCTACATTCGTGGTGTTTGTGATGGTATCACAAAATTTGAAGACTTCTCCAAAGATGTGTGTTTACGAACTTTCCTGCCACTACCAATAAAGAACAGAGGTTACTTAACAAATTATGTTTCTAATTTTTTGTTGCCCCAATTAAGATACTTAAGGGTATTATCTTTAAGTGGATATGAAATAGATGAGCTACCAAATTCAATTAGTGATTTGAAACATCTAAGATACATCAACCTTTCTTGTACTAAAATTACAAGTTTACCAGAATCAATAACTTCTTTGTACAATTTGCAGACATTGATATTGAAAGGTTGTTCACATCTAACAAAATTACCTGAGAAAATTGGGAATTTAGTCAATCTTGGCATCTTGATATTACTGATGCGCTTTTAATCAAAGAGATGCCTATGGGACTAAAAGAATTAAAGGGCCTACAAACTTTATCTGATTTTGTTGTGGGGAAAGATATCGGATCTAAAATAGGGGATTTGATGAACTTGGAGTTTCTTCGAGGAAGACTTTGTATTTCAAGCTTGGAGAATGTGCCTAATGCTGAGGATGCAAGAAATGCCAATTTGAATTGTAAGAAGAATTTAGATGTATTGGTGATGAAATGGCAGTTTGATGATTTACAAGTTACAAGAGTTGCAGTTGATGTTCTTGACATGTTACGACCTCCAAGCATGGTGAAAGAACTTTTTATTGAGGGCTATGTTGGTGAAAAATTCCCAACTTGGTTAGGAGATCCTTCATTTTCAAATATGGTGCTCCTAAGGATTGAGAATTGTAAAAATTGTACATCCTTGCCTGCAATCGGGCAACTACCCTCTCTCAAAGACGTTGTCATTAAAGGAATGGCTAAGGTAAGGAGCATTGGCCCTGAGTTTTATGGGAAAAGTTGCTTGAAACCTTTTCAATCCTTAGAGAAACTTTGCTTTAAAAATATGCAGGAATGGCAAGACTGGATTCCTCATGGAGGTGAGTATGAATTCCCTCGATTGTATGAGCTTACTATCTATAGATGCCCCAAATTGCAAGGAAACTTGCCCCACCATCTCCCATCGTTGGAAAAATTTTTTGTTCATCAGTGTAAGCAATTGTTTGTTTCAATACCAAGCCTTCCAATGCTTCATGAATTAGAAATTGTGGGATGCAAAAAGGTGCAGAGCGAAAATACAATCGAGTTAAGTTCACTAAAATCAGTGGTTTTTTCTATTCCAATGCCAAATATTTTGGAGGAGAAGTTCATGCAAAGGTTAACAAAGATCGAATATCTGAAGATATACGATTGTAAGGAGCTAACAACATCACCGTGGCAAGATAGGCTGGAGTCCCTTGTAAGGCTATATATCAAATCATGCCCAAGACTTATCAACATTAGCTTGCCTTCTACGTTAAGGACAATAACAATTGAAAGTTGCACTGCTCTGAACTCCTTGCCAATATCCAATTGTACGTGTCTAGAACACGCAACTATTGAGGGATGTGCTTCTTTAACTTCCATTTCAAGAGGTAAGCTACCTCCGTCTTTAAAAAGGCTAGATGTACATAATTGTGAGAATTTGTTGTTTGTGGTGGATGTGGGAGAGGCTTCTTCTTCTTCTTCTTCTTCTTCTTCTTCTTCTTCTTCTTCTTTAAAAATGATCGAGGAGAATCTTCATGGCAACAGTAATAACAATGCATCTTTTCTTCAACACTTAGAGATTAAGGATTGTACATCTCTAAAATGCTTATCATCAAGTGGCAACCTATCTGTCATGCTTAAACACCTTGAGATTTATGGATGCTTAAAGCTGACATCCTTATCATCAAGACACCAGTTACCTGCAGCCCTAAAACACATTTCAATACGGCTTTGTCCAATGTTGGAGTCAATAGCAAATACACTACACAACGATGCATCTCTTGAACAACTCAAAATTTGGCATTGTGAAAAGCTTAAGACCTTACCCGAGGGCCTACACAAACTATGCCACCTCAATGAGATCAACATAGGTGGGTGTTCTAGTCTTGTTTCCTTTCCGGATGAAGGGTTGCTCCCTACCAACCTGAGAAAGCTTGTGATCCAAGATTGTAAGAATCTTAAGAGCTTGCCCAATTGCATGTACATCCTTACCTCTCTTCAAAAATTAAGTATATGGCAATGTCCAAGTATTATATTCTTTCATGAAGAGGGTTTCCCCACCAATCTAACATCACTTAATTTGTCAAGTGTCAATATTGGTAAGCAAGTAGTTGAGTGGGGATTGCATAGACTCACTTCTCTTAAATATCTCAAGATTTATGGATTTTTAGATTGGCAGTCGTTTCCTGAAGAAGGGAAGAATATGATGATGTTGCCTAGCTCTCTTACTCGCTTGGAGATTATGAGTTTTCCAAATTTAGTATTCCTATCCTCGAAGGGCTTTCAAAACCTCTCTGCTCTTAAAAACTGCTAATCTATGATTGCCCTAAACTCTCATCCCTTCCAGAGAAAGGTCTGCCTCTCTCACTTCTGAAACTTTATATTTATAAGTGTCATCTGCTGGAACAACATTGTAAGAAAGGCGATGGGCGTGAGTGGCTCAAGATAGCTAATATCCCTTGCATTCTGATTGATGGCCGTGCACAACAAAGAGGAAAAACTACATAAGTATACATTTACTTCTTCCAGGTACACCATTGTTTTTTATAAAAAAAATTCCACTGTTATTTTGCTTTCACAAACTCCACCATTAAGAATTTGTATGATAATAGTGCTCATTTCATTTAAGATGTAGAAATTAGAAAGCTCAATACAGCAATATACCCAAAACACAAACACCATCCTCCTCCTCCTCCTCTCTCTCTCTCTCTCTCTCTCTCTCTCTCTCCACACACACACACTATGATTTTAAAAATTCGAACCTTAACCCAAGCTAAATCTTGCAACGTTGCAGCAGATGCTAGTTTTTGAACTATTACAAATTTTTCTCAAAAGACTTGGACGTAAAATTTGGGTTGAACATGTTCGATTTTTTTTTTCTTTAAAACAATTTTAATTCTGGCGCTTTGAATTTTTAGCTCATCAACATCTCTTTAGAGTTTTAATTTTGATTTTTTTTTTTTTTTTTTTGGGTGGGAGGATGGGGGTGTTCCCTTTACTTCCAATGAATATGTTGTCATAAAACAAACTTGACTTTTATGTAAATATGGGTGGCACTTTCCTTGGGAAAATAGGATTGTGATATTGGTCATCAAAGTGGTTTCTTGGAGTAAAATTTATATTTGAGGTAATGGGTGTGAGAAATTTGGTCTAGTTTTAAGAGGCCCTGCAAAATTTGAGGCAGTTTTTTTTTTTTTTTTTTCATTGGGGAATATTTAGAATGTTCCACAGTACTATAAAATTTGTTTCTTAAAAAAAAAAAAAAATACTATAAAATTTGGTTTTCTGTGTGTTTCGTTTTTGGTGAAGGGCAGCAATTAAAAGCCATATCAAAGACCTTACTCTGTGGGTGATTTAGGTTAGGACCAAACTAATTCATTGGCTAATGAAAATTATTTAGGGAGAAGATTAAAAATTCCTTAGATTTTTAAGTTCAACTACCAAGCTTGTTCACATTCACTCCGTATGTGTTGATTTAGTCCTAAAATTTAGCCAACTCTCTGGCAGCTTAGGCTTCATGTCAAAATAATAATTTTCCTTTGGAAAATCTCGACTGGAGCTCTACTTTTAAAAGAAATATTGCTAAAAAAGCATATTGAAATTGAGATTTCATGCACTCTACATAATGAAGGAAGTGAGTCTTTTGATAATTTTTTTTCATTACTTGCCATTTGGAAGGGCTGTCCGAATTGGCTCATCCTTGCTCCACTAAGGATTGGACTGTAAGCTCATTAACTGAAATATAGAACAACAATGACACTAGGACTAATTTCATTTTACATTTTTTCAGCTGCAGACTGTGAGCGATTTACACTTCTTCAGTAACAAATCTACCTTCAAAGGCAGTGAGATCACTGTGATGGTTCTTAATTACAGTGAGAACATAGAGCAGCTTTTGCAGGGAAGGGAGGGTTATTGAAGAAGGACCAAATTATCAAGCTGAGGGAAGCACATCAAACGGGGCACTGGCAGGTTAGAGGCCAGCAATTAAGGATGGCAATTCCTGGTTCTGCAGGGTGTGATGGGTTATAAGAGATGCAAGGTGTGATGGGTTCTTAAGAGATTCAGCTGGAAAGTTCATGTGTTGGGTAATATGGAGCCTAGTTTGTAATTGTCTGAATTATGATCCGACTCGATATAAAAGTGTTATGATTTTTAATAGGAGATTTTCTGAGGCTTAACCCATTGTAAGTCCACTATGTGAGATATATTGCTTCAGATTAGGCTTTGGGGTGTTATTTTAGAGAGAAAAACTGTATTGCCACACTTTGTATAATCTCCTTGAAAATAGTGAAATCATTGCAACTCCGTGGACGTAGGTAAATTGCCGAACCACGTAATTTCTTGTGTTATGTGATTACCTTTGTGTAATTTTTTTTTTTTTATTTTTTTTTTTTTTGGCATCTTACAAATCTGGGAATTCATGTATATTCCCAACATCTTGCTTGTTTTGCAAAGATAGAATGGGTATACTGCTAGATGTTTTAGCTGGGATAATAATTCCAATTCACTTCCTTCCTCATTTTCAGACAAAATCTGTTAACCTTGAAGCATTGAGAAATTCAAAGTGTTTTGCGCTCTCAACCAACAAAGAGCTTGAGAAATATTCAGAAAACAGACAAATTCAAGGACATGGTGAGGGCAAGTGTTACAGTGACCTACAAGCTTGAGCAACCAGTATAAAAGGTGTTCGCTTTGTTATAGATATTAAATTTATATGTGTTAAGATGTTAGGGCCCAAGAGGCCCATGTAAGGTTAGCCTAGCTCCTATACATACCCTACTTAGATTCTATGTAATATGCAATTGAAAATATTAAAAATGTCGCTACTTAGATTTTCTCCTATGAATGTAGATTGTTAGGTTGAACTATGTAAATCTTGCATTCTCATTCTTAGGCTCTCCTACTTCCCCTTCTCTACAATATTTAATTTAAAGGCAAAAAAACAAAACCTACCCTCTAAGTTTTATTATTATTCAGTTCGAATCTCTAACTTTGGTTTTGTTCAATTAAGTCTTTAAGTTTCAAAATGGTTCAATCAAGGCTTCTTGTTTGCATTTGTTAAGCGATCTACCATTAAGTACCCAAAACAAAGTGGTTTTGATTTTTTTTTATTACATTAAAAAATCCATAATAATTTTTTTTGAAATAATAAAAATTTTAAAAATAGAAATTTTTATTTAGGATTAAATTAAAAAAAAAAAAAAAAAAAAAAAACAATAACAACTACACTCTGACTCTGCCCCCAAAAACGCTGAACAAGAGCATTTAGCTTTTGCTTAATAGAATGTCTTTACAAAGATGAGGCAAAATTTTTGTACCCTGGTTCATATCTTTAAACAAAAGTCATTGATTTTGAGGTACGTAAGAAATAAAAATATCTATAACTAAAATCAATATCAAATGCTGTTAAAATCCACATAAGCTATTGACAATTCTTATTCAAGAAAATCCGAATAAAGATGAACTTCAAGGTCAAAATGGAAGAGGGAGGCAATAAGTGCATGTTTTTACATACAGTTGATCTCCATTATCGAGGACTTGAGGTTTTATGTGAGAGAATATCATCTAATGTCGGTCGAGCTAGAGACAACCCTTGACTCATATCCGATTGATGATGGAAGTAATTTTGAAATGTTTGCTCGTTATCTTAATCCATTTCATTTGTACAATCAATTGAGGCAAATGATTGTATGGTCTTTCTTTTTCTTTTTTCTATTTTTTTAGAGATTAAAAAAAAATGATTATATGATCTAATAACTATTAGAGTTTTAGCCTTTTAGGCCCCAATTGTCAAAATATTAACCAACTCTTAGTCAAGTAATTAATTAATTTAATTATGCTTTAGATTTGAATTGAATAACAAACACGAATCACATAAAACATATAACTAATAACTCAAGAAAACTGATAAAACATATAGAAAATTTAACACTAAATCTAAGGTTACCTCATGTAGCGTTTATTGACGTGACCAAACATAGGAAATTTAATTATTTAAACCATAATTTATCTTGACTAAATATTTAAACGATACCAACTAACAGGACAAACTATGTTCTAACTTTTAGAATTGTATATGATTAGCCAACCCAAAAATATGGACCTATATAACAATAACATTTCATCCCATTCTAAGGAGTCAATTCTCCTAAGCAGTAACAAGAAAAAAACAGCTCCAACGAAAGGGTAAACATACTTGTGAGTATATTTGTCTACGTGTGCATGCACAATATACTTTTATATGACTCCAAAAACTTCTTACTTATAATTTACAAAGTAATGTGTAAATAATCTAGATTAAATCTTACTATACCTATTCACATTTCCCTGGCTTAGTAATTTGATTAGTAACCTGGATGGTATAGACTTGATTTTGTGACATCATGCCAAGAAAAGCGCATTAATTAATAAATAAATATAGGCTGAATAGTGATTATTATATTTTTCTTTGATTAATTTTTGTCTACTTTATATTTTTAGCCAACTTAAAAAAATAAATAAATAAAGAGCTCACATAAAAAATAAATAAAAAAATCAGCTGAATTTCTTAAAACTAATGACCACTACCCCCCAACAGTTTGATTGTGTTTCGCTAATGAGAGAACGTATTGAACAATTCATCTCTGTCAAAGAATTTATCATGCTTGGCATTTTTTTTGTTAAAATCTTGGACCTCTTTTCATGCTAATAGAAGACATCCAATATTTCATTGTTTAGGCTCTATTGTTACAACAAAAAATATTTTGTGAAAAATGGCTTGTATTTTTGGAAAACGTTTTTTTTTTTTTGGGAAAAGTAACTTGTTTTATGGGTTTAGTTATGACTCTTCAATCCTAAAAATTAGTCAATTTTTTTGTTTGACTCGCACGAAAAATTATTAATATTTTTTGTAATTTTAAATAATCATAGGAAGAAAAATTTTAATTCACAAAATTAGATCCTAAAATAGGAAAATATTTTCTTTTTTTTGGAACATCAAATTGAAAAACAAACCCTAAATTCAAAATCTACATGAAAAATTAAATAAGCTAGGGGTGTTCGTAGTGCAATGCGGTGTAAATTTGGACCATTTTTAGCACCATGTTTTGCGGTGCGATTTAGCCAAAATCATAACCACACCGCATCTCATTTTTGCGGTCACATGTATAATGCGGTGTGATGCATTCCGATTTAGAGTTTAGCCAAAATCATAAATGCACCGCATCTCATTTTTGCGATCACATGTGTGTTGTAGTATATAAGATACAGTTTGAAGCCGGTATATTTTCAAATTTTGGGCTTTTTCTGCTCAACCCAAAACTAATTTTTTCCTGTGTTTTGGGCCAAGTTTTAAACTACTAAGTTAGTTTTTCATTATTTTGAGTTGACTTTCTTAATAAACACTTTCTAGGGTTATTAAACTTTTTTTTTGAAAATTAGGGTTATTAATCTATTAATAATATATTTAATATTAAAAAATTAATATATAGTGAGGGTGCGGTGTGGTTTGTGCATTTTTCTTATTATAAAAGCGCAAACTGTCTTTGCACCATGCAATGCGGTGTCTTGTTACTTGCGGTGCGGTATGGTTATACCATTTTGCAGGCAATTTTGGTGCGATTTTTACGATTTGCACAGTTTTTATGGTTTAGTGAACATTCCTAAATGAGATCGTGACTAATGTGAGTAAAGAAAGTAATTGGAGAAAAATAGTTAACCGTTAGTCTTTAGAAAGAGATGGCGCCAAAAGAGAGAAATTACTATTGAGGGGGTTTTATTAATTTGATAGTGTTTAGGTTATTTTTGGTGGTATATTGAATATATAATTTTTTTTAATAGATACAGTACAATTTAAATATTGTCTTCCACACTCCGTGATGATTACTCTAGAGATTGTACGAAAAGAAGAAAATTACTATTGAGGGATTTTTTCTTTTTTTTTTTTTTTTTTGAGAAAAAGCTTAGTGCTGCTTATTATTAATTAAAGAACTTCAACATCAAAATACGAAGAAATTAACTATCTCTTGAGAAACAGACTTCATCTAGATTATCAATAGAAAAGAAAACCTAACTCTCTTAGTTAAAGCATGAGCAAAAAAGTTACCTTACCTACCAGTATGAGAAAAGGAATGGTTCACAAACGAGCCAACAAAAAAGTTAATGTCTTTAATAATATGTCCAAAGAACGAGAGAAGAGCCCTCGCTTATGAGAGCTTTACAAACAAGCTCAAAAATCACCCTCAAAGATAGAGTGGGTAATACCAATTTGTTTCACAAATTGGATTGCCCCTCTAGCTGCAAGAACTTCCACCATAACAACTGATGAAGGCAGAGGAATTTTTTCAGACATGGCTGCCATGACCTCCCCTTATAGTTTCGAACCACCAACCCAATTCCAGCTTCATTTAAATCATCAAAAATAGCATCATCATAGTTTGTTTTATACTCGGCCAGAGCAGGAGGTTTCCACTTAGTAGCTGTAGGACGAAGTTTCAAGCGTGAAGGAGCTGACCTTTTACGAAAATCTGCCAGAAGAGTAGCAGTTTGTTCAAGAATGTTTGAGGGAGTTTTTATTTTTGATAATGTATAGTTCATTTTTGGGGTCTATAGAATATATAATGTTTTTTTTTTTTAATTTTTTTAATATAGACCGAGGCTTAATTCTGATATTTTATTTAACAATAATAAACTTTACCAATTAAATTAATTGAATTTCACAAATATATGTAAATATATGTAATATTTTGGAAAACGTTTTTCACTATTCAAAAACATAAAACATTTTAATACCATCATAACAAATGAAATGTTAATTAATCTTGTAATCTGATCCCATTTGTTGTGACTTATGACATTCAATCCCAAGTAATACCAACATTTTCTTAATTTTTCTCCCTATCTCAATAATAATGCTGCAACTAGAATTTGAAACAAACTTTAAAGCAAAGTCATTAGATGACTCATAGCTTTCTTCATATAGTCTCATAAAAACTCATTGATCTTTAGAATTTGAAATAAATTTTCTATTTAATATATACATCAAGGGACCACAATTTGACTCCCTACAAACTGCTCAAAAACAGGCCGTGTGGTGTGATGTCAAAGGTCATAAAAGATTTGAGTGTGTCTTCCTCGTCACCAATTGGTTTTGAAGTGGAATGACACAATTCAAGATCCGACAATATAAATTCGGTTAACGAGTGTCTTGGAGCATTTATTAAAATACCATTTTAGTACTACTTTTATGAGAAGTAAAAAATGCTGAAAAAAATTAGTTTTTTTTTTCTCATAAAATTATTTTAAATATATTTCTTAAACTGCCCCAGTCATCTGTTAACTTTTCCTTTAATATATTGATATTTCTTAAACTGCACGTGTGTGATGAATGTCAAACTTTGTTGAAAAAACATCCAAAATACTAAGGACTAAAGGCCCCACCCATCTTTGAGCTCAGGGAAGACGGTGATGAATTGGTGATAGCTCCCCAAGGTGGGAGAATACAACAACCCTGTGGACCAGATAGTGAGCGGTGGCTTCTCTAAACCCAGAAGAAAAGTTTCAAAAATATTTATGGCTAATTTGTTTTGAGATAGATAGATAGTGATGTCGGGTTTGGTATAATAGCAAGTGTCTTCCACTAAAAGTAATTAGTGCTGGATTCGAGTCAAAAAATTAGTCTTTTCAAAAAATTGGAGATAAAATTGTTTATTATGACCTCTCTCGGACTCTACAAAAATAAGAGTTTTGTGTACTGGCTGAACATGACTTTTAGCTAAATAGTGAGGGAAGTGAAATTTGAGCACAAATGTAAGGCTAGACCAAAAAAAAAAAAAAATTTACTATTATGACTAGAGTGTCACTTAAAACTCCAATATTTATGGCTAATTGTTCGTTAGCAATTGATTAATAAAATTTCTAGATAACACATACACAACACAAGTACTAATCAGAAATGAAATTTCAAATCTTCAGAAATCACGTAATAAATTAAATTTACAAATTCTCCTCTTCTTGGGCCATACTCACTAATCTAAAAAAATATATATGTATAAATTCTAAAATAATTAAACCCAAAAAATAAAAGCACAGAAGAGCTGACAAGTATAGTTAGGATTTTAACTTTTTAAGGCACCAGAGGGAGGTAACCTAAGTCACATAGAAAATGGTGATCAGGTGGTAACTATAACTTGAGCTCAAGCTGGTTTGAAGATTGACCTCCCACCTCAATCCATGGATTGCTTTCCTCAGGCTTGGGTGCAGCTGGTGAAGGTGGGTTCACTTGGTATGGTGCATTTGCTGCCGCCCTGAAAAATAAGCAAAAAATTTTTAGAAAAGAACATCATTAATTGATCTACATGACAGAAATGAAACCCATTAAAAAAAAAAAGGGGACCAACAAATATGCCTAGTCCTAAAATTTGTCAAGTTCTATATTTTATCCTTAAAAGTTGAAAATTTTCTTCAATCTTCAAAAAATCATAAATGTACCAATCACAATTTTTTAAGCACTATTTTGTTCCCCTCAACAAATTTAGGGACTAAATATAACCTGAACCAAAATTTGACTACTTTTTTTTTTTTTTTTTTGCATTGTTAAATAAATTTGAAGATCCACCCAAGTTCCTTAAAGCTCGATTCTCAACAAAAAAAAAAAAGTTCCTTAAAGATCATGCAAATTCTAGAATATTGGGTAGTTTTTTTTTTTTTTTTTTTTTGGAAAGAGAATAAAACTCTACAAATTAAACACATCATTGCTTCCTTTTTTTTCCTTTTCTTTTATATCTTCTAAAGAATTGCTTACCTATCCTTTCTCTTCTCAAAGAACCGGTGAAGTGAAGCTCTTCTTGCAATAGGCAGATCTGTAAGGTAAAAAAAATTTGTAACAAAAATGTTAATACACAAAGCTTTTGAAAGTTGAAAACATTTTCCTCTTAAATTATTCACATGAGACAAGGCAATTACCAGAACCAATAGCACGAGGTTGCTGTTGAACCCTTTCTTTGGTGGTAGTATTCCTTTCGTACGCGGCTACAACATTTGATTCAGAAGCCATGGGACTTCTTGATCTAACTTTCTCCATTATGCTAGCAGGAGTAGAAACAAAGCCATTAGAAACACTAGAGCTTCCCTTGGTAGCCACAGTTATGATTTCCCTTGCCTTCTCAGCTGGTAAGTCATCGAATACTAGAACTTGGCCCCTATAGAATATGGTCATCTGGGCTGTCACAGCCTCCATGGTTGCAGGCTTCCTACAACAACAACACAATTAAGCATTAGTCTCAAAACATTTTGAGAACGATTAAGAATTCTCGACAGATTAATTAGGGTCGACCACCAACTTTCTTATACCAAATAAATTACACTAATGACAGATATGTTTTTGTTCAAGGATTAAAGCTGAGATGTTCCAAATACCCATGAAGTTTATGCTTAAGCTATACGTACGTGCATGACTTTTCCTCCCCCTAATATACCCTTACAAGTTACAACAAATTACTAGAATATAATCGTGTTTATGTAGTTCTTTTGGTGCCTATAATAGGTGTTCTTATGTAATTTCAGATGACTTCGTACATGGATGACATACTATCTGAGCACAAACATTCGCTTCGAATTAACTTTATGTTCTTTTTGGTTTAAAAATTAACTTTATGTTCACCATCTAACTATTTGAGCACAAGCATGTGCTCCATGTTTCTCAAATAATAATAATAATAGTAATAATAATAATAATAATAATGTTCATCACTATCCAAAAACAATAAAGCTAACTTAGTCGTTTGATAGCCCACTCAAATACATGTTTTTAATTTTTAAATAATATTATACATATTTTTTCATACATTTTTAACCAATCATATATCTACACATATTCTCAAACAACAAAATATATGATTTTAAGTGCATATATCAAACACTCCTACATGTTCCAAAAATAAATAAAAAATGGAGAAGTTTATTCGTCTTTCAATATATTCAAAAAAAAAAAAAAAGGCAAACACAAAGGGCTACACACCTGGAATCAGCCTTATTGGTAGCCATTTCAGTTGGGTTTGAGGGACAAACACCAAGCTTTTGAAGAAGAAAGTCCATGGGTTGCACGTTTGAGGCCGGAGCCACAGCGTTTTGTCTCAAAGCTTCACCTGAATTTTCCAAGTTTGTTAACAAATCCATAGTGGTTGCCACTGGTGTCTGGGGGTTTTCTGAAACATGGCCAGACAAAGAAAGTATATGAGACCCTTTGTTCTAAAACTGAGACTTCTTGGAAGTCAAAAAATATAAACATGCATAGATTTCAGAAATCTTCAACCTCCTCCCAAGAAATGAGAAGTTCAAAGGGCATAATAAGAGAGCAAAATCAAAAAGTTACAACTTCTAAAGTGAAAAGTAAGACAACCCAAAAGAGATGTGAAGATAATAAAGAGAAAGGAAAGCAGTACCTTTGGGTTCTGGTTTCCTAGTCATTTCAAGGCTAAGACTTCCTTTCTCCTTCATGTACTGGCTCAAGAGGTTGCACGTCTGTGCAAAATTGGACTTCTCTTGTGCCTTGCTGTGTTTCAACATGGTTGTCTGGCTAGAAAACTTTCAGCTATATTATTCTCACCACAAAACAATGAAAGGAAATTTTGTGTGACAGGTGTTGTTTTTTTGAAGATTTTGATTTGGAAAGCTTAATCCAAATGCTCAAAGGGTATTATAGTTTGGGGACTTGGGTGAAAGACTAAGACAGGAGAGGATATAAGTGCTAAGTGTGAGGGATAGGTAGCTTCCTTAAACATGTGCTTTGAACATTATTTGCCAGGAGCATAGGAGGTGGGGGTCCTTGTTCATTACTCCAACTTTGAATATGGTCATGGAAATTTCTTAATTTAATAAATTTCCTTTTCAAGCACGTGTTTTTTGCATCAGAAAAAGAGGTGGATGGCCAAATACCAGTAATCATAAATCCAACAAAACTAGTCAATGGGAAGGAGTGTGACCCACCTATCGAGAGATGATACATTTACAAGATTGTCCATGGTGGACTAGGTCCAATCTTGACTCTCTCTTTTTTGGTAAATCAATTTTACTCTTTTTTTTTTTTTTTTTTGTGTGGTTAAAAAGGATAATATATTAGATTAAATATAAATATAAGTAAGTCAATTACAAACATTATCTGCATTATTAAGGAACAGTAAATTCTCCACCACAAACTGTGGATTGTGACTCAAAAAGAATAAAAGAGGATTCCAAGTTACCTTCGTCTTGTTGATTCTATTTCTAAACAAGTCTCCTTTTTTTGTAGTTTATTTGTTAAATATGGGATAAAAATATTTTTAGATAACTTTTAAGCTAAATGTATGATAAAGAGATAAAATTAAATTAGATTTTTTTATTAAAAAGATGTAATTTTATTAATTTCTTTTAAAAAAACACACACTGACAAAAAATAAATAAATAAAAGCAAAAATGTTATTTTGGGTGAAACCAACACACGTAACCTTTTCCTCATAATTAATAATAGCACTAATAAATATGGTGTAGTAATCCATGTAAAAATGATGGTAATCATAATTTGTCACATGTGTTGTTATGAAAATAAAAAGATTTTGAAAATTTTATACCTTTAGCATTACTTTTTAAAGTCTTTATCTTTCCGAGAGCCTTATAGCTCATTTGGAATTTCTTAATAAAATTCAAAGGAGATGTTTTATTAAATTCTAGTAATAAAAGGGTCAAGTCAACGAGTGGCATACGATACAAGCACATGTTAAAGATTAATAAATATTTAATCATGAATTGTAATGCATACTCTTCAAAAATAAAATATACATGTTAATGATTTATTGACTTATATGCACAAATTCATTACGGTTGTGTTTGCTTTCTTTGATATATATATATATATATATATATATATATATATATATATATATATATATGTGTGTGTGTGAACACTTCAACTTTATTTTTGAAAAATATTTAAAAATATTATTTACTAGAGTATAAAATACATCTTAATCACTATCCTTAGAGCGTTCATTAGCATTACTCTCGATTCTTTCTTTTTTGGAGTCTATAAGCACAAAAATTATACACTGTTGATGTGATGGATTGTTAATAGTAAGTAAAAATGTGAGCGTCAATAATAAATACAGATGAGAACCATTCAAATTTTGTCAATTTAATTATTGTGAAAAATGTTGTTAGATTCTTCGTGTACATGACATTTTTTTAATATCACTTTTTATTTCTTTCTCTAATCTTTTGTTTTCATATAGTATATTTTTGCCATGTGGAGAATTGAATTAAAAAATACACCTCGGGGATCTATATCATTGTGACATTTTATGAGCTGTTCACAGGTCACCCTTATCGAAATATTAAGTTGAGTAGTGGAAATTCGATATTATTCCTTCATTTATAACCTTTTAATTATGATTTTTGATAGAATATTTTGAACCATATATACCAGATTGTCAAAGTTCATTGAATAAAAAGGAGTACAATATGATCTAAAATGAGACTAGCTAGTTACCTAAAAGAAGAATTCTTAATTCTCATAATTTTTGGAAGGAAATTCAAATGTGCCTTCTTTGCTTTTGAAAGTTTAATCAATTAAAACAATTTTCACTTTGAACAGCTAAAAGGTATTTCAACGGTGAATAATCTAATGATGATCTTTTATTCTGTAAATTGCAAAAACGAAATTCAGAGATTCCAACCTGTTTTTTGGGTTAATGGATATTTTCCCTAATAATTTTAGCTAATAAAATTATTGTAGTTACTCTTTGATTTTATAACAATATGTGACTATATTATGTTTTTTTTAGGTTACAATTCTATTTTGTCCCTTAAATTGAACTTCATTTATCAAATTAGTTCTAAAGGTATACTTTTTAATAATTTAGTCACTCACAAAATGAATTAATATCTAATTGACTTATTTTAACAAAGTGGGGAACTAAATTGACAATTAAACTTTCAGGAGTAATTTGACAATAAGGACAAATTTAAAAATTGAAGTAAAAGTTAGGAAATTAAATTAAATTTTACACTTTTACTTCAGAGATAATCATTTTTGAGAAAAACTAAAGAGATAATCTAATAACAAAACTTATCATTTCATATGCTATTGTCATGACTTTAGCCTAGTGATTCAATTTATTATTATATGTGTTGTAAACCAATGGATTAGAGATTTAAGTTAAGGTGCATTTAATGTTTATTAAAGATATAATTATATATATAAATCTAAAAATAAAGTTAAATTTTATATGAATATTAAAAAAAATACAAATAACAAGAATTTATGCATGTAAATCAATAAATTACTATTTTTTCAATAAAAAAAAAATATCATGCACTGTAATTTATAATTGATGAAGAATCAAGACAACATGCAGTTAAAAATAAATTTGTGCATACAAAGTGCATAGATATAAAAACACAATCAACAACAATAAATTTGTGCATACAAAGTACAAACCAATAAATTATTAATAATTTAAAAAAAAAAAAATCATGCACAATAACTTAAAATATTTGTTATTTAAGAAGAACCAAAACAATTGCATATTTAGGGTCTGTTTGGATACCGCTTATTCTTGAAAACTAAAAATTGAACATTGTAGTAAAATAATATTTAAATATATAAATTGTACCATGAGAAATAATTTTAAAATTATTTTTCTAAACAAAAAAAAAGGATAATTACAGTAAACCCACCTGAGGTTAGGCCCGTTTACACTAAGCCTACCCGTGGTTCAAAACTTATCACTTTGCCCACCTGAGGTGCCTTCCGTTAGGGATCACATTACCCACCTCTCCGTTTGCCGTTAGAAAAACACATTTTTAAAGAAAAACAAACATAACAAAGATAAAAAAGTTAGGACTTTTTATTGCTTAAGAACTTGTTTGAGAACAAAAACACGGGAATAGCACGAGATCAAATGCTATTCCGATTAAAAATGATATCATTGAGCATTTGTTTTTTATTTTTGTTTTTTTTTATAGATCTCTCCAACTTTTATTCAAACCAAACCAAACCCAAAAAAAAAAAAAAAAAAAAATTCCAAATCCAAGAAAACACAAGCCACAAATCCAGAAAAAAATCATATCTCGCCGGCGCGATCTCGCCTTCACGAGATCGCTACGGATCGAGATCGCGATCGACGGCGCGATCTCGCGAACGCGAGAGCGTGTCGTCACGAGATCGCGATCGATCGACGCGATCTTCTTAACGAACGCGAACGCGCCGTCGCGAGATCGCGGCGTTGATCGCAATCTCGCTTTTTAAAACGCTACGGATCGAGATCGCGATCGACGGCACGATCTCGCTGGCGCCGCGATCTCGCGAAGGCAAGATCGCGCCGTCGCGAGATCGCGAAGTTGATCGCGATCGCGCTGTCGCGAGATCGCGACGTTGATCGCGATCTCGCCTTCGCGAGATCGCTCCGGTGAGATATGATTTTTTTCTGGATTTGTGGCTTGTGTTTTCTGGGATTTGGAATTTTTTTTTTTTTGGGTTTGGTTTGGTTTGAATAAAAGTTGGAGAGATCTATAAAAAAACAAAAATAAAAAAACAAATGCTTAATGATATCACTTTTAATCAGGAATAGCATTTGATCTGTGCTATTCTTGTGTTTTGTTCTCAAACAAGTTCTTAAGCAATAAAAAGTCCTAACTTTTTTATCTTTGTTATGTTTGTTTTTCTTTAAAAATGTGTTTTTCTAACGGCAAACGGAGAGGTGGGTAAAGATCCCTAACGAAGGCACCAGTGTGGGCAAAGTGATAAGTTTTGAACCACGGGTAGGCTTAGTGTAAACGGGCCTAATCTCAGTGGGTTTCTTGTAATTATCCCAAAAAAAAATATTTGTAAATTTCATGAACAATACACGGACCCATTAAAAAATGTTGGACACGCAAAACCTAGAATTCTTGTCACTATCCAACATTCACTTAAAATAAGTTTTAGACTTTCGAAATTCTTTAAAAAAACAAAATGGTAGGTGAAATGTTTTTTTTTTTAGAATCATAGTGGGTGAAATGTAATTTCCCAAATGGGTTTCTTTTTATGTTTTAGGCTTGAAAGTTGAAAGTGGAAAGTGGAAAGTTGAAAGTTGAAAGCATGAGTGAAATTGAGGGTGCAATTTCCTAAAAAGGGCAATTAAGTCATTTGGCACACTACTGACGGCGTTAAAGCTAACGGTGTTAGGTGTCAAAACCAGAGCAAAAAAACACTTACGTGCCGACAGCAAAAGTGCCGACGCGTGCGTTGGCCAATTCTGTTCCGGCACGCGTCTTCGAGATTCGTGTGGTTTCTTTTTCTATTTCTATACTTTATATATATATATATAAAAGTTAAAAAAACGTGCTAAACAATTCCCCAGGGGCAATTCGGTCATTTTGACATTACCTTAGTGACAGCCACGTGTCGAAATTCCACGGCATTAAACTGCGAGAGCACCAGGATTTGTGGTGAGTGTGGTCCAGTTCCAGTGGTCCTGGTGAATTGTACTGTCAACTGTGTGCCCAAGTTTCCAAGGCATACAATTCACGTGGTAACTTTTATAATAAAAATAAACCCCGTGACTACCATTTCAAGAACTTTCTTTATCTTGAAAATAAACTGTAACCTTTTTTGAGAAAAAAATAAAAATACCTGTCTATACTCTATACCTAAGAGTACAAAACTATCTACCAGTCTATTTTATATATATACATGTATATGACAAATATATTTATCTTGATGTGATATTATAAAAAAATAAAAAATAAGGACAAAGAATACAACTGCTATTAAAAAACTATTAAGAGGACTATATATTTTGAAAATAACATGTCTTAGATACATTATTTATGTGTTGTTTCTTAGATTCTCCTTTTAAGATTCTAGTATGTGGATTTTTTTCTCATGGGATGAAAGTATATTTTTTAGTTAAGTAACTACATGATTGAATCTTAAGAGTGAAACTTAAGAACAAAGATCTAAGATCATACCTAAGTTTTGTCCTTTTGAAAATCTAGTTGTTTGATTGTATTTTTTTTTTTAATGTTTCTAATACACATGTTAAATTTCGCGTCAATTGAATATTATTTGCTATTTGATTTATATACATAATTTTAAAATACAAAAAATTTAAATTTAAATATTTGATTGATGAAATAACTATTGACTTTGATTTTCTAAAAGACAAAAATATTTATCTTGATGTGAGATTAAAAAAAAAAAATAGTACAAATTTTGGTTATAAACTTAGTTGTAGTCAATAACTACAGTTGCTACTAAAAAAATTAAGATGATTAATATTTTGAAAATCTAGTTGTTTGATTGCATTTTTTTTTTTTATGTTCTCAACACACATGTTAAATTTTGCGTCAATAGGATGTTATTTAAATTCTATTTGATCCATATAAATAATTTTAAAATACAAAGCTTGAAATTTAAATATTTGATTAATGACATAACTATTAACATTGATCTTCTGAAAATTTTGCAAACGTGGATGATATAAGAAAACAAAAATATTTATCTTGATGTAAGATAAAAATATATATATATATATATATATAGGGATAATGTTTGGGTATAAACTTGGTTGTAGTTAATGACTACAACTGCTACTAAAAAAAATTAAAATAACTACATATTTTGAAAATCCAATTTGTTTAATTAAGTTTTTTTTATATTATTAGCACACATCTTAAATTTCGCGTCAATTAAATGTTGTTTGCTATTCGATCCATACACATAATTTTAAGATGCAAAAATTTGAAATTTAAAAATTTGATTGATGACATAACTATTTACTTCGATCCTCTAGAAAGTGTGAAAACATGGATGATATAAGAAAACAAAAATACTTATCTTGATGTGAGATAAAATAAAATAAGGATAATGTTTGGCTATAAACTTGGTTGTAGTTAATGATTACAATTGCTACTAAAAAAATTAAGATAATTACATATTTTGAAAATCTATTTGTTTGATTGCTTTTTTTATGTTCTTAATACACGTGTCAAATTTCATGTCAATTGGATATTATTTGCCATTTGATCCATACACATAATTTTAAGATACAAAAACTTGAAATTAAAACATTTTCTTGATGATATAACTATTGACTTAACGTGGATAATATAAGAAAACAAAAATATTTATCTTGATGTGAGATAATAAAAAAAAAATAAAAAATGACAAAATTTAATTACAAACTTGGTTGTAGTAAATGACTACAACAACTACTAAAAAAAAAAAAGATAATTACATATTTTGAAAATCTAGTTGTTTGATTGCATTTTTTTATGTTTTTAACACACATGTCAAATTTTGTGCCAATCGATTTTTTTTGCTATTCAATCAATCCACATAATTTTAAAATACAAAACTTGAAATTTAAACATTTAATTACTGACATAATTATTGACTTTAATTTTCTGGAAAGTTTGCAAATATAGATAATATAAGAAAAAGAAGTTATCTAATGATGAATTTATCAAAATTCACATTCAATAAAAATATATTAAGCGGAATTGTAGCCGTTGGCTACAAGCCAAACTAGCCACTAACATTTATTGTTGAAATTTTTGTATCACTAAAATATATGGCATTGAGCACATATACTGTAAAGCCAACCAATACTGATGCATTAACAAGAATGGGATTAGCTTCTATTACTTCTTTTGTAATTTTTATGGAACCATTGCATGTGGTAGAAAGACGTCGGGCTTTTGACAAAACTACTATATTTTGTAACGGACTCATGCATTAATAATTAATTTATGCATATCTTCGTTTAACCAAAAAAAAAAGCCTCAAAGGGATATGATTGGTTTTAAAGTGTTTCTGAGTTGCTAGAATTATTATTTTTTTCCCTTTTTTCTAAGGAAGCTTGAGTTAACAGCTTAGCATGTGGTTCAATCCCCTTGTATTAATAATTTATTATATTTTATTTTTAGATGTTATATAATATATTTTTTTTAAAAAAATCAATGGGCATAATTGATGATCTTTTCAATTTACTATTTATTTTATTTAAAAAATCAATGCATTTTTAGAGGTTTTTTTTAATTGTTAAAGCCCAATTTTTGTAAGAACGGCTTTGTGAGGCTAGGTTTTTTTCCCCATTTTCAAGCCTATTTTTTGCATTAAAACTTGAAATATAAGCCATTCAATAAGTTAGCTATTATTTATTTTTATTTTTTTGCACACGTAGCTTATTTCTAATACACTAGTTTTAGCAAATAAACAAATCAACAAATAAGACCAACCAAACACACAGTAAGGCATATCAGACAACACAAGACTTATCTAGGGTAGGACATATATATATGTCCTACAAAGCAAAGCTGTTGGAAGAAACCGAAGATGGTGGTACATTTGTCCACAACGCTGCAAAGCTGAAGCAAGAACAAAATGTTCAATGATTATTTTTTTGAAAGATCTTTTAAAAAATTATATTTGCTAAACATAATTAATAACTAGCTGTTAATCCATGCATTACGCATAGATAAATTTAAAAATAAACACATATTTATCATAAAATATATATAATTAATCAAATTATTAGAAAAATAAATGTAATTAGAAGCATATTAAAATTCTTATCTAAATTTAATACTACTTATAATTATTTATTCTAATTTTTAATAAAATAGAACATGTGGTGATTTTTGTTAAATAGATATATGATTGGTTTTTTTTTTTAAATAATTCATTAATATTAGACTCTTAGTATTTTTCTCTTATTAACTCATTTGGCACAAAGATTAAAAAAACATAAGTGAACACATGGCACAAAATTAGCCCACAATTAAAATCTAATTTAGAATTTAATTAGACTTTTTATGAGCTTTGGCTTTAAATATATACTAGGATGCAACCCATGTAAACGCATAGATGTATTTAAAATTAAACATAATTTTTATTATAAAAATATAAATAACTAGTGAAATTATTTTTAAAAAAAAATAGCATGTGAAACATGTATATGTATGTATACATTTAAAATTAAACACAATTTTTATCACAAAAATATAAATATTTAATCAAATTATTATTTTTAAATATAAACGCAATTAGTCACATATTAAAATTCTTACCTAAATTTAATACTACTTATGATCATTTTTTTTTTCTAATTTTTAATAAGATAGAACGTATGATGATCTTTGTTGTGTAATGATTTTTATTGAGTATATGTGATTGGTTTTTTAATTTTTTTAATTTCATAGTTCATTAATATTAGATTCTTAGTATTTTTCATTCATTAACTCACTTGGTACAAAGATTAAAAAACTTAAGTGGACATATGACACAAACTTAAGTGGATAATTATGATGTGATCCCTACCTAAATTTAGACATATGGTGCAAAATTGGATTCAAATTTCAAATTCTAATTGAACTTTTTCTGAACTTTGCCTATTAATATATACTAGCATGTAACTTATGCTAATTTGTTGTGTGGTGATTTTTATTGGGTAAATGTGATTTTATTTTATTTTTAAATGTTATAGTTCTTTAATATTAGATTCTTAGTATTTTGCACTTATTAACTCACTTGACACAAATATTAAAAAACTTAAGTGGATATATGACACAAACTTAAGTAAATAATTATGGTGTGGTCCCCACATAAATTTAGACATATGACACAAAATTGGATTCTAAATGAATTTTCTCCGAGTTTTGCCTATTAATATATGGTAGCATATAACCTATGCAAACGCATGTGTGGGGCCCAATAATCTATGGGCTAGGCCCCCTTGCTCATGGGGGGTATAAAGGCCCAAGCCGAAGAAGGCTATGGCCCAAGCTCAATAACATAAAGCACGAAATGGCCCGGAGATGCAACCAATGACGGCTCGGTCCTCGATCGACCCAAAGTTCCACCGAGAAGAGGGGCAAAAACGGTATAGGAACAAACTTGAAAGAAAATCTAAAATATCTCAGGAAAGTTGCCCTTAATACCCTTCCCGGATAAGACTCTACACCTAACAAAACCGGATTCTTAGGCTTTATCAATCACCCCCAGCGATTAGGGATTAGGCGGACGGGACAAATATCAGTCCTGGAAAGGTTGACCCTACACGTGGACGAAGGACAGCGAACATAGGCTGGTATAAAAGAAAAGGTAAAAAAGTCAGAAAGAGGGGAGGGGGCCAAAAAGTAGAGCCTCCCATCTCACCTCCAGGAGAAAAACTCCAGGGGTGAGAATACCTTGATAATGTATGCACACCACCACCAAAAAACCCACCGTAGGGTAACCGAGGAAAGAACTTAGTGCTCCTCGGACCGAATCCGAGGAGTCTAATCCCTCGAGCTACGGTTGTAGGGCACGGACGTCAGATCAAGCCCTTTCTGAACTAAGTCCCCCAAAATCAGTCCAGGACCAACGCCCCGTGATCAAAAGCCAGCCTTTCAAGCCCACTCTCTACAAATCATATTGTGAGGGATCTTTCATGTGCGAGCCTAACACCATTATTGGGCCGTTAAATAATCTTGTCCCTACAATTGGCGCCGTCTATGGGGAGGCTTGCGCATTGGCATAGGTGGCGTTTTGGTCAACTCTCTAGCAAGCAGAGATTCGCGGGTTTTCCCCCGTCTCCTGTGACATGCGAGTTGTTGTTCCAACATAAACTTATGTCGGGGGCTCGTCTGCGGCGCCAACGGCACGGGCGGCTCTAGGGGCTTCCGACCTCAAGCCAACTCTCCCCGCCATGGTCAAGGGGGTGACACGAAAAAAGCAAACAAGTACTCAAAAAAGTTTTGAACAGAACCAAGGCCTTGCATGGTCCTCGGACTCAAGCCTATGGGGAAACCAAGTACACAAAAGAAAAAAAACAAAAGTTTTAGACAGAACCAAGGCCTTGCATGGTCCTCGGACTCAAGCCTATGGGGAAACCAAGTACAAAAGAAAAATAAAAGTTTTGGACAGAACCAAGGCCTTGCATGGTCCTCGGACTCAAGCCTATGGGGAAACCAAGTACAAAAGAAAAATAAAAGTTTTGAACAGAACCAAGGCCTTGCATGGTCCTCGGACTCAAGCCTATGGGGAAACCAAGTACACAAAAGAAAAAACAAAAGTTTTGGACAGAACCAAGGCCTTGCATGGTCCTCGGACTCAAGCCTATGGGGAAACCAAGTACAAAAGAAAAAAAACAAAAGTTTTGGACAGAATCAAGGCCTTGCATGGTCCTCGGACTCAAGCCTATAAGCCTATGGGGAAACCAAGTACAAAAGAAAAAATAAAAGTTTTGGACAGAACCAAGGCCTTGCATGGTCCTCGGACTCAAGCCTATGGGGAAACCAAGTACAAAAGAAAAAATAAAAGTTTTGGACAGAACCAAGGCCTTGCATGGTCCTCGGACTCAAGCCTATGGGGAAACCAAGTACACAAAAGAAAAAACAAAAGTTTTGGACAGAACCAAGGCCTTGCATGGTCCTCGGACTCAAGCCTATGGGGAAACCAAGTACAAAAAGAAAAATAAAAGTTTTGGACAGAACCAAGGCCTTGCATGGTCCTCGGACTCAAGCCTATGGGGAAACCAAGTACACAAAAGAAAAACAAAAGTTTTGGACAGAACCAAGGCCTTGCATGGTCCTCGGACTCAAGCCTATGGGGAAACCAAGTACAAAAGAAAAAATAAAAGTTTTGGACAGAACCAAGGCCTTGCATGGTTCTCGGACTCAAGCCTATGGGGAAACCAAGTACAAAAGAAAAAATAAAAGTTTTGGACAGAACCAAGGCCTTGCATGGTCCTCGGACTCAAGCCTATGGGGAAACCAAGTACACAAAAGAAAAAAAACAAAAGTTTTGGACAGAACCAAGGCCTTGCATGGTCCTCGGACTCAAGCCTATAGGGAAACCAAGTACAAAAGAAAAAATAAAAGTTTTGGACAGAACCAAGGCCTTGCATGGTTCTCGGACTCAAGCCTATGGAGAAACCAACTACGTGGATGAGGAAAGTCCTCGGCTCAAATACTATAAAAGGTTAAGGCGAGTAAGTGTGTTAAGAAGATGGCGAAACGACCCTTTGTTCAAAGTAGCCTAAGGAAACTGTTCATTTTGCGGGTGATATGTCCTCGGATGGTTACTTCCTACACCGCATCGAACACTCAGCCCCCATCTCGGCTAGTTTTGAGGTAAGTATCGTTCCTCACAGGTCGGCATTGTTGTGCCAAACAACTCTATTAAAGTTATGGTTACACCTATTTCTTAGCAAGTATTCCGGCCCTAGTTGTCATTGATTCAAATGTTATATATATTTTTGTGTGCCGAACAGCACGAACAAATTCGAAAAAAACGCCTCTCTCTTTGATAAGGGGTTAAAGACCCAAATATTGTACTACGAGGTCGTGATATTGTGCTCGGCCGATTTAACAAACTCACCATAATATCCTTTACATTTCTGCCTCATGAGAATTTCAACTCTAAGTATCATTTGTTCGATTCATTATCATTGAGCGGGATTATTTTTATAAACACAGAGCGAGATCTTTTTATTAACTGGAACTTGGTCCTAGACGTCGGTCAAAGTTTAAAAATAAAAAGAATTTACAAGACTGTATGTCTGTGCATTGCGTTATCATCTTAGGAACATAGAGATATAACATGCGAAGTAAAAGGGTAGCAATTTTTATTAATATACATATGTGTTACAATGTACAAAAAGGGGCTTAAACAAGCCTATACAAAAGGTGAACTACAGAAGCAACGATAACATCCACAATGTAGATAAATAAACAGTCAGGTGTCTTTTAAAATTCGTCTTCAAAGCCTCTCCAATCTCCGCCTTAGTATCGCCCCATCTTGAAAGAAGAACCTTCTTTAGAAAAAAGATGGAGGAGATGGAAGAAGAAGATGGAGAAGATGAATGAGGAAGATGGAGGAAATGAGTAAAAAGAAGGAGGAGAAGAAGAGAGAAAAGATGAAAAGGAAGAAAAAGGAGCAAAAGAGGGAGAAGGAAAAGCACCAGGATGGATACGGTGGTGGAAAGAAGAAGAAAGAGAGGCAAAGGGAGGCGCCGGTGAACAAAGAGAGGAAGAAGCGGGGGTACTTAGCCCCTGCCCCAATCCCGACTCCTAACACACTGGTGCCGTGTTAGATATGCTCATGAGAGAGCGGGTGGTAATGATAATGGATGTCTTTGACTCGATCCACGCCCGAAAGTGAGACGCGACGAGTCCCCGCTTCGGATTTTGGCTGAAAGGAAGGTGAGACAAATCTTGAGTCTCCGCCATCCTTGCCCCGACCGAGCCATTTCGAGCTTTATTAGGACATGGTGTTTTTGGGAATGGAATGGTTTCTTCATGGCTTATTACTATGGTAAACATATTATCGGATAAGGTATAACCAGAGGGAAAAAGTGAACTCTGGAAGGAATCTAAGGGATTCAAATATGAGAGAATCGACTCTTGTCTTCTCTCTTTATATAAGGGACGAAGAGGAGGGTACTTAATGTGTTCAAATCTCCAAGGACATTTGCAAACAAGGATATGCCCGTTCCGCTCCCCCACACCATCGAGAATCGTTGAACCCTGAGATGTCTCGTGAAGAGAAATTATTAAAGACGCGCCTCGGATAACCAAACGGCATGAGCGCATCACTAACAAATTAAGAGGCACGTCTCGTAAACCGGTACATTTCTTGGGCAGGTGAAGAATCGCCAACGTCAGTCAAAAGCTAAATTAAATAAGCCATAATAAAGGCTCGGTATTATCAAAATCCCGCTCTCCAACCAGGAGGTCGGACAACAGGGTTTTAAGGGGCTATTGTGGGGTCCAATAATCTATGGGCCAGGCCCCCTTGCTCATGGGGAGTATAAAGGCCCAAGCTGAAGAAGGCTATGGCCCAAGCTCAATAACATAAAGCACGAAATGACCCGGAGATGCAACCGAGGACAGCTCGGTCCTCGGCTGACCCAAAGTTCCACCGAGAAGAGGGGCAAAAATGGTATAGGAACAAACTTGAAAGAAAATCTAAAATATCTAAGGAAAGTTGCCCTTAATACCCTTCCCGGATAAGACTACGCACCTAACAAAACCGGATTCTTAGGCTTTATCAACCACCCCAGCGATTAGGGATTAGGCTGTCGGGACAAATATCGAGTCCTGGAAAGGTTGACCCTACACGTGGACGAAGGACGGCGAACGTGGTGGTATAAAAGAAAAGGTAAAAAAGTCGAAAGAGGGGAGGGGCCAAAAGTAGAGCCTCCCATCTCACCTCCGGAGAAAAACTCCGGGGGTGAGAATACCTTGATAATGTATGCACACCACCACCAAAAAACCCACCGCCCAGTAATCGGGAAAGAACTTAGTGCTCCTCGGACCGAATCCGAGGAGTCTAATCCCTCAGACTCTGGTGTAGGGCCTGGACGTCGATCGAAGCCCTTTCTGAACCGAGTCCCCCAAAAATCAGGTGGGACCAACGCCCGTGATCAAAAGCCAGCCTTTCAAGCCCACTCTCTACAAATCATATTGTGAGGGATCTTTCATGTGCGAGCCCAACACCATTATTGGGCCATTAAAAAATCGTGTCCCTACAACATGAATACATTTAAAATTAAATACAATTTTTGTTATAAAAATATAAATAATTAGTCAAATTATAAATAAATAAATAATAGCATGTAACACATGCATTAATGCATACGTATAAATAAATTTAAAATTAAATACAATTTTTTGTCGGTTTTTTTTAAAATAAACGTAATTAGTCACATATTTAAATTCTTACCTAAATTTAACACTACTTATGATCATTTTTTTTTTAATTTTTAATAAGATAGAACATGTGGTGATTTTTGTTGTGTGATGATTTTTATTGAGCATATGTGATTGGTTTTTTTTTTTTTTTATAATTTATAGTTCATTAATATTATATTCTTAATATTTTGCACTCATTAACTAACTTGGCACAAAGATTAAAAAAATTAAGTGAACATTTGGCACAAATTTAAGTGGATAATTATGGTGTAACCCCTACATAAATTTAGACACGTGGCGCAAAATTGGATTTTAATTTCAAATTCTAATTGAACTTTCTTTGAACTTTGCCTATTAATATATATGTGTGTGTGAATGATTTTCTCAAAAATAGATGTGAATAAGTGATGACCTTTTTTTTTTTTTTTTTTGAGAGAGAGAGAGATGACCTACTTTGTAAATCTAAACTATTTTATCTTAGTTATTCAATTGACCAATAAATACTTAAAATAATGTCATATATTTATTTTGGTAAGTAATAATGTCAAACAATAAAAGAAAATAATTGCCTTTTAATTTTTTTTTTTGAGAAAGCCTTTTAAAATTCCATGGCTTAAAAATGGAAGCCCTATTTTTCTCAAACCTCAATGAGCATGTGGATTTGTTTTTGGTTACCTAATTTCTACTAATTAAGGTTGTTCAACAGCTCAAGCAAGCCTCACAGTGGCATGCAAAAATTTTCACTTCATTTCTGTTTCTTTGGCAAAAAACAAAACCAATTATAATACATGAAAAAATGTGAATCTTGCTACATATACATACACTGTATTCTCATCACAAAAGCTTGCCAATCAATAATTCATCCCTCTCTTATCTATGGACATATTCTGGAGTCTATTTCACGGCTGCAACAATCCTTACGCAATTGTGAGTTTTGATTTTTTTGTAAAGAGTCCAATTTAGTACTAGCATATAAGGTTGTAGCGCATAAGCTCGCATTGTGTGTAGGGATGGCAATTTTGCCCCGCCCCGCTTGACCCGCCCCTCCCCGCTTCGCCCCTCCCCGCTTCGCCCCATGCGGGTTTTCCCCACCCCGCAAAAGTGATGGGGTGGGGATGGGGCAAGATTTTAGACCCGCACCATGGGGCGGGGCGAGGATGGGTTTACATTTTTTAGACCCACCCCGCCCCATCCTCGCCTCGCCCTGCATTAATAAGGGTTAAAAGGTAATTTTTTCATACCCTAAAACCCTACTATTTAAACAAAAATATCATCATCTTATTTTATTTAAGTGGAGATTCTTTTTTGAAGAACTAGGCAATTTTTATTTTGTTATGTATTAGGAGTTTGGATTGTTTTATTGTGTCATACTATGAGATTTTTGTTGTGATATTATCTTGTTAAATATTTAGATAATATTATTTAGTATTTGCTAAAAATTAGTTTGATTCGATAAAATAAATTTATTTATAATTTCAAGTATATTTTTATCATTGAAACATGTCATTTTATTTGAAAAAATGGTAATAGTTGTAGGGAAAATTAACAAGAAATAGAGTTTTACAGTGTAGGGCGGGGCTTGCATGGTCTTCACGGGGCCTTAAGGGGCGGGGATGGGACAAGAAATTTTCCCCGTCATGCGGGGCGGGGCAGAGATGGGGCAAGAAAAATCCATGCGGGGCCGGGGCGAAGATCCCATCCTTCGGCCCCGCCCCGCCCCATTGCCATCCCTAATTGTGTGGTTTATATTTCTTTTAGTATCCCACCATTTATTTCTTTTAGTATGGTTTATATTTTATTCAATAAATATAATAACTTATGAATTAATAAGATTTAGAGATAATCAGAATACAGAAAGTGTAATTAAATGAATACTACATGTAATTCCTTCCGTGGGGCCCAATAATTTATGGGCCAGGCCCACTTGCTCATGGAGAGTCCACAGATCCAAACCGAAAAAGGTTATGGCCCAAAGCTCAAAAATAATAAGGCCAAAGATGCAGCCGAGGACATTTTAGTCCTCGGCCGACCCAAAGCTCCCTTAAGAAGAAAGAAAAAAGAAGTAGAGGAAAATTGGGAAGAAGATCTAAAATATCTTGGGTAAGTTACCCTTACTACCCTCCCCAAATAAGACTCTGTACCTAACAGAACCAGATTCTCGGGCTTTATCAGACCATCCCCAACAATTTAGGGATTAGACTAACGGGACAAATAACGATTACGATAAAGTTGACCCTACACGTGGACGAGGGACAGCGAACGTAGGCGGGTATAAAAGAGAGGGTAAACTAATCAGAAGGGGATCCATCTGACTCCCTGGAAAAACTTCGGGGATGAGAATGCCCGGACAATATATGCACCCCACCGTGAAAAACCCACCGTCGGGTAACCGGAGAAAAACATTAGTGCTCCTCGGACATGATCCGAGGAGTCCAATCCCTCAAGTTACAAAGTCTGTAGGGCTTGAATATCCGGATGAAGCCTTTTCTTATCCGGGTTTCCCTAAAGTCCGGTCCGGACCAACGCCTTGTGACCAAACGCTAGCCTTTCAAGCCCACTCTCTACAAATCGTATTGTGAGGGATTTTCTACGTGCGAGCCCAACATCATTGTTGGGTCGTTAAAGAATCGTGTCCCTACAATTGGCGCGTGCCGTCGTGGGAAGGCTTGCGCGTGGGCGTAGGTGGCGCATAAGTCAGTCCTCTAGCAAGCGGAGATTCGCGAATTTTTCCCCATCTCCGGTGACCTGAAGTTGTCGCTCCGATATAAACTTGTACCAGGGCTTACATCCTGTAGTGCCAACGGCACGGGCATCTCTAGGGGCTTCCGACCCCAAGTCAGCTCTCCCCGTCATGGTCAAGGGGCTGACCTGCGAAAAAAGCAAATAAGTTTTGGACAGAACCAAGGCCTTGCATGGTCCTCGGACTCAAGCCTATGGGGAAACCAAGTACACACAAGAAAAAACATAAGTTTTGGACAGAACCAAGGCCTTGCATGGTCCTCGGACTCAAGCCTATGGGGAAACCAAGTACACACAAGAAAAAACATAAGTTTTGGACAGAACCAAGGCCTTGCATGGTCCTCGGATTCAAGCCTATGGGGAAACCAAGTACACAAAAGAAAAGCCATAAGTTTTGGACAGAACCAAGGCCTTGCATGGTCCTCGGATTCAAGCCTATGGGGAAACCAAGTACACACAAGAAAAAACATAAGTTTTGGACAGAACCAAGGCCTTGCATGGTCCTCGGACTCAAGCCTATGGGGAAACCAAGTACACAAAAGAAAAAACATAAGTTTTGGACAGAACCAAGGCCTTGTATGGTCCTCGGACTCAAGCCTATGGGGAAACCAAGTACACAAAAGAAAAACCATAAGTTTTGGACAGAACCAAGGCCTTGCATGGTCCTCGGACTCAAGCCTATGGGGAAACCAAGTACACAAAAGAAAAGCCATAAGTTTTGGACAGAACCAAAGCCTTGCATGGTCCTCGGACTCAAGCCTATGGGGAAACAAGTACACAAAAGAAAAAACATAAGTTTTGGACAGAACCAAGGCCTTGCATGGTCCTCGAACTCAAGCCTATGGGGAAACCAAATACACAAAAGAAAAGCCATAAGTTTTGGACAAAACCAAGGCCTTGCATGGTCCTCGGACTCAAGCCTATGGGGAAACCAAGTACACACAAGAAAAAACATAAGTTTTGGACAGAACCAAGGCCTTGCATGGTCCTCGGACTCAAGCCTATGGGGAAACCAAGTACACAAAAGAAAAAACATAAGTTTTGGACAGAACCAAGGCCTTGCATGGTCCTCGGACTCAAGCCTACGGGGAAACCAAGTACACAAAAGAAAAGTCATAAGTTTTGGACAGAACCAAGGCCTTGCATGGTCCTCGGACTCAAGCCTATGGGGAAACCAAGTACACAAAAGAAAAAACATAAGTTTTGGACAGAACCTAGGCCTTGCATGGTCCTCGGACTCAAGCCTATGGGGAAACCAAGTACACAAAAGAAAAGCCATAAGTTTTGGACAGAATCAAGGCCTTGTATGGTCCTTGGACTCAAGCCTATGGGGACACCAAGTACACAAAAGCACAATCGGAGTTCCCTACTTCCCAGTCAACTGCTTGGATGGATTACTTAGAGATTATCGGTCTTGGACGATATTCACGCGCTTGTCTGAGAATATTCAACTGTTACCCGGTTAGTTTCCTAAGTTTGATTTACTATGAATTATCAACATAATGCCTGGTGGTATTGGTAAATTAGAATTAGTTAGATTATGTTTCAAGGTATCTTGCTCTTAATATTCTTGAAGAAACACACACATGGAGCACACCCCTTCACAAAGTAGTGTTGCCAAAAGATCGAGTACTCAAAACGTGTAAATAAATTTATATTTTTACTAAAACAAAGAAGTAGTACGGCATACAATGAAAAGTTTGGAAGCGACTTATGTCGAACTCTCACTACATAAGTGAGCGGGAAGATACAAAAAATAAGATAAAGCCGAGGAACAATACAGACGAGAGGTTGGCTACTAAAGCTAACCACATAATCAAAAGGAAAGATACAAAAGAATAAAACGAAGTCGAGGAGGTGGCACGAGAAGAGAGGTTGGCTCACGCTTCTAGACCTCGTCCTTCCTCGGTCTTTTACATGCCCATAACTCGGCGACAAAAGAACCCGACTGGGGCTCGCAACCTCAAAGAAGAGGTGCGAGAGAGAACCCAACTTGAGCGACACGGCCCGAAGGAAAGGTGCGGGAGCTGGAAGTTGAGGGGTTTCTCTAAATATTTATCCGCCACAAGGCGAGGCGGCGATGGCGGAGAATCTTTCTTCTGACACACCAAAATTCTGGCATAAAAGGAGCACGCTTCGGATTTTGACTAAAAGAGGGAGGGACACCCTTTCCCCTCGGTCGAAATGGAGTACTCTCTTGAACTTATGCTTCCTGTGCCCATACCTCTCTATTTTGAGTCTTAGGAGGACACGGCGCTTCTATGGTGGAAAGAGTTCTTTCTTCCCGACCCTCGTCTCAAACATGTTATGCTAAGGGAGGACAAAGATGAATATAGGGGCTGTGATTTGGGAGGAAGCTAAAGGAGTTGTGTGTAGGTAAAGCAAATGCCTCTCCCATCTATTTAAGGGAATAAGGTGGTGGCATTTAATTCACGTGACATCCCAAGGGACGCTACGGACAAAATGGCTCGGCTCGATTTCCAACGTCAAGCGCAACCGCAAGGTTAAAGGAGCCTCGTAAAGGCGCACCTCGAACATTGGGACGTCGAGAGTACCGCGTGGCCAAAGGCTGCGAAATACCTCGGATTCGTGGGCCTAGTGAATTCGCGGCCCAGGCCCGTTCTGCATGAGGGCCCGGGGATTGTGGCCCACGCCAAGGAATAGCCGTTGCCGAGGACAACCTCCTGCTCGGCGCCTCGTGAAATACGAAGAAAGGGAGAGAAATTGAACTCAAAAAGTTTTGGACAGAACCAAGGCATTGCATGGTCCTCGGACTCAAGCCTATGGGGAAACCAAATCTTGGAAAAAGTTTTGGACAGAACCAAGGCATTGCATGGTCCTCGGACTCAAGCCTATGGGGAAACCAAATCTTGGAAAAAGTTTTGAACAGAACCAAGGCATTGCATGGTCCTCGGACTCAAGCCTATGGAGAAACCAAATCTTGGAAAAAGTTTTGGACGAGAACCAAGGCATTGCATGGTCCTCGGACTCAAGTCTATGGGGAAACCAAATCTTGGAAAAAGCTTTGGACAGAACCAAAGCATTGCATGGTTTTGAGACTCGGGCCCTCTTTGGGACACCAACTACTCGGATGAGGAAAGTCCTCGGCTCAAATATTGTAAAATGTTAAGGCTAGTGTGTTAAGATGGCAAAATGACCCCCTATTCAGTAGCCTAAGGAAACTGTTCATTTTGCGGGCGACTTGTCCTCGGGCGATTACTTACACCATATCGAACACTCAGTCCTCATCTCGGCTAATTTCGAGGTAAGTGTCGTCCTTCACTGGTCGGCATTGCTATGTCAAATAATTCTATTAAAGTTATTGTGGCGTCTTTTTATTAGCGAGTATTTTGGCCTTAGTTGTCATTGATTCAAATGCTATACTATTGTGCCGAACAGCGTTTGCAAATTTATAAAAACATAGAGACAGAACATGCGAAGTAAAATAACGACAACTTTTATTAATATGAAAAATTATTACAACGTACAAAGAGGGGCTTAAACAAGCCTATACAAAAAGTGAACTGCCGAAGCGGTAATAACATCCGTAATACGAATAGGTAAACAGTCGGGTGTCTTTTGAACTCGTCTTCAAAGTCTCTCCAATCTCTGCCTCCGTATTGCTCATATTGAGAGAAGAACCTTCTTTAGAAAAAGATGAAGGAGAAGGAAGAAGAATTTGAAGGAGAAGGAAGAAGAATTTGAAGGAGAAGGAAGAAGAATTTGAAGGAGAAGGAAGAAGAGGAAGATGGAGGAGATGAATGAGGAAGATGGAGGACATGAGTAAAAGAATGAGGAGAAGAAGAGGGAAGAAATGAAAAGAAAGAGAAATGAGCAAAAGAGGGAGAAAGAAAAGCACCAGGATGGAGCTGGTGGTGGAAAGAAGAAGAAAGAGAAGCAAAGGGCGGCGCCCAATGAACGAAGAGAGGAAGAAGCGGGGGCACTTAGTCCCCTGCCCGATCCCGACTCCTAGCACACGGTGCCATGTTAGATATGCTCATGAGAGAGCGGGTGGTGGTGATAATGGATGTCTTTGACTCAGTCACACCGAAATTGAGATGTGACGAGCCCCCGCTCGGATTTTGGCTAAAAGGAAGGGGAGACAAATCTTAAGTCTCAGCCACCCTTGCCCCGACCGAGCCATCTCGAGCTTTATTAGGACATGGTGTTTTTGGGAATGGAACGGTTTCTTCATGGCTCACTACTATGGTGAACGTATTATTGGATAAGGTATAACCAAAGGGGATAAGTGAACTCTGAGAGAAATCTGAGGGATTCGGGTATGAAAGAATCAGTTTTTGTCTTCTCTCTTTATATAGGGGACGAAGAAGGGGGTACATAATACGTTCAGATCTCCAAGGAAATCTGCAAATAAGAATACGTCGTTTCGTTCTCCCACGACATCAATAACCGTTAGATCTGGGAAGTCTCATAAAGGGAGGATATTAAAGACGCGCGGATAACCAAACGGTATAAGGGCATCGTGCGTAAATTAAGGGAAACATCTCGTAGACCGGTACATTCCACAGGCGGTGAAGAGTCGCCCGCGTCAGTCAAGGGCTGAAATAAATGAGCCATAATAAAGGCTTGGTATTACCAAAACCCACCTTTCCAACCGAGATGTTGGACCGCAGGGTTTTGAGGGGCTATTGTGGGGCCCAATAATTTATGGGCCAGGCCCACTTGCTCATGGAGAGTCCACAGATCCAAACCGAAAAAGGTTATGGCCCAAAGCTCAAAAATAATAAGGCCAAAGATGCAGCCGAGGACATTTTAGGCCTCGGCCGACCCAAAGCTCCCTTAAGAAGAGAGAAAAAAGAAGTAGAGGAAAATTGGGAAGAAGATCTAAAATATCTTAGGTAAGTTACCCTTACTACCCTCCCGAGATAAGACTCTGTACCTAACAGAACCAGATTCTCGGGCTTTATCAGACCATCCCCAACAATTCCGGAATTAGACCGACGGGACAAATAACGATTCTGATAAAGTTGACCCTACACGTGGACGAGGGACGGCGAACGTAGGCGGGTATAAAAGAGAGGGTAAACTAATCAGAAGGGGATCCATCTGACTCCTTGGAAAAACTTCAGGGATGAGAATGCCCGGACAATATATGCACCCCACCGTGAAAAACCCACCGTCGGGTAACTGAGAGAAAAACATTAGTCCTCCTCGGACATGATCCAGGAGTCCAATCCCTCAAGTTACAAAGTCTGTAGGGCTTGAATATCCGGATCAAGCCTTTTCTTATCCGGGTTTCCCTAAAGTCCGGTGCGGACCAACGCCTTGTGACCAAACGCTAGCCTTTCAAGCCCACTCTCTACAAATCGTATTGTGAGGGATTTTCTACGTGCGAGCCCAACATCATTGTTGGGCCGTTAAAGAATCGTGTCCCTACACCTTCCCTACACGATAAAAGTTGAAACTTATTATTCGTTTTTTTGCTTGTTTAAGGAAATTATGTCTTGACCTCTGACAAGATTATTCCCTTCCCGCCCATAAGACACTTTGAAAACTCCATTGATCAATAATGTGGTAAATTGAACATGGAACCTTTAGATTTACGTTACACTCCAAACTAATGAACCTATTTAAATTTAATGTTTTGTAGATATACAAGACTCAATTTGCTTAGCCTTATTCAATAAATATAATAACTTATGAATTAGTAAGATTTAGGGATAATCAAAATACGGCAAGCGTAATTAAATGAATACTATGTGTAATATCTTCTCCACACACGTAAAAAAGAATCTTGAAAGTAGAACCCTTTTTTTTTTAAGAAGTGATGTCTCAACTACCTCTGACTAGATTATTCCCTTTTTGCCTATAAGACATTTCTTTCGAAAACTCAACGAACTAATAGTGTGGTGAATTGAACATGGAATCTCTAGATTTACCTCTCAACCCAAACTAATGAACTTATTTAAGTTTAATGGTTTGTAGATATACAAGACTTAATTTCCTTAGCCTTAAGCAGGTGATAAAATCAATTAAATATTAGGTGGCTCTAATCAAACTAAAAGTATCTTAAAACTGGTCGCAACTCTACCAATTCCTCAAAATTCAAGATCTTGCCAAAGGATTAAGCCAAAATCCCATATTGATGATGATCATATTTATCAATAATAACCCAAAACTTGGAAGGAAATCACTTTTTAACCTTTGAGTAAAAATACCACGGATCAGAATCATAAAAAGTTTCAAAAGTTGTTCAAGATAAAATGTCATATCATTCATATACTGTAATCCTGTACTTTTCCAGGTGTCTCCAACTCCAACTCCAACTCAAACTTTGATTTTATTTTAATTCGAACATATCTATATCATATCTCATTTTCTTAACTTTCAAAATAATCATTTCTTTTGGGACGACTCAAAACACTCGTTTTCTTTTTTATAAATTTAAATGGAAGTACTTGTATTTAAAACGTGGGTTTTTCATGTTACTCTTGGTTGGCAGATTTGGCCAAACTCCATAATATATATAAAAAAAATTAGAAACATATCATTATCAATTTCTACTAGTTGTATATTTAAGCATATGGGTGAGATGGGGAGGAAGATTTTTTGTGCTCTAGAAGACAGGACCACATGATATCATCAAAGTCGTCATTACCATATTCAATTTGTGTAGCCAAGCAAACAATAGTTGGTCAATTACAAAATTGTTTTAAATTATTCAGAATGCAATTTGGGGAACAAAAGTCGAAGATTCAAATCCTACACCATGGAATAAAATAATTTTCCATAATATATATGATTAAAATTTAAAGAAAATTCCAAAAGCCAACTTGGTCAGTCCAATAAACGTGAGTTGTAATTTAATTCCATACCTAACGATTTCTTTTTGTCTGCTACGAAAATTGTATGTATAGCAATATTCGAATTCTCTATATTTAACAAGAGAAAAGTAGTGACTTGAAATTGAGGGCGATTGATCAGTCTATCAAATTTGGATATGTCTAAAGAGATGGAAACATTTACTAACCTAACCATTTCTTACTTGTACTACAAAAACTATACAATAAAAAGGGTTCAACTTCTCTTCATATATGATGGCCCAAAATTAATGTATTGAATTGACTTTATAAGAGTAACTTTATTGACAAAGTTCTCAAAATCCGGAGCCGACAGAAAAGAGAATGGGTGAGAGATTGAGTGAATTGTATATCCATTTCCAATGAATTGGATCTAAATTTTAAAATATTCCAAAATTTATTATTGACCTAATATCTTTTTAGCCATCATCTTCGCATGTAAGGTTATTGCATTGATTAACATGCTTTTGAATATGATTTTTTTTTTTTTTTTTATCATCAGATTAAGATACCAATTAGTTTTTGGTGTAGACGAGAATTAAATCCAAAATCCCGAATTCTACGATAAAAATTTTTACCGATTGAGTTAACTGGAACCTACTCGAATATGATGTTAATAGCCTAAGCAAATAATTACTTTAAGAATTATTTAATTATGTAAAATTTGAAAGTTACATAATTAAAAAATAAAAATAAGTGTAAAGTTAAGGCATTTCAAAATTTTGGCTTTTGAAATGATTTGAAACTTATTATGGCGATTGCACTATTACAATGCAAAGAGTTGGCTTTTTTTTTTTTTTTTTTTTTTTTTTTTGGTTTAGTATCATAATTTTCCTTTTTTGTTTTGATTTTTATTTTTTTAATTTTGGATAAGTTTGTTTTGAAGATATGGATTAGTAGGAGGAGAAATTATAAGATCCACATGGTGAACAAGTGATGTAGTCCACCATTTAACTAAAAAACTTCCACCTGTATAAAATTGTTAGTTAGAAATTTTTTTAAATAGAAATTAATTACTGACTTAGGAATTTTAAATAAGTGGAAGTTTTTTAATGGAATGGTGGACAAATGACGTGATCCACTAGAGGACTCTATAATTTCTCTAGTAGGAGAGTGTCCTATTTTGTAAAAATTTTAAGTAGAATTAGAGATATATTTTTACCGGGTTATCCTCAAGTTATTTCCCTATTAAACCTAAGGTTTAGAGGTATTTTTGAACCATATAAATGTCCAGTCTAAGTTTAAAGAGGAGAACCCTCTTATAGATAATATAGATTATTATTTAAATTGTTGCTTCATATGCTATGTCATTGCAAAAAAAAATTATTATGGGTACGTTTGGTACACTCAATGTGAATCAACAAGAATGGTAATCTTTATTACCAAGAATAAAACGTATTGTAATGGAATAACTAAACTTATTCATTAGTTTGGTTGTGAGTTGCAACATTAGAATAAAACTTATGATCTATTTTAGGAAATATCTCATTCATACAAATATATTTCCTAGAAAATAATATATTTTAAATTTTAGAGAGATGAGTTATTTTTTGATGATTTTTTATTTCCATAATTGTTAGGTGGATATGAAAGTTTATTTATTTGGAAATATATTAATGTTAGAAATTATTACATCTACTAAGGAATAGCTATTACAACCCTTTTAAAGAGAAATAGTTATTCCTCATTTTAAAAAATAGCTATTCATAAGAAATGACTATTCCCTGTAATAAAAACATAACCAAACTATTGAATAGTTAAACCATAAAAATAATTATTACATTATAGTGCCTATTACAATCTAACAAATGTGTCTGTAAGGACTCAATTTGTAACGATTCCAAACTCGTATTAGGTTCGATCGCTAAAGGCCCAAACAATAAATTTGTAGAGCGCGGATATAAAAGAACTAGATTAAATCCAAAAGAAAAACGATTCAACCTAACGTTTCTGGATGGATTAACACAAAAATCACGATAAATTTCTTCTTAAAACAAGCTAAGTTCTTTATTTGAGAAGATTTTCTTCTAGGCACTACTCGTTTAGAAGTTCCTCCTCTCTCTCAATGCATTCTTCCATGTTATATACTGCCCTCTTGGTGTCATCTTCACCACACATGTGTAGGTTGGATTCGGAGGATCCCTTCCTATCCCATCCAACACTTCCTGGAACCTTCAACCAAGGCCCGTGTAAAGGTCGCTTCATCTTGTTCAGGCATCACCTCCACATTAATGTGGCCAGAGAGTTGGTTGAGAGGCAATTAATACGGAGGCAACAGTTGTTAAAGATATTTGTTTGATCTTTTCTTTCTTACCCTTGGTCCCATGTCCCACCTTTAGTGGTAATGTAGCTTTAAAGTGTGTTTGTAACAATATGACGTTCAGGTCGTCCTCGGACACATATTGCCAAGAAGGATTTTGTCCTCGGACAAACACTGGACCCATCTCATGTAATATTTACTCTTCTTTTCATTTGATTCCCCTTATAACCTTATATGGGCCTTCTCGGACGGTTTTACGTCCTCGGATGGGCCACAGGCCCGATTAGCTTCGGTTTTAATAATTATTGATTAACCGGCCCCCACAGTGTCCTATATTAATAATTACTTAATACATTTTGCTACTTCTAAAAATAATAATAATAAAAAAAGTAAATAAGAGCTTTAGTCATTAAAAAAAGTCATTGTAAGCAATACTTTCGTAGTGAATTCTAATTAGCTCAACTCGTAAAATTTTGTGCTCTCAAATAAGAAAACTGGAATTTAAATCTCACTTATACCAAAACTCGATTGGTATTTTGACTTGATGATAATAAATAATCATTATTTATATGGAAAATGACTGAGTTACAATGATGAAACAATTTTACTTTAATAAGTATGAAAAATATTTTTAAAGTTAGCAATTTGCTTATTTGATTGTCTACTAGATAATTTTTCTTCTCAAATTGCATATTAATTCCAAATCTACATGATGAACAAGCACTAAAAGCAATAAATAAATAAAATTGAACCTTGAAAAATGGAATGGTTTTTCAGTTTCATCATGTCAATATTGAATCAGAGATAAAGAATTGGTTTTCCCTTCGATAGAAAATTAGGAATTGAGTTACTTGATAAGATTTAGTCAATGAATTATGAATTATGCATCTGAGAAAATTTAGCACCTAGATAAGGAATTGGTGCAAAGCGTAACTGAGGCCAGTCGTTGCGCCAAGAAATGACACAAGCCAGCACATCTGACTATTATAGTATAAGTATTCAGCCACCTTCTAGTAAGTTTCAATTGAAAGACTATTCAAGGAGGTTAGTTGATACTTGATAGGCCCCAAATCAGGGAAAAAGAAAAGGAAAAAGAAAAAGTCTATATGATTGTTATACCAAAGCCACCCCAAGATCCATCTAGGAAATGTAACTGGATTCAATGTTGGATGATGTGTTTTGAAGTGGAAAAATAATCTTTGAGTGATGCTGCTGTTATTATAGTATATAGTGTTGTGATATCAACAAAAAAAAAAAGTATATAGTGTTGTGATATCTACAAATTGATGTGTGATTTGTTTTAAATACAATAAAATGGGGTTTAGGGAAAAAAAATAAAGAGATTAATAGTTATTCGTTACCGAAAAATTTGTAATAGTTATTCCATATATTACGTAATAACTCCAAAAAATAAATCCTCAATAACTATGGGTACCCCACACACACAACTATTTAAGCATGAGTGTGAGGCTTTTTCTTTTTTTTTTTAAAGGTTAATAATTTTTATTCAAGATAATAGTAGCAATGGTTTAAAAAAAATAATATAATCCATAATATTATATTTCAAAAATATTAAAGGCCTTGTCGCTAAATCTTTTAGCATATGTTAAATTTATATTTTATTAAGAACATAAGGGATTTAAGAGATGGAGAGAACTATCTGTATCTATGTGCTAATGAGTAATGACCTTAAAAAATGAGAGAGAGAGAGAGAGAGAGAGAGAGAGAGAGAGAGGAGTAACTCTACCAACAAATCACTTTGAATAAAATAAAAGGAGGGGACTTAAATTTTTCTATTGTGATTAGAGTAATTTTACTTTCATCTATATTCATCATTGATGTCACTTTTACTATGCACTTATAAAAATAAAAAAGTGTAGATAAATACAAGGCAAAAAATTCTTTAAAAAATGTAGTTAGATGTATGGAATTACATCTGAAATGATCTTATATATGAAAATGATAGATACAAACAATACCCAAAAATAAATTTTTTATTTTAAAACAATTAAGATGTGGCTACACATTCAATTGTCTAAACAATTAAAACCTCACTTGGGTTGGCCACTTAAGCAAGATATCCACCAATTTAATCACCCAGCTTGTAGCACCCAAAATAAAATACTGTGAGCTGGGTCATCAAAAAAAAAAATACTGTGAGCTGAACATAGGCCTAAAAAAGTGTAGATAAATACGAGGCAAAAGATTCTTTAAAAAATGTAGTTAGATGTATGGAATTACATCTGATATGATCTTATATGTGAAAATGATAGATACAAACAATACTCAAAAATAAATTTTTTATTTTAAAACAATTAAGATGTGGCTACACATTCAATTGTCTAAACAATTAAAACCTCACTTGGGTTGGCCACTTAAGCAAGATGTCCACCAATTTAATCACCCAGCTTGTAGCACCCAAAATAAAATACTGTGAGCTGGGTCATCAAAAAAAAAAAAAAAAATACTGTGAGCTGAACATAGGCCTAAAAAAGTGTAGATAAATACAAGGCAAAAGATTCTAAAAAAAAAATTGTAGTTAGATTGTATAGAATTACATCTGAAATGACTTTATATATGAAAATGATTGATAAAAAAATATTCAAAAATAAATTTAAAAAAAAAAACAATTAAGATTTGGCTAAATATTCAGTTGTCTAAACAATTAAATCCTCACTTGGGTTGGCCACTTAAGCAAGATGTCCACCAATTTAATCACCCAGCTTGTTAACACCCAAAATAAAATACTGTGAGCTGGGTCATCAAAAAAAAAAAAAAAATACCGTGAGCTGAACATAGACCTAAAATTGGGGCTTCGATTTTTTTTTTTTTTTTTTTTAGCTTGAAACCCACCTTAAAAAAGCATCTTTAATCCAATTAGAACAAACGGTTATAACGGTTTTTCAAAAAAAAATGACTTTTTCAAACAAGAAGCTCCAGAACTCTCTCCCTAAAGCCCTTAGGTCTCTCCCATTCTGAGGCTATCTTTGCACTCTCGTCCAAAACAATACACACCATGAAGAGAACACACCAATTCAAGCCACAACGAGAATTCAGCAGAGTAAATAACACCCAAAATTTCACAGCAAAATTTTCACTTGCAAAAACCTTTCTTAGGCTTCAAGTTACCGGCTGAGTAATGGCCGCCACTCAGCAATTCCTCAGGCGGTCTCTTTTCCTGTTCATTTTTTTGTTCCTCTCTCATATGGGATCTTCTTTAACCGAGTCAGAAGCATTGCTTAAGCTCAAAAGTTCGTTTACAAAAACCGGTGCTCTAAATTCTTGGGTGAATGGCTCATCGCCTTGTGAGGGAGAAGTTGGGTGGGATGGACTAGTTTGTTCCAATGGCATTGTCACCGATATTCGCCTTGGAGGTTTTGGTTTATCAGGAAAGATAGATGTTGATGCCTTGCTTGAACTTTCTGATCTCCGAAGTATTAGCATTATGAGCAATAATTTTTCGGGTTCAATACCCGCATTCAACCGGTTAGGTTCATTGAGGGCTATATACTTGTCAAGGAATCAATTTTCGGGTGAAATTCCATCGGATTATTTTGCAAATATGGGGTCTTTGAAGAAAGTTTATCTTTCTAGTAACATGTTTACAGGCAAAATACCTTCTTCATTAGCTCAAATTCCCCGTCTTGGTGAATTGCTTCTTGATAACAATCAATTTAGTGGAACTATTCCTTCTATAGATCAACCAACATTGGCATCACTCGATGTTGCAAACAACAAGTTAGAAGGCGAAATTCCATCCAGCTTAACGAAATTCAATGCAAGTACATTCAAGGGAAATGGTGACCTTTGTGGGGAACCGTTGGGCAATGAGTGTAAAGAGGCAGCAGCTGGGCGGCCAGCAGGATCAAAAAACACAAGCATTTCAAAAAATATGATTATTGCAATTGTAGTTGCAGCGGTGGTGCTTCTTATGATTATCGTTGTGATTATTGTAAGATCAAGAAGAAAAAAGAGAGATGAATTTGATGTGCTTGAACATGAAAAGAGAAATTCTGAGGAACATGTTGTTGAGGTGCGGGTGTCTCAGTCCGGGTCTAGTAGAAAAGAAGCCGATTCAATCCATAGGAAGGGCAGTAGCTCAAGCCGTAGGGGATCTAGTAAGGGCAAAGGCAATATGGCGGTAGATTTAGTAGTGGTGAATAATGAAAAGGGCGTTTTTGGGTTGTCAGATCTGATGAGGGCATCTGCAGAAGTGCTTGGAAATGGGTCTTCGGGGTCTGCATACAAGGCTGTGATGGCTAATGGGGTGGCAGTGGTAGTGAAGAGAATGAGAGAGATGAATGCACTGGGAAGAGATCAATTTGATGCAGAAATAAGGCAGCTTGCAAGTCTACAACACTGGAATATCTTGACACCTTTGGCTTACCATTTCCGGAAAGATGAGAAGCTGTTGGTATATGAGTACATTCCCAAAGGCAGCTTGCTTTATCTATTGCATGGTATGATTTATGAGTTATGACAAGTTCTTGCAAAGTCTGCATTTTCTCTTTTGACATCAAAATAAGAAGGGTGTCAATCTATTAGAAAATGCAGCCTAGCTTATTTAGCAAAACAAACCCAACAATGTTCCTTTTAATTATCATTTTACAATCGCATATGACTTAATAGGTAAATTTAAGATTTATCTTTTTGGGACCAAGCAGAGAGTGAATTTACATGCATTTTTCTATTGGTGAATCTAGACATCAATGTTTGCTACATAAATGACTTCTAATGATGTCATTGCACTTTTTTAGGTGATCGTGGACCATCACATGCTGAACTCAATTGGCCTACACGTCTAAAGATTGTTCAAGGAATTGCCCAAGGGATGGGTTATATTCACACTGAACTTGCTTACTCCAGTATACCCCATGGAAATCTCAAATCCAGCAATATTCTTCTCACTCCTGACTTTGACCCCTTACTCATAGACTATGGATTCTTCCCATTGATCAATCCTTTGGATGCAGCACAAGCATTGTTTGCATTTAAGGCGCCCGAGGCAGCAATCTTTGGCCTAATATCTCCTAAATGTGATGTATACAGTCTAGGAATTGTCATTCTTGAAATCCTTACTGGGAAATATCCTTCTCAATATCTAAACAGCAACAAAGGTGGCACAGACGTAGTCGAATGGGTGAACTCAGCTATTGCTGATCATAGACAATCTGAATTGTTTGATCCCGAAATTGCAAGCTCTAGAAATTCAATTGGTGAGATGAAAAAGCTTCTCCACATTGGTGCAGCTTGCACTGAAAGTGATCCCGAGCAAAGGCTAGACATGATGGAAGCCATTAGAAGGATAGAGGAAGTGCAAGTAGAGGGAGACCAAGAGGATAGAACAATGTATGTCACACCATCTCTTCGAGACAGCTATGAAGATTCTTTTCCACAGATAACTTTTGAAGCAAGAAATTCATATGACGGCCTTGGAGGGCTATCTAGGACGAGACATGAATCACACAGCTTTGCAAGCCAATCATCAGGGCGTCCAAGTACTGATGATAATTTTGTCTTTGCCATCCCATAATAAATGTAAAGAAGTTTTTATTTTCTTTTGATTAAGGAATTCTCTGTATTCAACTTAATAGGGAAATAAGTTAAATTGAGTGGCCTTTCTTGATGCACCATTTTACATGTAAATTTTAAAACATTATTCTTGTTGACCACCGCATACCCTTGGTGCGATGGCCACTTCATAAATCTAAATGCTTGTGGGATATGGGAGATAAGGGCCAGAGTTCAAGTCTCTAGAAGAGAATTTTTATTTTGTATAAAAAAATTTAAAAAAAAAAAAAAAAAAAAAAAACATTATTCTCTTTGAACTCAAAGTAACCTCAACAAAACAAATCTAAGCTTAACAAAGCGATTAATCTTATCGTACTAAAATTATGCATAAGTTTAAAGGCATGTAACTGTAAGCCATGTTGTTGGAGTAACTTCATGTTGACAGCCATAGAAAGAGCAACAAATTATGAGGAACCCGCACCATGTCTGATATATAACACCATCCAAACCGCCTCTTTAATTATACATTTGGGAGATCCATTTGCTAAATGATAACTACGAGGGGATGCTCGCAGTACAGGTAGTCCCAATTCTCAATTCTAATGCTTTAAACATAGTTTAAATGTTTAATTATTAGTTGCTGTCACAAGTTGATACTGCTAGAATGATTGAACATAGAATAATACTGTCAAATCTTTTGTTTCTGCTGTTCCAGATAATTGCTAATCCAAATTTTAGGTTGGGATCAGCTCAGCTGGGGTGTCTCCTGAAATTGACATGCCTAATTGGAGTTCTGATACACTGTGAAGTTAAAAGTTTGGACATAGTTACACTAATGGTCAATGTTTGTTTTGGTTGAGCTTCAAAGGATCTAATGTGAGTAGAGATAATTACTGGATTGAAAAGATTTAAGGCTAGAAAGAATACTTGTGGTTGGCCAAAGCAGTTTGGCTAGCAATTGAGCAAACCTTCAAAAATCCAATCATTTTTCCTTAATTTGAATCTTTTCATATTGTGTGGTGCATCTCTCTTAATAAAATTTCCATCATAAAAAAAAAAAAAAAAAAAAAAAAAAAAAAAAAAAGTACACTTAAAAAATTTTCCATCATTTTTTTAAAGTTCATTGTTTTTGTTTAACATGGCAATCTATCAATATTTGCAGGTGATCTCATGTTGGTAGCTATCTCCCCAGCTTTGGAGTTTAGCATCATACTAGGGTTTTTTTTTTTTTTTTTTTTTTTTGGATCAATCAGAAACTTCTTATTACCGACAAAACCAAAGTTTACAAAAAACACAGCCTCGCAAGTTAGCAAAGCCAAACAAAGACACCAAGCAAGGACTGACACTAACAAGGAGGGACTACAAACTAACCCTTCCCAAGTAGAAACAGGAAACAAAATACTAGCCAGAAAGCCTAGAACAGCTTCATAACAGAAATCCTATTGATCAAACAAGGACAAGATTAGGATTGAGCCCCCCACTTATAGCAAAGTACAGTATTTAGAGTTGATCTTTGGAAGCCTGAATTTGCTTCAATCCTGCCTTTAACATCTTTTTTGATCCTCCCCACAGTTTGCTCCTCAGTCCATATTTGGCCATTATGGATGAGTGCATTTCTTTGAGACCAAAAATGGTACACTGTAGCCTAGAGAGCAACCTTACAAAGTAATACTCTCAAGCTCTTCCCCTTCCAAGTGATGTCTGCCCAACTGATGTTATCTTGCCATTTGCACACTGCTTGTGGTACTGACTAGGCAATAGCTCATGACAGTGAACCAAATCGTTTTGGTGAAGGAACATTCAAAGAAAACGTGGTTTCTGCTTTCTATGATGCCCGCACGAAAAACGCATTAGCACTTTAGCAGTCTCCTGTGTAACCCCATTCAGCAATCCTATCCCTGGTTGTTAACCTATCTTTAATGGTCACCCAACCTATAAACAGAATTTTAAGAAAGGAGCCTCTAATAAAAACACCATTCATCACTTGGATTTTGATGCTCCTGAAAGCTTTGCTGTGGCAATTATGCAGAAAATGAGCGCAGAAAACTAAGAGATAGAATTGAGAGAAGAACAAAATGAATTTGAAAGTGAATTGCATCAATCAGAGAGAACATGTACATCAGTATTTAAAAACTTGTTCTAGACTACAAATGTGCCTTTGATAGTTGGTAACAAACAATGCAAGATTAACTACACTTACTGCCATACCAAAAGATGGTTGCAGGGTTAACTGCTACAACAGAATTGTAGTTATAACAAGCTGAACTAATCTGTAACAAATTTCAAGAGTCTTTACTGATCGAGTTTCACTATAATCACGTACCAATTTCCTTCAGCAAAGTAGGATCACTAACATCCCCCATCAAATGAATGGGGACTGGAGTAACCATGAGTTTTTAGATGAAGGCATTTGGAAAGAACATCTGCAATCTGGTCCTGGCTTGAGACAAATTTACCTTTGAGGCCTTTGCAGACCACAAATTCTTGGACAAAGTGGAAGTCAAACTTCAATATGTTTTGTTCTAGCGTGGAAAACAGGATTTGAGGCAATAGCTAGTGAAGAGACTTTATCACACCAGATCATATGTGAGTGGGAAAGAAACACACCTACTGATAGGATTGTGGCCAAGGAAAACAATGAAGCCTTTTGTAGATCTTCTATGAAAGGGATTCCCAGCCCAATTTTCATCGGCATATGCAGTTAGGGATAAAGACCCAGGTTGAAAGAGGATGACATCATACCTTCCCTCTGCAATACATTGCATTGACTGTTAATAATGTTTGTCAATACATGCATTCTCCTACTGAGACATTAAAGTCAGAACCAAAGTTGTTCATGGAAATATTACGGGTATATTGTTCTTCAATATCATGTTCAAACACAAATGATAAAGTGACTATACTGATCAACAAAAAATTGTCCCAACCTATCCATTCAAGTATATATATAATTATCCACCATATATTAATAAATTTAATCATATTCATTGAGCTCCATACTAACAGTAAATCCCTCATAAATCCTACTTTCTGCTATGTTTCTGAATCTGCTAAACAACTCCAAATTCAAAACTTCTAAGATATAGACTAATGCATTTCTGGGAATGGAATAAGACCTTAACCGGCTATTAGACCTTTAATTATGACCTTACTTTTTCCATTCCATTATTGTTGGAGGAAGAAGTGCAATTTGAACAAGAATAAAATATTATTTAATAACACGTACTGAATAAATAAAGGGACCTCACCTCTGAGTGACTAGAAAAAACTTACAGGAATATGACCTCATAGAGTGCTGCAAGAAGCTTGAATACCCTATCTGCATAACATTCAATGATCTTCAGCTTCAAATTCACAAATATTAACATCTGCCTGAACTAAGTTGTCTAGTTCAAAAGTTTTATAAAGCTGAAGTTCTTTAGCATAGGTACACATTAATCTTGTGATACACTTAAAACGTTTAAACGTAGATACACTTTTTTTTCGTACAAATAGTAACATCTGCCTGAACAAAAATATGAGTACCTGCACTGAAACGTTTAAGCATATCACATAGATACTTTAGATCCACTAATGTCTGGCAAGAGAAATTGCCATGACTATGTAGCAACTTCGAAGGTTTCCAACCCCATACATCACTGTGAATCCTGAGATTGAGTTCATCCACTTTACGCACAGTGACATTGCCAATTTATGTATCAACAAGATCAGAACAGTTATGGCAAAAGTTGTATGTTAGGCGAAAAGTATATCTCCAATTTCCATGGTGGTAACATGTCTTTGGTATAACTAGACTAGTCCAAAACAAGGACTCAACCAATGCAGAGGTATTGAAAATAGTTTCAATAATTACTAATTTCTCCAATTTCCATTAAAATGAGGTGAATAGATTTCTTAAAACCAAGTGTACGTGGAAATCGGAAAACCCAATTAAAAAATAACCACATTTTTTTAACCAGTTCTCTTTATTTTCATACGAACCACAAAATTGCTAAGATATAAACTAAGGCATCTCCAATTTCCCTCAAAATTTCATGGAAAAAAAAATGAACAAGTAATAATTCATTAACAAGGAATTAGATACATCAGTACATCCAAACAAATCTGCAACCACAAGCAGCAAACAAAACTGTTCCATCACCTAGCACAAAATCTGTGGAAACAACACAGCATTAAAGCGTCTACAACAACAAGCAAACAACAACTACTAAATCAAGGACAACAAAACTCAAGTAAACAAACTCCTAGGGAATGACTTAAGAAGATAGAAATTGAAGCTCTAATGTTAAAAATTTTGCAAGCAAGTCCACATTGTATCATTTCAAACACTCAGAAATGCATGAAGAGAAAAATACAAGAAAGCTATGTACAACAACAACAACAAAGTCTTATACCAAACTGATGGTTTTAGCTTAAACAGAATTTCACTAAATAAACCAACAAACCCTTTTGCAATTTTAGCTTAAATCTTTCTCATGTTTTCATCAATTTCAAGCAGATTTTGGCATAAATGAAAATTTGATGGTAAAAAAATCATTAAGAATAAATGAAGGTGTACTTAATCACCACTCCATTCTTTACCATCAAATTTTTATTTAATAAGAGCCTACGCTATTCATGCAATTATATACACGGATTTTAGCTTAAATGGAATCTCTGCAACTCTTGTAATAATTCAAAAGAGACAACAATGATTACCCAAAAAATAAAATGATGATTACATGATACTAAGTCAAAAACAAATCTAACTTGTTTGTTTTTTTGTATTAACATAGTGCTAAATCTAAAATGTACTCTTAAGGGTAAAAACGTTACATATTTACATTTTAACAGATACTAGGTCAAAAGCAAATCTAACCTTTTTTTTTTAATATTATTTGTATTAACATAGATCTAAATCTAAATGGGTGACAATTCCAAACTTTTTCTTAAATTTTTATTTATAGGATCCAAATTCAATGGTGTCACAAGATCGGAGTTAGATAGAGCTTATGCAGGAAAATAAATAATTCAAATTAATCAAATCACAGTAAAATTGTCACACACACATATATGGAAAATAAATAATTCAAATTAATCAAATCACAGTAAAATTGTCACAAGAAACCCAAAGAGATCACACACAGAGACAATAAGTGAAAGAGTGAGGCTACCATTTTACCCAATTTAGGGAGACAGACAATAACTGAAAGGCTGAGGCTACGATTCAGCAAGAAAAATAAAGAAAGGCTATATAAAGGTTTTCTGACTGACTCCATGTGAAATATTGGGTGGGGTGTCAGATCAGACTCGTGAATTGTTTGGTGGGGTGTCAGATCAGACTCAACTTCTAGTTGGATTGAGAATTGCACATGGTGCGATTGCAATAAAGGTTGAGATTAAGAGTTAGGAAAAAGTAACTTTTAATCTCAATCATTAAATAAAAAAAAATATTAGAAGGGAGTAAAAGATTAAAGTTAAAAATGTAAAATAAAAACTGTGAAGAAATGGGGTTAATTGCATAGTGCAATTGCATATAATCTCAATTCCTTCTAGTTCACCCTATTAGTTTTTTTTTTTTTTTTTTCATTATACAATGTTTATATTTGGTGAACTATGCCAATGTTAGTTTTAGATTAAAACTTTCGTGAATTGGGCCACTATATTTGGGTCTATGAAATTTGTGTTTTTAAAAGTCCTAAATATATTAATAGGGCTTCTATTAAAGGTTTTCCTAAAGACATTCGGTAAGGGCCATAAGACTATACTAATTTACTTAAATGATCCTATTTTTATGGAGATTTGAAGATGAAGTCAACAATGGATGGGAGTAAGGGTGTTCACCAAACCACATGACCACACCTAAATCGACCAAAACCACCCACAAAATGGAGTAATTGTATCGCACCGCAACCAATGAATCACACCGCACAGTATGGTACGGTGTGGTTTTGTGTGTGAGTGTGTGTATTGTCTTGTATATATTTGTGTTACTTTTTTTGTTACATATGTTATATATATATATATATATATATATATATATATATATATATTTTTAACTTGTCATATCGTCATGGTTATTAATGGTAAACTAGTAATTGACGTTTGTAATACTTGTTTTGTCTTACAAGTTTTTGTTTTGTTTAAAAGCTGCTAAGTTACTGATGGTGCAATCTAGGATTGTGTTATACTGTCATGTCATTGTCAAGCACCATTTTTTTAAAGGAAAATAAAAAAACAAAAACAAAACTTTGGGCTAACCAAAACCAACCTAGCATGTGTTGATTAGGAAAAGTTAGCCCAAAATAGAGAAAAACTAGCCCAACTGTTCAAATTTGGCCCAAAGCAAAGGAAAAATTAATTTTGGGTTGGGCCAATCCAGTCCAAAATTTTGAAAAATATATTACCCCAAAACCAACCAAACCGTATATTATACACCGCACTACACCGCAAATGTGATCGCAAAGCTGAGATGCGATGCAATGATGGTTTTGGCCAAATTACACCACAAAGTACAGTGCTGAAAATAGCTTAAAACCACACCATGAACACCCCTAGGTGGGAGTGTCAATAAAGCATAGAAACAAGCCCATTATTGAATGATAGGACATAAATGCCCCTTAAGCCCTTCTCTTAGTTCATTTTATTTTAGCTTGGTTTCTTTCTTTCAATTTTTCACTTCCTTCCCTGTTCCCACCCATCCAACTCCATGAATGACTCTTCATAAAAAATAAAAATAAAAATCTCCACAAATGACTACATCCAAATGGTTCCATTTTAAAATTGGCTTTTGTTAATGAATGGTTTAGGCATCCGTTAAGGCTATACTAATTTACCTAAATGACCCTACTTTTAGGGAATTGAAGATGAAGTCAACAAGTGGATGAGTGTCATAAAGCATAGAAACAAGTCAATTATTGTATGATAGGACAAAAATGCCCCTTAAACATTCTTTTGGTTCATTTCATTTTGCCTCCATTTCTTCCTTTCAATTTTTTACTTCCCCTCCAATTCCCACCCATCCAAATCTGCCAATGACTCATCCTACCAAAAAAAAAAAAAATCCATGATTGACTACATCCAAATGGTTCCATTTTAAAATTGCCTTTTGTTAATGGATGCACTAAGGGCTACTGGGAAGCCCACAGGCTCTCTATTATATCTCTCTCCTTCTTTGCTTGCCTTATGTCCTAAGCACCGGACTTGTTTATACATTCATGGTTATAGTCCTTTTATGGTCTTCCTTATCTCTATTGTTAAGTATGGAACAAACTTAAGCATTAGAGTGCTTTCTGCTTTTGATGCACAACATAGGTTGCATCAACCTTCAGCAAAGCTCTGTTCCCCATCAAACAAAGTCTATTGTGCAGGTGTCAAACTCAATCCAGTAGTTCAGAAAATTTCTGACCTAACATGTGTAGTCATGGTACTATCCTACCGCATCCTATTCTGCCATGTCCTCCCTAGAGGATTCCATCACTTACATATACAAATTATTCCAAAATAATACAAGCAATATCAAGATTTTTATGTGCTTGTTTAAATTAATTGTTGCTATCACAAGTTGATACTGCTAGAAGGATTGACTATAGAACGATACTGTCACACTTGTGTCAAAATCTTTTGTGCTGCTGTTTTAGATATGCTTATACAAATTTTAGGTTGGGATTAGATCAGCTGGGGCGTCTCATGGAAATGACATGCCTTATTGGTGTTCTGATGGACTGAATTTAAAGTTTGGGCACAATTACAACTAATGGTCAATGTTTAGTTTTGTTGAGCTTAAAAGGATCTAATTTGAGTAGAGATAGTTACTGGTTGAAAAGATTTAAGGCTAGAAAGAATGCTTGTGGTTGGCCAAAACAGTTTGGATAGCAATTGAGCAAACCTTCGAAAATCCAACCACTTTTCCCTAATTTTTGAAGCTTTAGATACTATAGTGCATGGTGCATCTCTTATATATTACCAATTATTCAAAGATGTTTAAAGGAGAGTACCCTTTTTGTTTTCTTAATAAAGTTTCAAAAAAAAAAAAATTTTTTTAATGTACGGTTATATTAAAGTTGTGGCATTGAATTTTTTAAGAGTTCATTGTTTTTGTTTAACATGGCAATTAATCAATATTTACAGGTGTGAAGATCTCATGTTGGAACCTATCTCCCTAGCTTTGGAGTTTGGCATCATACTCAACAGAATATTAAGGCTCCGTTTGGGAGTTCATAAGGAAAGAGAATAGAATGAAATAGAATGATTATAAGGAAATGGAAAGGAATGGAATGTATTTAAGTAAAGGGAAAGGAATTGAAAAGAATGGAATGGAATAGAATTAAGTAACCTTGATTGGATGTTTTAAAATAAAGGAATGGAAATAAATGAAAATTAATGGAATGTAAGTAATTTTGTTTGGGAGCAACATGGAGAGAATGGAATGGAATCATTTTATGACAATATTACTATTAGACCCCTATTTTGAAATAAAGAATTGAATATACAAGGATATTTTGAGAGTTTTAACAAAAAAATCATTAAATCTAATTTCATTCCCTTCCATTCCTCCCAATTTCGGGAGGAATGAAAATTTGAGGTTTTAAGGGAATAGAGAGGAATGAGTGTTCCCTCCTACTTAAATTCCCAAACAAGGGAATGAGCTTTTCATTTCCTCCATTAAAACTCCCAAACAAGGGAAGGAAAGAATATTTTAAAATGATTTTTTTCATTTATTTCTATTCCCTCTTCCCAAACGAAGACTAAGGCTTCACTTGAGAGTTCATAAGGGAATGGAATGGAATGAGATGGTCATAAGGGAATGGAAATGAATAGAATGAAATGGAATGTATTTAAGTAAGGGAAAGAAATGGAAAAGAATGGAATGGAATGAAATTAAGTAACCTTGATTGGATGTTTTAAAATAAAGGAATGGAAATAAATGAAAATGAATAGAATGTAAGTAATCCTGTTTGGGAGCAACATGGAGAGCATGGAATTGAATCATTTTATGACAATATTACTATTAGACCCCTATTTTAAAATAAATTGTTGAATATATAGGAGTATTTTAGGAGTTTTAGTAAAAAAAATTATTAAATCTAATTTCATTCCCTCCCATTCCTCCCAATTTTGGGGGGAATGAAAATTTAAGATTTTAGGGGAATAAAGAGGAATGAGTGTTCCCTCCTACCCATTCCATTTCCTTTCACTTAAACTCCCAAACAAGGAAATGGACTTTCCATTCCCTCCATTAAAACTCTCAAACAAGAGAAGAGAAAAATATTCTAAAATTATTCTTTTTATTCATTTCCATTCCATTCCCTCCTCCCAAGCGGAGCCCGAGAAAGGAGCCACTAATACAAAACTTGGATTTTGATGCACCTAGAAGAATTGCTATAGTAAAAATTTGCATCAACATATGCAGATAGTGATAAAGACCCGGTTGAAAGAGGATCACATTCACATCTCACCTTCTCTTGGCGGACATTGCGTTCTTTGTTAATAATGTCTATCTTTTTTTTTTTTTGGTTTCCCACAGTATTTCCTCAAAATTTTCAACTAGAGACTAATCACTGTCCTTGATGGATGGGCCCATAGTGGGGTAAATCGCTGGCCCAGGGAGTTTTTTCAAAATCTTTGGTGTGCGGACTTGAATTAGAGAGCTCCTAGTCAAACTCAAGACAGACCACTTTGAGACCTAGTGCCCAAACACTCGGCCAACCCCTTTGGGTTGTTAATAATGTCTATCAATACATGCATTCTCCTACTGAGACATATTAAATGTTAGAACCAAAATTGTTCATGAAAATATCAATAGTATATTGTTCTTCAACATCATGTTCAAAGACAAATGATAAAGTGACTATACAAATCAACAAAAAAAATTGTCCCAACCTATCCAATTCAAGTATCTATATAAATATCCACCATATATTTAGAAATTAAATCATATTCAAACTTTAATTCAATCATTCAGTCAAAGTTGTAGATTTCACTTCAAATTCCAACCAACAATATCACATATTAGCTAAAAATAATATGTTTACCACCGAAGAAGAGGGAAAAAAAGAGAGATTAATTTCGGACCATCAAAAGGTAGGTTTCGATCTTGATACACATTTTTAGAATCAGCATTAATGTCTACACTAATCATTCAACTCCATAATAACTGTAAATCCATTATAAATCCTACTTTTTGCTATGTTTCTAAATTTACTCAAGAGCTCCAAATTTAAAATTGCTAGATATAAACTAATGCATGTCTGGGACTCTAACCCGCTATTAGGCCTTTAATTACAACCTCACTTTTTTCCATCACACTATTGTAGGAATTGCAATTTGAACAAGAATAAAATATTCTTTATCCAAAAAATAAATATAGAAGGTGACCTCACCTCTGAATGACCAAGAAAAAAATGACAGGAATTTGACGTTATAAAGTGCTGCAAGAAGCTTGAATACACTATTTGCATAACATTCCTCCTAATGATCTGCAGCTTCAAATGTACAAATATTAACATTTGGCTGAAGTAAGCTGTCTAGTTCAAAAACTATTTTGAAGCTGACAATCTTCAGTGTCGGTATACATTCGTCTTGTGATATACTTAAATGTTTCAACGTAGGTACACATATTTTATGTACAAATATTAACATCTGCCTGAACTAAAATATGTGTACCTACACTGAAAAGATTAAGAATATCTCATAGACACTTCAGAACCACTAATGTCTTGCAAGAGAAAAGGCTATGAGTATGTGGCAACTTCAAAGGTTTCCAACTTCACATAACATGGTGAATCTTAAGATCAAGTTCATCTACTTTATATGCAGTGACATTGCCAATCCATGTATCAACAAGATCGGAACAATTACGACAAAAGTTGTATGTGAGGTGAAAAGTATATCTCCAATTTCCATGATGGTAACATACCTTGGGTATAGCTAGACTAGTCTAAGACCAAGATTCAATCAATGCAGAGCTATTAAAAATAGTTTCAATAAGTTTAACATGTTAACTAGTTTATCTCCCACATTTTCCCTTAAATGAGGTCAATGGATTTCTTAAAACCAAGTGTATTTAGTATTCAGAAAACCCAAAAAAAAAATCATCACTGTTTCTTAATGCAAATGTGCCAATTCTCATTAATTTCATACAAACCTCAAAATTGCTAAGATATAAACTAAGGCATCTCTAATTTCCCTCAAAATATCATGAAAAAAAAATGAATGAATGAATAATAATTCATTAACAACTATCTAGATACAGGTTCATCCAAAAAAAATTTTAAACATAAGCAGCAAAAAAACTAGCAGCTACAACAAGAAGCAAAGCACAACTACCAAATCAAGGACAACAAAACCTAAGTAAACAAACTCCCTAGGAATGACTTAAGATGGATAAAAATTGAAGCTTTAATGTTAAAGTTTTTGCAAGATGTCAATAAATATAAGAATGATTAGCAAAAAAAAAAAAAAATTTACTATTCCAAACTTTTTCTTAAACTTTTATTAATAGGACCAAATTCTGTGGTGTTACAAGCTCTGTGTTAGATTTACAAAGCTAATGCAGAAAAATAAATCATCCTAATTAATCAAATCACAATAAAATCACTAATATATAAATTATGTCATTTATGTGGCACAATATAACAAGTAAAGCAACTGTAAATAAACCATCTTCTTAGAAAAAAAAAATGCAAAGAAACTGAAACAGAACAAGACCCTACACTAAAAAAACAAAGACATCACACAACACAAAGATGCAATTTTGGCAAGACAGATAATTGAAAGGGTGAGGCTACCATTTAGTAACTTAATTACCCAATTTTTGCAGTCAGACAAAAACTGAAAGTCAAAGGCTAACATTCAGCAGAAAAAAGAAAGGCTAAGGCTATCTAAAAAAGCTCATGTGAATTGTTAGGGTTTGGTGTGGTGTCAGATACTTAGATCAGACCCAAATTCCAATTATACCCACACTTTTTTTTTCACATTGTTTATGTTTGGTGAACTAGACCAAGATATTAGATTAAAGCTGTGGTGAATTGGGCCACTATGTTTGGGTCTCTCCCCAGCCCCCCTCTCTCTCTCTCTCTCTCGTAATTTTTTTTTTTCTTTTTTGAGAGAGTTTTAATTTATGGCGTCTGCTCCCGATGATAGTTCATTATTATCAAACCAAGATACCAATCGATTTTTTGTATAAACGGGGATTGAACCCTAGATCTCTTATTCAACTATCAGAGATTTTACTAGTTGAGCTAACTGGAACTCACCTCTCTAGTAATTTCAAAATGACATTTATATTAATTAGTATCGAAATATCTTTATTTTTATTAATAAAAAAAATTTGTTGATAAAATGGACTTTCATTAACTGAAAAAACTAAGAAACAAAAAAGAACAATTAATCCAACAAATATTAGTAATAGCAATAGGAATGTTGAACTTAATACAAGAAAAGGACCTTCTAAGACTACTAATTAACTAGCTTAGCAGATGCATGAGCTGCAACATTACATTCTCTACTAGTCCAATTTTAAACTATTTCTGATTAAGGTGGAGATGGACTAGTGTACTTGCTTTCCCTTTGAACTCATAGGCACTAGAGATTTGATACAAGTTTTTGCATCCCCTTCCACAATAACCAGCTCCCATTTTTCCTCAAGGGCAATTTGAAGAGCCCATAGAGTAGTTACTGCCTCAGCTTGTAAAGGAGAGCACAACTCATAAAGTTTAGCTCATACTTAAATGATTTCTCTGTTTTTATCTCTAGCTACTACAACCAAGGTGGAAAACTCATGGGAGATTGCAGCATCTACATTCAACTTGATCCAATCTGTTGTAGGGGGGCCCAGTGCTTCGCATTACCTTTCACTCTAAATGGCTTTTCACTTATCATTGCAAAAGCTAATTCTTGGAGCCTATTTTCAATGTTCCTGGTGGCTGGTAGTAGCAATAATTTTAGCTTTGCCACCATTGTGTAGAATTTGATTTCTCCATCAAAGGTGAAGGTCATATATAAGGACAGCTTGAGAATTTCTTCTTTTGTCCATACATCCCACGTTTTAAAAGTTATGTCACCACTTTGATGATATCTTTACACGAGTTTACTGGTGCATTATCTGATTTTAAACCCCACTTGCCAGCAAACCATAATGCTCTAGCAATAGGACATTTAAAAAATAGGTGAGTACATGTCTTCACAGCACTTTCACATAAAGGACAAAGATTATCATTAGACCCTGATCTTAAAATCAGATTTTCTATAGTTGGTAGTGAATTTGAACCAATTCTCCAAAGTAGCATCTTTACTCTCTTAGGTGCTTTTAAGCTCCAAATCTTCTTATTCTACTCTATATGTAGATTTCACGGAGAATACACCTTTAGAGTCCTTAACCCAAATTAGTTCACCAGTTTTGGACTCAAAGGGATTGGAATGCTCAAAATGGCTTGAGCAGATTCTAGCTCAAACAGCTCTTGAAGCATGGTTCCATTCCAGTAGTTTAACTTATGATTTCTGAGGTCTGAAACCATTAGTGGATTCTGGGGAGTTTCTATACTCTTTGGTTTTGTCTTGAACTTAGGTAACCAAGGTACCCACGAGTACAACCAAACATTTATGGACGCACCATTACCAACCAAATAGCAAGCACCTTTTGATATCAACACCTTTGATTTTCCTATAGCTTTCAATATTGAAAAAGCTCTCTTAGGAGGGTCTTTTCTCAACTAGTCACTTCTCACCTTATATTTGTATCTTTGGATATTCATGCAAAAACTGTAAATCAAAACCAAAACAACTTTCATTATAGTTTTTAGCTTTGACAACTTTAGTTGAGAGAGAATTTACAGAAAAAGAGAAGATGGTCTTCCATGACTCCTTTTTATAAGGTAGATATAACTTTGCTTTTCCTGGATTGTTTTTTACTTGCACATGGCATCAATCATAGGCCCATGGTCTCACAAGTGGTCTAAGCTCATTTGTTAGATTTTGGGTTGATCCAAAGTTGACTCGTAAAATGATCCTTTTACCCAGACTGAATGAAAAAAACAGGATCACTTCTTATGGACTCATTGAGAATGATTCTGATCTAGTTCATGGCCTATTAAAAGTAGAAGGTACCCTGGAGGGATCCTTACAGACAAATACGTACCATCAATGCTAATATTGGCATGTTTAGGACGCTAACAAAAATAATCGATTAGTCCTTCTACTGTCTATTGTAGGCATTAATTTTTTTTCCAAAAATGAATTAAGAAATATCCATTTTTTGATGCATTTACCTCGCGGAACCCTTGGTTTTTGATGCATACAAATATTTTTGTTAAAACGTTGATACATAATTAATGGAATGCTTATAATATCCCCCTTATCCACCTTGCCCGATAAAAGTATCTTGTCAACATCGGTAGAAATGTTCTTTCCCTCGTGTTCGGCTATAGCAAGAACCCCTGAATCTAGAGCCACTTGGCGTTTCAACCCAATTCCAACAATACACTTTTCGGACCAGAAAATCCTAGGGTTCACCCCTGGGCAATCAATGGAAACTACCAAGCTAGAGTACAATAAGGGCAAAAGGAATTTTCGGTGGAACAGTGAAATGCGTAGAGATAAAAAAGAACACCAACGGTGAAAGCACTTTGCTAGGCCGACATTGACATTGAAAGACGATAGCAGGAGCAAATTTTACTTTATTATGAGCCCAAATGATGGATTCAATAAGTTCTTGCCAATAACCACGTCATTTGAAGAGAAACATTAAACTAAAAGTCCATACAAAATGAGCACCCAGGAAAAAGAGGTCATATGGAGATAACGAGGAACCGCATGGATCGGATTTTTTGAGGAAAATATCGAGAGAGAATTGGATTTGGTAGACAATGTGTGGTTACTAAACAAGGATCGGTTTTTTAGCAAGCTACGGAATGTATCGTCAAATATTCAATATGATTCCACAAGATCTAGTTTCGTTCAAGTAATGTGATTCTAGCCAATTGAAAGGATCTTCTAATCAATCCAAAGATCATTTCCATTCCATTAGTAATGAGGACTCGGAATATCACACATTGATCAATCAAAGAGAGATTCAACAACTAAAATCATTTTCGTCTTTGGTAAATTTCTCAATGGCTATAGTCATAGTGATCCTCCTATTCAACTATTTCAACCATTTTCAAACACCTCATAGCATTTTCTGGGTGTTCAAGATGTCTAGCATTTCTATATGATTTGATTTCTTGTACACTACCTCTTCTTTCTAATGAGTTTCGAATTTAAAAATCATTTATTGGTATATAATCTGACTAAGATAAATCCATGACTTCAATTCAGTTCTTTTTTTTCTCTATTTTCATCATAGAATGATTATTCAAGTCTTTTTAACCTTTGAGTCATATCAATTAAACATTCTATAATTAACCTAATCGGTAAGATAAATTCTTTGGTCTTGAGATTCTGATGCACATATGTATGGGCCTTGGTATTGAATTCTCGTGGTGCCTATTTAGGCCTTTCTAATGTGTAGATTCAACCCAGGCATGTAGGCCATATGGGCTGTCCTCATGTGTCTTTATGTCTTTTAGTGGCCTTTTGGTTTGAATTTGCGGACCCATTCTTTCTTTTAATTACAAATGTTTGTAATAAATTTGGGCCAGATCTATGGGTTGGAAACTTGATCCATTAGTGAAGAAAAAACTCATGGATCTTGAGGATTAAATTGGTCGGCCCATCTTGACCCAATTTCATGTGTTGGTTTTTCACGGGTAGTGGGCTATTGCAATGGACCTTGAGCTGACTTTGTAGTCTTCAGGCTTATGCTAAATTTCCTCTAACAAATGGCCCTCACTGAAACAAAGATTTTAAAATCTTATGGTAGAAACTCAAATTAAACTTCCTTGGCTGCCATGCTAAGCATGTCAAGTCTCCAAAATGTTTTTCTACTAGGTAGCGTTTATTGCACATGCTAATACACACAGTCCAAAACAACTAAAAACGTGACTTTAAATCATGATTTTAAACTTGAAAACGTAACTTAATGATTTTTAGTTGTTTTGAGCAAGGTGTGTTTACATTCTTATTAAAAGCAAATGACCATTCATTGATTTAAATTAATATATATATATATATATATATATATATATATATATTAGGTTGAATCATGTATGAATCTTGTGAATTTTTTTTTTTTTTAGATCAAATTAAATTAAATATTGGCCTGAGTGAATAAAGGTTGCACGATGGCCATATCCCCTTATGTCTTTGGCCTTAACACGAAAATTTCTTCTCTCTTATTTTTTGAGTCAGTTTTCCACAAGAGAACAATGAGGTCTTTGTTTGCTCAAATGAACAAACTTCAAGTTCCAAGTTCCAACTCATTGCCAGAATTATTATATATTCTATGGAGTATTATTATTATTATTAATTTGCTGACAATATTTTATTTGTAATTTATAAGTCAACCTTTGTCTAGCTACTTTATAGACCACCACTACAGCTGGAAATATATGAAAATGAATATGTAAAATATAAAAAAGTTGCAAATCTAAGCTTCTAACCTGGCACACAATTGTAACCCACCTTAACTCTGAGATTAGTATTACCATTAAAAATTTGGATGCAATAATATTCCGTACACTTAATTATCATTTTCCCATGCTAACACGTTGAACCAGGACGAGTGTATTCGGCGCTACAATCATTATAAATAGAAGCTTCATTTGAAAACAAATAATAAAGGTTAATATTTTAAGTTTTGTTTTGTTCTTTTGTGCCGCAAATTTCTAGGCTTACCCAAATATTCTGTCATATTCCACATCTAAAAGCTACATTATCTTCAGTAATAAACAAAATCTTATTAGACCCTAGCTTGTACCCATTAGATGTATGATTTTTTTTTTATATTAATTTTATTTTTAATAGAAATACATGAATAATCAAATTAATAATACCGTTTATGTAATAGCCTTTGAGAATAATTGGTATGTACATGAAAATAATAGACAAATGCTTACTTTAAACACTTCTATGCTTTTTACAATAGAACTTTCTCTTAGTTTCAATTTTTATATATAATATCATATTGAAACTTAATTATAGGAAAAGTATATGAACATTCAATGAAATTGATATGAATCCAATTATGTTTAAGAGATATGCTACGTCTACAACATTTGTTTTTGTTTTTGTCAATATTATTCTTTAATATATACATATACATATATATATATATATATATATATATATATATATATAATATTTAATGGATTAAAGCAGGGCTCATTTGGTATATTGAGCCTAACTTTTATTTTTCCTTAAAATCAAATTTTCAGTGTTTAGTATAGAAAAGGTTTAAAAAGAGAAAAAGCATTATGGATTTTTTTTGTTAAAGTATCATCTTCTCCAGAAGTGTTTATTTTTGTTATATAAAATTTTACAAAGCTCAATTAAAAAAAAAAGCCACATTAAACGCAATCCTTTTCTTTTTTGGTTGAAAATAATGCAATCCTTTTTTTTTTTGGTTGAAAATAACGCAATCCTATAACTTCTTACTTCTTTAATAATTGAATTGTACATCTATCCTATATAAAATAAAATAAAATTGTACATCTATGACACTTGTGGCTGTATAGCACTAGCACACGATTTTACTTCACGTTCTTGCAATGTGTACAGTAAAGAAAATAGAAATGACAGCAAAATGTTGAGTTTCTCCAAACCCACCCTGCACCACTCGTGCAACTCTGAATTTAAAAACAAATGTACCCTGGCCAATAAGATTTTGATAAAATGTTTCTCTCTTCTCTAGATTGTTCTTAATTTGATAATTAATAACAAGCTGCACTTGTACTCTTGGCATATTCCAATCCACCATACACTAGCTTCCAAAACATAAACAATATTTAATGAGAAAAACAGATAGCTGATATGGTGTATTTAAATCTTATGCCAGCTTAAAATAAGTGTCTTATACATTTTTTTTTTTTTTTTGGTACATTAATTGGGATGGGGAATTCAAACCAAGTTATTATAGTTCAATCTGTACTAAAATACAAAATTCTTAATAGTGTCTTATAACTTTTATTTCATTTTATTTTTATAAATAATGATATAATTTAGATCTTTTTGAGTATTTGACTATTTTCTCAAGTGTATCCAATCTCCTTATTTGCCTGTTTCATGACCCCAAGATATCGACAAGAAATTTCTAACTCAAGATCTCATGAATATTATAAAGTCTTAGGAACCACTTAACGAGCGCCTTGTGTCTTATAACTTCTATTTTATTTTATTTTTATAAATAATGATATAATTCAGACTTTTTTGAGTAACTATTTTCTTGAGTGAATACAGTCTCTTTATTCGCTTATTTCATGACCCTAAAATACGAACAAGAAATTTCTAACCTAAAATATCATAAATATTACAAGGCCTTAAGAACCACTTAGTCAATGCCTTGTGGCTTATAACTTTTAAATACTACTAATTTTTTCATTTTAAATTAATTTTATAATGTTTGATTATTCTTGATGCAAATTATATATGTAGGGTCACGTTCCGAAACAAACCGCAACCATAGTTGGATCCGCACGTGAATGGGCCCCGACAATACCATTTGTAGAGAGTGGGTTCGACAGGCTAAGTCGAGATTACTCGGCGGTTGTTTTGTTAAGTTGTTCATGCATGGCTTAGAGGTATTCACCCTTTGAGACCTTTTCTCCGGAGGGACCCCTTTCTTAGGTTGCATATTTTTCTTTTATATTAACATGCATTCAATTTCCTTCGCCCACGTGTAGGGTCGAACTTTCCAAGACTGATACTTGTCCCATCGGTTTCGAGCCCGAGTTGTTGGGAGTGGTTGAGAAAGTTAAAGAACACGACTCTGTGAGATGCAAAGATCTGTTTGGGGTAGGTAGTATGGGCAGCCTTTCCTAGATATTTTAGATTTCTTACAAGATTACCCCTATGCCGCTTTTGCCCCTTTTCTTAGTGGAGCTACGGGCTGGCCGAGGGCTGTACCCTCCTCGGCGGCTTCTCCGGGCCCATGTGTGCTTTGCGCTAATGAGCTTGGACTGCCACCTTCTTCGGCTTGGGCTTTGAAGCTTCCCGTGAACAAGTGGGCCTGGCCCATATATTATTGGGCCCCACAATAGCCCCTCAAAACCCTGCTGTTCGACCTCTTGGTTGAAGAGGGGGTTTTGTAACTCCGAGCATTCATTACGGTTCATTTAATTCGGCCCTTCCGGGCGTTGGCAATTCTCTAAATGCCCGTGAAACACTCCGCTCTACGAGATATCCTTCTTGATTTAGCCTTGATACATTCTGTCCGTTTGGCTACCCGAAGTAGGTCTTCAACGTTTTCCCTTCACAAGACCTCTCGAATTCGGTGGGCTGCGATGACGTGGGGGAGCGGAACAGGCGCATTCTCATTTGGGCAGATTTCCTTGAAGGTCTGAACATATTTAATGCCATCCTCTTCGTCCCTTATATAAAGAGGGTGAACATGTGTTGTTTCTTTCATATGTGAATCCCTTAATCCCCAGTAAAAATCGAAATCCTTAGATTCCTCCTGCAATTTACACTTACCCTTTGATTATACTTCGACTCTTAATACGTTCACCACAGTCATAGGTGATGAATAAACCTTTTCCCTCTCAAAAATACCTTGTTCTAGCTAAGCTCGAGATGGCTCGATCGGGGCAAGGATGGTGGAGACTTAAGATTTGTCTCGCCTTCCTTTCGGCCAAAATCCAAACAGGAACTCGTCACGTCGTACCTTCGACGTGACCGAGCCGAGAACACACAACATCATCACCACCCGCTCTCTCATGAGCATATCTAATATGGCTCCCCTTTTCCCTCTTTTGCTCCTTTTACTTTCTTTTCATTGCTTCCATCTTCTTCTCCTCCTTCCCGCTCATGTCTTCCATCTTCTTTTTCCTTTGCACTCCTCGGCGACAAGAGCTTGCTCAAGTGCTTCCATGTGTTCCAATTCTTCTTCCTTCTCCTTCACCTTTTCTATATAAGGTTCTTCTCCCGATATGAGCAAGATGCGAGGCAGAGATTTCAGAGAGACTTTGAAGGCGAGCTCGAAGACACCGATGGTTTACTTATTTGTATTACGAGATGTTGTTCTTGCTTTAGCGATTCATTTTTTGTATAGGCTTGTTTAAGCCCTTCCTTGTACGTTGTAACAATTTTTCGTATTAATAAAAGTTGCTATTCATTTATTTCACATGTTCTATTGTTATGTTTTATAAGTTTACACACATTTGCTCGGCACAATAATATAACATTTGAATTAATGGCGACTAAGGCTGAAATATTTGTTAATAAAAAGACATCACCACAACTTTAATAGAATTATTACTCGACATAACAATCCGACCAAAGTGAGGAACGAGACTTACCTTAAAATTAGCCGAGATGGGGACTAAGTGCTCAATAAGGTGCAAGAAACTTGATTATCCGAGGACATGTCACCCTTCCAATGCACAATTTCCTTAGGCTAACGATTATCAGTTCAATTCACCATCTTCTTAACACATTGGCCTTAATTTTTTCTAGTATTTGGGCCGAGGAACTTGCCCATCCGAGCAGTTGGTTTCCCAAAAAGCCTGAATCCAAAGGCTTCGCAAAGCCCGGGTTTTGTTTTGGACTTATGCTTTTTCTTTTATGTACTTGGTTCTCTCATAGACTTGGGTCCGAGGACCATACAAGTCCTAGGTTCTGTCCAAGTCTCGTGTTTTTTCTTTTATGTTCTTGGTTTCCCCATAGGCTTGAGTCCGAGGACCATACAAGTCCTAGGTTCCGTCCAAGACTTATGTTTTTTCTTTTAGGCTCTTGGTTTCCCCATAGGCTTGAGTCCGAGGACCATACAAGTCCTAGGTTCTGTCCAAGACTTATGTTTTTTCTTTTAGGCTCTTGGTTTCCCCATAGGCTTGAGTCCGAGGACCATACAAGTCCTAGGTTCTGTCCAAGACTCTTTGAGTTCAAATCTCCCTTTTTATCAGGCATTTCCCGAGGCGCCGAACAGGGTTGTCCTCGGCAATGGCCATTTCTCGGCGTGGGCCGCGATCCTTGGGCCTTCATGCAAAGCGGGCCTAGGCCGCGAATTCCCATAGCCCGTGAATTAAGAGATATTTCTGCAACCTTTGGCCACGCGGTGCTCTCTGACATCACGATGATCGAGGTGCGCCTTTACAAGGCTTCTTTAATCTTGGGGTTGCGGTTGGCGTTGGAAGTTGAGCCAGAGCCCTTTTGTCCGTAGCGTTCCTTAGGACGCCGCGTGAGCTCACTGCCATCACCTTGTCTTTTCAAGTAAATAGGAGGGAAAAAGAGAGTTGCTTTATATACGCACCAATCCTTTAGTTTCCTCCCGCATCATAACTCCCATATCCGGAGCTCTTCTCCCTTAGCATTACATGTTTAAGGTGAGGGTTGGGAAGAAAGAACTCTCTCCGCCGCAGAAGCGCCGTGTCCTTATGAGACTCATAATAGTAAGGTATGGCCACAGGAGGCACAAGTTCAGGAGGATACTCCATTTCGACCGAGGAGGAAGGGTGTTTCTCCCTCTTTTAGCCAAAATCCGAGCGCGGGTTCCGCTCATGCCAGAATTTTGGTGTGTCGAAAAAAAGGTTCTCCGCCATTATCACCTCGCGCTTGCGGCAAAGCGAATGTTTAGAGAAAGCCCCTCAACTTCTCACTCCCGCACCTTTCCTTCGACGGTGTCGGGTTCAAGTTGGGGTTCTTTTTTACTTGCCTGAGCCATGGGCATGTAAAAGCATGGGGAAGAATAAGGTCTTGGGGCTGTAGCCAACCTATCCTCCGACCTACCTCCTCGGCTTTCTACAACTTTCTTGTATCTTTCTTTTTTGTTTAAGTAATGAGCTTTGACGTAGGTTGATTCCAGTTTTTCCTTGTACGCTGTACTCTTTCTTTGCTTTAATAAAAATAGACATTCATCTACTTGTTTTGGGTGCTGATCTTTTGGCAACACCACTTCGTGAATGAGTGTGCTCCCCTGTATGTGCTTTTCTCGCGATACTTAGGGCGGGAGCCCCTTGAAACACAATTTAACTAGTTCTAGTTTACCAGGCGTAATAATAATTGATAGTAAGTTAAACTTAGGAAACTAACCGAGATAACGGTTGAACGTCCTGCAATATGTGTGAGAATGCTGTACGAGAAACGATGAAATCTAAATAATTCTCCTGCGGGGATGACCGAGCATCGAGCGACTTCGATTATGGTTTTGGAAACATGTTACTCCATTCCATACTGGCCCCTTTGGCGTTGAGGGTCCGAGGGCAAACTAGAGAGTCCATGCGGATCGGGAGTTAACCCAATTATTATTGGAAAGTTTTCCTCGGGAAGGTTCTAGGATCCATGTAACGTAGTCTTCTTTGTAAGTAGTTGGTTTCCCCCCAGGCTTGGGTCGAAGGACCATACAAGGCCTTGGTTCTGTCCAAAACTTGTATTCTTCTTTGTAAGTAGTTGGTTTCCCCGCAGGCTTGGGTCGAAGGACCATACAAGGCCTTGGTTCTGTCCAAAACTTGTATATTCTTTGTAAGTTGTTGGTTTCCCCGGAGGCTTGGGTCCGAGGACCATGCAAGGCCTTGGTTCTGTCCACAACTTGTATATTCTTTGTAAGTTGTTGGTTTCCCTGCAGGCTTGGGTCCGAGGACCATGCAAGACCTTGGTTCTGTCCAAAACTTGTATTCTTCTTTGTAAGTAGTTGGTTTCCCCAGAGACTTGGGTCGAAGGACCATACAAGGCCTTGGTTCTGTCCAAAACTTGTATATTCTTTGTAAGTTGTTGGTTTCCCTGGAGGCTTGGGTCCGAGGACCATGCAAGGCCTTGGTTCTGTCCAAAACTTGTATTCTTCTTTGTAAGTAGTTGGTTTCCCCCAGGCTTGGGTCCGAGGACCATGCAAGGCCTTGGTTCTGTCCCAAAACTTGTATTCTTCTTTGTAAGTAGTTGGTTTCCCCGGAGGCTTGGGTCGAAGGACCATGCAAGGCCTTGGTTCTGTCCAAAACTTGTATTCTTCTTTGTAAGTAGTTGGTTTCCCCAGAGGCTTGGGTCGAAGGACCATACAAGGCCTTGGTTCTGTCCAAAACTTGTATATTCTTTGTAAGTTGTTGGTTTCCCTGGAGGCTTGGGTCCGAGGACCATGCAAGGCCTTAGTTCTGTCCAAAACTTGTATTCTGTTTGTAAGTAGTTGGTTTCCCCTGAGGCTTGGGTCGAAGGACCATACAAGGCCTTGGTTCTGTCCAAAACTTGTATATTCTTTGTAAGTTGTTGGTTTCCCTGCAGGCTTGGGTCCGAGGACCATGCAAGGCCTTGGTTCTGTCCAAAACTTGTATTCTGTTTGTAAGTAGTTGGTTTCCCCTGAGGCTTGGGTCCGAGGACCATGCAAGGCCTTGGTTCTGTCCAAAACTTGTATTCTGTTTGTAAGTAGTTGGTTTCCCTAGAGGCTTGGGTCGAAGGACCATACAAGGCCTTGGTTCTCATCCCAAAACTTGTATTCTGTTTGTAAGTAGTTGGTTTCCCTGCAGGCTTGGGTCCGAGGACCATACAAGGCCTTGGTTCTGTCCAAAACTTGTATATTCTTTGTAAGTTGTTGGTTTCCCAGGCTTGGGTCGAAGGACCATACAAGGCCTTGGTTCTGTCCAAAACTTGTATTCTTCTTTGTAAGTAGTTGGTTTCCCCGCAGGCTTGGGTCGAAGGACCATACAAGGCCTTGGTTTATGTCCAAAACTTGTATATTCTTTGTAAGTTGTTGGTTTCCCCGCAGGCTTGGGTCCGAGGACCATGCAAGGCCTTGGTTCTGTCCAAAACTTGTATTTTTTCTGTAAGTTTATTCGTTTCTTAAAAGTTAGTTCATCGAATAAAGCGGGGGAAGCGATCTTGATGCTTGAAGCCCCTAGACTTGCCATGCCACTGGCGTTATGAGGCGTAGTCCCTAGTGGGAACCTGTATCGGAACAACGACAAGGTGTCGCCCGTCATGAAGGCGTCCACGTAGACCCTTGTTCAACAGAAACTCAACTCCATCGCCGCTCGAGCTCACGCGTAAGCCTCCACAGACAGGCGCCAATTGTAGGGTCACGTTAAAACAAACGCAACCGTAGTTGGATCCGCACGTGAATGGGCCACGACAATATCATTTGTAGAGAGTGGGTTCGACAGGCTAAGTCGAGATTACTCGGCGGTTGTTTTGTTAAGTTGTTCATGCATGGCTTAGAGGTATTCACCCTTTGAGCCCTTTTCTCCGGAGGGACCCCTTTCTTAGGTTGCATATTTTTCTTTTATATTAGCATGCATTCAATTTCCTTCGTCCACGTGTAGGGTCGAACTTTCCAAGATCGATACTTGTCCCATCAGTTTCAGGCCCGAGTTGTTGGGAGTGGTTGAGAAAGTTAAAGAACACGACTCTGTGAGATGCAAAGATCTGTCAGGGTAGGTAGTATGGGCAGCCTTTCCTAGATATTTTAGATTTCTTACAAGATTACCCCTATGCCGCTTTTGCCCCTTTTCTTAGTGGAGCTCTGGGGCCGTAGGGCTGTACCCTCCTCGGCGGCTTCTACGGGCCCATGTGTGCTTTGCGCTAATGAGCTTGGACTGCCACCTTCTTCGGCTTGGGCTTTGAAACTTCCCGTGAACAAGTGGGCCTGGCCCATATATTGTTGGGCCCAGAGAAGCCGCCGAGGAGGGTACAGCCCTCTACGGCCCGTGAGCTCCACTAAGAAAAGGGGCAAAAGCGGCATAGGGGTAATCTTGTAAGAAATCTAAAATATCTAGGAAAGGCTGCCCATACTACCTACCCTGCATGATCTTTGCATCTCACAGAGTCGTGTTCTTTAACTTTCTCAACCACTCCCAACAACTCGGGCCCGAAACCGATGGGACAAGTATCGATCTTGGAAAGTTCGACCTAAACGTGGACGAAGGAAATTGAATGCATGCTAATATAAAAGAAAAATATGCAACCTAAGAAAGGGGTCCCTCCCGAGAAAAGGGCTCAAAGGGTGAATACCTCTAAGCCATGCATGAACAACTTAACAAAACAACCGCCGAGTAATCTCGACTTAGCCCGTCGAACCCACTCTCTACAAATGATATTGTCAGGGCCCATTCACGTGCGGATCCAACTACGGCTGCGGTTTGTTTCGGAACGTGACCCTACACTAATAAATGTTATTAGAGCATTAGTTAATAATTCATTTAAAGAAAATTTTATGGGAAAAAAAAAATTAATATTTTGTGATTTTTTTCATTTCTCATAAAAGTGGTGTCAACTACAATAAATTGTTAACCAATGCCCTAAGAGCACTCATTAGCATGACTCATAAAAAATTAGTATAAATTGATGAAATAACTGAATCTAGTGTTGAAAAAACAGGTGAAACTCAAAAAGTTTATTTTATTGACCCTACACTTTATAAAATTGGTCAAAAGTCTGACAAAAAGTTGACTTTATTGACATAAAGTTCTTTCTTATCGTACCTTGTGGTACTCATTAACACTACCCTTTATATAATAATTTGCATCACTATTGTGATATATCTATATACAATACAGGTACATGATCAAAACATACATGCCCGAATATGGAAGCACCTTACTATCATTTTTAATGAAACATATCTAATTGTGTTACCCTCAATTTTGTTAGCAAACAACACCCTTTAGGCATTCTTTTTTTTTAAATTAACATTTTAACTAAAAAAATCACGAGATACACTATTTAATATCTTGTTATTCGGTGAGTAATATTTAAAATAAGAAATTAAATTAAATTTTTAAATGGATGCTAAAATATATAGATATGATAAGATTTGAATCTATTGTTCCCCTTCATGAGGATTGGATCCAAATGGCTTAAGCCTATGAGTTTGAGTCTAATTATTTTATATTAATCACTCCCTTTTATTATTTTTATTCAATGTACGACTTTATTCATACTTTTTTTTTTTTTTTAAGAAATAAACACACACACAAAAGGGAGAGTGAAATGGGTTTTAGAACAAAGGCACTAAACTCCACTAAAAAACCATGGTGGAACTTTACTTATACATGTATACATAATAATTACTTTATATATTATAAGAACTCAATTTGTAACGACTCCAAGATGGTATTGGGTTCATACATTAAAGACCCAAACAACATAATTCGTGCTCTTATTATCCTCCTTTTTCCGTACTCCATGGTTCGGGAGACAATTTGTCCCCCTTTTCTCAGACGCTTCTATTTCCTTTTTATACTAGCAATTACCCTCCCTCCGGTGTCCACGTGTAAGCTCAACTTTCTGGGGTTGAGACTTGTCCTATCAACCCATACCTAAAGTGGTTGGGGGTGGTTGTAAAAACCGAAAGGCATGGTGAAGAGCATGGACCTGTCAGGCGCAGAGTTCTTTATTACGATGATTGTGACCTTTTACTTGGGCTGCTCCTACATTGTGCTCGCCCCTTCTTTTAGGGGCACTCTGGGATGCCGAGAACAAGATCGTCCTCGGTCATATGCTTAGGCCGTTTAGACTTTCATTGTGTGTCCTCGGCAATATCTCTCCTCGGTTCGGACCTTGGGCCTTAGTATAAAGTGAGTCGGGGTCATAAATTCTCCGACCCCACATATATAAAATTTCATAGTTACAATAATAATATATAAATTCATATTTGAATTCATTTCCTTTTATTCAAAACAATTTTTTTTTATCAATTAAACTAACTGAAACTCCACATTGATTTGCATTTTGAACTTTGAAGATTTAACTCAAATAAAAACACTAATAATATTATATATTTGAAATAACATCTTATACTTCATCATTCATTTTAAACTCCACATGTTATGCTAATAAAAATTCAATCATTTTCTTGCTAGATCACTATGTGGGCATAGGGTTAGACACATGGACATGGCATATAACCCCTTATAAAGTAAGGTGGCCTGATTAGACATGCAATTTAAAGCCTTTTAAAGTAAGGTGGCCTACCACCAAGCCTTGTGGCCTAAATGGTACCCGGTTTATCATGAAACCGCTAACTCGATGGTTCAAGCTCCCGCAATAACCAATTACCTAGCCAAAAACAAAGTAAGGTGGCCTGGTTGTATTCTCCAAAAATAAAAATTAAAAATTAAAAAAAAAATAGACTAGGAACGTAGGCCTGGTTGGACCAATCAAATTTCGATATACATCAAGTATTTCAAAAGATGCCTTGTGTTTCCAATAGGGAAAAAAAAATCAGTACGTTACTGTTGAAGTCTAATCACTAATGGACACAAACTATACACCGTTCAACTCCCATCAAGAAAATTAGAATAAGTGAATATGTAACGTTGCTTTCATTGATTTACCTTAGAATTAGTTTATCAGGTTACTCTTTAATTGGTTAAGTGCTATTGTATTGTCAATGTCTCTTAAATTAAGATACTTCTCTTGATTTTAGTAAGCGTAATTGGAAAAGGTTTTTTTGTTGTCAGTCTTGAAGGTGGGTCATTGATTGGAATTCGATTGTTACTATAAAAAAGAATTAAAATACTTAATGAAAAAGGGAAAAAAAAAAAAACAATTCATATTAAGAGAGATATATAATATATTTGTGTCTTCATCTCTCTCTCTCTCTTTTAAGTTTTAGCACTTAGAGCATCCACACCAGCTCGTGGATACTTATCTAAAATACAAAAAGTGCTCTAATTTACACATTTTATCCCAAAATCCTTCCACATTAGTTCATGTAAAAATGTCTAAATATACATGATGTCTTGCAAAATGAACAAGAATCGTGCATATATACATGGTTTCTTTTCATTCGTGTAAACGATTTTTTATATTATTTTCTCTCCTCTCTGTCAAACTACTTCTCTTTCCTAACCATTACAACAACCCAAAGACACCGAATAACCACCAAAGCACCAAACCCAGCGACACCACCAAACACCGCAATCTAGCACAGAGTATTAACCAAACTCAATCGAAAATTAACCCAAAATCAACAGAAAACCCAAAATCAATTGAAAATTAACCCAAACACATCCACAGACAAATCAACATAGAGATACACTTGCTCAAAAGTGAAGAAAAAAAAAAAAACCACAAAGATACACAAAGATACACTTGACTGGAACGATCGGAGCTTGTGGGTCTCGCTTGATCGGAGCTCATGGGTGTGGGTCTTGCCTGATCGGAGCTAGGGAGATACACTAAGCGATCGGTGCTTGTGGATCGGAGCTAGGGAGATCGGTATAGAGATGATTCAAAAAATTGATTGAGAAAGGGAGATTGGTATAGAGATAATCGGAGCTAGGGAGTTAGGGAGCTATGGATCGAGAGGGAGAGTTGATTCAGATTTGGGTATAGAGATGGGTTATGGGTGTAGAGAGCTATATCAGAAAAAATGGGTTCAGAGAGAGAGAGAGAGAGCAGTATCAGAAAAAATGGGTTTAGAAAAAATGGGTTGAGAGAGAGAGAGAGAGAGAGAGAGAGAGAGAGAGAGTGCGTATAATAAAGGGGTCGGTTGAGGAAATAATAAAAAAATTGAGAAAATTGATTATTTAAATAAAGGATGTGATAAAATAGATGAAGCGATGTGGGTGTTTTGTAAAAGTGAATGTGTGAAATAGAAAAAGTAGGTTTTTAGTGTAAAAATGAATGTATAAAATACATGGATTGATGTGGTTGCTCTTACGGTGGTTTCGATAAATTTTGAATATGATATTGCAAAGATGTCCGCATGTGTGTATATAATAATCACTCTACATATACAGTCATTTAATAATCATAATTATTTAATAATTTTGGTAAGTATGAAAAAACAATAAGTTTGAATTTAGTAAGGATGGAGGATAAAACTCATGTTTTACACCATTCAATAAAAGATTATCACATCATTTTTTTACTTAAAATTCAATACATCCTATCATATATAATAACATCTCAATAAACTCAAGTTAGATTTTCAAATGAGTATTAGAATTAATTGGAGGGGTAAAATTCGTGTGTTTACACCACATCCTCATTGAATTTAACCTCTAAAACAATTACTTCATCTAAGACAATGTATCTTGCTTGTTTTCGCATAAAATTACTTATTTTGACACATACAAAACATTACTTATTTTGTTCTATCTTTAAATAAATTTGAAGTTTATTTACATATGTTTGTCATTATTTAAGATTGAAAAATGCTAAGGGTAGTACTAATTCTACTCCCTCCGTCCCACTTTGTTTGTCCTGTTTGAAAAGTCAAACTTTTTAAGGGAACATCATTTATTGTCTTGTCTACTTTTTAAAAATGTATGAGTTTTCAAAACTACCCTTAAATAAATTTATCAAAAAATTGAATTATTAATAAAATAGGAGTATAATAAGAACATTAATAAATAAAGGGTTTTGCTAACAAATGCCCTTAGGGCACTCCTTAATAATCCACTTTAGGAAAGTTTTAATACCACTTTTATGAGAAATGAAAAAAGCTGTCAAAATATTAATTACTTTTTTTTCATTTCCCATAAAAACTTTCTTTATATGGATTATTAACTAGTACGTTAAGGGCACTCGTTATCATTTCCCATAAATTAATGACTTTTATTTTTGGAAATATGATAATATTTTGGGACATCCCAAAATAGAATAGATGACAAACAAAGTGAGACGAAGGGAGTACTAAAAAAGAGATCTACAAACTACGTCGTAATAAATATGAATGATGTCACATAAAAAAAAACATAGAAATTAATTATTATTTTTATTATTGTATTATAATATATTAGCTTGTAAGATTTAATTAGTAAAAATTGTATTGTTCTTGCGCTCTAGAATTATAAATGTATGAGATAAGTTTTAAAAGTATCCAAAGATTGTAGTCCATCTCCTTCTTCATCTAAGTTTATATTTAGAAGGTTCTTTGGAGTGTGTGCCGTACTTTAAATCATTCCCTATATTCTTGGATTTGTGTGTGCGAGTAAGAGGGAGAGATTATAATCAAAAGTTTATATTTAGGTTCGGTCTGAATATAACTTATTTTGTTGAAAATTGAAAATTGAAAATACTGTAGTAAAATAATTTTTAAATGTGTGAATTGTACCGTAAGACCTATTTTTAATGAAAAAGTTGTTGAAAAGTGAAGTTTGTGAGTCTAGTAAATAGTGTACGGAACCCATTGATGTGCACTGTACATTAAAGAAAAGTTAACAACTGCTGCTAAAAAAAAAAAAGAGAAAACGCGCAAACATAAAACGCATACGTGAATAAGCTAAATCCAAACAAGGTTTTAATGAATTTAGATATTCCTTATAAAAAAATTAAAATCACTCTCTCCCACACCCGTCTCTACTCTTATAAATTATTTAAAATGATTAAAAAAATTGTATTAAGTTTACAGGTGTTACTAAAATATATATTTTTTTAAGTGCTTACCATGAATGAGGTGTTACTAAGCCTCCGTATGGAAAGCACATTTTGTGCCCCACGTCTTTGTTTGGCGTTAGATACAGTGGGACCCACGACTATTGTTCACATTTTAAAATTCGAATCCACAATAATATTTTTAATTTTTAATTTTCGACAAAATAAACTATATCTACCTTACTAACCCTTAAAAATTATTTTATCTAGAAACGCATTGTTTTTACCGTAAGTAGAAAAACGTGGACAGTTAAACACACCGTTATCGGTTTAACCAATCAAACACACAAAGAAAAGTCAGAAAGTCAAAATTGTGAAGTCAATCATTTCTCCCACTCCTTTCTTTTCGTTAATACAATTCACAACACAACACAACACACAACAGTCTCTCCAAAAATCCACACTCCAAGACAAAAACACAAACAGTCAGTCAGTCAATCAGTCACACACCCACCCACACCCTCCTCAATTTTCCCTATCATTCCAATCCTATCTCTTTTTCTCTCTAAATATCTCCACCCCCACCATAACCAAAAATCAATCAAAAACCCTCTCTTTTTACTATTAAGAAGATTTTTTTTTTTTTTGGGGGGTTAATGGAGCCACCGGAGGATAAGCGAACACCGTTGGATGAAGCGGAGGGGATAATCCTGCGGTGGGACTCAACCGCATCGGAAGAAGCCAGAGAGAAAATGATTTTCGATTCTGATCGGAACGAAGTTGATCGTTACTTACAAGCCGTCGATGAAATCCAACGGTCGCTATCTTCCACCACCATCAACGGCGAAAGCAGCAGCAACAGCAACAGCGACGAAAGCGGTTTGAACTCGACGATTCGGATCGCCATGGCTCGGCTGGAGGACGAGTTTCGGAATATTCTGCTGAGTCACACTGCTCCTCTTGAAGCCGAGTCGATGTCGTTCAGCTCCGATCCTAGCTCGTCGATTCACTCTCACGGCCAAGTCGACGATCATGAGGACGAGGGCGAGCACGACCAGGGTTTGAAATTGGATTTGAATATGAGCTTGAAGCTCGCTGAGCAGCGGGAGGAGCGCGAGGAAGGTGAAGGAGAAGGTGGAGATTCGGTTGCTGATGGTGCTGGTAGCAGTAGATCGAGTTACCGAACTACTAGCAGTATCCGCGAGATCGATTTGGTGCCGTCCGATGCGATCTATGATCTGCGGAGCATCGCGGAGAGGATGATCGCCGCCGGTTACTTGCGGGAGTGTATTCAAGTGTACGGCAGCGTTCGGAAATCGGCGGTGGACGCGAGTTTCCGGCGGCTCGGGATCGAGAAGCTGAGCATCGGCGATGTGCAGAGGCTGGAGTGGGATCAGCTCGAAGCGAAGATCCGACGGTGGATTCGGGCCGCGAAGGTTTGCGTTAGGGTTTTGTTCTCGAGCGAGAAGAAGCTCTGCGAGCAAATTTTCGAGAATTTGGGAACCGATATCGACGATGCGTGCTTCGTCGAGACCGTGAAAGGTCCGGCGATTCAGCTGTTCAATCTCTTCGAAGCGATCAGTATCAGCCGCCGATCGCCGGAGAAGCTGTTCAAGATTCTGGACTTACACGATGCTTTGATGGTTTTGATTCCAGACATCGATGTCGTTTTCGAAGCGAAAACTGCCGAGTCGATTCGGATTCAAGCGGCGGAGATTCTGTCTCGGCTCGCCGAGGCGGCGAGGGGGATCTTATCGGAGTTCGAAAACGCGGTTCTCCGTGAACCCTCTAGGGTTCCGGTGCCCGGCGGGACGATACACCCGCTGACGAGGTATGTGATGAATTATATAAGTTTGATTTCGGATTATAAGCAAACATTGATCGAGCTTATCGTGTCGAAACCGTCGTCCGGAACCCGATACGGGAGTGATCCGACGACTCCTGATATGGAGTTTGCTGATGAGTTGGAAGGGAAGACTCCTTTGGCATTGCATTTGATTTGGGTGATTGTGATTTTGCAATTCAATTTAGAAGGAAAGTCTAAGCATTACAAAGATACTTCATTGGCACATTTGTTTATGATGAACAATGTGCATTACATTGTGCAAAAGGTGAAAGGGTCACCTGAGTTGAGAGAAATGATTGGGGATGATTATCTGAAGAAGCTAACTGGGAAGTTTAGGCAGGCCGCGACGAATTATCAGAGGGCTACTTGGGTTAGGGTGTTGTATTGCTTGAGAGATGAAGGGTTACATGTGAGTGGGAGTTTTTCATCTGGGGTGTCGAAAAGTGCATTGAGAGAGAGGTTTAAGTCGTTTAACGCCATGTTCGAGGATGTTCATAGGAATCAGGCGCAGTGGTTGGTGCCTGATGCTCAGCTTAGGGAGGAGCTGAGGATATCTATATCGGAGAAGTTACTCCCGGCTTATAGGTCGTTTCTGGGGCGGTTCAGGACCCATATTGAGAGTGGAAAGCACCCGGAGAATTACATCAAGTACTCGGTTGATGATTTGGAGACTGCTGTGTTGGATTTCTTCGAGGGGTACCCTGTATCCCAGCACATAAGGAGGAGATCTAGCTAATGGATTGAAGTGAAGTGGGAAGTGACCGAGTTTTGGGAAATTAGAAACTAGGAAGAATTCTTTTAATTTTTGTGGAGTGTTTGGGTGATGTGGTGCTGGTCAATCTGGGATTTCCGGAGTCTCTGATTTGTGAAAGAAGTTCTGCATTGGATATTCGTTGGGAAGATCAGTTGTAGCTCTCCAGGATTGCGCAAAAGTCCCTTTCAGCCTGAATGCTTCTGCACTGTAAGCATGTTATTTATGTTGTTACCACCTTCTAGATTTTGGTTTCATTTGTTTATATTCGCATTGTTGCATGTGTGTTTTCTTTCGCTCTATAATGTCAGCAAGCAGTTTCCTTTATTAGCTTCAGATGACTCTTAATACCACGTATTTTTGCCCTTTGTTAAGATGCATATATGGGAAACGGAATCTTAGATCAACATGCGTTGAAGTGGCCGTTTCCTTTTCAAGCTTCGAATGACTTCTGTACCATGTTATGTTTCTGGCCTTGATGAGAACAAATTGGAAATTGGATAATGTCATAGAAAACCTAGTGGAGAATTGCTTAATATGTGTAAAGGGCAAAACCCATGTATATAGATTCAATTATTCAAATATGGCAAAATCCATGTAATTTTGCCGTTAAACCCCGCAACTGTATGTCCATTGTTGTTTGCTCAATCCTCCCACATCTCCTTTTGAGCTGCATCACCTATAAGATATATTAATGGACTTTTAAGTTTGAGTTCTGCACCTTCTATGTGATTCTGATTTAATATTTCCTGCTAATAGAGGTTCCTACTTGGTGTTTTTCTCAATCTAAAGTGTGATAATTAGGTAGATTGATTCTACTTACAGGATGTCCTGTGAGTATCTAGTAGTAGCTGAAAATTTTAATTCTGATTGTGACCCTTTATTTTTCCTTTTTGGTTGTGTACATGTGTCCTGAATTGTTAGGACCATATTTGGAATAGTCTTTATTATACAATTACCTGAAAAAATTCTTAGTCCTGTTATATTCTTTTGGGTCCAAAAGTAATTGGATTTAATTTGTTTTTAGCTATTTATTGCATCTCTTTCCCACCCAACCTATGGAAACTTGAGCTCAAAAAGTTGAGCACTGATTAGGCACAGAAAAGAGAATTTGAAAAGGGAAAACAACATGAACCTGCATTTGATCCGATATGGATATACAAATAATAATCATTTATCGGATTTTCACAGAATATACCTTATTCAACCAAATCAAGATTATGTGTAAAAAAATGTAATCATACATTTTTCAATGGGTGTAAAAGGGTCCCCTGAATGTAGTGGGAAAATCTGACATTGTATGTTTGGCATTCATAGGGAGATGCTACCATTTGTGTAGTGGAAACCAAGCTTTTAAGCCATACAAGGTTGAGAGTGACGCATTCATCTATCAGAGTGCATTCTTTATAAAGTGCGGGCGTTACTATAACCTTGTGGCCTTTGTCGCATATATTTAACCTATGTCTTAATTTGAAGAACGAATGTCTTACCACTGATAGGAATAAATAAATTCAGAGTATCATGAACCCTGCAAGAAAGGTCGTGTATGAATAGACAAGATATCAAGTTGCAAATTTTATAATTAACTTTCCAATGTAGTTTTAGATAGTTGGATGCATCACTAAACAGAAATAAGGAATGGAATCAATGGATAGCTTGACGTATTGTCCAAATTATTTTATCAATCAATAGAAGGATTAAATAGAAAAATCTCTCACATTCATGGTGGAATGGATAGCTTGACATGTTGGTATGCGTTGTGTCCAAATTCTTTTATCAAGCAATAGAAGAAATTGAATAGAAAAATCTCTTACTCTCATGGTGGATCTTATTATGAATTTAATTAATGAGATTTTTTTTGAATGAAAGAGAGCATTATATCACCGAGAGCACATAATAATTACTCAAATAAATAATAAATCATCTTAAAGGGTAAATTTTTTTTTTTCTTAATGGTAAAATCCCAAGGGTTGAATCGTTAATCTAGTGGGTTTTAGACATCAAGGATCTCAATGAAAATTTGGGATTCAAATCTTCTACCAATACCTGAGGTCATCCCTAATAGGGAATTTTCCTTGTAGTTAGTTTAAGTGCGTGAGAGACTTGAGTAGACCTTAATGGTGGGATTAAAGCATCAAAAAGTCCATTCCTACTGGCTGCTCAAAGCCCAACCCAAGGCACGAGTGCCAATCATCTCGTTTTAAACCAAGCTACCAACCGCACAATCTAATTCTAGCTTTCTTTGTGTAGCATCCACATCATTCCAAGGAAAAGAAAAAAAAAGAGAAAAGTATTCAGAGTCAATAAAAGGCAGCAGCGAGCGTTTTATGACATGACATCGACGTCATAACTCATAAATAAGAGCAATGATTTGCCTTGCCGGCCCAAACAGAATTTATCAAATTATGGACGTTGAACCCAGATGCTATAGAGATTAGATGTAGACGTGGAACACATTGGCTGGTCCCCTAAATTTCATGCACTAATTTTGCAAGGACAAACCTAACGTGCGGTTTAAAAACAAAAGAAAGACTAATAGCTTACGTGAATCAAAAAGGAAAACGACATTCGACAAAGAAAAGAAGAAATACAAGTCGTCAGTTAGTGGGACAGAATTCACATCATTCCATTCAACAAAATTTCTCTCTTAAGGAATTTTCCTAACAAATAAACCTATTAATTTTATTTAATCATACCACTAATCTCCATTGACTCTTCCTTCGTTTACAGCAATAAATAAGCAATACAATAACCAATTTAACAAATACATAGAAAAAAAAAACTAACTAGGGATAATTTAAATACAAAAGTCATGTGACAATCGCAACATGGAATTTTCGTATCATGATCTCTACTCCTGTATACTTGCTAGCGTCGGATTCAGGGGAGCAGCTGAGGATTGTAAATGATGATAATAATAAACTAGCAGATGGGTTTAAAATTTACTCGGTCTTGTCTTCTTCCAAATCGTCATTCAATAATCCATTGCTGTCTTGCACTGATCTAGCTTCAGGCGCACTTCGGAAGTCATTGGAAGGCAATGGGGCTGGTTTTATGAGAGTCAGCGTTGTATCGTCTCTGTCAAACTCTTCGCTTCCATCGTCAGAGTAAGTGTATCTGTCAAGAAGAGAAAAATAAGTGGGAATAGAGTTCTTTAACCAAGATATGTGCCGTTTGGACCTAAAAATGAAATATTTTTATTTTTTGTTGGCTTTTACCGTGTTGAGTTCTGAGAAGGCGCCCAGAGAGAACATATGACACAAAGAAGAGAGAAAGACAGGACTTGCCAGAATGCAGGGATGATCCATGCATTCTGCCACTTCTCGTTGTAAACATCAATTGATTTGAAATAAAGCTGCAGAGTACAAAGTTGTGAAATATGTTACAAAAGACTTCATATGAAGCTGCAAATACAAAGTTGAGAATCATATAACAAGTGACCACGTTACTAAATTTACCAAAGAAAGCGGGATTAAAAGAAAAGATTATCCAAACAAATATTCATCCTAATTTTTGACCTTTGTAGGCAGAAAGTAAAAGCTTAGTTATCAAAGAATAAAATAGTTTCAATCCATCCAGTTTGGGAATTTCCAATCCAACCTGTCCTAGAATTATATAGGATTTAGAATGATGGTTGAGCGCCTAGTTCCATTTCCAATCCATCTTAAAAACATAAGTAACTTCAATCCATTTGAACGCCTAATCTATACTATATATAAAGGGAGGTTCATATAAATAAAGCAATTAAAAATGGCGAGTTTTAACACCATTATATTTGTTCCTCCGAGTGTATTTAATGAAAACTTCTTATCATCTTCTTTCACATTTACCAAGTTTCTATAGATGATATAGATTCAGCTAGTAGTCGAACAAGTCATTTGGCAGATAACAATTTTCTTGAAAGTGCTAGTAGTTCAGTCTTTTCTTAATCTTCTTCTTAGACATATATAAGTGCCAATGTGTGGATTACCTCATAGCATATCCAACCCACAGACACGATAACAGCTACGGCCAAAGCATTTGTAAACTTCCTGTAAATATCCAGTTTAACAACCATCCGTCTAGCCTGTCACACCACATAAGCAAATAAAAGTCATCATCTAGATCTTTGTTTATTAAGATACAAAATAAGAAGAGGAGGCATTACATAAGGCAGCATTAATGAAGCTTAGGGCTTAAAGCAAACCCACCCAATTCCAGCATATAAGGCACAAACAGGTAAAAGGTTTCACAGATTTTAATTGTCAGGGCCTATTGTGAATGGACAGGTGTAGGGAAGATTACAAGCCAAGAGACAAATAATGAACATTCAGGATTTCAATCTTCTATAGTTCTCTTAATTTTTACAAAAACAACACCAAACACATTTATGTTGGTGCAGTACAAAGCACTTCGAGAAAACATTATGTTGATTCCTATTATCATCAAACAGAAAATTCATTTAAGCTTTAGCCTACGGATAACTTAAAAAAGGGTCATAATTGTCATGGTTTCTTAAAGATGGACACTAAAAATAGCTTTTTTTGGTTATTGAGTTTCCAAGACACCTGCATCCATCTATATAGATACTTAGTTTGTTTTCAATTTGAGAACACAGCAGAAAGGCCATGTCTTACACTACTCTGTTACACCTATGACCCACTTACTTAGCATTGAGGAACAAAAGAAGTAGCCATCAAAACCATAAGATCTTCAAGAAACATAATAAAATATGAATAAGAGAAGATGCAAACCAAGTACCTGAAGCTTACTTAAAGTTGCAGAGAGGGAAGTAAATATCCAAAGAATGAAGAAAGCATCCAAGACTGCTACAGGAAGAACCAAAAAAAGTCTTGCCTTTCCTGAAAGATCGCTTATTGCACCGACATTTTCTACCAACTCAAGAACTTCAGATGCCACAAAGAAGGTGGCTCCAAGCATGATCACCTTTGATGTAAGCCCACCAAGGGTAGGTCTCACAACACCAAAGCCCATCGAAACCATTAACATTATCAAACGAGCTACCGTACGTTTAACAGCGCCAAAGGTGACAGCCCACATGGTTATCCCAGTTGGTCTGATTCCAGTCTCATTGAATTCAGCATATTCAAAATACCAAAGAGTCATCTCAAACATGCCCAGTGCTATCACTATTGTTATGCAGTTCTGCAATGGAAGAACTTCTTTCCAAAACCTTGCATACTGAGAGAACCAAAAGATCCCAAGTATCACGAAAGCAAAGGACATGAATCCATAGAAATTCATAAGTGGTGCCATTCTACCAGGTAAGTAACCAGCAGGATTTTTCCATATTGATTTTCCCTCCACAGTCAAATCTTTAAGCTTTGGATCACAATGAATGAAATACACGTTATACATTCCAGTTTTAGTTATCTCTATGGATTTCGATGGCAACGTTGCAACTTCTTCATCTAAATCAAATGAGACACCAAACACTTTGGGCCAACCAGGATTCTCAGTAGATGGGCGGTGAATGATTTCTCCTTCTGAACAGACACCTAGTTTTGCAAGATCTGCTGTACAACAAACAGCTCTTTGACCCCATAGGCTGAACCCCAATCGTCTCTCTATCTTCCACCTCAAAAACAATGGCGTGCAGCAACCCCGAGCTGAAGTTAGCCAATTCCTTGCCTCTCCGGAATTTAACCTTCTCAAAACTGGTTTCATATTACCACATAAGGTCAGGCATTGGGAACAAATAATTCAAACATGGAGACCACAATGCAAGAGAGAAATGTTGAAAAATGTTAAAAGTGTATGCTAGTTCTATCAATATATTTCTCTTAGTGTAAAATAAACACCATCAACTTCATTAAAAGCTACACTTAAAACTGCCATCACCCTTATCCATATAACACTAATGCCCTCGCCAGTACAAAAATTCAAAAAGTTTCTCGCGTATTATAAACAGCATGTTGAGAGAACACACAACCCTTTTCTTTATTTCATACAAATTCCACAGTTGAATCATGTAACAACTTCACTTTTTTAACTTCATTAATTCATGGAAAAAAAATGATTTATTAGAGGCTCTCAAGTTGTGATCAATTTCGCTCAACTACAACAATACAAAGGGTCCGTTTGGTTAGGTGTTTTGAGAGCCTAAAAGAGCGTTTTAAAACCCAAAACTCTATTTTGCAACAATAACTACTCGTAACTTTTTTTTATAAACGCTCATTTTAAACTCAAAACACAATTTTGCAACCATTTATACAAATGCACCAAAAGCCTTAGTTCCAGAACTACAAGGTCAAGAATATATCCTCAACAAACTAATCGGATTCATTCACGTGCATTCTTTTGCGCCATTCTATCTTATCCAAAATCATACTCTCAATAATCTCCTTAATTAACATGTCCTTTTTTTACTAATTCTAAAGGTATTATTTTAGATCTTACTTTCATTCCGTCGACTTGAATCAAATCACTCTTCCACCATTCTCTTTCTCTCTCTCTCTCGTCAATTTTATTCACCAAATTCAACATCTTAGTATGAAAATACATACAGATTAACAGTAAGATTGACAGAAATGAAATTTTGACTTAGTGCAAGAATCCGAATGCTCATTTATATTCTTCAAATGCGTAATTCAGTCATTGTCGTATTGTTCATACTTCATAAACTCAACAATCTCAGCCCCCCTAAATTTCAGTTCGCATCAAACTCACACACACATTTTCGCACCAGATCTCAACAAAATTCACATAATTGAAACAAAAAATTAAGCACAGATTCTTCAAAATTACCGAATGTACGAGTCGCCATTGTCGGTGAGGGAGGTGGAATTGCGGTGAGAAGGGGCAGAAGAGTAAATTCCCTCGCTGCCGCCGTGGACGACGAAGGCGCCGCCTTTGGCGACGAATCTGTCGCCGGAATATTCGTGCACCGACGCTTGTACCGTCTCGTACTCACTGCACGCAAAGTACAACAGCAACAGCTGCAGCAAGGTCAGAACCGTACGGGAGGAACCGGACGGCCACGTCATTTTTCGATTCAAAGATTTTGGACACAGAGAAGGTTCTGGATCTGAGATTCTGAATTGAGGTAAAGAAGAGTCGGCCTTTGTGTTTTTTTTTGTCTGAAACTGTGAAGTAAGAGACTTTTGGGTTTTAGTAAGTGAGTCTCAGTCTATAGAAATTTTATTGTACTTTGGGTTTTGCTCTGCTGGCTTACTTTAATTTTTTGGAGCTTAATAATTAAGGTTTAACTGAGTGAGGTTAGTGAATGATTGGGAGAGATACTCTGTGGCAAAGTGTATAACTAGTTGCATTAAATTAATATTAAGATCATACTCCTATGTTGGATTTTATCACATTCCTATTCAAATAAATGTATTGGTAACGGTGCTCTAGGACAATTGTTAATAAACTATTTTAGGAAAATTTTGACAGCTTTTTAAATTTCTCATAAAAGTAAAACAGAAATATTCTTAAAATGGTTCATTAACAGATATTTTAAGAGCACCCATTAAGAGGATCCTTAAATAAATATTAACTAACATTATTTTAGTATCTATTAAAATAAATATTTACTAATCTATTTAAAATTTTGATGATGTGACAAAATCTAACTCACTCATTTCACAATAGGTTAAATAGAATTTTACAATGGAGTTACCAACATTTGGTTCGCATAATATTATATTGTATTGTAATGTTAGATTATTGGAATTTTTGATTCATGTAATTACGTTATAACAATAAAAGATTATAACATTTAGTTTATTAGTCACATTGCCATCATAATGCCATGTGTAGTTTGGTCACTTTTGTGGTTAAATGTTCCCCATATTGAATTTAACCAAATAAATGCAATTTGTTGGGACTTTTATTTGGCTTAAATTTATTTTACTTGGATTTACTCAAAAATAAATAAATTACTTGGATTGCCATGTCACTTGTGATTTTTTTTATATTAATTTTATTTGAGATAAAATTCTACTATAACATAATCTAAATATATGTGTTTAAAACATTCTCTTAAAGACTTCAATCCTGAAGAAGAAGAAGAAGAAGAAGAAGAAACAAATGGGTACTTTGATGATCTTCTGATTAAAATGTTGTGGATAAACAAAGGAATACATAGGAAATATCTACAGCTTTACAACCAGATTTTTAAAAGGATATCTTATATTTCTATATAAAAAATAAATTAAAAAGAGAGATTTGAGAATTTTAAAAGTGACACACAACATTTAACATTGGACAAAACACCCAATCATTTACACCTTCAGCTTCAGGGGTTAAAAATGATGCAAGTTCTTGTCCTGGTTATAGTATTAATTTAAATTCATCAAATATATTGCAAAATTATAGAAAGCCAGCTCCATCCTTTACTTTGATACTCGAGACAGAGATGACCCTGCATAAGATATTGGTAACTTTTTTTGGAAAGGGCATTCCAAGTAGATATTTCTTTCAGTTAAAGGTGCATAATTATACTTGAACTCAGTCTAGAGGCTGATAAGCTAAGTTTAGTCAAGTTTTGAGAGATTTTAAAGGTTTAACAAGTGATCCACATTCAAATATTGAGTGGATTTGTTTCATCAATTAATTTTAACCTCAATTTGAAGGTGCTTTAGTCCCACAAAATCATCTAACAACAACTTTTGCAATGACAAAATCAACTGAAACACTATTACACCAATTCCAATCTTCTAAGCTTTCTCAACAATTTGAGGGTATATTTTAGATCCATAGACAAAAATATTTCTTTGTAGTTCTTAATCTGACTAATAGGAGTACTTTAAATACTAATAAAGATTCACCCACTATCGGATATGTGATCCCTAAAAGTACTCAACTACTAAGTTTAAATTACTCCATTACTGATCTTGACAACTCATATCAATATCAGTTAGTTTAAATTTAAAATTTAAACTTACTTATCAAATATCCATGTGGAGGATCCATGGGCCATGGTTTATGAGTTGGGTCAAAATTAACCCAATTTCTAACAACGACAAATGTCCAAGCACCGTTCTATGATTAACTTGTTCATAGTTGACAACCACAAACCTATTGTGATCTAAGCTTTTGATTAAGAACTTTGTTCTTTAATCGTCTCCAATATCTCAATGCATGTCCTAGATTTATCCATGAATCATCTAAACTATACCAATAAATTTTTCCAACTAAAATAATTTGTTCAAGCAATTGCATCAACATATTTAAGAGACTTATCATGTTACCAAGAGCCTTATAACTCAACTAGTTGGCATTTTATGGTATTTCCAACAAAAATGTTAAAGATTCAAATCCCTCTTCTCCTTGTAACTATTGAATTATTTAAATTAAAAAAAAAAAAAAAAGGAAATGACTCATCATGTTGATATTATTTGATTGGCATCTAAGCAGTGTGATCCCCTTTTATCATGTAAATTGTGTTTTTCTCTTGTAATTTAAAAGAATGTATTTATTTATGGACAAAGTTTGACAATAAACTTGAATGTAGTTTAAGGCGTCAAATCCATTCAATATCTTTTTATTAGATGTAAAGTTTAACAAATCTACCATTGAATTACATTTTCTTCTTATATTCTCTATGCTTGCAAAATTTTCAGAAGATCAAATATCAATAGTTATGTCATCAATTTTGTAATCTAAAATTATGCATAAAAAATAAATGTATAAATCGAATAATAAATAACATACGATTGACATGAAATTTGACATGTGTATTAATTATAAACAACTTGCAATCTATCAGTTAAATTTTCAAAATATGTAGTCATGTTAATTATTTTAATAGAAATTGTAACCTTATATTACAACCAAATTTGTAGTCAAATTTTATTCTTAATTTATTTTTCAAATCTATAATCATAACCAAACATGTTGTTCTTGAGCTACAAGCATTCTAATCAATCTCTCGGCTTAGGTTTGGGACAACATAATAACCAACCCAATATTTCTCTCCAAAATAATAACAATAATAATAATAATAACTCAAAATACATGTTGTACAATGCCCGGGGGCTATCTTTCTTGTATTTATGTGTGTTTTTTTTTTAACAAAAGAAAAATTCTTTCAAGTAATAAGCTAAACAATCATGGCTTATGTGGGGCCCAAAAGTTCATGGGCCAGGCCCACTCACTTATGAGGAGCGCATAGGCCCAAATCGAAGGAGACCAGGGCCCAAGCTTGAATTATGGAGCCCAAGGAGGCCCCCAAATACAGCGTAGAGGACCGCATAGTCCTCAAGCAGTCAAGTCCGATAGATAAGGAGGGAAAGCCAAAGCAAACTTAAAGGATCAGGAAATATCTTAAGGGCATTGTCCATAATACCCTTCAATAATACAACACCGCACTGCAAAACCGGGTTCTTAGGCTTTCTTGTCAATCTCCAACAATTTCGGGATTAGATTGATGGGACAAGTATCAGTCTTGAAAAGGACGACCCTACACTACACGGGACGAAGGAAATTGAACGCACGCTAATATAAAAGGAAAATATGCAACCTAATGAAGGGAGGTCCCTCCGAAAAAAGACCGGAAGCCATGCATGAACGATCGAACAAAACCACCGCCGAGTAATCTCGACTTAGCCTTTAGAGCCCACTCTCTACAAATGATATTGTAAGGGCCCATTCACGGGCGGACCCAACAGCCGTTGTGGTCCGTATCGGAACGTGACCCTACAATTGGCGCCGTCTGTGGGGAGGCTTACGCGTGAGCTCGAGCGGTGGTGGAGTTAAGTTTTAGGTGAACCAGGGTCTACGAGGACGCCTTCTTGATCGGCGACACCTTGTCCGTGTTCAGGCACAGATTCCCACCAGGGGCTACGCCTCATAACACCAGTGGCATGGCAGTTCTAGGGGCTCCAAGCATCAAGATCGCTTCCCCCCGCTTTATTCGATGAACTAACCCCTAAGGAACGAATAAACGAGTAGCGCCATACGAGTTTTGGACAGAACCAAGGCCTTGCATGGTCCTCGACCCAAGCCTCTGGGGAAACCAACTACTCAAACCAAAGAACTTAAGTTTTGGACAGAACCAAGGCCTTGCCTGGTCCTCGGACCCAAGCCTGCGGGGAAACCAACTACTTACAGAAAAATATACAAGTTTTGGATGAACCAAGGCCTTGCATGGTCCTCGGACCCAAGCCTCCGGGGAAACCAACTACTTACGAGAAAAATATACAAGTTTTGGACAGAACCAAGGCCTTGCATGGTCCTCGGACCCAAGCCTGCGGGGAAACCAACTACTTACGAGAAAAAATATAAGTTTTGGACAGAACCAAGGCCTTGCACGGTCCTCGGACCCAAGCCTGGGGAAACCAACTACTTAAAAAAGAAAAATACAAGTTTTGGACAGAACCAAGGCCTTGCCTCGGTCCTCGGACCCAAGCCTGCGGGGAAACCAACTACTTACGAGAAAAAATATAAGTTTTGGACAGAACCAAGGCCTTGCCTCGGTCCTCGGACCCAAGCCTGCGGGGAAACCAACTACTTACGAGAAAAATATACAAGTTTTGGACAGAACCAAGGCCTTGCATGGTCCTCGGACCCAAGCCTCCGGGGAAACCAACTACTTACAGTAAAAATATAAGTTTTGGACAGAACCAAGGCCTTGCTCGGTCCCTCGGACCCAAGCCTGGGGAAACCAACTACTTACGAGAAAAATATACAAGTTTTGGACAGAACCAAGGCCTTGCATGGTCCTCGGACCCAAGCCTCCGGGGAAACCAACTACTTACGAGAAAAAATATAAGTTTTGGACAGAACCAAGGCCTTGCCTCGGTCCTCGGACCCAAGCCTCCTGGGGAAACCAACTACTTACAGAAAATATACAAGTTTTGGACAGAACCAAGGCCTTGCATGGTCCTCGGACCCAAGCCTGGGGAAACCAACTACTTACAGAAAAAATATACAAGTTTTTTTGGACAGAACCAAGGCCTTGCCTCGGTCCTCGGACCCAAGCCCTGGGGAAACCAACTACTTACAGAAAAATATACAAGTTTTGGACAGAACCAAGGCCTTGCATGGTCCTCGGACCCAAGCCTCCGGGGAAACCAACTACTTACAGAAAAATATAAGTTTTGGACAGAACCAAGGCCTTGCCTGGTCCTCGGACCCAAGCCTCCGGGGAAACCAACTACTTACGACGAAAAAATATAAGTTTTGGATGAGAACCAAGGCCTTGCCTGGTCCCTCGGACCCAAGCCTGGGGAAACCAACTACTTACGTAAAAATATAAGTTTTGGACAGAACCAAGGCCTTGCTGGTCCTCGGACCCAAGCCTGCGGGGAAACCAACTACTTACGGAAAAATATAAGTTTTGGACGAGTAACCAAGGCCTTGCCTCGGTCCTCGGACCCAAGCCTGGGGAAACCAACTACTTACGTAAAGAATATGAGTTTTGGGAGAACCAAGGCCTTGCCTGGTCCTCGGACCCAAGCCTGCGGGGAAACCAACTACTTACGAAAAAATATAAGTTTTGGAGAACCAAGGCCTTGCCTCGGTCCTCGGACCCAAGCCTGCGGGGAAACCAACTACTTAAAAGAAAAATACAAGTTTTGGGAGAACCAAGGCCTTGCCACGGTCCTCGGACCCAAGCCTCCGGGGAAACCAACTACTTACGTAGAAAAATATAAGTTTTGGACAGAACCAAGGCCTTGCCTCGGTCCTCGGACCCAAGCCTGGGGAAACCAACTACTTAAAAGAAAAATACAAGTTTTGGATGTAACCAAGGCCTTGCTCGGTCCTCGGACCCAAGCCTCCTGGGGAAACCAACTACTTAAAAGAAAAATACAAGTTTTGGACAGAACCAAGGCCTTGCATGGTCCTTCGACCCAAGCCTCCGGGGAAGCCATCTACTTAGAAGAAACAAGACAAGTTTACGGGGATCACGCAAGTTTTGGCCAGAGCCAAGCCTCTGGGGGAAACCACCTGCTTAAAAGGAAAAACTGGGTTACGTGAATCTCCTAGTCTACCCTCGGACCCTCAAAGCCAAAAAGGCCAATACGAAATGGAGTAACATGTTTCCAAAACACAGTCGAAGTTGCACGATGCTCGATCATCCCCTCAAGTGAATAAGTTAGAGTTCATCGTTTCTCGGACAGCGTTCCCGCATGTATCACAGGAAGCTCGGCCGTTACTCCGGTCAGTTTCCTAAACTTAACTCACTATCAATTATGATTATGCCTGTTAGTATAGGTAAATTAGGGCAAGTTAGAGCGAGTGAAATCGTGTTTCAAGGGGCTCTTGCCCTAAGTATCTCTCAAAGAAAACACATACAGAGAGTACACTCATTCGCAAAGCGGTGTGCCAAAAGAACAAGACTCAAAACAAATATATAAATTTCTATCTTTATTACAACAAAGAAATAGTACAGTGTACAATGAAAAGTGGGATCACTGCTACCGAAGCTTACTACATGAGTGCTACATAAGCAAGAAGAAAGAAAAATACAAGAAAGTCAGAGAAAGCCGAGGAGGTATGTCGGAGGATAGGTTGGCCTGACTACGAGACCTTATTTTTCCCCGCGCTCCTACATGCCCATAACTCGGGCGACCAAAGAAGCCCTCAGCCTTGAACCCGACACCGTTGAAGGAAAGGTGCGGGGAGTGGGAAACCGAGGGGCTTTCTCTAAATATTCGCTTCTTTGCTAAAGAGGCGATGATGGCGGAGAATCTTTCTTCCGACATACCGGATCGCTGGCATGAGCGAGTAACCCGCTTCGGATTTTGACTAAAAGAGGAAAAGATGCCGTTCCCCCCCGGTCGAGGTGGAGTACTCTCCTAAACTTATGCTTCCCGTGCCCATACTGTGCTGTTATGAGCCTCATAAGGACAGGGCGCTTCCGTGGCGGAGGAAGTTCTTCCTTCCCAACCCTCACCTTCAACATGTTACGCCGAGAAAGGAGAGCTCCGGGTATGGGAAGTAGGATGTGAGGGAAAACTAAAAGGATTGGTGTATATATGTATAGCGACCCTCTCTCCCTCCCGGTTACTTGAAAAAACAGGATGATGACGATCCAACTCATGCGGCGTCCCAAGGAGCGCTACGAGACAAAGTGGTCTGGCTCGACTTCCAACGTCAATCGCGAGCCACGAGGCTCAAGGAGCCTCAAAAAGGCGCGCCTCGATCCTTGGGGCATCGAGAGAAGTACTACATGGCCAGAGGTTGCAGAAATATCTCTTAATCCGCGGATTAATCGGTCGCGGCCCGAGCCGCTTCGCGTGAAGGCCCGGGGACACCTGTTTAAGCGCTTCGGGAAAGGCTTGACGAAAGGGGAAACCAAGTACTCTCGGAGGATGAGAACCTAAGGCTTACACGGTCCTCGGACTCAAGCTAAAGGGGAAACCAAGTACTCTTGGACAGAACCTAAAACTTGCATGGTCCTCGGACTCAAGCTAAAGGGGAAACCAAGTACTCTTGGACGGGACCTAAAGCTTGCATGGTCCTCGGACTCGAGCTAAAGGGGAAACCAAGTACTCTTGGACAGAACCTAAGGCTTGCACGGTCCTCGGACTCAAGCTAAAGGGGAAACCAAGTACTCTTGGACAGAACCTAAAGCTTGCATGGTCCTCGGACTCAAGCTAAAAAGGAGAATCCCAGTATCCTTCTACCAAACCTAAGACTTGCATGGTCCTCGGGCTCAAGCTAAAGGGGAAACCAAGTATTTCTTGCACTAAGCCTAAGGCTTGCATGGTCCTCGGACTCAAGCCTAAGGCATAAGCCCTAAACAAAACCCAGGTTTTGCAAAGCCTTTGGACTCCGGCCCCTCGGGAAATCAGCCGTTCTAATGAAGAACTTTCTCGGCTTGAATCTTTGGAAAAAGGTCAAGGCTCACAATATCGAGGAAGAAGACAGAAAAACCTCGATGATCGTCAACCTAAGGAGGCCGTCCATCCGATGGGCAATATGTCCTTGGATAATCGCTTCTTATATCTCTTCGAGCATTTGACACCCATTACGGCTAATTTTAAGATAAGTCTTATCCTCATTGGTTGGATTGTTATGTTAAATAATAATTTTGTTAAAGTTATCGCAACATCTTTTTATCAGCGATTACTTTGGCCTTAGTCATTATTGGTTCGAATACTAAACTACTATGCCGAGCAGCGCTTTCACATTTATTAGAATATGTAAATAAGACACACGAAATGGAGAAACAATAATTTTTTATTAATATGAAAAATGGTTACAACGTACAAGAAAGGGCTTAAACAAGCCTATACAAAAAATGAATTGCTAAAGCCATAAAAAAAGATTCGTAATACAAATAAGTAAATCATCGGGTGTCTTCTCGAACTCGACTTCAAAGTCTCTCTCGAAACCTCCGCCTCGATCTTTGCTCATATCGGGGAAGATCCTTATACAAAAATAATGAAGGAGAAGGAAGAAGAATTGGAGCACATGGAAGCACTTGAGCAAGCTCTTGTCGCCGAGGAGTGCAAAGGAAAAAGAAGATGGAGGACATGAGCGGGAAGGAGGAGAAGAAGAGAGAAGCAATGAAAAGAAAGTAAAAGGAGCAAAAGAGGGAAAAGGGGAGCCATATTAGGTATGCTCATAAGAGAGCAGATGGAGATGACAAGGGAGGTTTTCGACTCGGTCACACCGGAAATAGGATGTGACGAGCCCCTGCTTCGGATTTTGGCTAAAAGAAGGGGGAGACAAACCTTGAGTCTCCACCACCCTTGCCCCGACCGAGCCATCTCAAGTTTTGTTAAGATATGGTGTTTACGGGAAAGGAGGGGTTCATTCATGGTTGATCACTATGGGGGACGTGTTATCGAATGAGGAATAACCCGATGGAAAAAGTGAATACTAAGAAGAGTATGAGGGATTCATGTATGAGAGAATCGCCTTCTTGTCTCCTCTCTTTATATAGGAGAGAAGGATGAAGGTACGTGACACGCTCGGATCCTCCAAGGAATCCGCTAATAAATGTGAGTCCGTTTCATTTCTCCAAGCTATCCGTAACCGCTAGATTTATAAGGCCTCGTAAAAGGAAGGAATTAAAAGCGCACTACGGATAACCAAACGGAGAAAACGCATCACGAGTAAATCGAGGGAAACATCTCGTAGACTGGCGCATTCCTTGGGGAGGTGAAAAGTCGCCAACGTAGATCGGGGGGCGAATTAAAGGAGCTACCATAAAGGTTCGGTATCATCAAAACCCACCTTTCCAACCGAGGAGTAGGACAACAGGGTTTTGAGGGGCTATTGTGGGGCCCAAAAGTTCATGGGCCAGGCCCACTCACTTATGAGGAGCGCATAGGCCCAAACCGAAGGAGACCAGGGCCCAAGCTTGAATTATGGAGCCCAAGGAGGCCCCCAAATACAGCCGAGGACCGCATAGTCCTCAGCAGGTCCGAAGTCCGATAGATAAGGAGGGAAAGCCAGCAAACTTAAAGGATCAGGAAATATCTTAAGGGCATTGTCCATAATACCCTTCAATAATACAACACCGCACCTGGCAAAACCGGGTTCTTAGGCTTTCTTGTCAATCTCCAACAATTTCGGGATTAGATTGATGGGACAAGTATCGATCTTGAAAAGGACGACCCTACACGTGGACGAAGGAAATTGAACGCACGCTAATATAAAAGGAAAATATGCAACCTAATGAAGGGAGGTCCCTCGAGAAAAAGACCTGGAAGCCATGCATGAACGATCGAACAAAACCACCGCCGAGTAATCTCGACTTAGCCTTTAGAGCCCACTCTCTACAAATGATATTGTAAGGGCCCATTCACGGGCGGACCCAACAGCCGTTGTGGTCCGTATCGGAACGTGACCCTACACCTTAATAAAGTAAGAAAGAAGAAACTTTCAAATTCTTGAGGAGCATATAAAGATAACAAAATACTAGAAATTGCAATATAGAAATATAGAGAATTAACACTTGTTGGCAAATCTAAAGAATGCATAAATACGAGTTTCTCAAATTATATTTAAAATTGGTGGAAGATTTAAATTTTATAAACATAAAGATGTAATTTAGTGTCACGTAATTTAAAGCATCAAGTATAATACTGTCAGTTTTAGCTATTATTTAGTGAAATTATATTTTAAATGATATGAAACCACATGCGTTTTTCAATTTGTTCAAGTTACACCCTTACTATGAAATGAAATAATATCAATCAAATTTTAAAATAAATAAAAAGAGAGATATCTATTATGTCGCAACATTTAATATCTTTTCTTATTCCACCAAATTTTGAATGACCATGAACTATGTATAGCTTCTTTATTTTTTTATTTTTTTAAGAGGTACTACGTATCATTTTAAAATTTTTTTTTGAGATAATTACAATATCTCGCTAATCCCGCAGCTCAAACCCTTTCCCTCCTAAAACCCCAAGTACTTTGTACATGGGGAGGTGCCAGTTTAGCTATAAGGCCTTTGGCCACTTTAAAATTTTGAAAATATCCCTTAAAGAAATTTTGAAAATATCTTTTTATTTTTTTATTTTTACAATCCTTTTGACCCTTAGATATATGAGAACAAAATATTTTCTTCACTAAAAAATAGTATTGACAAAAATGAAAAAAGAATGGAGACTATTATCATTCTAGTGAAGTTGGATTCACAGATGAAGAAATACAAAGGGTGCAAGTGTAATCGGGAGTTTCTGAACATTTCTACTTCTTTATAATTGCTGATTGGCAAAAGTCATTGTCGGTGATTGGCTTGCATTTCCTTTTTTTTTGAAAACGGCTTGCATTTCCTTTGGTGGTATCTTTTTTTTTTTTTTTTTGGCAAATCCTTTTGTATCCTTTTCTCTCTTGGAATATAATTTGTTTTTTTCTACCCTCAATGTCTTGTCACTAATGACCTGAATAGTTGCTTGCATTTACATGAACCAAACTGATATACACACACCCATATATATATATATATATATATATATATATATATATATTTTTTTTTTTTTTTTCCAACTAATTCGTAATAATTACTTTTTATCATAAAAGTCAAAACACAGATTAATTTTTGATATAGATGAATGTTAAATACCATATTTTTTATTCAACAATTTACTGTTATTTCATAATAATTATTTTGTATCATCAAAAAAAAGATACCAGTTGATTTTTGGTGTAGATAAAAGTTGAGTACTAAGTTTTTTATTCAACTATATGAGACTTACAGACATACTTATCGACATAATTGTGTTTAAAACAAAGAAAGAAGAAAGAACTTATATATATTTTTCAATGGATTGGGTATTTGTCTTTGTAATACAGCACATTCAAGCCATCATCAACCTTATAAATCACCTAATTTCCCTGTGTCGTTGACTTGAGAAAGGCAAAGATAACAATTTGGCCAATAAATTTGAACCAAATCGTCAAAAAAATTATTTGCGTGAAACCCGCCAAATAATAGAAAAATTAGAAAAAGTCCACACTTTGGTGAGAAATTATTCAATTATCCTCTATTATAAATCAAATGCTGCATCCCAAGATAGAGACCCCATTGATTGACGGGTGGGGAAGTATTCCCATTCAATTATTAAAAGCTTCCATTTACAAGACAATAGAATAAATATTTATACAAAAATGATATATAACAAACAGAAAAATTTCTAAGCTCATCTATAAATGAATTTTTCACATACAAATATCTATGCTATAGCTGCTATGAATAGTTAACATGTCTTAATTGATTTAGACATGTACAATGAATGTTGTATTAACATAGCTTGTGATTATTTTATTTTTATGATGTATCTTAAACCCATGACCTCACATCCCACCTAAGACCTATAAAGAAAGATGTTGATTGAGGTTAAGCTCATTGGCAAGTATATGGCTAAAATAATTGAACACACATTTTAAAACTTTAAAAGACAACTTGGCTTAGAGGAAGCACTTGCCCTCAAGCTTGCTTGAAATGAAAATGTTTGCTTAAAACCTATTGCATCATCCTATTAGAACATACTAACCATTGTAGATTTCAATGACTATGTGAACTCCTTGAAATTAAGGATGGATAAGAAGTAGCTTCTCTTTATTTGTTGAAATGAACATATGGACATCCTTCTATTGTTTTGAATAATTTCTCATAATTGAGAGCGTTTGTTAACTACACAAGGGTTGCCACCAGTTAACAGGAAATTACAAAGCCATCATATTCATATACATGGAAAATAGCTTTCCACTGTTTTTTTTTTTTGGTTAAACTGTTAGACTTTACAAATTACAAGTGCAAGCATAGCAATGGTCCATGAATTTCAAATCCGAACTAAAGACATCAATCTTCTAAAGCAAACAAATACTTGTATGATGTAATCACTCAAACAAATATTACACAGAACGAATTTGAACAACGTTCAAACTTCAAATTCTAAATTTCTAATTCCCAAAGATTTGACCATCTAAGATCTAACATTACCCAACCAGCCAAAAGATGGGGAAAAAGAAAGAACAAATTAAAAAAAGAAATGAAAAGAGAAATGCCGCTATAATATTTGCGGGCCACATGTGAAGAACTTCATGAAGTAGCAAATCTCATTAATCCAAATCAAGGAATTCCATTCTTTTCCTCATAGTACCTTTAAGATCTGAAGCCTCCCTTTCTGCTTTCTGTGCCTGCACAGTTATGATACAGGTCAAAATTTTTGATGAAATCCAGTCAAAAAAGCAGCCCAACTTTCTCACGATCTTCATTACCAAAAAAATGATGAAAAATTGAACTACACAAATGATTGTAAGCTCAGCAAGTTAATAAACTGGATTACATCATAGACCTGGAGTATGATGTTGAGAGTATCAATCAAAATCCCATGTAAAAGAAGATCCTCTTTGAAAAAAATGATTGAGCTATTTGACTCTCTCTCTCTCTCTCTCTCTCTCCAGAAAATCCTATCACATATACTAGTGCACAAGAAATTATGATGTGGGAGACATAAGAAGATTTTTATTTAGTATTATTTATGTTTGCAAGTCAATTGTATTTTTATGCTTTAGATCCTAGTAGTTTATTAGCTATTAGTATTTTAATATTTGGAAGCAAGATTATTTTTTGTAACAATTAGAACTAGGGTTTAGTTTTGCCTATATAAGCAAGCTATTGTACTCTTTTTGGAGATAATTGATATTTTGATGAATGAAAAAAATAGCTAACTCTTTGTGGTTTTCCCACTTGGTGTGTTGACACATATGTCATATCCATTTATTTTTATGTCTTTCAATTTTACTGTTCAATTGTTCTGGTTGTCCTGCATCATTTTATCTCAATATGGAACTTACAATATGGAAATTACAGTGTTATTTACTAAAGATGGGAGATATACCATCAATGTATAAGTTGACTTGCCAAATATAAAGAGAACCACACTTCAGAACTGCACAATCCACCTAATACTCTCACTTTGCAGCTTTTATTCCTCTAATTTTCTAAGAGTTTACATTTCTTTCTTTGTAAAATAAAAAATATGTTTCTTCCTTTTTTTTTGGGAAAGGTAGATAGTAGGAAGAGGGAAGAGGGAAGAGGGGTTCGAACTATAGACATGGAACACTACAAAAGATCATACGAAACTCTTATTTATTTTTAGATACGTAGATAGTGAGGGAGGGGAGGGGGGCGGGGTTTCAGACCACATTTTTTGAAATCATGCTAAAACAGATTGGCAAGATTCCAAATTTACTACTGTACAGCTTCAAACAGAATGTTGTATCACAGCAATATCCTCTCCCCAATTACACGTGCCCTATTTCTTACTTTGTTCACATTCCTCTTCTTTAAGCATTTCTCTTTCAGGTCTTAATTGTATCCTTCTTTCCCCATTTTCAAAAAGTCCCACATGTGGCTTCCACTCATCACTTCTCACCTCACATTTGCACTGGTAACTAAATATGAGACGCAAGATCACCCATTGAGCACAAAATTTTCAGATGCCATCATCTAGACAATGTCCCAACATATTAGTAGAAACTATTGCGTGAGCATCTATGGTCTAGCTATACAACCAAGGGCTTTATGCCACACATTGATATTGAAGAACTATAGCTTCCACAGATGATTCCACATCTCTTTTGAATAACTAACTACCAGCTCTCTACATTAATTCTGCATCTCCCTCCCAAACTAGCTTAAAGTGCTAGAGTAGAACTCCGCAGTATTGCACTCATATTTTTTGGCATGGAACCTCAACAAGACAGGGCCTTTGGATCAACCCCTAGGAAGTAAACCACAGATACACAACCCTACCTGCCAAAATCGTGTATCAAGTAATCTAGGGAAACTCCTAGTGGGATCGAACCTAGGATGATTGGGTCTACAGCTCATCCCAAGCCTCCAACCACTAGGCTACACCCTGTCTGGATATTGTACTCATATTTGAACCTTGTAATCTGTCTATCCCATCAAATTTCATGGTAGAGAATATGTAAAGAAGCATTCCAAAGGTTGGGCATCTCAGCCAATCAGAAGAGTTTGTTTTCAAGGTAGACCTTCAAAATAACAGAAGCAAAGTTTTTGAAGTTTCATTTAACCTATGTTTGGTGGAAGCAGCTAGTAACAGTTGACTCAAATATGTCATGTGATCCCTTAAGTGACAGGAATATGAGCATCTACTAATATTATTGGGGTTTCAGTCTTCACTACTCAATAAAACCTTCTACATTTGTTACTGCATCTCTAATTGAAGAAGCCTACTCAAATATAGGTACATAGTCTCATATAATAAAAATTCATTATAGTCCCGAACAGATAAAAGTCATTCTCAAATTGTACTGAAAAAATGAAAAATCTATCCACAGCTCAACCAACTCCCATCTATACCAACTCAGTAACTTGACATGCATGATGTAACAAGTAGATTTTGACATGATAAAGCAGAGAAGAACAAAGTTTGGGAGTTCTTATTCAATCACAATGCACCATTAAAAAACAATGCACCATCAAAAAACTCACAAACACATTCTTTTTAATGCAAGTAAAATCACACATAAAGAGACATCAACAAATTCATAACTTGATACACAATCTATATTTATTTGTATTATGACATCACACATTTACACTTTTGTGTATTTGTCTACCCCTTCTTCTCAACCTCTATAAATATCTGACCTTATATTTCTTAAATAGCAGTCATTTAAATGAATACTAAATATAAGACCAACCAAATTAATCTCTGACTCTAGGGCCTATATCATTACAACATGACAAAATTACTAACCATATCATCATTAACTCCATCCCTAAGGAAGAAAAAGCATAAATATTTATATATAGATATGGGTGGGTCAAGATCAAGTTATAGATGATGTAATTTTAAGCAATGTTACACCATAAACATAAGATTTCGTGTTCAAAAAAATCCCACCACTGGAAGCATGACAAATTTAGTGTCAACTCGATGTTATTTACTATTCAATCCATAAACTCAAGTTTTAAGTATAATTTTAAAATACCAAAAATTAAACATTTATAGATGAGATAATAAATAATCTTAGATAATCTTGAAGTTTTACAAGTAGAGTGGGTATAAGAAGAATATGTAATCCAACTGTTCATTTGTTAAAATTTGTATCCGATTAAAAAATATTGAGTAGTGTAACAATATTTAAAGTTAAACTTGGTGTAACTTGAACCCAACCTTATATATATTTAAAGGGACAAAACTAATATATTAAAGGAAACTATGTAAACAAGGTGAATTGAAAACCCACCACTAGAGCCATGGTTTATGTATATCAAAGTATACTTTATTATCTACAATAATTTTTTTCTTTTAAACCTTAATTCATGTACTAAAAGAATATCAAGATTCAAGATAGTTGAGCTTACGCTGCTTACCCTTTTAATTTCTGCTGCTGAAACACGAGTCATATGTGGGGGAAGTTCCTCTTTCTCCAAGTCCTAAAAAAACAAGTACAATCTTAAGAAAACACAAGGGTGTGTATTACAAAGGAACCATCGACAGACATGAAAGGAAATAACAACCCATCATACCAGCTCGCCAATTAGAACAACATTCTCCCCACGAATTATATATAGGCCCAAAGGGATGTCACAATAAAGTTCACCAACAATAACTCTCTCACATGCCTCCTCAAGAACAGCATTGGCTGCAATATGAGGAATACTAAATTCTCAGTCACTAAAGAAATTATAGCAAATGAAACCCTACACAATGAGAGTAGCAAAATTCATACCAAATTGATCAAAAGAACGGAGTATCCCCAAGAGCTTTCGACCATCTCGCAGAAGTACAAGAAGTTTCTCTGCAGCATTAACAAGTTTAAGACCACAGAAAATAATCGCAAGAAGAAAAACTGCTCCAAACAATTTATAAGCCAATTTGAATATACAAGTCATTTTGATTGTAGTTCCATTGAAAATGAATTGCAGGTGGAATACAGTGGAAACATAGGAAAAGCAAAAGTCTAAATATGAAGAAAAAAAATGCTAAAATAGAACCATTCGATCAATATCTCACTAGAATATAAAATATGTCTTTATTATGAAATTTTCACATTTCCTAACAGAAGAAGTCTGCAAATAACCCAAGCTAGAAACTAAATCTAAACACAGGGCCCAGAAAGGTTGAACCTTGAAATTCAGAGCACCAAGTAGGCATACTACTTGAATTTTCCTGGTTACTAATAAAACCATATAGAGGGATAAAAAACTAAATTAGCAAAAACCCAGATGACCCTTTGCATACTAGACCAAAATTACAACAACCCATTAGCATAGACATGTCAAAACAAGTAGCAGTCCATCTCTTTCTTGCTTATCATAGAATCATACATCATTTAAAAACTCAACGCAGGGAAAAAAAAGATACAATCTTTAAACTAGTAATATCCAAAACCAACCATATCAAGCAGTTCAAAGGCTTAATATATGCATAGTGAATCATAACCCAGATTACAAAAAAATCAATCTTTAAACCGGTAGCATCCAAAATCAACCATATAGAGAAATTCAAAGGTCAATATATGCATAACCCAGAAAACAAAAATCCAATCTTTAAACTAGTAGCATCCAGAAATCAACCATATCAAGCAATTCAAAGGTCATTCTATGTATAACCCAGAAATCAAAAATCCAATCTTTGAACTAGTAATATCCATAATCAACCATATCAAGCAAGAGAGAGAGAGAGAGAAACAGAGAGAGCATACTGTCAAGATAGCTAGCAAGAGAGGTAGAGAGGTAGATATCTTCAGGGCCTGCCCAAGACATTGATGAGCTCAAAATGAAGCCTTTTTCGGTCTCAAAAAAACACCGAAAAATAATCCTTTCTAAACCAAACCAATAATGGCATTGGCAGCCCCAAATTTCTCTCTGATTTTCCCACCTTATCAAACCCTTCAAAAACCCTAAATTTCTCAGATCCAAAAAAAAAAAAAAAACCCCACCCTAGAAATTGAATCACCAAACAACCTGAGGTAATTGGGATTTTTTTTTTCCTCTTCCGGATTGATGGGTCTGTAAAAACACTCAGATCCAATCTCACCGGAAGAGATTCAATATGGAATATTGAGAGAGAACTCAAAAAATATATATTGTTTTGAATGGAAAGAGAGAGAAAGTGTGGGAAAACATTTTAAAGGTGTGATTTTTTTTTTTTTTAATTTTAATTTTTGGGTTTTTTGTTTTGTTTTGTTTTGTGGGTTAATAATGTGTTGGGTTTGTTTAGGGTTTGAAAGAGTAGAACATGGTTGCAGACTAACAGTGTGGTGGTTTAACTTGGGTTGTACTGTAGCAATTGGTTGAAGTTTAAAAGCTAGTTCTTCCATTTGGGTTTTGGGTTTGGATTTTGTGTGTTTGATTGATAGATGGAAAATTAGGAGGGTAAATTTTGTGTGTGTGAGCGTGACATGTGTGATTTCAATTGGTAAAATGGTATGGTAAAAAGTTGGTAATTATATGTTGAAAGTTGGTAAAACGACTTGTAGCACAATTGTGGACATTAGAAAACTTGCCTTTTTTTCTTCTAATGTTGATGTATTCTCTGCTTCTTCTATTTTGGGTCTTCTATACTTCTATACAATTATTTAAGAAGCTTCCCCTATTTGGGATCTTCATTTTTTTTTGTTCAAAAATGTTCCTACACTTCTATGTTTAAGTAGAGACAAAATTAAAAGATAATCCGATAAAAATACAACTCTAATTCCTACTAAAACTAGGGTCAGCCCTTCTACTAGGCCAATTAGGCAATTGCTTAAGGCCCCCAAGTGGAAGGGGGCTCCAAAATTTTAGAAAAGAAGGGATAGTAGGGGCCAAAAAAAAAAAGTTTCAGGTGAATTACAAAAATTTGGCACATCCTTTTAACCAAAAACAAAAATTTGGTAATTCCGGTAAACATTGGTTCTAAACAAAATCATTGCCCAAAAATAACATTATTATCCTCTAGACAAACCAAAAATCAACAAGATAAACTACAAATCTGGTCTAAGAGATTAACCACAAAACAATCACAAATAAAACAACTCAAATCCCTAAAAATTTTACCGTTCCCTTTGCTTCTTTCTCTTTGCTCTCCACATCTCTCTGTCTCTCATTCTTTCTCTGATATTCTCTCCACTGTTCTCAACTGCTCAAGCAAGCTTCCTCCGCTTGGACCGCCTCTCTCAATCGCTCAAGCAAGCTTTCTCCGCTTCTCTCATTCTTTTTCTCGAATCGATTCTTTGCTCTTTGCCTCTCTCAACCGCTCACCGTATCGGACTATCAGGTATAAATATTTGGGCGCTTCGTTTGGCTAGTTGGCTTTCTCTTCGTTTTATTTGTTAAGATAATAAGATTGGGCATTTGGGTTTGTTTGGGCCTTCAATTTTATTTATTTATTTATTTTTTTTATAAAGCTTGAGTTTTTTTTGTTTTTTTTTTGGGGTTATAGATAGGATTTGTTTTATGTTTTTTTGTGGGTGGGTCTTATTAATAGGCTTTGTGTTATGGTTGTGTTTAAAATTTTGTTATACTTGTGCTTAATTTTTTTTTAATTTTAATCTTGTGTTTTTTTTTTATATATTTAATATATATATATATATATATATATATATATATATTTTAGTTAGTGGTAATATATTGAATAAGTCTTTATTTATGCGGGTTGAGATTACTAAAAACTTGTTATTGTTCGGCAAAATTACAGCAATACTTTTTATATAAATCAGATTCTATTTCTCATTTGCTCCACACTTGAAAGTTATTTTTTGTTTTAGTCTTTATAAATATATTATTTGGTTAGAAATGTCTACTAGAAAATATGCATCCGGATATGAAAAACTTAAAAAAAAAAAAAAAAATTAATGGTGTCTCAAAAAGGATCAATGGATAAATTTGTTATTAGTAATAAACAAAATATAACACAAAATTTAGATGAAAATATCACAAATGAGCAAGAAATTCACCAAAAAGAGTTAGAAGATAATGAAATGATACAATTGCAAGATAACAATGATGTTCAATTTTGCAATACAACAAATCTTGATAATGAACCCCAAAATAATTTAGAAGAAAATGAAAATATCACAAATAAACAAGTTCACCATAATGATGTTCAACTAGAAGAAAATGAAAATAATAATGACATGTTGAATTATATTCCTTCAAATATTTATGATCCAGGTAATTGGAAAAATATTGACACAAAATTAAGAGATTAATTAGTAGAAAGAGATCCAATTAGTGACAATGATATAATTTTTCCTAGAGGTGATGACACTAGACATTTTTCTACTATTCATTACACTCGAATATTATCAAATTGGGAGAAGCATGATAGAAAATGGCTAGTGTATTCAAAAGATACGGACCAAGTATTTTGTTTTTGTTGCAAATTGTTTGTGTGATGCCCCAATTTAATTGATTGTGTGATGTGTGTGGGGTGTGTGATGAGTCCCACATCGGGTATTTCTTGGGTTGAACTGGGCTTTATTAACAATCGCAAGGAGCCTCAATTGTGACTAGTCCTTTTGAGGTATAGCGCAGATGTGGCTAGCGCTTTTCCTTGGGTCGTTACATATGGTATCAGAGCCGGCCCGGTAATCCCATGTGGGCTCAAAGACACTACCCCACAAAGTGGACCCTAACGAGGACGTTAGGGATTTAAGTGGGGGAGATTGTGATGCCCCAATTTGATTGATTGTGTGATGTGTGTGGGGTGTGTGATGAACACGGGCTTTATTAACAATCGCAAGGAGCCTCAATTGTGACTAGTCCTTTTGAGGTATAGCGCAGATGTGGTTAGCGCTTTTCCTTGGGTCGTTACAGTTTGAGTCTAAACGTACTAGCCAACTATGTAATGAAGGAACTCGAGATTGGAAAAATATTAGTTCTAAAATTAGAAACCATAAAACAACTAGAGAGCATATTACTAACATGAACACTTGGCTAGACTTGGAAATGAGATTGTCAAAAAATAAAATAATAGATAAAATAATCGATAAAAATATCTAAGAACAAATTAACAAAGAGAAAGATCATTGGAAAAAGGTTTTATTAAGAATTATTGCTATAGTAAAGAATCTTGGTAAAAATAATTTGACATTTTGAGGAAAAAATGAAAAGATTTATGAAGAAAATAATGGAAAATTTTTAAGTTTAATTGAAATGATTGCAAAATTTGATCTAGTTATGCAAGAACATATTAGACATATTCAAAATGGTGGAATCCTTAAAAATTATCTTGGACATAAAATAAAAAATGAATTGATACAACCGTTAGCAAATGAGATTAAATGTAAAATTATCAAAAACATCAAAGAAGTAAAATATTTTTCAATTATACTTGATTGTACACCAGATGCAAGTCATCAAGAACAAATGTCTCTCATATTATGATGTGTTGATATTTCAACAAGTCCAATAAAAATAATAGAACATTTTGTTGAATTTGTAAAAGTTGATGACACTACCGGAAAAGGTCTTTTTGATGAAATTATAAATGTAATAAATATTCTTGAGCTTGATGTTAATGATATACGTGGACAAGGATATGATAATGGGTCTAATATGAAAGGAAAACATCAAGGGGTACAAAAAAGACTTCTTGATATAAATGTGGTTGTCATAGTCTTAACCTTGTACTATGTGATATGGCCAATTCTTGTCCAAAAGTTATATCATTTTTTGGAGTTATACAACACATATATACATTGTTTTCTTCTTCTACAAAAAGATGGAAAATTTTACAAGATAATGTGTCAGGTTTAACTTTAAAGTCATTATCACAAACATGCTGGGAAAGTCACATTGAAAGTGTAAAAGCAATAAAATTCCAAGCTCCACAAATAAGAGATGCTTTATTACAATTAGCACAAACAAGTGAAGATCCTAAAATAAAAAGTGAAGTTGATTGTTTAGCAACATATGAAATTGAAAGTTTTGAGTTCTTATTGGGTATGACTATTTGGTATGGCATATTATTTGATGTCAACTATGTTAGTAAAAGCTTACAATCAAAAGACATGCACATTGATGTTGCTATAGATCAATTAAAAGGTCTCATTTCTTATTTTAAAGGATATAGAGAAAATGAATTGACATCTGCAATGAATTCATCTAAAAAAATTGCATTGGAAATGGACATAGAACCTGTATTTTGTGAGAAACGTATAATTCATAGAAAAAAACAATTTGATGAAAATGTTCATAATGAGACAACATGCTCTGCTGAAGAATCTTTTAGAATTGATTATTTCTTATATATAGTAGATAAAGCAATTAGTTCAATTGAGAATAGATTTGAACAATTTCAAATATATGAAGATATTTTTGGTTTTCTATTTAACTTCACAAAATTGAAGTCACTAGATGATGATAGTTTACAAAAATACTGTCTTAAACTTGAAGATTTTCTCAAACATGATGTTTATTATGATATTGATGGTTTAGATTTATTTTCAGAGTTAAATGTTTTAAAAGAAATTTTACAAATAAAAGATTATACTCCAATTGACATACTAAATTGTATAAAAAGATTAGATTCATTTCCAAATACATGCATTGCTTATAGGATTTTACTAACAATACATTACGGTAGCTTACGTAGAAAGAAGTTTTTCAAAATTAAAATTAATAAAATCATATCTAAGATTGACAATGTCCAAAGAAAGATTAAGTGGATTAACTATATTATCGATTGAAAATGAGATGTTAGAAGAACTTGAATACAAAAATTTAATTAGTCAATTTGCATCTCAAGAGACAAGAAAAATAGATTTTAAATGAAATATATTATAATATAAAAATATTAAATAAACATTAATTTAATTAATATATAAGTATAAAAAATGCCCAATTTTTAGTTCTCACCTTAGGCCCCAAAATGTCTAGGACCGGCCCCGACTAAAACATTGCCTAAGAAATAGAGTCACACTTCGTTAATTTTCAAATTATTTTATTCACTTATAAATTAAATTCTCAAAATAAAAATTATATATAATAAGGACACTTTTTTTTTTTTGCTATAAAATAGGACCACAAGGCCCAATGTCACTTTTTAAAAATAAATAAATAAAATTATGAAACTAAACCAAAAATATATATATTTCAAAAAAATATATGAGGCTAGTCTATTTTATTAGGATGTTGCATACCATGATTACTTTCAAAAGAGCAATAGGCAGATCATAAAAATATATTTCTAACTTATTTATTTATTTTTGTCTTTTATAATTTGATATTTGATGATGGGGCATTTGAATCCTATAAATGTATTTGTTAGAAATACAACAAGATACCAGTTGAGCTATATGACTCTTGACTTCTAACTTATCTTTTACTTTATTTATTTTTGTGTGTAGATGATATAGTTTTAAGGGATGAAACTAGAAGTTGATTAATGATAAGATGCTCTAGAATCGAAAGATTTTCTACTAAGATTGGCTAAAACAAAGTATATGGAATGTAAGTTCAGTAAAAGGATAAAAATAATAATAATAATAATAATAAAGGGGTTGTAGACTCAATAGATGAAAGATACCAAAGAGTGACAACTTTTAATATCTTGGATCAACAATTCCTAAAGATGGAGAGATTGAAAACGATGTGAATCATAAGATAAGAGCAAGATGGATGAAGTGGAGAAGCTTATCAAGAGTCCTGTGTGATCATAGAATACCTATAAAGTTGAAGGATAAATTTCACAAGACTACTATTCTACTAGTTATGCTCCATGGTATTGAATGTTGGGATTTTAAGAAACAATATATTCATAGAATGAGTGCAATTGAAATGAGAATGTTAAGATGAAAGTAAAAATACACAAAAAGATAAGATTTGAAATGAAAAAATTTGATTAAAGACAGGAGGTAGGCGAGTAGCCTTTATTGATAAAAGATGAGGGAAAGTCACTTGAGATGGTTTGATCATACTTACAAAAAAGCGACTAATATACCAATAAGAAATAATGAGTTGATCTATGGTAAGGGAACAAAAAAAGATAGAGGAAGTCAAAAAATCACATTAGTAGAAGTAATAAAAAAATATGTCAATTATGGAATTAACAGAGAGTATAACCTTAGATCAAATAAATGGACAAAAAAAAAAAACATGTGGCCGACCCTAACTAATCTATTTGAGAATAAATAAATGACCCCAAAATTTTTGAGACTAAGACTTGGTTGTTGCTTGTGTTATATCCCCTTAAATTTAAGATATAGTGTATTAATTATTGTTCTTTTAGAAGAAAAAAAAATTGAAAATTTTAAATATGACCAACATAAAGAGACAAGGAGATCAAGTTGTATTTGTTTTCGTTGGAAAATTTATAGCACACTTTTATGACTAAAAAGGACTTTTATGAACCTCACTTGCTTGATGATTTGTGGTTTTATGCTAACATGCATGGGATTCTGGTATTGGTCTTGGGGTTTACTCAAAACAAAAATTGCGCAGTTAAATTTTATCATTTGTTGTCAAGAATCTTGTGATCCAAGGATTGATGGTTGTCTACCATTTTATTTGAGAGATAATATATTAAATATTATTCTTTTAATTTTTTAAAAAATGACCTACAAAAAGAGACCAGGGTAGTTGTACTTGTATTTGTTTGGTTGGAAAATTTATAGCTCACTTTTACGACTAAAGGACTTTTTATGATGGACCTCACTTGCTCAATGATTTGTAGTTTTATGCTAAACTACATGGCATTATGGTAATGGTCTTGGGGTTATTCAAAAAAATTTTACGATTAAATTTATTATTTATTGTCAAGAGTATTGTGATCCAGTGATATTGTTTAATTATCCCTAGTAAAGAGAATTTGGATTCAAAGTTCTTTCCCCACTTGTTGGAATTGAAAAAAAAAAAGGGTTGATCCTCCACGTTGATATGTTTGGTATGCAGACAAAAATCCATCCTTTTTCAACGTACGTACTAATAATAAAACACTTTTCCTTCACAGATGCAACCTTTTCAATAAATAATAACTATATATTCATATTATATACTAAAAGACACCTAAAGAAATATTCTTCAAACATGAGAACCTATAGTAATATTCTTCAACCAATTTTTCTTATTAGTACTAGAGAGTAAGCTATGGAAGTGCATCTTCTTTTTTTCTTTAACCTTTTTTTTTCTGGACCAATGTGTGAATGTGATTTAGATAAAGGAGATGCTTCCTCTTTGCCAAATGCCAATTGCCTTATAGCAATGAAAATTGTAATTACATTCGGTGGAAGCATGTTAATTCTACATTTTGTGTTTGGCAGTTTAAGAACTTTTTATAGACTTCCCTCAGCATCCATTTTGTATGAATGGGATGCTGAAGATGATGTGTTGGTTGCACAAATGTGATTTAATAAATTAAGAACTCATACTAATCAATAATCTCTGCTCTACTCAAAGCCTTCTATACATTGTTGGGAGTTGGGACTTTCATTATCTATTACTATAATTTTTTTTTTAATGACAGTCATTTGCTATCAACAGAACTTTATGCTATACACATCAACTTATTTTGGCGGGGTTACTGCCTTTATAACTTATAAACAGCCTCCTTTATTTTTTATAATCCAATAGTTAAAGGAGGGGATTCACTCCGTTGAAAATACCATAAAGTATCACTTAAGCTGCATGACTCTTAACTAAACAGCCTTCTTAATATGGTGTTATTATAACGAAAGCTCTCAAATGCTTCACAGAGATATATTATCAGGACAACCCTTTCATCTTAAAAAACCCCAAATGTTGCCTCAACAACTTATTTTTGAAGTATTAGATTTATTTTTTAAAGCTAATGAATCTTTTTCTCCATTGAATTTTTTGTCATTTTCAAGTTAAGTGATTTATTTTGATAAGCCCACTATAGAACGACCAAGTTAATTTGATCATTTGGATCATGTTATAATTTTTTTTTTTTCTTCCTTTTTTCTTTTTCAGTTTAGCTGTAAATAAAAGGCATTGGAAATTTTGCAGCATGTCATCGCATTGAATTGTTCATCTATGGCATCTTGAACTAACTGGAATATAAAACCTGCTTAGCTACAAGAAGCAAAAACGCTTCCATGGAAATTAACTTTGTTGGGTGTGCATTGCACCACGTGGGTCCAGCCAACACTTTGTCTTAGCTCATAAAATGAGCTTGTTGAAAAATTGCCAAGAAGTCAGCAAAGCAAATTGAACTTGCTGGAGAAGCTTTCCAATGAGAAGAATTGAAGTCATCTTTATGTACAAAAGTCCAGACAAGTTGGCTTGTATTTATTGTGACTTGATGTGAAGAGTGTGGAAGAAAGGAAAGAAGAAAAAGATGAAGAAATAAAAGGAGAGGCCATTCGGCCAGTGAGAAAGAAGAGGAGTCCCAGTGAGTGAGATTGAGGAGGAAAGTGCTGTCTTGGAGAACTACGTGAGTAAAGAACAAGCAAAAGAGGAGAAAAATATAGAGAGTAAGAGAAAATTGTGAGAGATACACAGTAAAGAAAAGAGTAGTGAGTGAAAAGAAAAAAGATATTTTTTTTTTTTTACTCAAGTTGTATCTCTAAGTGTTATAATCTCTATTTAATATAGTGAAATTATTTGAAATTTGTCTAGTGATTTTTCTCGGAAAAGGGTTTCCACGTAACTCTTTGTGTTTTTGTGTGGTTATACTTCTACTGTGCTTGTTGAAATTTATTCACAATTATATATAATTTTTCCCAACAAACTTGTGTGAATAAGCTAAGAGTATCTCCATGATTCCATGTCAATCTAATATTATTCACCTTAAAATATCTTACAAAAGGTGTAGTAAAATAGATTGAAAAATGTAAAATAAATGCAGCTTTGCCAGTACAGCTACAGAAACCCTTTTGACGATATTTCATAACATGCACTGTACCGTGTCTATCCACAGATACAACCATGAAAAAAAGGGGAAGCACCGTCAACAAAAGAAAGAAAACTATATATATGGATCAGCCAATTTGTGGTCCTCTCATGAGCCACCACTAAAATGAATCTTGATGATTTGTAATCCCAACTATCTGAGATCCTTAGAACCCAATCCATAAACATTTGAATCCTGCAAAATTATATTTTTATTAGAAAGCATATTCAAAATTATACTCTTAAGAAAGATGAAATTGTTTTCTTTGGTGAAGCTCAAAGAGGGGATTCCCTTACCTTGTAAGTGAAGTGATAGTGTAGATCAAAGCAGATTTATATCTCTAGAACAATATCTGCAATCAAAGAACATATCCAATTAATGCCAGATTTTGTGCAATATTCTTTTATTGTATTTTGAAATCTGTCTTAATCTATTTGTGTTTGTTTATGTATGTGAATTTCATTCTAATTGCAAACCAAAAGTAACCTTACATTCAGAATCTGTCTTGACCCATTTGCATCCATCATTGGTTTTGTTCCGCGGTTCATCATCTTTTTCCTTCTTTGGCATTTGTTTGTCCTCTAGATATCTCTTTGCAGATGATGGCCGAGCATTATTTTGATGGCTCATCTTCTTGTGAAGCATTACTCTCAAAAGCTGTAGGCCAATATGGCAAAAAACTCTTTTAGTACTAAAACAATATGTACAAGTTTTATAAATCTAGCCTGGAAATAGGATGGTAATGTTATAAAAGTTTAGCATATGCACAAAATGATGTTAAAATTTCAGATCCATGTTTGGTGGGCTTTGCCTCAAAATGGAATGCATTTCAATGCCAAGCCAGAGCAGCATAGGCAAGCTCATGGTGAATTCACACCTTGGCCAAGTTGCACACATTTAATACATATTTGTGTGTATACCTTCTCCATTCTTGACTCTTGAAGTGTATCTCTCAGACTGGGTGCTGGTGCAAAGCCACTGCTACAAACAAACATTTTCTTAAGAAGGAAAGAAATTGATTTCTTCCCAATCACTTTCTTGTTATTATCTGCACAAATGTCTTTACATTTATCAAGTATGACACTAATTGTCCGGTCGATATCTTCATCTCTTTGATCTGAATCACTACAAAGAGCATTACTAATTCTTCGATCAACCTCCAAGCTTGATGGGCAATTAAGGAATCTATCCAATGGAAGATCAGCAATTTGCTTCTCCACATTTGGTTTACGTAAGAGCTTTGTCAACTCCTGTTGTAACTTTCCTACTTCTTCTGGAGTAAAATCTACTATTTCTTCAGATGAAGATGGACCCTCTTGAGTATTTTGGCTTTCAGGATTTTCTTTTAAATCATTGTTTCCAAAGGTTCCAATTGCTAGCAACCCATGGGGCCAATCATTGAATTCTTCACGGGGCTCTTGTTTCACATGATCTACACAACAGAAGGACAGAAATTTTACTCATCTAATAATATGTGCTCAAGGCTCATTTTAATGAGATAAGATCACTAATTTAATAATAAATAAAACATGGAAAATCTAGCAGATAGAGGTTACCTAAGTACCAAATGTTAAGAATTAGAAATATATAGTTAGCTTTCAGAAAAAAAAAAAGAGAAAAGAAAAGAAAAGAAATATGTAGTTAGGCAACAAAAAAAAAGGTTGAAATATGTGAAAACAAAAGGTATCCTTGCAATTCCAATGAAAATATTTTAATTAATACATTATACAATATACAGATCAGGCATACCATATTATGAAATATATACTATAAATCAAAGAGCTGCGTTGAAATGATGAATGATGAAAGGCTACTGCCATTTTATCAAAAGCCAGAGATTTTATCAAGAAGTAGGATTAGTAGTTTCCATAGGCACAATATTTTTCACAAATTTTTTCTCATACTTGATAATAGAACTTTTTGTGATTAGTACATAATAAAAATAGTTGTGGTAGACCAAAGTGAAGATGATGTTGCTCCAAGCACAAAAGAATATATCAATTATAGAGGAAAAAAATTTGTGAAAAATATTATATGTTACCAACAGGCAACAATACTCAATAAGAAATCTGAACAGACAAGCGGTCCAAATTACTATGGAAAAATGGACTAATAAAAAATCAAAGCACTTTGGGATCTGATTTATGACTCACTGGAATTGCAATTAATTATGGTATAGTAAAGAACTTTAAAAATTTTTCCTAGGAATCTCATAGATAACCAACAAAAGTATAATATATTTGCAATATAAATCTAGTGACATTTCTATTTTCCCCATAAACAATGTGCCAAATAAATTTTTTTAATCCTAACCCAAACACACTCTAAGTTTGAGGGAAGTGACAAATAAAATCAAATGCAAACTTTACGTCAACATGTTCTGAACTTGTACGGTTGTTGAACTTAATCAAAACATTAATTTGAATGGGATTAGGATCCATCCTGTTGACTTATATCTCTTTAATAGGATCTTGATCCAACCCGTTAACTAAAATCTTTTTATAAGATCCGACTTGTAGACTTAAATTTTTTTATAAGATCCAATCTGTTGACTAAAATATATTTTTTTTTTATAAGATCATGATCTGACTCACTAAATATCATAACTATTTTTTTGTTTCATGATTAAATTAATCTTAATCAGCTTGTACATCGATCTTTTGACCTAATGATAATGCAATCATACAACGAATATTATTCGTCTAAACCTTAACTATTACAATATAAATAAAATAAATAAATATTTAAACTTAGTAAATATGGATATAAATTCAAATTCTAAAATCGGATCTAGATCCAACCCGTCAAACACACACACTTCAATTCCTTCAATGTTAAATTGAACATGAATGTTGATCATATCAAATTAAAATTAATACTTTAATTTAACCTCTCTCTCTCTCTCTCTCTCTCTCCAACACAATTACTTGAATGTTTATAATCCATCAATATGGATGGCTTGTTGAGAGAGCATTTTGCATGAGGAAGTAAAGAGAGTGAAAACTGAAAACACACCATTGACAACCAAAAAAGCTAATACAGAAGTTGATAGAATGCTTACTAGTAGTTGAAGCTGTGTGTGGTTTTTTGTTCCCTTGTTTCCCATTAAGCTTATTTTGCATCCAACTAAGAAGCTGCAATAAAAAAAATTGACTACTATCATTTGAGAACCATAAACTTTAATCCATTTTACGTGAGAGTGAATCTCTCCATCTTTCTCTTACTCACTCAGAGAGAGAGAGAAGCAAGCACAAACAATGTAAACTCTCTACCCCTCTCTCTCTCTCTCTCTCTCTCTCTCATACACACACACACACAAACTTACCTTCATTTTCACAATAGAATTGAGAGCTCTTTGAAAGGTGGTGGATGTGGCGGGTTGTGACTGAAATGAGGTGCTTGGAAAACTGAGGTGTTCAAAGCAGATCTTAAAAGCCAATGAAAATTGAGCTTTGGGAGTTTAAAATTCAAGATGGGGTTTTGCTGAATTTGATGGCCAAGCAAATTGTGAGAGTGATTTTATATTGGTTCAAGTTCCCAAAGACGGCCTTTTAACCCTTCATCCCTCTTTCCCACCTTTATGTCTTTGTATTGAAACCTTTCTTCTCTAACCTCTCAAACTCATATAAACTAATTATATATAAAAAAATTCATACCCCACTAGCATAAAAGACATTCTCTTCCAATTTAGAATGCATGTGCATGTCTATAAAATATATAACGCATGGGCGAGTATACAGGGGTTGATTCTGGAACATAAGCTGTTTATACCTAGGAGACCTCGTGTCACCATTTACATCCACTAGATCATAAATTTACAGATCTTAAGACAACTTTTTCAAGTAAAAATCTTGGAATCAATCTCAATACATTTTTTATCGAATGGTAATTGGAGTGACACGAGGGGATCCCAAAGATGTTGTTACAAAAGTGGTTCAATAACCACAAGTTTTTATAATTTTTTTTGAACCAATTCACCTTTTTGCTTTCATGACTCTTCTTCAACCCTTTATAGCATTAATTGGCCGTACCATTAGTCACACTATGTTCTTCTACGATGATACAATTGCGCTTGCAATTGATCATATGTTGATCACTTGTCAATTTTTCATAAATTAGATAGGGAACCATTGAGGGATTGAAGGTTGTTTTGAGGTCGATGGTTTTTGCTAAATTACTGTGGATGCTAATGATGTAGATCAATTTTTCATTTCAAAGTTGGGCAACTTGTCTACATAATGTAGTAATTGAGTAACAACATAAAGCGTTGATATAAAGCTTGGGTTCAAGTCGTACAAAATACATTAGTATCGAAGTTGGCAGGGTCATTTAGCACAGGAGTTTAACTTGTCACGATGAAAAGTGATTTGTTCTCAAGATTCCACGTTTTTATTCAGGAAAAAAAAAAAAAGAGCAAAATTTCCATCATTAAGACTATACGATTGTCCAATCACATTGGCAAATATGGCCTAATCCATGAACTCTACACAAATACGACACATAGATCATATTCTAATCTTAAAAGATTTAAGTGAATTCATCGAACCAAATAGGCACGATTTCCGATTGGGGTTGACTCACAATAGTTTGCCTAACCCGAATTTTTAAAGACCATTTTTACCATATTACTCATTTTTAAGAGTTTTTTGGGCGAATATTGCTAAATCCGGAGTTTATTTGCGTTATAGACATTATTCCAAGTTATTTAGGGAATTGAGGAAAGAGAGTGAATTTCGGCAACGGTGTTGCCGAAATTCAACAAAAGTATGAGAGAGAAAGAGAAAAAGTGGGAGAGAGAAAATTTTGAATTTTGGTAATCACATTACCGAAATTCCTACTGCCCAAACTTGCAGACCGAAAATGCCATTGCCGAAATAGGAGGAAAAAAAATTTTGTGGCAATTGTGGCAATGCCATTGCCAAAAATGGGAGGAAAAAAATAAATAAATAATGGTTGCCAAAATCTAGAGAGGAATTAAAAAAAAAAAATGCTACGTCCACAATATTTTTACAACATTTTCACAACAAATCATAGGTGATTAGTTATTATTAGTTCAAATTTGAATTTAACACTGAAATTACTTTTTTAATTCAACAATAACAACCTGCCACTTAAAATTTGTTGTAAAAATTGTGTGCACATATCATTTCTTAAAAAAAAAAAAAAAGTGGAATTGTTAGATTAAAAAAGTAATCTTAGTGTTAAATTCAAATTTGAACTAATAATAACTAATCACCTATGATTTGTTGTGAAAATATTGTAAAAATATTGTGAACGTAGCATTTTTTTTTTAATTCCTCCCCAGATTTCGGCAACCATTTATTTATTTTTTTCCTCCCATTTTCGGCAATGGCATTGCCACAATTGAATTTTCAATGGCATTGCCACAATTGATTTTCAAGAGGTTTGGGTAGCAGGAATTTCGGTAATGTGATTACCGAAATTCAAAATTTTCTCTCTCTCACTTTTTCTCTTTCTCTCTCATACTTTTGTTGAATTTTCGCAACGATACTTTCTCATACTTTTGTTGAATGGTATTGCCGAAATTCACTCTCTTTCCTTAATTCTCTAAATAACTTGAAACAATGCCTATAACACAAATAAACTCCAGATTTAGCAATATTCGGCCAAAAGACTCCATTTTTAAACCCTAGCTATAACCTTTTTTTTTTTTTTTTCTCCCTCTCTCATTCATTATTAATATTTATCCTCTTTTGCTTGTTTAGTTAGGAGGAAAAAATACTTTTGGCAGACAAATGGCCTGAGCTATTTGATAATGGGGTAATAAGCAGCATGGGGCAACATCTCAGAAGTCAGAATAAACTAAAGTCCCCAAAACAAATTAACAAAGTACAAATAAATATAATGAAGTAAAGTCAAGGAAGATATGGGTCATATACTCATATTCAGGGCCAACAGGAGGAACACCGAATTAAAGAAACCTAATTTTGGCATGGGAATGTCCCTCACTAACCAGACCAGCTACTGAATCCCACCTGCCCTTTGTTGTGGTGCCCTTTAAATCCTTCTGGACCCTGACTTTGATGTCATGAACTTTGGTCACTAGGGTCAAAAGGAATCTGATGATAACAATGGGTTTTTTTTAATAATTTTATTTTGGGGGTTTTCTATCATGTCAAATTAAAATATTTATCAATGTCATTTGGAATATTATGAATGGATTTTCTGGTTCAAATGCATCGACAAAAAAAAAAAAAAAAAAAAAAAAAAAAAAAAAAAAGAGGTAAATTGTAAATTATATCCTTAAATTTAGAGGTATTTGGATTTTACAACCTAAAATTTTAGAATTTGAATTTTACCCCCTGAAGTTTGGAATGTTTGGATTTTACACCTTAACGTTTCAAAGTTTGGATTTTACACCTACAAATTTTGAAACTTCAAGTGTAAAATTCAAATACCCTCAAATTTTGGAGAGTAAAATCCAAACACTCTAAATTTTAGGAGGTAAAATTCAAATTTTGAAACATCAAAATGTAAAATTCAAACACTCCCAAATTTCATGGGGTAAAATCCAAATTCTAAAACTTTAGAATGTAAAATCTAAACACTCTCAAACTTCATAGGTGTAATTTGTAATTTACAAAAAAAAAAAATGCAATTTTACTCTTGAAGTAGCTAGATGATCACTTGTCATCTTCACTCGTGTCTTGAAATGTCAATTATGTTCTGGAAGGGAGAGTTTGATGAAGAATTTTTTTCTTTAGGAAAGAGGACCAATCACTGGAAACTATATTAACACATGTCGGTTTGATATTGGTTTCTTAATAAATAAGATACGGTCTCGTCCCGAGAGATTGTCCCATGCATAATAATGTATATGATCACCGCCATAGAAAATCCTAGAAACCCAAAGCTTCTTCGAGCAAATTAAAGTGAGCAGAGATCTCTCTTGACAAGAGAAACGTGATGAGCTAACTACAATCCCCCATGACAAGGGACACACATAGAAGAATAGTTATGGATGAGATTGAAATGCTAATTCAGGCTATCTCAGTGTAAACTCATATAAGTTGGCATGTTAAACTACAAAAGGTAGCTAGACATATCAAAATTCAAACCCAAAAATAAAGTAAATAAGAATGAAGATATAATAATCCCTTATTCCCACATTAATGAATATGAAGATTAAATTTTATCACCTTAATGAATATGCAAGTGCAAGATGGAATCACCATGAAAAAATAGGAGTTGGCCTCCCAAATATTTGAGTTAGTTTGATGATGCTCTTAAAAAATTAATTGGTCTAACAGTTATAGAGACAATACTTTATTTTTCTCAATTTCATTTTTTATAATAAAATGTGTTCTTATATCTGTTAAATTTTTTATAAAGTTTGGCATTAAATATATTTGGATCTATTTTTTTCAACCCATTATGTGATGATTAAATAAGTCATTAACTTATTTCAAAAAATATTATGACTAAAACTATACATGAGATGTCTTTTTAGTTGCCACATAATGGATTAGAACAAGATAAATTCAAACATGTTTGAAGCTAAATTTGTTCCTTTACGTTTTGGATCATTCATGTTTTTTAAAATTTAATTAGTTCAATTGAAATATTTTTACTCAGTTTGGTATACAATTTGAAACAATACTAAGTTCTTTTTATCTTGATTAATATATTAAGAGTGTGTTTGAATACCACTTATTTATTGAAAACTGAAAACTTATTGTTGAAAACATTATAGCAAAATATTTTTAAAAGGCAAAAACACTGTTCACACGTTTTTTTTGTGCTTTGGCTGGTCCATGAATAGTGCCATGAGACCAGCCAAAAAATGCAACCACAACTTCAAGGCAGACGCGTTGCTAAAAAAACGCACATTTAGGGTCACAACTTGGCCCTTAAATAAAAATTTATAACTATCTTGGCGAAATGGTTTATGATCATCATGCATGACGCTCGAATAAATTTTGGTTCCTCGAATACTCCCCATCATTTTTTTAATTTCCAGTAACAAATACTTCAATTTGCCCTTTTGACTGTTTCTTTTACTTGATCGGCTTTAAGTTCATTGAGTTAGCAAAGATATTACCATGGGGTAAAAAAAGTGTACCATACTTGGATGGCACGAGCAACCATGCCATGCGACAGAACTAAAATTCAACAGCAGGAAACCGAGTAATGTACTTTCCAATTTGCCATTTACGGATTTACCAGTACTATGTAATATAAAGTACTCGAACTTTTCAGAAACTCACAAACAGAGATGTACAACCACAACTAAAAATGGCAAGAAAACCAGATAAAATCGTCCTTCATTAGTGTAACTCAATGTATGCTAGATATTGTCCTCTTTTCAATTATCTTCCTTTATGTTTTATAAAATTTAATTAGTTCAATTGAAATATTTTTTACTCAGTTTGGTATACAATTTGAAACAAACATAATTTTGATAGAAAATACTAAGCTCTTTTTGTCTTGACTAATATATTAGTGTCACAATTTGGTCCTTAGACAAAAATTCCTAGCCACCTTAGCGAAATGGTTTCTAATCGTCATTCATGACGCTCGAAGAAATTTTGATTCCTCGAATACTCCCCATCATTTTTTAATTTCCAATAACAAATGCTTCAATTTTTCCTTTTGACTGTTAACTATTTCTTTTACTTGATCGGGTTTATGTTCATTGAGTTTACCAGTACTATGTAATATTAAAGTACTCGAGCTTTTCAGAAACTCACAAACAGAGATGTACAACGACCACAAAATTTGGCAAGAAAATCAGATAAAGTCGTCCTTCATCAGTGTAACTCAATTTATGCTAGATATTGTCCTCTTTTCGATGGTTAATAGTAAGTTTAGTACCATTTGCCACCAAAAACAAGAACATCTCCCAATAATGGAAATATGTACAGTAACATTCCAGCTAATGCAGTAACTTTGATCACTGCTAAATACACGTGGGTTAATGCAAAAAGTCCTTTAGAGTATAGACCATTATCAATCACACCCTCTTGCTACAAAATTGACCTTTCAAACCTTTTTGATAATTGAAATAACACAATCGGTCCTTCTGTTAGACTTATGTTACATTTATTGGACGAAAAATGACCGCATAACGTTACATGAACTACAAAACATGTACTTAGTAATCAATTATTACCTACTACATATGTTAATATGGTCATTTTTCATTCAATAAAAGTGACAAAAGCCTAACAAAATGATCTATTTATAATTTTGAATACTACAAAAGTTTAAAAAGTCAATTTTATAACACTAGAAATATGTTTGATAATGACCCATATGAGAGGAGGTGTGTTCCACACTATTCTAAAAGTACCATGTTGAGTATGAGAAAATATCTCTTACATATGATATACACACATTATCTCTTTTATGATATGTTCTCCATATAATTGTAAAATTCACATAATATAGAAAAGATGATATATATATATATGAGGTAAATTATTGGTTAAGCATCAATCCAATCAAATTATGAGAAATTATTGGTTAAGCACCAATCCAAAGGGTTTAGTGACAACAAGAAAGCAAATTCACGTTATACCCTCCCCAGAACTTAATAATACACGGTACTTTCCGAGAAGGAACCTCCAAATTGCCTAGGTGTTGCCTTCAATGTTCAAACTTCTTCTTAAGATACTAGAAGAGAATGCGGGCCCGTTGGGCACCACCCAATCACATGACTGGTTGATCAAGTGGGTCCGTGCTATAGCCTATCAGTTTTTTTATATATGGACACACATTTCTCCACACACTTTAACACAATTTACACATTTGTTAACATATGATTGAATAATATCACTTGCATATAGGTCCATCACTTGAACTTAGTAAAAAACAATCCAATTACCGCTAATCTTGTCTCAAAGTTGTGTTAAAGTGTGTATAAGAATGTGTCACCCTAACCTTTTTGATAGTCCATATAGCTTACTACATAAATTACCACAATTTTTGTCACAATTATTTTTTTGATAGTCCACAATTTACCACATGGACAGCTTGTGGCACAGGTCAGTAACATTTTATATAGTGTTAGAATTTTTCTTGAATAAGGCAACAAAAATGGCAGTTGGCTACGTGTCACGACAAAGTAAATCCCATCATCTTATGTCGGACCTACACGTGTACCAAAGGGGTCGGGTTGACTTCAAACGTGATGTAACTTTTATGACTTATGAGTTCCCCCAAGTCCCTAATAAACACCCAATTGGTAGAACAACCATCTCTCTTAGTTTTCAGCATTTAACTTTTTCATTAGCCAGATCTTCACTTAAACATGATTGGACTTGACTATTATAAACAGTATCTAAGGCAAACCATGATAATTAAAATGGGCATAAGCACAATTTACTTGGCTAAGTGTTCTGCTTCGTCACTCACTCACATTTCATAATACAATAAATAATAAGGTCATGTTTAACATTTTCCATCTGATTGGTGGACATATAAGTAACCCACTCTCTCTCAATGGACCACACTCTTAAACAACCTACATGCCAAAATGTGCCAGCCACCAAGCAAGGTGCACCACAAAAATATGCTAAAGATTGATTAAAGCATGTAGTTTAGGATTTAAGGATGTTTAAGAACTCCAATGAGCTACGTGTAAAGAATCAACACAATTAAAACAAGTAGCATTGCTCAAAAACCATTATGATCAAATTTAATCAATGAATGAATGAAAATATCTTAAGCATATATCGTCATTCAAGCCGTCACTACAATGCTTAAAAGTATCATTTTCTTTTTTCCTGAATTGAAAACTCCTCGAGATTGCAGGTAAGTGAAAAGAGTTAAAATGAATCACTCCCACCAAGAAACAACTTTTTAACAAAAACAATAGAAGCCATGTGGTTATCGCATCTACTAGATGTCTAGGGTTTAGGAATCCAATCTGAATAAAGCATAAATGGAGTAAACTTACTATTTGTGGAATGTTATACACTTACCCCAAAGTAAACTAAGACCTTGTATGATGTGGACCTCTATCCTCCATAAAGGTGGTGGCCATCATTGTTTGACTAGCTCAATTTTCATTGGACTTTGGTAAAATTATTAAATAAAAGTGTTTTGCATTAAGATTAAGCAAATGTTTCATCTTGCAAGAAAACCCCTTCAGACCTCACTAATCAGCATATATTATCTTACTAACACGAAAATAATAAATTATGGCCTGTGTCCCTCAAAACACAAATTGAAAGCCATTATTCTTGGCCACTAATTAGGACCTTGTTGGTATCCTTTCTTTCGGATGGAGGGCAAATCCTGTAGTCAGTAATCTAGCTGTATTTTTAGAAATCTCGGACCTGTGATCATTGCCAGTAGTAACCGGTAGCTTTTGAATAATCAGTTTACAACTTACGATTATAAAACAAGCAGACTTAAACTCGTGGTATAGTTTCAAATCTTTGGGCTCTGAAAGAAAGAAAGAAAAAGGTAGTAATCATAGCACCATTTAAGCCCTACATGGTTTTGAGCTTGCAAGTTTACTTTTCTTAAAGAAAAAGGCAGTAATCATAGCATCATTTAAGCCCTAAATTCTAGCCCTAGGTGAAGGATGAGGTCATGAGTTCAAGACCCACTAGACGCGTGTTTAACTTAGTACCCGTTTGGGTACTAATGAAAAGGCAGAATCTTGCATGTGTTTTCTTCTTTTTTTTTTTTTTTTTTAGATGGGCGTTCTGTGACTGTGGTGTGTTTTCAGTGGATCTCGTGCACTGTTCACGTAACCCACAAACCTCTTTTTTCCATGATTTTGAAAACCGGACCATTTAATGAACAGTAAAAGGGAGAAATTCAAGATTTTTGAGGTTGGACCGAGGTCAAACCGTGATAACGTCATTATTAATTTAATAATTATTTAAAATATAAATAAATATATTAAATTAGTAAAAATTGAAAATTTATCTAAAAATAAAGATAAATAATTATATACATACATATATATATATATATATATATTTAAAAATTTTGTTAGAGCTCTTAAGTCATGACAAAGCTCATTTGAGTACCCAATAATTTTTATTTTTATTTTATGAGACCCAATAAAATGGTAAAGAGATAAATTAATCTATCTGCCCATGGCCAAGCCCATATGACAACCCAAACAATTTTTTTTTATGCCCAAGCCCATTTGAATAGTCCACCATTTATGAATTAAAAAAAAAAAAAAAAATACTACTATAGGATTAGGATGTCCACCCATTTAAAAAAGGTAAAATAGGAAAGCTAGAGCCTAGAAGTGGTTGACAGTAAAGCAACAGCCAAAAAGAGGACTCCATTTACCAAAAATAGAAGAAGACACCAAAGGGAAAATGAAGAAACAACATTGTCAAAAACGCAGAGAGGGAGTGCAAGCGAGACAGAGAAAAATAGGAAGATGGCGGTGCGATCTCAAGTCTGATAGCATCTCACAGTGGTTGAAGCTTCAGCCTTGAACAATGGCTGTAAGCGTGTAAGTACTCTGAAGGGAGCTGCGTGATGTACTCTGAAGGGAGTAGAATTTAAAGCTTCTTTTTCTTTTTTTTTTTTTTTTTTTTTTTAATATTCAGATTCAAAGAGAAGTAGAGAACCGTGAGAAGCGGTCTGATCACGGTTCTCAAAACCGTGTGATTGGACTGCAGTTCGAACAGTTCTCTGCTTTTTTGGGCATAGACCGATTCTTAAGATTAAAAAAACTGTGTTTGTGTATTTGTGAGAGGTTGACAATTAACCCAGTCAGACCGTACGGTCAGGTCCGAATTTAAAAATCATATTTTTTCAACAAAACTTTTATTAAAAATAGATTTCATAGTACTATTCACACATTTAAAAATTATTTTACTACAGTATTTTCAGGGATCAGTTTCAGCAAAATAAACAATATTTAAACACACCCTTACCAATCAAAAAAATATTTAAAACAACAAAACAGAGCACCATACCATGCCTTACATGCTATACAAACATGAGACATCATAGGTCTCTAATTCTAACAAGGTTCTAGTCCCTATTTATTTACTGCAAGGAATCTGAAAACTTAAAAGTTCTTATCTGCAAGTGATTACCTCTTAAGACAGTCGTTTAATGATGTAAGAATGGACCATCCATACAATAAACATCTAGTTCAAGGCGGAAAGACTGAGCTATAAAAAGACCCAAGGTGTTGAACATGCCAGAAAGAAGAGTATAATGTAGACTGATAAATGGAACAATCTACATAGTAAAGTGTACCAAACGAGATGATAATTGGGGTTCCAGCCTAAAAATGAAACTATGAACAGCCATTGAATAAACAGATTGAGATATTAACATCCATGCTAAAATGTTTTCTTCCCTCTTCCTCTTTAACATATTTAAGACTACAATATTTTACTACATTGATGCTTTTTGAAAGGTAGACACAATACTTCAACAAAATTTTATTTATCTCTATCACATAGGAGAAGTTGGAAAAATAAATAAATAAATAAAAATGAGCTAGATGCATAATAGGAGAAATTGAAAAATTTGTCTATGTATGCTTGTGCCTCAGGTTTAGGAGGATTTATGAATTTATGGTTTAGAACCTTTAGAAAGAAAGGGTTAGGATTCAAGAATGACTAGGGTTTTAATAGGGAAGAGAAAAGAATTGATTTAGGATTGCAAACAAGTAAGAAGAAACAGAAACTGAATCTGCCCACAATCTGCCTCAACACTAAACCCTCAATGAATTGAACCAAAACCCACACATAAACACCCATAACTAAATAAAACTTATTAATAAAATAAAACCCAAGGCCCACAGCTGTGGCCCCATACCCAAGAATTATGGAATTTACTAAAATACCCTGGACTAGAGAAAAACTAAAGAAAATGCTAATAACCTAATTATCTATCATGAACATTTATTCTTGGACTTTGCCTTAATCTTAGGTTTCCAAGGAGATTATTGTTTCCTCTAACAACGTTATGGTTGCACCATCACCACATGCATGTGCAATCAGATAGATAAATATGATTGATTTTTCCTGGCTTCTAAGATCCTGCATTACTTAAGGCACAAAATAAACCTTTGTAAATTTCAATTGAACAAGTTCCAAAATGCAGATTCATTGACTTTGCATGTCCATGACCAATCTTACAAAAAATTCATCTTTACCTACCACATTTTCAGTTTATGTTCTAAATAATAAACTGTCAGCATCATATTCCCTGTAGAGAGCTAAGCATCACATCCTCTAATAGAAATAAGATCACTTTTTTCTCAAAATTCACCCTCCTTGATTCAGATTAACTATGGTGTGTAGATAAGTAATTAACAATCTCCTCTATACTTCATGTTGCTTTTCAGTGACCTCACCATAGCCACACTGGATAATAACTTACAAAAACTAACTCTTATGTAAAAGGGACCTCCTACCAGAAAAAAGTAGTAGCAAATAAACAGTTCAGCAATCTCCATGGAATTGTGCTGACTGAATTTTCAACTGCTTCCCTAAATATAAGTAGAATCTTGCTGACAATGTTGCTTGAATCACTAAAATAATAGAAGTTTTGTATTATCTGACAGACAAACTGTGCCGGTGTTTATATATCACAAGAACCTATTTAATTGCACAGGACTTGAAAGATTTACAGGACATCTTTTAGCAACAAATGGCCTAACCAACATAAAGGAATTGCCAGAGCAGTTATCCAATTTGGAAAATTGTAAGAGTAGAAGTGTAAAGGCTAAAGAGACATGTACCCGTTACAGTTCGTCGTGTTCAGTAACCACTCCTCCTGTCAAAAAAGAAATAAAGCAACCAAAATATATTTCAAGTGTTTCCTTTCAAGCAAGATGCAATTTAGAAGTATAAAGTATTAGATATTTATTCAAGTACAAAATGGTTCTTTTTTTCTTGTGCAAATCAAGTGCTATATGTCATGTTTCAGTTCATCTCATTTAACGAGTTGATCCCATTTTATCTTTCCAGCGTAAATAAAAGAACACCAAAGCCACAAATTGATGTTCACACCAACACAGTGTACCTTCCTCCCTCTGCTGGTACAAGCAGATCATCATAATCCTTTTCATTTTTTGATTGCAGATTAGACTTTGATTTGGATTCTTGCATCTATTTGGGTTGGAATGTTAGTTACAAAATTTTAAAATTTAAATTTGCTCTCCTTAATCTTCAACAAACGGAGCTTCAGAAGTAAGCAAAGAAATAAGCTACCAGAGGAAAAAGGAGAGTAACAGACTATTATCATGATTACAATTAATAATTTCAAATATTTGGGTTCATAGTTGGACAAAATATCAGTGTATATACTGCATATACAAGTTTGAAACACAAACTTGTCACAATCCGATCTCCCATGCTATATCACTTGAGATTTGGATTCTCACATCTATTTGGGTTGGAATGTTAGTTACAAAATTTTTTTAATTTTCAAATTTTAATTTGCTCTCCTTAATCTTCAACAAATTGAGATTCAGAAGTAGGCAAAGAAATGAGCTACCAGAGAAAAAAGGAGAGTAACATATTGTTATCATGATTACAATTCATAATTTCAAATATTTTGGTTTCACAGTTGGACAAAATATCAGCGTATATACTGCATACTCAAGTTTGAAACACATGCTTGTCACAATCTGATCTCCCATGCTATATCACTTTTTAAGGCTACTGATGTTACAGAAGCTACTATAGAACAACAGATAATTGTCATTCCCCAACAAAGATTGAACAACAAAGAAGGAAAAAAAATTACAAAGAAGAACAAAGGTATCCTACAGCAACCCATACCCAAATGAAAAAAGCTCTCTCTCTCTCTTCCTGTGGAGATATTTATAACTACTTGTTGATGCATATTGCGTAAATTTAGTGAACATATATCAAGATAAATAAAGATCCCGTGGTATGGTGTTTAATTTTATCATTGTGGATGGGAAAGTGAAACTTTCCAAATTATACGATGGCAGATAGCAAATGAGCCAAACATCAAGAGGTAAAGTATAAATTTTAACCAGCAGAGTATCATTTTATCCTTTTTTTTTAAAACAAAAAAAATTTCAGTAAGTTACACATGTAGCCAGTGGGTAATGAACCCAAGACCTCAACCTGAAGCTCCATCTTGCTCTTAAAAGGGGAGGATGTGTCATTTGAGCTAGAGCTCATTATACCCAAGAAAAGCATAAGCTTTAGCATAAAAGAACATGTCTTTCCATAATGACTGAAAAAAGAGGATAGGAATTGACCTGCAGACACCTCTTTAAAGAAAAATGAGATCTCTCTTTCTGCTGATTGAGTAGAATCTGAACCATGAACACAATTCTTTTCTGAATCTAACCCACACAGTGCTCTTATGCTGAAAATAAAACCAGAACTAATAATTATGAAATCCTACAAAGAACTATTTGACAGATACAATCATGAGATTTTTACTAATTGAATTCAAGGATCTAACATTAAAAGACAAAGTGAAAAGGGAGAAGGGACCATATACTTATAAGACAAACGAAAGACAGACAGAAAAAGAGATATAAGCACAAAGAGGATTAAAATGAGAACATAAATCACCTGTGGGGATGACTAATCTTAGCCTTGCGAGCATCAGTTGGCCCAATTAGAGTGCGCCAATCGGCGACAGCATTTTCCTTCTCCAAAACCATAACCAACACTGGACCACTGGTAGCACCAGAGTCATACAGAGAGAAAACATTTCCAAAGTAATTACTATAGACTATTCAATACCATCATAGATGCAACCTTAGTACCTTACTATGCAAAGTAATTTCATGATTGTTCAAATTCAATATGATGAGAACTACAACGAAAACCAGTTGACAAGGCCATCAGTTTATGTAATTTATCACTCGTTTGTAAAAATAGATAGCCAGAAATTCCAATACAAAGGGTATGGAAAAGTTGGGGCAGGGCTCATGAGTCACAACAGAGACTTCTACCGGATGACTTCTCCAAAAGAACTCAACACCTCCAACAACAAGGCTCTAATAAGCTCCAAAGAATCATAGTACAGAAATTAATGGTTTCATGCGTTGAGTAAATAAAGTCATCAGTCAACAAATTAGTCAAGGAAATACTTAAAGCATGACTATGCTTTTCATAATTTTAGCATCTCAACCATTTCCATGGGCATTAGATATATATCTTTATAGCATATATCAGCACAATAGTGGTTGCTTGGTAAATTATTTTATGAGCTAGGAAAGATGTGACTTTCTTCAATCCAGCAATTTATCAAAAGGATTCAGACAACTAATATGGAGCTTGCCAAAGAATAAATGCCAACACTAGAACAGCAGGCAATCCACTCAAGAACCAATTTTCATAACCTTAATTTCTCATATTATTATTATTATTATTATTATTATTATTTTAAAGTAATTAAAAATAGCATGTGACAAATCACAAAAACATAATGGATACCTCATCATGTATTTGACAAGGCTAGAAAAGAAGCTCCTCGTAGAGTGCTCAGCATAAAAGTTTGCAGCACTGTCCTCATCAAGTTGAACAACCTTCTCCTTGAAAATGATGAAACCAGATTCCAGAATGACATTCTTTATCCTATCAGTGTAGTTCCCAAACAATCCATCTGGTTTTATCATAGCTAATGTTTTCTCATTCAGTATACTCCCATTGCTTGAAGACCTGTTTTCCCCAACCATTAACATAGCAGGCCAATAAAATTTTAAAAATAAATAAAAAAAAATTTAACAAGACATTGACATAGAAGTCCCACGACAAAGTTTTCCTCCAAATGGAGACATCTCCTCTAAACTATTACATGGCATTTCAAAAAACTGTCAATGTGTATTTTAATCACATGACTCATTAAGGCATTTAAACAAACCAAATGACCAAGTCATGTGATTAAAAGCACACACAGATAGTCATTTGAATTGCCATGTAGTAGGTTGAAAGAAATTCATGCAAACTAGTTTAGAGGAAATTTTGTTGAAGCCCCCACACCAGAAAAAAAAATGTTGAAACGAGAAAAATACAAGTCATTCACAAATTTCTTGTCAAAAAAAGGTTCAGATGAAGTTAGAAACAGAATTAGCGGCATCATTAAAACTGGGAGATGACTCCTAAATCCTAGGACAACAACAACAACCAAGCCTTAGTCCCCATTTTTTTGGGGTCAGACGACTCCTAAACCCTAACGAATCAAATTTCAATATTTTGTTTCTTTAATCATCTCCTTTTTTAATAAAATTTTCCTTTTCAAGTAATGCATAGGCATGTAAGCTCAGAAAAATCTCCCATATAGAATCTCTTTCATGCTTTTATTTCATTCTATGGATTTCCTTAACGAGTAAAGAAAACAGAAATGCACTTCAATTTCTGTATATTGATTGTAAACAACTAAATACTTTCATTCTCGTAACCTTTTTTGGACTCCCTAATATGATATATGACACTATCTGAGTGCTTATTCTAAAGCTCATGAGCTACAATTCTTTTAGCAACCAAACTGAATATAAAAATTCAAACAGAGTATTTGTACACTTCAATGCTCTAAAATTTCCAGAAATTTTCTCAGAAACCAAACAAAGCAATTCAATACAACACTATCTGAGTACCCATTCTTAAGCTTGTGAGCTAAAATTTTCTTAACAAAGCATTTTCAAATACAGCAAATTCAAAACCAGAGAATCCATGCACTATAATACTTTGAATTTCCAAATGTTACTTCTCTTTTCTTTTCCCGAATTTTCTCAGCAGCCAAACAAAGCAATTCAATACAACACTATCTGAGTGGTTATTCTAAAGCTCATGAGCTACAATTCTTTTAGCAACCAAACTGAGCATAAAAGTTCAAACAGAGTATAGGTACACTTCAATGCTCTAAAATTTCTCCAGAATTTTTCTCAGGAACCAAACAAAGCAATTTAATACAACACCATCTGAGTACCTATTCTTAAGCTTGTGAACTAAAATTTTCATAACAAAGCATTTTCAAGTAGAGCAAATTCAAAACCAGAGTAGATACACAATAACACTTTGAATTTCAAAACGTTACTTCTCTTTTCTTTTCCCGAATTTTCTCAGCGGCCAAACAAAGCAGTTACTGATTATCAAATTCAAATGTATATATGAAACCCTAACTTTTTACCAGCAAGGGAAAGGCACAGAGACCAGAAGGAAGAAGAATAGAAATTTCGCGAGGAACGGAACGATTCGAAGCGTCATTTGAAGATGAACACTGCAAAAAAATAATAATAATCATTTAAAAAATTCCAGAAATTCAATTGAAACACAAAATAATGATAATAACAATTCGGAAAATGCAAAGAAGAAATGGAAAATACGCAATGGATCTTTTTTCTATCGAGTTTCCTGGTTTCAAAGCTGTGTTTGGTTGCTAAGAAAATGGAGGAAAAGAAAAGAAATTATGAAATGGCTTTACTAAGTCTAAGACAAATCAATTAGGCAGAGGTGTTTAGTTTGTAAAAGAAAATTAATAATATAATAAGCGTAGAGTTTTGTTGTGTGATTAAAGTACCTGTAATGGTGAGGAAGAATAACCACAAGGAAGAGAATGAAAGTTCTTGCCATTGAATGTGAGAGAGAGAGAGAGAGAGAAGTGGGCGGGAAAATGGAAAGAGGGAAAGATTTTTGGTGAGAGAGATTGGATTTATCAATTGCGTAAAGACTAAAGAGTAGCTACTTAATTCTACCGGGCTTATGTTACTCTTGTTTAAACAAAAGTTTTTGGTGTTCAAAGAACATTACACATTTTTTTAACATATTTTTTTATTCATATATATTTCCAAAAAAAAATAACATTACTAAAAATCTCTTACCAAACGGGTCAAATTGTGGCAATTATCTTACATGTGATTTCTCAAAAATATATATATGTACATATTTATCTTATATGTGTGTCGTCTTGTGATTGACTACTTATCACTATAGTATGGACTCACCACTTATTATCCACCATTTACAATCTGCCAACTAGACAGTTATGGCACAAAATTTACTATTTTATGTGGTTTTAAAATTTTCTTGCATATTGGTGTAGGAACGCCCTAGGCCATGGGCTCGAGGAAGGAAACAGCTAAGTCAAAATACTCTATAGTGTTCTAAGTAGGAGCTGGAATTTGAAGAAAGTAGAAGTCAGTGGACAATGGGGAAGCTTCTAGCCTGGTGCAGACTGTTGCATCCGCATTAAATGGTGGACAACAACTTTATTAGCCGCATTGATGAGGAAGTGACCTGAATTGTGTAAACTACAACTAAGCAAATTCCTTCCACCATCTTCTTCAGATGTGAAAGGTAACAAGTGTCAAAAAATGAGGGAGGTTAGGTGAAAATGGATGGTGAAGATGTAATGGAGGCAGAAGTATATAAGGAAAGGGGAGAGCACTGAAAAAGGGGATCGAAAAAAGAGAAAAGAAACATAAGGAAGAACATTGAGATAAGAGAGTGAACAGTATTGTTTTTTATACAAACTTAGTATCCTCGGGAGAACTTGTGGAGAGCCCGATACTCATTTGTTTCTAAGTACAAACCTTACTTTTCCTTGTAACTGTCCTCGAGCAAAGCCCTCTATTATTGTTAGTTCCCTCCTCTTACTGATTTTATTGGTTTGGGCCAAGGTTAAAAGGCATAACCCATTATTCTAAGTGGGCTTGGGCTACAAATTTTCTGGTCCTTACAACTTTAATAATAAAAAGATTAAAAAGTTAAGTTTTAAAAAAATTGTACTCTTAATAAGTACTAGCCTCTGAGCACGAGCTCATGCGCATGTTAGAGGCTTTTCTATTTTTCTGGAAATTGTTAATAATTTGCATTCATTATAATTAGGGATTACTACATTTTCCAATCACAAAAATACCTAAAGGTGTGATGAGTGTTATGCGTTTTGGATGAAATAAATTTTTCATCACACCCCTAGGTATTTTTGTGATTGGAAAATGTGGTAATCTCATATTATATGTGTAGGGGTAAAGTCCCCAGATCAAATAATGGGCCTTGGGCCCTCTATAGAGTTCAACCCGGTCCGAGGAGAAAGTGTGGGCGTCGAAAGGGCCCCGGCCCAATTCTTATGGGCCCAAACTTATTTAAAAGACGGTCCGAGGAGGAATGTCTCCTCGAACGTGCCAAGTACGGCTCAGACATGCATCCTACCAACAATAAAGAATCACTCCCACGAGTATTAGCGGGGATGAGTCCCACAAGCCGGGAGAGGGAGGAAAGTATAGGATGTCAAAGGAGAAACTACAGCTGCCACATTAAATGCAGGGCAGCTACTTTTCTGGCCGCATTAATGTGGAGAAGACAAGCGAACAGTATTACCTTGGCCACTACAACTCACAGAAAGACAGGGGAGATGTCCGATGGGACGGAAACTCAAGTGAAGGTCCGGATGATCAACAAGTGTAAAGTCCTGATGACTTAAAGGGGGCTATATAAGAGAAAGGAATCCACATGAAGAAGGGGACGGAAAAAAGAAGAAGAAAGAGGAGAAGAAAGAGAGGAAGACCATAGCCTTTGATCAGGAACAGAGGTGCACCCACACGTCTCCTCGGACCGAATATCCAGTGGACATGAAGAAGATATTCTTACGTTCTCATGTTGTATGGCCCAAAATTAACTAACACTCACTTCGTTAGGGCCTAGTTCTGTAACCCGCTCTCTACAAATTCATTGTCTAGGGCTCCTTGGGCCATAACCACCTACTGTTGGGCCTGGTCCCCAAAAAGAGGCCCTACAATATGGATGCAAATTATTAATATTTACCAACAAAATTGAAGAGCCGCAAAGGCTAGTTTATTTTATTTTTCTTAAAAAGTGATAACTTATTGAATTGTTAAGTTCTAAAAGAATATTAGATCACATACAATTCTTAGAGTGACTATATTTAAGAGTAATATGTATTAATCTATAAATATTTGTTAAGGATTCTATAATTATGTAGGCTAAATACTAATTACTATCTTAAATATTTATAATCCACTTAATTTAATAAGATTTACAAAAAAAAAAAAAAGTAAAAAAACAAAATTACCCAATACTTGATTTCTTGAAAATAAAGTATCATACAAAAAAAAAAAAAAAAAAAAAAAAAAAAGATAACCTAAGGGAGGTAAAGAATTAAATTTCAAATCACATGTAGTCAACTTAAATTTCAATTAAATCACAAGTGAGTAAATTGTAATTTACTCTATTTTAAATTTGAATTTATTAAAAAAAATATAAGTCTCAATCTCATTCCAAATTATATTAAATTTTAGCAATTTAATCTCAAATTTGTTTCACATATATTTATTAATGAATCCAAACTCATTTCAAACTCAACTCTTTATTTATTTTATCTATAAAAAAAAATATATAACTTATCGAATTGTTAAGTTCTAAAATACTATCAAATCACATTCAAATCTTAGAGTGACTGTATTTAAGAATAATATGTATTAATCAGTAAATATTTGTTGAAGATTCTATAATTATGTAGGCTAAATACTAATTCCTATCTTAAAATTTTTATAATCCAATTAATAATATAAAATTTACAAAAAAAAAAATTACCTAGTACTTGATTTTTTGAAAGCACTATACAAAAAAAAAGAAAAGATAAAGATAACTACAAGTGGGTAAATTTTAGCAATTTAATCTCAAATTTGTTTCACATATATTTATTAATGAATCCAAACTCATTTCAAACTCAACTCTTTATTTATTTTATTTATAAAAAAGAAGAAGATATAACTTATCGAATTGTTAAGTTCTAAAATACTATTAGATCACATTCAAATCTTAGAGTGACTGTATTTAAGAATAATATGTATTAATCTGTAAATATTTGTTGAAGATTCTATAATTATGTAGGCTAAATACTAATTACTATTTTAAAATTTTTATAATCGAATTAATAATATAAAATTTACAAAAGAAAAAAAAAACCTAGTACTTGATTTTTTGAAAGCACTATACAAAAAAAAAAAAAAAAAAAAAAAAAGAAGATAACTACAAGTGGGTAAAGTGTCAAATTTCAAATTACAAGTAGGCAATTTAAACTTCAACCCAACCATAGATGGGTAAATTGTAATTTACCGTATTTTAAATTTGAATTTATTAAAAAAAATTATAAATCTAAATCTCGTTCCAAATTATATTAAACTTTAGCAATTTAATCTCAAATTTGTGTCACATATATTTATTAATGAATCCAAACTCATTTCAAACTCAATTTTTTATTTATTTTATTTTCCTAAAAAGAGATAACTTATCGAATTGTTAAGTTTTAAAATACTATTAGATCACATTCAAATCTTAGAGTGACTATATTTAAGAGTAATATGTATTAATCTATAAATATTTGTTGAAGATTCTGTAATTATGTATAATTATGTAGGCTAAATACTAATTACTATTTTAAATATTTATAATCCACTTAATAATATAAAATTTACAAAAAAAGAAAAAAAAGAAGAAGATAAACATAACCTAAGTTGGGTAAAGTGTCAAATTTCAAACCAAATGTAGACAAATTAAATTTCGACCAAACTACAGGTGAGTAAATTGTAATTTATCCTATTCTAAATTTGAATTTATAAAATATATATATATATTTATATAAATCTCAAATTTGTTGCACATATATTTATTAATGAATCCAAACTCAACTTTTTATTTATTTTATTTTTCGTAAAAGAGATAACTTATTGAATTGTGAAGTTCTAAAATACTATTAGATCACATTCAAATCTTAGAGTGACTATATTTAAGAGTAATATGTATTAATCTATAAATATTTGTTGAAGATTCTATAACTATATAGGCTAAATACAAATTACTATATTAAATATTTATAATCCACTTAATAATATAAAATTTACAAAAAAAAAAAAATTACTCTGTACTTTATTTCTTGAAAGTAAAGTACCGTACAAAAAAAAAAAAGATAAAGATAAACATAACCTAGGTGAGTAAAATGTCAAATTTCAAACCAAATGTAGACAAATTAAATTTCAACCAAACTACAGGTGAGTAAATTGTAATTTATCATATTTTAAATTTGAATTTATATATAAAAAATATATATATATATATATATATATAAATCTCAATCTCATTCCAAATTATATTAAATTTTAGCAATTTAATCTCAAATTAGTTTCACATATACTTATTAATGAATCCAAACTCATTTCAAACTCAACTTTTTATTTATTTTATTTTTAGTAAAAGAGATAACTTATTGAATTGTGAAGTTCTAAAATACTATTAAATCACATTCAAATCTTAGAATGACTATATTTAAGAGTAATATGTATTAATCTATAAATATTTGTTGAAGATTCTATAATTATTTAGGCTAAATACTCTTTACTATCTTAAATATTTATAATCCACTAAATAATATAAAATTTACAAAAGGAAAAAAAAAATTACCCAGTACTTGATTTCTTAAAAGTAAAGTACCATACAAAAATAAAAAAAAGAAAAAGATAAAGAAATTTCATGTGAGTAAAGTGTCAAATTTCATACCACAAGTAAGTAACTTAAATTTCGATTAAACCACGGGTGGGTAAATTGTAATTTATCATATTTTAAATTTGAATTTATTAAAAAAAATAAATCTCTATCTCGTTCCAAATTATATTAAATTTTAACAATTTAATCTCAAATTTGTTTCACATATATTTATTAATGAATTCAAACTCATTTCAAACTCAACTTTTTGTTTATTTTATTTTTCTTAAAAAGAGATAACTTCTCAAATTGTTAAGTTTTAAAATACTATTAGATCACATTCAAATCTTCTAGTAACTATATTTAAGAGTAATATGTATTAATCTATAAATATTTGTTGAATTATGTAGGCTAAATAGTAATTACTATATTAAATATTTATAATCCACTTAATAATATAAAATTTACAAACAAAAAAAAAAGTGGAAAAAAAATTTACTCAGTACTTGATCTCTTGAAAGTAAAGTACCATACAAGAAAAAAAGAAAAAGAAAGAAAAAAGATAAAGATAACCTTAGATGGATAAAGTTTCAAATTTCCAACTACAAATAGACAATTTGAATTTCAACCAAACCATAGGTGGGTAAATTGTAATTTACCCTATTTTAAATTTGAATTTATTAAAAAATATATAAATCTCAATCTCGTTCCAAATTATATTAAAAATAATTATCAATTTAATCTCAAATTTGTTTCACATTTATTTATTAATGAATCCAAACTCATTTCAAACTCAACTTTTTATTTATTTTATTTTTCTTAAAAAAGATAACTTATCAAATTGTTTAATTCTAAAATACTATTAGATCACATTCAAATCTTAGAGTGACTATATTTTAGAGTAATATATATTAATTTATAAATATTTGTTGAAAATTCTACAATTGTGTAAGCTAAATACTAATTATTATCTTAAAGAAGAGGACGTAGAGCTAAACTGAATGTCTTCAATCTGAAGAATAATGAGAGATAGAAAGTAAGATAAAAACTCTCAAAGTGTACGTGAGTTTGTAGGTCTTAATGTATAGAAGTTCTATTTTACATCTTTGTCCCTGTTAGTTGAAAACTTGTAAGTGAATACGATAGGGTCTTCAATTTTTTTTTGGTAAAGATTAATAATTTTTATTCATTATAATATGGGATTACTACATTTTTAATCACAAAATACCTAGGGGTGTGATGAAAAATTTATTCCATCCAAAACGCATAACACTCATCACACCCATAGGTATTTTTGTAATTGAAAAATGTAGTAATTCCAAATTATAATAGATGCAAATTATTAGCATTTACCCAAAAAATAGAGGAGCCTCTGAGCACGCGCTCATCGCACGCGTACTCAGAGGCTAGTATTCTATAATTATCACACACTTCTTAGAGGCTTTTTTTTTTTAAGAGATTACTACATTTTCTAATCATAAAATACCGATAATGAGCATTATGTGTTTGTGGTTGAAATAATTTTTTCATCACATTTCTAGGTATTTTTGCAATGCTATCTTCAAGTTTTGTATGGCTGAAGTTACTAATACTTATCACGAGCATACTCAAAGCCCCTTCTTCTATTTTTTTCTTCTTAAAAGCTAATGATTTACATTTATTATAATTTGGAATTTCTACATTTTCCAATCACAAAAATACCTAGGATGTGATGAGAATTATGTGAAAATTTTATTTTTCCCACAAATGCATAAATCTCATCACACCCTTGGGTATTTTGTATTTGGAAAATGTAGAAATTCCGAATTATGATGAATGTAAATCATTGACCTTTAGGAAAAAATAATGATAATTGGAAGAGGCTCAAGCACATGCTCACATGCGTGCTCTGAGACTAGTCTAATTATTAAATCAATTTCAATTTGGTAATATAATTATTTCAAATTAAACAATCCAAAAAGGAAGAAGAAAAAATCCTTATTGCTCTCATCCAATTGAAAAGTGACCTTAAGAAAAATATTTTCAATTTAAGCGGTTGGACTTCAATTCCATTAAAAATATGCTTGGGGAATAAATACTTTACATGGAACCTAAGTCCCCTCCAAAAAAAAAAAAAAAAAAAAAAAATATATATATATATATAGAGTAAAGAATAAAGAACATTGTTTTGTTGATTCCCTCTATTCCCCCTTTAGATTGGAAGGGGCATGAAAAAGCTTGATAGGTTGTTCTTCCATATTTTCTCAAAGTGTTTCAGCACCACCTTGTTTTGCCATCTTGGTCCAGTTTGCTCTTGAGTTGGATTGGCTATCTCTTTACTAATTGTCATAACTAAAACACTATTTCGTCTCATGACCTTGATAGGGAAAACCCACAAAGATAACAATATGACAGTAGTCTTCCTATGCACTTTCCAACTTTGATGGCCCATGAACATATTGCAACCACTTCAAATTCTTACATTGAAATGAAACACCAATCCTTTTTCCTTTCTTAGTTTTTAAGGCTTCCATTAGGACCATGGTTTTCTGGAAAATAGAAATTTTTTTTCATATGTTTCAATATTGATGTTGTCCCTGTTTCCTATCATTTTTCTCGTTCCATATGCACTACATTAAGACGACATTCTATTAGATATCTTCTCAAATATAATATGATCTATACAATTAAAAAAAAATAAAAATTGCTTCTCCTTCTGAAGGCAGCAACGGAGAGATACACCCCAATAATAAATTGAACGATTAATAAAATCTCTTACTTTTCATTTACTTAGTTGTGCCCCTCTTTAGTAAATTATTGTTTAAATCTATTATGGGAAAAAAGAAGAAGAAGGAACTATTAGACAATGTTGAACAACAATGAAAATGCTATATTTTTCATATCAACATACAACATTGTTACACATACAATAAACACTTGACCCTAATCGCACAAAGATTAAACTCAACTTTGAATAAAGTTGAGTAATACCCACATACTTTTTTTGCTAAATAATCATGTATAAGTGAGATAGGCCCTTACACACACTTCAATCATTAAATTTTTAAAATAATCCACTTGAAAGATAAATATTCACAAAAAAATAGTCAAAGAAAGGGGGAAGGAAGTTTAAATTGTTGATTTTTTCTATATAATTGGTCTTCTCTGCTGTTGGTTTTTTTTTGGTAAATTATTCTATCATACTAATGATCTTCACACATTTCAAGTCACAATTAGAGTAAAGAAATTTGACACAACATAATGACATAAAAAGTCTCAAATCCATTAATTTTTCTAAGCTTCATAATGAAGTCTGAAGGACACCTTTGCTTTAATCCTATAAAAGATAATAAAAAATAAATGTATAATCACGTAAGTCACTTCAAATAACATATAAGGGCAGCATAATTGGCAATCCAAATATCAAAATTAGATTAGAAGAAGAAAGATGTACTAAGAATGCCTTTTTTTAGGCTTGAAATTTCTCAAGAATTTAAAAAAAAAAAAAAAATTAAGAAAGGATTCTTCTATCTTGAAACTGCAAAAGAAAGTTTTTGAATTACCGTCCATGGTTCCAATATGAATGGGTTTTCTATTTTTTTCGCCTTCTTTAATAACAACATTAAAAAGCATGTAAATTATAAAATCCACTTCCTGATGGGAGTAATTGAAAGAGTTGGATACTAACTATATAGTGCCACTCTATTTTCAATTCTCTAGGCTAAAATCTAGGAAATAATCGAAAGCTAGGGCCAATGGCATCAAAATGTGAAGTGTGGTGGTCAATGGAGACAACGTTACTGCTTGTATATAAGACTCCCTATGTAGTAATTGAATTATATTTTTCACTTATAGCCGAAGCAAGGGAGACATGGTAAGGTTCTATGACCAATATTGACATAGACAGTTGCTGCTTTGTCCATTTGCAAAGCAATTCTCCAGAGGGGAAGATTATTTGCTATCTCCAACGTGTGTTTCTATAACCTACTTAGCTTTCCATCATTTTCTATTATCAAACAGATCTAATTTTTTTTTAAAGAAAAATAAATCATGAGTATTCCAACTATAATTTAAAGAAGAAATCGCAACTATAATTTTTGCCACTTCAAATCAAATTGAAGCAAATGGAGGGAACACCCAGATAATAATTAACATTTGTGCACGTGAAAAGAAAAGAAGAGGTCTGGCAAGGTCATCATCATTTGTAAGAACAAATAAGTAAAACTTGAAAAAAATCAAGATTTACATGCTCAACGAAGGACAATGTGAAAATCCAAGAAAAAATTCCATCAAAGCAAAACCCAATATTATAAACTCAATAAAAATAAAAACAAACAAACAAATGACACACTAAATCAGCATTCATAAAATCCCAGTAAAAATATCTTACCGTTTAGATGGGGTAATCCATGATTTTAAGGTTTGGACTTCGCAAACTTGAATCTCATAATAGGTTCCACACTGCAACCATCAGTTAACTTTATGGGGAGAAGTTTGAAGTGTGCAGTTTTGCAATCAAGAGAAATGAGCACGCATGGGAAGGAACGGAAAAGAGGTGGAAAAGAAAAATTGAAAAACTGAATGGAGGGTGTGGAGTGCGAAGTAATGAGAACGTGTATTAGGAAGTTGAGTAACATTGATGTAATAAATTGATCCTATTATTTTAAAACGTGATAAGTTTGATGAAGGAGGTATTTTGGAACAAAAAAATAGAGAGGAATCCAAACAGATGAAGTCCCTTATATAGTAGTATAGATGATTTGCAACAGCATTACCAATATTAAGAGGTTTTGAATTCCATTTCAAAGATTGTTTTGGTTAAGAATAAAAATCTTATGTATCGTGGGTTCCAGTTAACTCAACTGGTAAAATTTTCGATGATTTGAATAAGAGGTTTAGGGTTCAAATTCTCGCCTACACCAAAAACTGATTGATATATTAGCATGATGATAAAAAACTATTATTAAGAGTAGACACCATAGATTAAAAATCTCTTAAAAAAAAATTCTTCTATACCATTTTCTCTGCGTCATTCTATGTACCATCAATAACATTCTGCCATGTGTCAATTAATTTCTAAATTTATGCTTTTAATTTCTCTTATCTAAAATAAAGAATAGCAGGAAAACAAAAAAAAAAAAAAAAAAAAAAAAAAAAAAAAAAACAAAACAAAACGCTTCTTTTCCCCATCAGGCCACCACCGTTATTATCATCGACCTCCACAGCCGGCACTGACAAATACCACCACCATAACCTCACCGGCACCAAAAACGAAGAAGGCCGAATAAATTTATTCAAAAATAACACAAACTTTGTAATCCAACAAGACCTCAATGTCGTTGACAAGATTTGATTCTTTGGGATTGATTGGTCGCATTGTTGGGAAGATTTTGTTTTTGGGGTTTGTAACTTTGTAGGGAAATGGTTTTTGTTTGCTTAAGAGGAAGATGCAATGGGTAAATGAAGGGGTTTTAGTCGGTGAGGTTGTGGTGGTAGTCTTAGTCGGTGCCGGAGGCGGAGGTTGATGTGGTGGCCTTCGTGGGAAAAAAAGCATTCTGTTTGTTTATTTATTATTATTTTATATATATATATATATATAATTTTTGGCTATTCTTTATTTTAGGTAAGAGAAATTAAAAGCATAAATTTAGAAATTAATGGACACATGACATAATTTTATTGGTGGTTAATATTGGTGGTACATAGAGTGGTATAGAGAAAATGGTACAGAAAATTTTTATTCAAATCTAAGAGTCTGTTTGAGAATAGCTTATTTAGCTAAAGTTGAAATTTTTTTATTGAAAATCGTAAATAAAGCTAAAAGGTAGTTAAAATAAGACAAGTGAAATATATGAATAGTACTAAAAAATAAAATGGGACCCATGAATAGTAACAAAAAAAATACTGTCTTTTTAAGCTAATGCTAAATGCAAATGTCTAATTTGCCATCTAAAAAATGGAAAGGATTGTGTTAATATTTGCCAATGACCATCACTTTGAAGCATTTTACAACAACTAACATTATAACATTAGAACAAAAACTCTTTTTTTTCTTTTTTCTTTTTTTAAGGCTTTGTTGCATCCACTTGGTTTGACTGAAATTCCTCAAATTTTCAAATTTATTCCACATGTAACAGTTATGGTGAGCTTCTAGCTAAAAAGTATGTCAAAGACTCAAAGGCAAGCCAATGTAATATTCATGGTCATGGGTAACCAATAGGCTCCCATCTTTTGCAGAACAACTAAGTACTCCTTCCGTTATCTCTCAAAAAAAAAAAAAAAAAGTACTCCTTCCGTTTTCTTGATTTGCAGATTATTAATTTACCATGGGTAACCAGTAGGTCTCCAAACGCATGGCCTCATCATCATGAGATTAATTGTAACATATACAAATGATGCAAACTTGCCCCCCATTTCACTTGCCTTCAGAAGCACCTTCCCTGAACTTGCAGCATTATATGGAGAATTTGGTGAAGTTCTGAGTAGGAATTTGTCATGATATTCTCTTCCCTGGACTAATTGTTGCATTATGAAGAGCAAAAGGTTCTCCATTTTTGTTGAAATAATAGTAGTTTTTCAGTATATTATACATATCATAGGTATTGAATGCCTGCAGGTACTCATATAATATGCTATTCTGTGGCATTTTAACATTAGCACTGGTGAACTGTTATGGGGATTGGGAAGTGATGCAGAGGCCAAGGTAAGAATCAATAAATCTAAAGGCACAATTTTTTTCACATTTGTTGAAGTAGCATGGTGTTGGAGTGATCAGTGCTATTAAAAGTAGTGTCAATAATAAGCTCCTGTGAAGGTGATGTTACTCTAATCATAACTTGACAAGTCAATAGTTGTGGAAAAACTTATTAATTTTTTTGTATCCTTAGCATTAGTCGGTAAGAATATACAGGCTTCTTCTGCTCAAACGTTTTTTTCCTAAATTGAGTGTACAAAAACCAATTATAGCTGAATTTTTATTATTATATATAAATACTAATTTTATTTCAACTCTATATACAGCGAATTGTTCTAAATGGAACAAAGTAGACCAAATGGACAGAATAGGACCGAATAGGAACAAGGTGGACGAATAGGACCTAATAAGAACAAATGGACCGAAGTGGACAGAATGGATCAAATGAGACTAAATATGATTGAATAGGACCGAAGTGGACAGATTAGACCAAAGTGGACCGAATAGGACCAATGCGGACTGAAAATGACCAAAGTGGACAGAGTAGAACCAAAGTGACAAAATAGGACGAATGGGACCAAAGTGGACTGAATGGCCCGAATTAAACTGAAGTAGATCAGAGTGGACAGAATAGACTGAATAAGACCAAATAGAACAAAATTAGACATAATGGACCCAATAGGACTAAAGTGGAAAGAATGGACTGAATAGGACAAGTAGACCGAAGAAGAGTGAAGTGTACTGAAGTGGACCGAATAGAACCAAATTGGACTGATTAGAACAGAATGGACCGAATAGAACCAATGTGGACCAAATAAGACTTTTGAATATTTATCATTTTTATTGCATTTTTAGGGCTCATATTTCTAATTTATAATATTTATTTTAATATTTTCTTTATATTTTTTAACTCAAAACTAAAGAGTTTAGCCTAAATATAATAAATTTTCATACTTTTCAACCCAAAAATTAAGGAAAAAAAAAAGAATTTTTAAGCTAAACTTGAAAAGAAATCCTACAAAAAGAATCACTTTAAGGTGCAATTAGTCTAAAATTAACTAAAGAGGGATCGAAATTGATCGAGTGGACGGAATTGGAGCGAGTAGACCAAATTGGACAAAGTAGACTTAATTGGACTGAATAGAAATTGTTTAATTTTTAGGGAGAGCAAAATATCTTTAAAAAAATATAGAGAAAAATTTATACATTATATTACAATACAAAATAATTATTTATTTCCACATATCTCATGGGTCTGCGACTAGTTAGAGATAAAAATAAGAAGTAAGGCTTTTCAGGAATATTCTTTTCATTTTGTTGCTAAGAATTTCATATTAGCAGCTCATGTTTTAGCTGTTGATGCTCAATCTATAACAGAAACGACATTATGGCTTAAGGAGTTCCCTTTCATATTTTATTACCCTATGCATAAGCTGTGTAGTTTTTCTATTTGAATAAGCCGTCAACTATTTTTATTCTTTAATTAATATAAGACTCTCACCATAATTATTATTGGTTGATGTTTAAAACGTCCTAAGCATTTCTTTTTTCTTTCTTAGATTATCATGTCCACTTACGCCTAATGGCAGAAAGTTTTATGATTTTGACAGCAGTTAATCAAATGATATAATGGATACCAATGACTCACTTTAATGGTCTGTTTGGATTGGGCAGAATAGAGTATAATTGGTCCAAAATTAGCATATTTTCAGTTAACTTTATTTTACTCCTCCCCTTCCTCCTCAATCCGAACGGACTCTAAGTCAATACGATAGTGAAAACATTTCAAAGAGTTCCCAAAGTGCTTTTAAATGGTAAAACATATGGAAATTATCAGACATAACATAAGTTGATTGCCTTTTTTTTTTTTTTTTTTCTTTTTTTTTTTTTTTTTTTTTTAATTATCAAAGTCAAAACCGTGATAATTACCAGCTGCAAACAAATGCACGCACATTTATTAACTTGTTTTCTTTTGCTAATCTATCAAAAAGAAAGGATAAAAAATTTTTTTGACTTGAAAGTGTAAGTTAATTAAGAGACTTGTAACTCAACTGACACTTATTCGTATTTCTAGTAAAGACTTTCATGGTATAAATCCCCCAACTATTGAATTACCAACAAACAAAAAAGTGTACATCTAATTAGCCCTATTAAGAATATAAATTATATTTCAAAAAAAATAATAATATAACAGGACCATAGACATATAGCTGTTTATTTTCTTTTGGTAATTTATCACAAAGGGGATAAAAAAAATTAGACTTAAAAGTGTACATTTATTATCCTTTCTATCATGACATCAAATCTTCAAATCTTCATCCTCTGTTGTGTAACTATCAATTTACCAACAAAAAAAAAAAGTTTGATTCTCAAAATATATTTTGTGATACAATGAGCCCAAATTCTGAGCCATGGATTTCTTTTGCTCTTCTCAAGGAAAATTATGAACTATGGCCACTGGGCTAGGCCTTGACATACAGAAACAACATTTCACACAAATGATGCTATACCGATTATCTCAAAATGTTAAATTATTAGGGTACGATAAATTTAATCATTTAACTACATGCTTCTAATACTTCCTCTCACGTGTGGGTTCAAACTTTATTTTAATAGGTCGGACTCAACACGTGAGATTTTAAATGAGAGGTAAAATGGAGGAGACAAAGATCAAACTTAGAATCTCCTACTCTAATATCATGTTAAATTACAGATTGTTCCAAAAGTTTAAATTATTGGAATATAATAAATTTAAACATTACACCAAATACTTCTAACAAGAACAACATTCATTGATCATTGTTAGTCGTCATAGGTCCTAAAATCAAGGGCAGAAAATAGATTTCCCTAAAATTTTTGGGTTGATGAAATATGAGTCCAGTCAGAAACACAGTGACAACAAAAAATGGAAAACAAACAAAAAAATCAATTGACCATTCAATGACAATGCTGCTGCTAGCTTGGTATATTTTCACACACAAAGCCTATGTACATATGTATATATTTTTTGTAATGAGCAACACACAGGAACTTCTTGTACTTTTTTCTTTGACTATCTTTACATAGTTTATTAGAAACATGAACAGAGCTCATAACAGCAATTGATACACTCAACACAGGCAAGGGCAGCGCAGAGTTGGGTTAAAACAACTGCACATTGGTTATTCACATATGAACAAGACTGGATGCAACACATGCAACAAAAACGATCAGCTAGTTGGCTACAACAGTTGGAAGCAGCCTTAACCAACAGATCTGCAGGATCAGATGACTTTGCCTTTTCAAATCCTGGTGGAAGATTCTGTGCTGTTGCAGTCAAGTTACCAAAACCAACGCCTAATTTTCCCAAGAATATGTTCTTCGGGCCCTCCGACTCCACCTTCTTTTGCAGTTTTAGTTTCTTGTATACCTGTTTTAGTGGAATTTAAGGAAATCAGTAATTGTGCATGCTTACCATAATATAAATAAATTTCTTGTGGAGTAATGTCTTCGTATGAAATAGTCAAAGCCGCAAAAGAACATTAGTGTACATATAAATACTCATGTAATACTAATTATTCCACAGAAACTTTCATCAATTTGGATTTACTTTCTGAAGTGATTCATCTGAATTGTTTTTCTATTTTCATAACACATGATTGACATCCTCAACTTCTCCAAATTCATACCTTCATGTTCTTATGGTTTGCTCTATCAGAAATGTGACATTCCAAATAGGACAATCCACATAAAACTACAATAGAAAACTTCAAGAGCATAAAAAACTAATGCATGTGAACAAATCAAACTGTGTTTTTATTTAATGGATCGTATAGGAAAAATAATAATAATATATAGGCAATTTACAGTTATGCAACCTTGATAGTAAAGTCGGATGAAATTAGGAAATAATTTGAATAATCAGTTATGAATGCTTCTATTATACATCTTTTCCCCATATTAGAAGAACAACAGAGTCAAGACAAGCAACTCAGGGTATGTTAAAACTTGGCTGAAAACTTACATGCAGGAGCAACTAGTGATATAAACCAGGCAAAAACATACCTCTTGCAACAAAACAGGATCAGGGGCTTTCGCCACTTTATCAGTTTGAACCAAAATCATGCGGGTATACTCACATGGAACCCCAGTTTGTATGCTTATTTTGGCAACCTAAAACAAACAGCTAGGAATTATTGACTTTAAAACAAATATGTAAATTAGGATTACATAAAGAAAAAGAAAAAATATCCCTTTTTATATTATTGGCACTTGTATATACCAAGACTGCCATAACATCCATTAGTCAGGAAGGTATGGCAGATCTGAGGTAAGTTTTTCGTATGGTTGAAATGATCAAACCAAGGCTGATGCAACTTCTTAGGTGGGACTTTGAACTTCAGCAAGTCTATAATCATCACACCTTGCCACTGGAAGTTTGTCTTAATTCTTAAACAAACTTTCTCCTCTCTCAAACATTTCCCTGCCTCCCTAACAACGCTAATATCTTTTCTTTTTCTGGACTTTTTGTAGATTATTGTCATATTTAAAGCTGAATGTTCTTTCATAAATAGAATGTTCATATTTGATTGTTCTAAATGTTCATTCATAAATAGAATGTAACTGTTTTATTTTATTATGATTAATCCAATATGTAACAAATTTCATGAACAACAAACCTTCTCTTCCAGTTCTTTAGTTCCTAACAACCATGCTTGAGCTGTGAGCATATCAATATGTCTCCTTGCAAGTACCTGCTGACATTAACAATACTTAGAGAAGAAAATGCAGTTGTAGCTGGAAATACGAATAGGTACATTAATGGTGGTAATGCACCTCATCAACTTTACATTACTCTTCATTAAGAGGATGTGTGTTATAGACTTAAATTTAAGCAATGACAAATCAATAACAAGTCCATAATTTAGAACTACTTTAGAAACTAGGTGAATGACATGATTTTTTATTGGATGTCTAAGCTTCTCTAAGCCTAATAGTAAAATCTAGCTTGAGGAATGTTAGAAACACCTTGTGTGGAGGGAAGCAAACATAATAGGGAATTATATATCTGATTTTAGGACAGATCATCACAATAAAATAGTTTGAAGATGCAACTTTATTTCCGGAAAACATATATAAATTTCTTCCCAAACGCAAAACTCAACAAAGGAATAAGAATACAATCAGAGAATAAAGACTTCACAAAATTGATCAGCTTCACTACGGAACCTAAAATTTGGAAAGTGGATATATCTTCTTGAGAAGGTCAAATTTCACCTTGCTTTAAGTAACAAATTTATAAGAAAATATTTTACTTCTTTATTTTGCTTTTCTAGTTATCATCAGCTATTAACTATGATTGAGCGAACTTAACTATGAATTAAAATTAACTTGTCTCTCATAAAAGGGGCAATGTCAATAATTATAATGCATGCAAAAGGTTAAAACATTACTCTTTCAAGTGGAACATCCTTAGCTCTTTGCACCTTCAGTTCTATTACAAAATTGTTCATATCTGCCAAGGTACCACTAATTTTGACTGTGTCTGGAAAACCTCCATCATATCTTCCTGATACAATCAATGGACTTCGAGAAGAAAGGTCTGGAATATGAGACGGAAATAACTGCAATGAGATATAGGAAGGATTATTTTAGGTCACTTTGCAGTCAAAGATCTCCAAGTAGACAATTATATGAAGATTCCCTCCTAGTAACAATAATATACATGATCTTCAAGTAAAATAGACACATGATATTTTGAATCCTCAAAAGACAAGCTGAATAGTTCAACCCAGTATGAGCATGAACAAATATTTCCAGTTAGGACCAGCATACCTCAAGTGAATCAAGATCTACCAATGTGTCCATCTTTATATTGGCAAGAATGACAGATGAAGCACTAGCAAATAATCTTTGCATTCGAAAGTTAATTGTATCTAGAAAAAGAAAAAAGTAACATAAGATTGTAAAATATATCCATACAATTCTTAAATTACAAAAACTGATATATTCAGGACAAGGGGGGAAATTTGTGTCTTCCCTAAAATGCCAGCTACATCATTGATAAATGACCAGGTAGTTTTAGGTTCTTTTAACAATATAGTTGCTAGTGTATTGCAGGAGTAGAGAATCACACTTCTAGGAAAAAATATAGCAAATAATATTCTTTAAAAATTAAATAAATAAATAAATTTGCAACGCTGCTAAAACTTGTTTTATTATTATTAAAAAAAATTACCATACTACTGATAAAGAAGAAAACTTACCTGCATCATATGCAGCATCATAGTGACCCCTTCCAATGTGTGCTAACTTTTGCAAGAAGTAATGGTTACAATATGAACCTGGAAAGTTATTCCATTCAATAACTTAATTGACAATATTCCAAAAAAAAAAAAAAAAACGCAAGGTGCATCACATAAATAAACTTGAATTAGTAAACAGCAAAAGGAATTCATCGAATGCTATTATACAAATTAATAGATATGTGGCAGCATCATAGGGAACTGGATGAGAGATCAGCTAAATTGGTTTTACTATGCACAGTGAAGAAAAACAATGCATTGCACCAATGCAGAAAGATCAAGTTAAAGGTGTTGCAGAGACCGAAGGACCAGTAGCATATTGTCAGAGAGTGCAAACATATCGCCTAAGATTTAGTGTAGACAAGGCAATTCCAAACAGCTGGGAATGGAAACGAGTTGAGTAGATTACATAGAACAAAAGATAATTCATAACAAGAAGAAATGGATTTGCAGACAGATGATGTGGTTTTGGACTTGGTGATTTGCAGTTGAAATGATTTATAATGTTGGTAAAGATAGATCATTGAACCAAAAACATCAAGATAGAAAGAGTTAGTTGACAACAAGTGAGACTCCAAAACCAAAAAGCTCACCTATGCCAAAAGTACTAATGCGCGGACAAATTGATTGCTCACTTTTGAGATAGTCTATCATATTATTACAAATCTGCTTTTCATCTTCAACAGCTCCATCAGTAACGAGGAAAATAAGAGGAATTGAATCAATCGTCTTGGCCAACAACTTCATTGCCTAAATAAAGCAGATCACAGTAATAAGTAGTAATAAAATTGCAGGTATTCATATCATCGAAGCCATCAAACTTCTGGAGAACTTCTTGCTTTAAAGGCAAATGTTTCTTAATAGTTGTTATTATACAATCTATTTACAACATAGCTGTTCCATACATGTATGAGATGTACAAAGTGTTAACCACTAAAAGATGACAAGAGGCTATGTGTGTGGTTGTAGCAAAACACCTCTTACAGATTCTTCAAGACATATATGCAGCTAGGTGGACCAAAATAGTAAATAAATAAATAAGAGCTGCACTAGTCATCTACTTGTTTTGTAACATATGATTTTTCATATAGGATGGATCATGAAGTAAGCAAGGTTTAAACAGAAGTCAATTGGTAGATTGTTTGACTTTCCTCTCTCTCTCTCTCTCTCTCTATATATATATATATATATATATATTTCAAGCAACAAGTTATGTAGTTCAAAATTGGATGAAATCTCAATTAACGAAAAAAATGCAAACTTGATGAGCTTAATAATTAGAGTACATTTGAATGTAACTTGGAACATGTTCCAAACTAGGTTTACCTCATTTAGGGGAAGCAAAATGTTTGTACTACCATTCCCAATCAAATTAGTTCCAACCCACTCTATAGCATTGGAAATAGCTTCCTTGGTTGCCAGCTTCATTGTTGACGAGAATAAGTGTACCTCTTCATTAAAAGCTATTATGTTAAAACTATCTTCAGGATTGAGCTTGGAGACTGATGCCACTAATGCATTCTTTGTATATTCAAGAGGATCTCCCTTCATGCTTCCACTTATATCAATAAGAAACACAACCTCCTTTTTGAAAACCTATCAAATTCACTAAATAGAGTAAAAAGTATTGCAATGCATTTTAAGAAAAAATGTCTATACGGTACAATAAGGTGTGGGACTCTCAGTCCTTGAGGACCCTAATAGCAAAAAAAGCAAGGATGGCTAGAGTTCCATTAGCAGAAAATCTGTCCTCTGAACTAATAAATACATTAATTCTTTTCTAGTTGACTAGTTTCCCTCAAATTTAGCCTTTAAAGGAAATCTTGTCCTTCTCTCAGGTTTTAATGTTGTAATCATAACTATCTATAAAAAAAAATTATTAAAAAAAAAACCCTAGCACTTTTACGATCATTCTTCAAACACCAAAAAGAACAATCACATTAGAATTTATTTGACTGTGAAAAGTCATGAAAATTTATTTCTTTAAAGGATATCTTGTTCTTCTCTCTATTCTTTTTATTGTGATCATAATTATCTATTGATTCAAGAAGTTAGATTATGACCAAAAACAAAACATATCTAGCATTTTTGCCATCCCTCTTTAAACACAATAGAACCCTTACATTAGAATTTATCAGGAAGTGAGAAGTCAAGAAAATAAGCTCCCAAAAATGGAGACATCTTTAAAATTTGAAAAATAAAAAATAAAAAAAAATAAAAGGCAAAAAGAAGAAAGTAGTAGGTTAATGCTAACAAACCTTCCTACTCTGAATATTTCCAGGGAAAAGATAGAAGCAAAACGTCTCTCTTTCATCAAAATCACGCAGAGATGGAGATTGCAGGAGCACACCACCAAAGAAGTCAATTGAGGTAAACTGTGAAAACAATAGCCCATATGAGATAAATCATTCTAGCACCTGGTATGTTACCAATTTGTGACCATTAACAATCTAAATTCAACCCTCATATAGTGATGCATCTATTCACTCACAAAACAACCGATTTGTGTAATGCACATTAGGTAATATTCATTCACAAGACAAACAATAGTTCAAAGTCTTACAGCGTACGAGAAAGTGAAGTCCGAACTTGACCATGTTGGTACTTGAGCTTCATATAAGAAGCTTAATTTACCATCTTGACGCTTTAGTTCCTAGAAAGTCATAAAAATCAAGTAACTTGAAGTGTATTTAGAGGCTTGAACAAAATTTATGACAAAAACTTACCTTAAGAGGATGGCTGGCATTTGTCCATAAAACTTCTCTACCAGTACCAGAGTTCACTTTCAATGAAATCTTCTCTGTTTTAGAAATTTTCTTCCCAGCAGGATTGACATATGCTGGAAAACTAAATGGTACATTAAGGCAAAACTGGCCATCATTGTATGCTAATTTCTGAGACCAATTGATCTTAACTGAAAGTGTGGAGCCTCCTTTAACCTAATATATTAACATAATAAAATTTTAAATCATTGATTCCAAACTTCAATTAAGCATTGCATGCACTAAATAGTAACCTTTGGAACTTTTAGAGTGTATATCTGGCCTTTGAGAAAGCGTCCATCTTCAACTTTAGGCACTTTTTCCACGTCTTCCATATCTTCCATTGTAATCAACTGGGCTTGATAAGATCTTCCATCAACTTCTACCTCGACACCTAGAAGTGAACCCTGTTAGCCACATCATGTTATTTTTATGAGAATTTAAAATAAAGTATTAAGGAGAAAGACTAGTCTGCAGGTATGTCAAAAAAGTTAATAACATGTAATCAACATACGATCACACAAAATATACAAGTTCAGATGAACAACAACAACAACCAAGTCATAGTCCCAAAATTATAATATCAGCAATGAATCTCAGTAGACTAATCCAGATAATTCATATTTATTTTTCTATATCAATCTATCTACCTTATCCAAAATCATATTCTCTATTGCCTTCTTAATTACCTCCACTTGTGTCATTACCTAGTATCATTTTTTGTTCACAGCCAATGCAAGCTCAAGACAAGGAAGGTTATTGTATATTGACAACCAACTTTAAAATAGAGTGGAAAAGGCTTGGCTCCAAATACTAATAGGAAGATGAAATGTGCTCCACATATGCAATACATATAACTCACTTTGTTGGGTTAATTATGTTATGACTTATGCATTACACATGGCAAAGATTAATATCAACTTTCTATTGGTGGTTGGAGTTGATCTTTGTCCAAATTTAGTCTTTTCTCGTGAATAAAATTTAGAATAAACTACGTATTTGATCATTATCCTTTACGTACCATATTTTAATTTGGTCGCTAATCTTTCAATTATGTCAATTTAGTCTCTAACTTTTCAATGTCGTATCAATTTAGTCTCTGCTATTATCTCTTAGATGAAAATTGCTAACATGGCAAATGACCAATATAAAATATTAGTTTTCGTTAATGTGGCAATAAACTAATTTTTTATTTCGACTATTTGCCACGCTAGCAATTTTCATCTAAGAGATAACAGAATGGATTAAATTGACACGGCACTGAAAAGTTAATAACCAAATTGATACAATTAAAAGATTAGGAACTAAATTAAAATATAGTGTAAAGAATAGAGGCTAGATACATAATGTACCCTAAAATTTAATAATAATAATAATAAGTATCAACTAGTTTAACGTAAAAAGTCAGGCATTCCATAATTTCTAACAAACTGTAATGTTAGGGTCTAGCATTCCATAATTTCTCCCTAGGCCTCTAGATTATGATAAAAGCAATATATACATTGGAATCCATTGGATAGAAAAAGGTAAAACAGTTACTGCCGTCCCTAGTTGCCACCTATGTCAAATGACTAAAGTCAATAAACAACAGGACTCATATCTCCATGCAATCACATTACAAAGAATTCGCATTATTTGGTGTCCGATCATTCGTACGCTAGTCTCCAACACACATACTCACGTGGGACCCACATACTAGAAGGTGTTCAAAGCCTCAAAATTGTATTTCCTGAGACTGTACTAAAAGCTCCATTTGATTACCACTGTATAAAAATTTTAGAGAGGAAAACCCAACTTCAACAAATTTCAACAACACAAATTCAAACACCATGCTAATTTTGTTTTTTTTTTTTGTTGGATGAAAATCAAGAACATTTTATTGAAATAGCAGAAACCATATAAATTACACTGAAAACTCGAGGAGCAGAGCCTAAAACAAAATAACTAGCCAGCTTATTCAATAAATTAAGACCAAGTTGCTAAGCAGTGGGCTGCACCATTTGCTTCTCTTAAAACCCAGTCAAACACCATGCTAAATTGTAAAACACATAATTCATCAAACAAAAATTCTATATATCGCAACAATAAGTTCATTATCTCTCTCTTATGTGCACGTGTTTGTTTCTTAAAAAAAAAAAAAGAAGAAAAAAATAGTGAAAGTAACAACACAAATTCAAACACCAAGCTAAATTGTTAACACATAATTCATTAAAAAAAAAATTATGCATTCAACAAAACAATACAACTAGAACTAGTAACGTTCTTAGAAGATTTTATTGAAATAGCAGAAACCATATCAATTACACTGAAAACTTGAGGAGCAGAGCCTAAAACAAAATAACTAGCCAGCTTATTCAATAAAGACCAAGTTGCTAAGCAGTGGGCTGCACCATTTGCTTCTCTTAAAACCCAGTCAAACACCATGCTAAATTATAAAATACATAATTCATCAAACAAAAATTCTATATATCGCAACAATAATTTCATTATCTCTCTCTTGTGTGCACGTGTTTGTTTCTTAAAAAAAAAAAAAGCTAGTGACAGTAACAACACAAATTCAAACACCATGCTAAATTGTTAACACATAATTCATTAAAAAAAAAAATTATGCATTCAACAAAACAATACAACTAGAAACTAGTAACGTTCTTAGAACCTAAAAAAGTAGTGATTTTTTTTTTGTTTTTTGTTTTTATTTATTTTTTTGTTGCTTTACCTGCTCTCCCATGGGCACGGCAATGCGACAATCGCAGCGCTGACCAGCCATCACGCAATGCACGCGCCACGTGCCGCTCACGGCGACGAACGCCGTGTCCAATACGCTCTCGATCTCCATCGCCACGCCGTGCATATTCAGCGGTATCAGCGCCGGCGGCACGCACCGGCCGTACACGTAAGGCTGGTAGCTCGGTATGTCCGGATTGTCCACCACCTCCGGATCCGGCACCACCGCGTACACCATCGGCGCCGCCGGCATATACAACGCCGTCTCCACCACCACCACCACCTCCTTCTCCGAACCCGAAACTGACGAAGCCGACCTCGTCATCGACGGCACCTCCACCGGCGGAGCCGGCATATCCTTGCCGTAGTATATCCGCTTCGAGAGCTTCAGCCCGTAGCTCACGCTGTTAGCGAACTCCATAGCCATTTTTTGCTCTCTCTTTTTCCGGTGAAGTTCGTTACTTTTACCGTTATTTTCCGTACAGATAACAAAACTGGTTTTTTTTTTTTTAAATATATATAAATATTATGTGAAGAGCAAAAATATGAAAGAGTCTTGAGTTTTGAGAAAGAGAGATGAAAGTCACGGAATTGGTTTTGTTTTGAAATGCAGTTGAAGAGAGTAAAGAGTGAAGAAGAAGAGGATGATGGTGTTTGGTACTTTGTGGAGGGAAATTAATTATTTTAATTGATGACAACTTTTTATCGTGCACTTTTTGTTTTTATTTTTTAAATGGAAAAATTCTAAAACTACCATTTATTTTACAAATTTTTGTTGTAAACTTATTTGGTGAATAATTATTGTTTTATTGATAAATAAAAAATGGTGTTAGTGATAGGATCATATAAAAGTCAGTAAAAATTTATCATGTCAAAAATTTGTAAAAATATTATAAAATAATTTATGTATATAGAATTTTTTTTTTTTGAGAAAGTACTTTTAAATTTAGATCATGTTAACGAGTGCTCTTTAAATAATTATTAATAAATTATATTAAGAATTTAACATCATTTTTATGAGAAATATAAAAAATATTAATAGAATTAATTATTTTATTATTTTTCTATAAAATAATTTTTAAAAATAGTTTTTAAACCAATTTTATAAGGTATTCTTTAACATTTCCGTTTAAATTATAGGTATCCAATGTTTTTTTTTTTGTTTTTTTAAATTATGGGTAACCAATGAGAATTGGCCATGTGGTTGTTGGATCATGGATGTGATGGTGGACTGTATTGGTATTCTATAGAGCTGGAGTTTTCATTGCATGTGTTTAGTATTATCATATAGCATTCAGCGAATTGCTGGTAGACAAGTACTGTACTTTTTTTTTGCAGTGCTCTTCTGTGTTGTACCAATCAATAATGCTAAGCCATAAATTTACTTACGTACAATTTATTAAGGTTTTTTTTTTGGGTGTCAAGGTGTGTGTAAGGGTGCGTGGCCACAGAAAAACTGATAAAAATGGTATGTTAAGGAATAAAAGAGTAGTATCATAATGAATTTTGTAAAAATCAATAATAATTTGCCATAATTATGGAAAAAGTTGAAAATTTATTAGTCTATAGCATTAGCATTACTCATACGTCAATATACAGTTGAAATTGATGGTATAAACAAGTCATCCTATCAACAACAACAACAACAACAACAAAAAAAAAAAAAAGTCATGTCTTTTTTTTGAGAATCAAATATATATATATATATATATATATATATATAAAAGTCATGTAAAGTAAACATCATAATCACAATTAACAATTAGTCCCAAAATTTTAGAATTATCTATGAATCCATAAACCAATACTAAACTGTTTTACTCCCTCCCAAGTTTATGCTAATAATTAATAATTGAATTGTAGTAAAAAAATTATAATATTTGAGTTAATTAGATAGAATTATTTTTCATTTATAAACTTATAAAAATTAGACTCATCAACCTTATATTGTTAATACTATAAAATGGACTATTTGATTGAAATATCTTTAAAGTTTGATATTTCATGCATCATATATGTATGTAACGCTTTCAACATCAAGCGAGGAAGAATACAAAATTAACACATTTAAAAAAAAAAAAAATTAGCCAAAACCACAATCTAATAGCAATAAACAATAAATCTAAGGACATATACTTTGTACAACTTTATGTCACAATTCACTTGAGTGTCAATTTGTAATTATATTACTTTTAACTAAGTACCCGTGGTTGATGCATTTGCAAGTGGTGTAAGAACTTTTGCATCAATTCGTGCAAAAACTTATATCTATTTTAGTCTAAGAACCTACCATTTCTATTCTACATACTCATTTTTTAAAACACCCGACATTAGACTATCTATTTTACTATACATTTTATTAAAATATCAATTTTTGTTATTTTTTAATTATTTTTCTTTCTTCACATACAACAACTACTATCCATTCTTTTCCTTCATCTTTGAGATACTTAAAGGAAAAAATAAACAACTAAATGTAAAATAAATAGTGTCAATATAAATTTACACGGCTATTGTAACAAACCTGTAAATTTACACAATTATATACGGACTGATATGGATCATTATATTTTTAGACAAAATCGTATAAATTTTACATATTTTTATATTATACACAGACTGGTATGATTGCTCTCATTTAATCACAAGTTAACATCCAAGAATATATTGGCAAAAATTATGACAAAGCATGTGATCATAATAAACTTTATAACAAAATAAACTTGAATCAGTTCTTAGTAAGTAAAGTATATTTCAGTTAAACATTTTTGTCATACTTCACCAAGAGAAAGCAAATAAAAAAATGGCATGGGAAAAGGAATCTGATTATTTTAAGGCAACCTAATTATCTATCCCTTTCTTTATCCTTCTTCTCAATGAGGTTCACGTGATAATATATTGTTTAAGGAAGACTAAAGTGTCAATGACCTGGCCTGGACGAAGCATCTAATCTTGATTAGGTTTACCCAAAAAAAAATCTAATCTCGATTATTACACTTTAATAAATGAAGATAAAGTAATCAAGTGACAGTCCCACCAGTGATATTTGTTTATTTTACCTGCTTTTTATCTTTTTTTAACCTTAAGAAAAAATTGAAATGATCCTAATGAAACACTTGTATCTAAAGGTATGATTAAGGTTCCCTTGTGGGGGGTTTATGTTTAGTCATTTTTTGGTTTGCGTTGGACGGACGGAATATTTGGACTTTGGAGAAAAGTTCCTTTCAATTCAATATGTGACAATATAAATATTTTGTGTTATCCAGCAGGGCGGCTCCGCGATGAAAGCGGGATGGTCACATGATTATCTTGACTTAGGAAATAAATAAAAAATATTACATATAAACTTAAAAATCTTTATGATTAGTCTACTTAAAAAAAAAAATTGTGACCACCCTAAATATTTTAGGCCCAACAAAATTAAACTTCGGTTTCCTTTTTTTTATAATATCAAATTGGTTTCCTTTTAATAATATATTAGATCATTTCAAACACAAAACAAAAAAGCTTAAGAAAAATTGTAATGAACTAAAATTGAAATAAATGTAGTTTGCAGTATTGATAATGAGACTAACATGCAACGATTTCAAGATATAAAAGCAAATTGTAAAACTTTATGTATTTGTGCGTGCATTTTTTATTATTAAATTTTTTATAATTTAATTTTCTTAATGACCATTTAGGAAAAAAAATTCCTAGAACTACCACTGTTGCCAAGAGCATTATAACTCAAATGACATTTCCTAGTGTTTTCAATGGAAACATTCATGATTTAAGGTTGTGTTTGGTTGTCGTAAAACGTTTTCCGGAAAATACATATTTTCAGGAAATGCTAATTTCTGGAAAAGGAAAATATTTCTGTGTGTTTGGTTGCATTTCAAAATATTTTCCGGAAAATATTTTCTAGTGTTTGGAAAAGAAGAAAGGAAAACACAAATCCGGACACAAGCCACAACCCGTAAATTGATTTCCAGAAAACCCGATCGCGTTCGCGAGATCGCGATCTCGCCGGCGCGATCTCGCGACGGTGCGATCTCGCGTTCGCGAGATCGCGCCGTCGATCGCGATCTCGATCCGGACGCGATCTCGCGAACGACGCTTCGCGAGATCGCGCCGTCGATCGCGATCTCGATCCGACGCGATCTCGCGAAGGCGAGATCGCGATCGATCGCGCCGCGATCTCGCTGGCGTCGATCGCCGTCGTCGGACTAGTCTTATGAGCGCGCGTGCGTGGACTGGAGCTCGGACTGGAGATCGGCGCAGATCGGTCTTCTCCTCTCGCGCGCGCGCGCTCTCTCTCTCTCTCTCTCTTTTTCCGGAAATCCTTTGAAGTGAAAATGAAGGCGTAAATTCATTTCCGTGGTCAAACCGAAAATTTCGGTCAACAGAAATCATTTTCCAGGAAAATAATGTTTTCCGTGATGTACCAAACGCATGCATTTTCCGGAAATTGATTTACGGAATTGGTTTGAAGCCGATTCAAACGCACCCTAAAATTCAAATCTCTCACTCTCAACTATCAATGCATCAAATAAAATTAATGCATTCATAGTGTATGTTTGGCATCAGCCTAAGCTTTAGTTTTTACATACAATTTTTTAAAATTTCACTTTCTTAATGTACAAATATATTTCAGTACATTTTTAGCAAAAAACTAAACAAGCTAATGTCAAACACACATTTTGTAAAATTGTCAAATTTTACGTGAGTTTTTTTTTTTTTTTTTTTGAAGAGAGCTTATTGAACAAGTATGATTTGTTTTTGTTCGGTTAATGGGTGTAATCATTTTAAGAAAATTTTAATACCACTTTCATGAGAAATATAAAAAATTGTCAAAACAATTAATTACTTTTTCCTTTTCCTTCAAAAAATTTCTATAAATATTTTTGAAACCAATACTTTTAGAGTTTAGAGCATCTGTTAATTTTTCCATTTATTTATAAAAAAAAAAAAAAAAAATACTAAGAGTAAAGACACTTATAATTTTCAAACTATTTTTCAATTCTTTTATAGATTATTTTTCATTTATTAAACTAATATCACTTTCATAAGTAAAAACTATTGTGAAAAAAAAAAATTTGTGAATTTCGTATCCCCTTAATTCATGACAATCAAGTGTGAACTTGTGGTGGGAACTAGGAAGTGGGAACAACCAGAAGCAAGTACAGTCTTAGAGAGAAGAAAGAAAGATACTGTCTAGTGACGACACAAATCATATGGGTCAGTGAGGTTGTTCTTACTAGCAATAAAGTGAAGGGACTAAAATGACTGTCTCTACCCTACTGCTCTTTATTAATTTTCCTTATGAAATGAAAGGAGAAATAAATGCCCCCCCTATTATTTATTGGGTACACTGAGTCTGGACCGCATTCATCATTCTTCGTGGTCCAGTTTTTGGGTTGGTGGTTGATTGATGTGTCACAATCTTGTGGAAATATGCACGTACTTTTTACGTTAAAATCCAAAATTGATTTTTAATTTTTTTAGATTTTATTTCAATTCTCTAATTTTATTTTTATTTATTTCAGTTTTTTAAGTTTCAAATTTATTTAATTAAGGTTTTTTCTTTAACTCTTGTTAAAATTTTTATAAAAAAAAAATCTTAAAAATATTTTTCAATAATTAATTGAATTTTTTAAATTAAAAAATTTGAAAAAAAAAATTATAAAGTTGAAAAATTAACTACAACATAAAATAAAAGTTGATAGAAAATCTTTAATTGAGTAAACTTAAAAGTTAGAGGACTGAAATGAATAAAAAAAAGAAGTTAGAGGACTAAAATGAAATCTGAAGAAACTTAAAAAGTCAGTTTTGCATTTTACCCTGCTTTTTATATGGCCAACAAACTTTTTTTTCTTTTATAATTTGGGTAAAACTTTTTTTTTCAAAGAAATTAGGGTAAAACTTATGAACACTATTTAGAAGCTGTAATTTAATTTTTTATTTTAAATTTATATATTTTATTAGTTAATATTATTATGGCAAGAATTTATATAAATCATTATATTTATTTTGTTTTAAAGAATATCAATGGCTAAGATAAGATCTAATAAAGTCAAAGTAGAACCTACGGAAATAATTTGCCACATTGCACAAATCTCAAATCATTTAAAAAAGAAATTTTTGTACAAATGTCTATTTAACAACTTGACACATCACCGTTTTGCAGGAATTGTTGTAACCAAGATTGCAACAAATCTTTGCCCTATTATTATATTGTTGAATTTAGTTGGAGAATATTAAGTAAGATATCTAAAGAATCATACTTAAATTTTACAGTTTAAGATATATATTAAATAATTTATTATTTTGTATCCGTTTGATTATATTTGGGTGAAGTGAAAATAAGTTAGGATTTGACAAAATTGTATTTAAGAAAAAATAAAATTTAAAACAGTGCATTATTATTATTATTATAGATATTATAGAGTTGTAACTTAAACAAATTATATTAGTTAAGTTAAATGGAATCCACCAAAAAAGTGTACCAGAAAAATATACTAGTAACTTATTTTACATGAGATAAAGCCCAAACGATAAAGCACTTTGTAATTGGATACTATAATAAAATCTTTCAGTATTTACTCAATTTATCTCTATAGTATTGATCCATCCCATGAATTTGGAATGCCTAGTACACAACATCCAAACTTAAAGGTATTGAAACTTGTAATACAACTTTAAAAGAGCTGGCTAAGTGGTTCCCAAGATTTTATGATATTCATGAGATCCTAGGTATGAAACCTCTTGTTAGTGACTTGAGATCACTTTTGAAATTTCTCCATACAATAACCTGGTGTATGTTAGTGTATAAGATGGAAGAATTGCATATACTTAAGAAAATAGTTAAATACTCGAAAACAATAACTCAAGAGGATATGTTTCCAAGCATATGATCAACTCATCTCTTCTATGAGTTATGAACGCACTTAATACATTATTAAGTCAACTAATCAAATCGTACGTAGGTCCTGCCATTCTACATTTGTTCATTTCTTTATTTTTAAAGAAGTTGGTTTTATTGCTGCAAGCAAAGGATATGTCATGAATAGTTTAAATACTACTTTCCCTCAAAGGAATGAGAAGTATGCTTTGTTGATTTTTCTTGTTGAGTAGGCTATTTGTGAATCAATTAAACAAGAGGATTAAAAAAAAACAATACGAATGAGTGTGGATCACTGGATTGTGAGGTTATAGATTCAAACTTTACTGGGTACGTATGTAAGTTCCCAAAAGAAGAAAAAAAGAAAAACAAAACTCCAAGCCTCCCCCAATGGTTTTATATATTATGCTCTAGAATGTTGTTCACTTTATAGCCAGTAAACACAATTAGATAATTACATTTTTTTTTTTTTGAGAAAGATAATAACATTCTTAATATTAGTTTCTTTCTTTTAAAAATCAATGTCCCTTTACCCCTTTACTTTATAGGTCTTCGAATTAGAAAACAGAAGCTTTGAAAACTTGTAAGATGTGACTTGTGAGTTATATATAGCCTCTCATTTTATAACACATTAATAATTTATTATAGGACAAACAATCTAAACCAAATGTTACTCTTTTTTATTTTATTTTCTTATAAAGAATCAAATGTTACCCTGAAACCCCTTGGAGAGAACACTGTCATTTTAAAGATAGAAAAGTTTAGGACTTTGTTGCACATCGTAACACTTATCTTAAAATAAGTTTAGTTTAATAATATTTATTATTGCGACTCACTTAGTTCAGTGCAAAAAGGCAGAAAAAGTCATCTTATAAATTTTATAAAACGCGTTAATTCACTTTTTAAAATAGCAAACATATATATTTATTTATTTTTTGTCTAAAACATGATAACTAATCTGTCATTTAGGGGAAAAACTAGTTTGATTATCACAATAAATAAGATGCTACCCATTGATAGGAAAAAGTTAAGGGCATGATTTTCCTTTTTCCATTTTTTTTTTTTTTTTTTTTTTTTTATGATAGAAAGAAAAAAAAGATTAGAAAGTTATGCCCTCCAGGGCATGATTAGACATAAGTGGGGAATGTAATGTCTGTCTTCCAAAGCTTTGATTAAACAGCCAAATTTCTATTAATATTGTAAGACCTAGGCTGGACCCCAATCTTTGTCCTAGGATGGTCCAGGCTCTACAATTCGGCTTGTGGTTCCAACAATTTCCACCGTCAGATTCTCCTTGAGATTGACTAGGATGACTAAAGTGTACAATGATGATACCCAATTAAACATGAGGAACCGGTAGACCACATGTTTCATGTTTCAACTTTCTAGGGTCACATCATATCTTGCAAAAGACTTTTTTCCTGTTTGGTGTAGACATACAAGAATTTTAGAATCATGTAAAAAAAAAATTCATAATTTTTTATGAAACAATTATAGACAGTCTGTTAGGCCGTCACTGTCTGTTTCGTACGGTAATTATAACAAAAGTTATGATTTTTTTTATGTAGTATTAAAAATATAATTACTGAATTTATGTAATTATTTTATAATTAAAATAAAATAAAATAAAATGACCTTCAATTTTAACACTTAAATACAAAAAAAAAATTAAAAATAAAAAGGTGAAAAGTAAAAAAAAGAAAAGTAAAAGAAGTGAAAAAATGTCGGGAAAGGAATAGAACAATCACTCATGGTATTGCATATGATGTGAATCCACTTGGAGGTATACATGATTGATTAGCTCTTTTTGTTTCTATTTAATTGGTGGTCCTTATAATCTTATCCATGCGTAGTAGCTAGCTGTCTTTGCTACCAAAATTTGACCCATATATGTTCACTTCACAAAAAAAAGGTTCACACCTCACAAAAAATGTGTGAAACGAGACTAATTATAAAAAGAGTAGAAGACAAAAAGTTTCCACAATTCAACTATTTGGTTGGTACCAAATTGACAATTGGTGTGATGTGAATGGAAATTAGTGTAAGGTTAATTACAAATGCTTTGATCAAATGGTAGGCCATAGTGGAATCTTGAACTCTACCAAATTCCACTTCATGTATGTGAAAGATTAACTTTTTTCAGCATAATTGTTTTGTTTGCAAAAGCTTGGATTAGAAATGATTTTGGAGATGATGGAGTAGGAACGAAATGAAATTGAATTGAAGTTTTCTTTGTTTGGGGATAAATAAGGTTTTCATTTTTTATCCATTAATTTTAATCCTCCAAAATGTGAGGAGCAAAATAGGATTAGATAGAATAAATTATACCAAATACACTAATATAGACTATATAGTACTAATAGTGAAAAAAACGTGTGATATAACAAATTTGCAATATTTTCAAATTAAAATATAAAATATTTTTTTAATAATTTATTTTATATAACAAAAACAATAACTAAACCTTAATCCCAAAATTTTTAACACCAACCATAAATTCTCAAGAGACTAATCATAATCTACCAAATATATTTTTATCTCTTTTTTTTCATATTCAAAATTACACTTTCTCACTTTTTTTGTTTATACTAATATTATTTTAGGTTTTTCTCTACATTTTATCGATCTCTTAGACTTTTTCTTTTCTTTTCTTTTGAGAATCAATCAAAACTTTTATTATGATGTTAATATTTTAGTTTGCACAACTTTCTGAACCAAATGACCAAATGTAGGGTTGCCTACGGCCTACAAGGTTCTAATCCAATTCCACAATAGAGGTCCTCTGTAATTCTTCTGATTCCGGCCCAGTTGGAGCTTTGGGCCGATTAAGCCACATTGGTGTTTGTACCTGGCACCAACTATTTGTATTCTAAACATCAACTCTTACATGGGTATGTTCTCTGGCCCAATTTTGGTTCACTTACATGGAGACATGGAGTTGATAAAAGCCCAATTTTGGTTTCCTAAAAGAAAAGATCCACAAAAATGTTAATCTAAAGCTACTTATTGAATCATTTTTTTTGGTTGTGTTAAAGAGAAGTTGCATGACACAGCTAACTTGCCAAAACAGAGGGCATAGCTGAAGAAAGCCAATGTGATAACAAAAAAGAAGCATCAAAGCTAAAAAAATTAAAAAGAGGGGTTCTTTAAAAATTACAAAGTCCTCCTACTAAGCACATCCCCATTTTGCTAGAACATTTGTACATTTATTCGCTTCACAATAAATATGGTTGACTCTGATCTATTGAAACTTGTTGAGCAAAGACCTACAATCATTTAAGAGTGACAAATAAGCCTTGTTAGTATTAAATCCAGAGTTAACAAGATCAACGACAACTTTTACATCAAGTTCGACTTCAATATAGTTCATCCCTATCTAAAGTGCAAGCAATAGACCATCTCGAAGAGCCCACAATTCAGCTATCACACTAGTAGAGACTCCAATGACTCAAAAAAAAAAAAAAAAAAAAAACCCTTGACCCAATAATTTACCACCAATACCAATTAGCCTAACTTAGCCCAAAAAAAAAAAAAAAAAAAGTTATGCAAACTTGGGCTTTTTCACCGTTGAGTTTGGGCTTTCTACGCCAAGACCCGTCCAAATTTGAACTCTCAACACAACGAGAGCCTTCGTGTGTAGAAAGAAACCTCTTTGCCTTATATCTTTCACTTTTTCTCTTTACCTCTCTCTGATCTCTCACACACTCACAGTTCCGAAAAAAAAACCCACAAAACCCTCTAAATTCGAAGCTAATCGAAACGATGAGTCGTGGAAGTGGTGGTGGCTATGATCGTCACATCACGATTTTCTCACCCGAAGGTCGTCTCTTTCAAGTGGGTATGTGTTTCTAATTCAAATCTCCTTTCTGGGTATTGTCAAAGATGCAATATTTTCAGTAAAAATTGGATTTTTAGGATCGTTTATGAGAAACCCAGATTGAATTTTTTGATGGGTTTTGTTTGATTCTATGTTTGGTTTGATCTGTGTTTAGTTAAATTTGCTTTGGTTAATGTTTTGTTTTTGGTGGCAAGAATTAATGTCAGCTAAATGTTTTTACTGGGTATGACTATGTTGCTAAATGCTTTGAGTAGAGTAATTGAATATAGGCACACATTGTTAAAGATTCAATAGTTTTAGTAAATATTGGGTTTTTAGGATCGTTTGTGACAAACCCAGATAGAATTGTTTGATGGGTTCTGTTTGATTCTATGTTTGGTTTGATCTGCGTTGAGTTTAACACCAATTTTTTAAGGTTTAGTTAAATTGCTTGGTTACTGTTTTTTTCTGGGGGGCAAGAATTAATGCCAGCTAAATGTTTATACTGATTATGACTTTGATGCTAATTGTAAATTCCTAGAATTTTCAAGATCTTATGCTTGGTACAGCTTATTAATGCCAGTTTTGAGTTGAGTAATTGAATATAGGCACACATTGTAGCTATTCAGTCCAGGCTTTTTATTGAAAAAATTAATGACAGTTATTGTAGCTCAAACAAAGTCATTGGACATAAAAATTGACCCTTTAAAAAAGGAAAAAGATCTTTTGAGTCTCATTTGATTACACACACATGAGAAGTTGGATTCCATTAATTCAAAATAGTAGCATTAGTCTTAGAGGTATGAATGTATGTGTTGTATTGGTTCCAAAAGTTTGATCTAAATTTTTGTACCTTGAGCTGCAGGTCTTTGTAATAGTAAATTGAATGCGCTTGTTTGTTGTTTTGGTCGGTAATTTTCTAATTATTTGTTTGGGTTTGAATGAGTAGAGTATGCTTTCAAGGCTGTCAAGGCTGCTGGAATCACCTCGATTGGTGTACGAGGAAAGGATTCAGTCTGTGTTGTAACTCAAAAGAAGGTCCCGGTGAGTATCAGTTTTTCATCATACTGAAAATTCGTTTTAGCTACAGTTTGAATTGAAGTGGGTAATATAAATTATGAAATTTGATACAGGACAAGCTTTTGGATCAAACAAGTGTCACACATCTTTTCCCCATCACCAAGTATCTTGGGTTGTTGGCAACTGGCATGACAGGTGGGGCAGCAAGTTTCTATCTAAGCCGTTTTAGTTATATGAAAGTTTTATGAAACCCAAAACATGTCTTTATTGAAAATGCAAACTTCGTTATTGAGAAATTCAATGTGTTGATGTGTCTGGTTAGATATTTTGCTTTTATCAAGTATATGTCACACAGTACTCTCTGATTGTGCATTTTATGAATTTAATTTGTTATTATTAAAAATGAAAAGGTGAATGATTAGTGAGATTCAAAGGCATTCCATTTATGTCTTATGATGCCAGGGCACCTTGCACCTTAGAAAGTGAATAATGTGTTGTCACATGGCAAAGTAATGGAACTTTTTAGTTATCTCTCATTCTCTTTTTGAAATGATGGAGTTGGCAAGAGTATCTGAACTATCTTATAATATGATAACATTTATTACACAAATGCATTGCTGATTGTCGCTTTCTAGGGGTTATAATCCATATTGTTGTTGGCCCAAAGTTCACATATGCTTTATCCTCCTTGGTTACAGAATGACGATGTGATTTTCTATTTATTGCTCTTTCGAATGAGTTGAACTTTAATATTTTTGTCATGCCATTTTCCAGCTGATGCAAGAACTTTGGTTCAACAAGCAAGAAATGAAGCAGCTGAGTTTCGCTTTAGATATGGATATGAGATGCCTGTAGATGTGTTGTCTAAATGGTATTCATACTATCTATCTGCTATTCTTTAATTGTTTGACTTGTGATATACATGTAGTATATCAACTATTTGACTAAATCTGCAATTTGTTTTGAGTTAGAAACTTTAATTTAACCCATTTCCACAATAGACTGCATTTCTTGAGTGAAGCAATTCAAATAGTTGCTTGTCCATCAGATAGATTTGTTTTTTGATAAGTCTTTTCCTTTAAATAGATAAGTAGTACTCAAAATGAACTAAAAAATGGTGCATTTGACTCAAAACGAGGAGCATGACTCCTCTCTCTCATACACACACACACACACACACACACATATTAAATGAATAAGAGATTGTTACAAAGATGAATTATTTCTATTGATTGGTCAGTCTTATAGGCTTGAGTTGGACATCTAATTGCCTTGATTTGAATCCAAATAGATGAATAGGATCCCAAATAATGAGAGAAATGTTAAAAGTAGGTCAGATTATCAATAATCAAAAGAGAGAACAAGTTACAATACAAGCAGCAATGCTGCAAACTCCTACACTCACAAATCATCAGCTTAACCAAGATAATCGGCTATCTATTATACAACAAGATCAAATGTCCTACTATACATCAAAATATGGATGCTGGTAACCTCTTGAGACCACTCCTAACTCTCTTTCTAGCCAACAATCTGCATCTGACATCATGCGTAATAGACTTCAAAATATCAACTTCACTCTTGGCATCAGTGTCCATCCTTAAGTGGTGAAGTGTTCCAGACCAAGCTAGCCTGTATATTAGACTCTTTAAACCCTTACTTTTAGCTTGGTCGTAGGCTCATAGCCCAATTTTACTTGTCATCACAGCTGCCAATATGCCTCACAATCAAGCATCTCCTTAGCACCTCCTTCCATATCATTTTAGTAAAGGAGCAGTAAAAAAAAAGGTCTCTGTAGGCGCTTGTGCTCACAGTCTCCCATGCAACCCCATTTTACTAGCCTTTATCTTACTGTAATTCTGTCCTTCACGACCAGCTAGCTTATAAATGCATGCTTGGGAATATGACCAATGAATCAAATCAGCTTGCACACCAACTAATAGCTTGTTGGTTGGTTCTTTTTGTTTTGTTTTTTGATAAGAGCTTTTTTTTGGTTCTAATCTTATCCCAAGTGACTGTGCAATTGAATCTACCATTTCCGGAAGGAATCCATAATATTGTATCTTCTTCTCCACTAATCTGCACCCGAGATAACTTGCTCTGGATAAGTACCAAGTACCAACTTGTCATATCTAGCAGGAGGCCAAACCATTCTCCATCGTGAATTACACTTGATAACTTTGCTTATGAATCCTTTCTTATCACTTCTTATGTGCAGTTCTGTACAAAAATTGTTTTTATTGCTTCCTCCTCCCCCCCCTTCTCTCTCTCTCTCTCTCATATTATAGGATGTGCAGTTTATTAGTGGGTTGGAATAAATATGTACTTTGTTATCTTGCTCAGCAGATATCTCCAACTAAAGAAAAAAGAAATCTGGATTGTGTAATAATGTTGTGTGTTTGATTTTTGGGTTGAATTTGATATGTAGGTTGTTGTCTTACCTAGAAGATATGGTCTTGTTGTGTAGGTATAAATTAATGTGGACCACCTTGATACACACAGTTGGGTTAAATAAGATGTAAAAAGCAAAAGACAGTAATGATGTGTTAAGGATTACACAGGGCGTGACACATAATGTTCTATTTTAGGACTCATTGCTGAATTCATGAATCTTGATGTTGGGGAATGTTAGCATTTCAGTAGTTAAGAAATTTTTTTCTCTTTGATTGTCTAATAAACAAGAAAGCATCCTTAATTATTGTATGAATATAATACACTTGAAGTTGCTTATTTTTTGGAGTCAATGAGTAAGTGTCATCTCCTTCAATAAAGAAAATGCTAGTTTGCTAGAATGTTAGACTGGAAGTTTATTACTTGAGAATTTGAGGAAGATATACTCAGAGTAATCATAGCAAATCTAGCAGTAGTTCACTGTTAGTTTTTCCTACTTGACTCTTAATTCTTCACATATGACATGCTACCAGATAATAAATAGTTCTGTTTCTTAAATATGTCAATACTTATGCTTCTTCAAATTGTTATATGTAAACTCTCGTGTTCTTGCAACTTTTCTCTTAATGAACATTGCTTATGTTTATAAAATTACAATCAAAAGATTGTGTCATTACATGTTAGTTCAAAATGATATATTAACTAATGTTTGTAATTGTTGTTTGTTAGGATTGCTGACAAATCACAAGTCTATACTCAACATGCATATATGAGACCTCTTGGAGTAGGTTTGTTTCTGGCCTTCTCTATAGTTGTCAACGATTCTCCTCTTGTGCTGTTATGTGTTAAACTTAGTATTCCTCTTTTTTAATACTCCCTTATTGATTTGTTAAATGTACATGGCTTTATTACTGATATATTTTCCCTTCCATGATTTCCTGTCTTTGCTTTTTCAAAGTTGCTATGGTTTTGGGTATTGATGATGAATATGGTCCTAGACTCTACAAATGTGATCCAGCAGGCCATTTCTTTGGTCACAAGGTATTGCCAAGTCTTATCCTAGAATATCTCTCTCTCTCTCTCTCTCTCTCTCTCTCTCTGTAGATGGTTTGTTTCTGTTTACTTAACATGAGAACAAATGGTGCCGAAGATTAATTGAACACTAGTGTAACTTTCTGGCAGTTTGTCTATGTTTTACACCAGCTATAACCTACTTGTTTACAACTTCCTTTATTAGGCTAAATCTAACAGACATTATTAACTTCGGCATAACATTCTTTGCATACTAATACAATTTCTATGGTGCGAGAACTCTCTCTAAGCTGACAACTGTAACATATACCTCTCTTATTTACCTATCTAAATAAGATAATGGGAAGGATCAAAATTTGTATGTGGTTTACAGCTGTATGCTAATTATGGACTATTTTATTGGGGATTGATATTCTGCCATTTTTTTTTCTGCCTCTTTCGTCAAATCCATTCATCTTCATTAAATTTATATTTAGTAAAGTTGCATTATACAATAATAACCTAATGTTTCGTTGACTGTGATGACTTATTTGATGGTTATGGTCATAAAAAGCATTATTAGAGTTTAGTAAGTAGAGCACTTACTAAATTGCATAATCTTTTCAATTGTAATTCCAATTTTTGGCATTTATTTATTTATTTTAAATCCAAGCCAATGCCCTCTAGCGCAAATGGAACCTCCTCCCTGTGTAAGTCTTAGGTTAAGGGTGAGGTAATGGGTTCAAGACTCATTGGATATATTTGTAATTTTCCAATTAAAAAAAATCCTTTTTATTTTTTGTAATTCTTTAGCCTATCTTATGTACACAGGACCACACCCTGTGTACATTAGGTGGTCCGGTTCATCAAATAAAATTTATTACTTATAAAAAAAATTGTATCCTTTTATCTAGAGTTGAAATATATAGATCAGCTTATGCTTATATCTAGATTATTTTATAATTAAGCTGACTACGAAAGATTAAAGAGTGTTGATCTTGCAATGTTCACTTGTATTTATTGTTAACTTTTATGAATGTTCTGTTTTTTAAGGGCTGAAAATATGAATAACTTTTCTTGCTTTTCTGCACATTGTTATTTATGGCTTTGTGGGGTCAAATTATATTGCTAGAATATAAGTGTTTCAGTTGGATTAATAAGTCCTTTCTTCCATGTTCATTACTATATTATGAGTTTCATTCCTGTGAGTTCCTCATGATATACATTATTTAGGCCACAAGTGCTGGATTGAAAGAGCAGGAGGCAATTAATTTCCTGGAGAAGAAAATGAAGAATGATCCTGCATTTACTTATGAGGAAACAGTGCAGGTAGATGTCACATCTTTTTAATGATAGAACTTCTGAATCATAAGATGGCAAACAATATTCACATGTTTATATCTCCCTTCCTCCTCCTATTTTGAGAGTCAAATTGGGTATAAGAAATCTTACTGCGGATCTCTAATAGAATCCATTTACTTTTAATAGTCACTGGGTTGATATCAAGTCAGTAATGACATGAACTACCCGTCGGTGTAATTTAACTGATTAGTAGCAGAAGCAATATCACAAATTGATTGGGGAGTCCACATTTCAGTTCTTCATGAGAAACTTTCCCCTATACAGATTTAATTGTTAACTTTTAGATGAATAAATGTTCTCTCTTTATGCTGTAACAGTTTTGTGAAAAATGTTCGCTCATGATGATTCAAACAATTCTTTCCTAGATATTTTCATGGGCTCTCAAAGCTAATATATTAAGATTTTGTGATCCTTTGGTGAAAAGGGGCATGTTAATGTGTACATGAACGATTCTTTTTCTGCATCTAATGTCTTCAATTGTTTTCATTTATAGACTGCGATTTCTGCCCTGCAATCAGTTCTACAAGAGGATTTCAAAGCCAATGAGATTGAGGTACTGAATATCCCCACTACTGTTGTATTCCCGTTTGTAGTTAGATACAACTTTCTAGAGAGAATGACAGTGATTTTGAATAAACCCTTTTATTTCTTGCAGGTTGGAGTAGTGAGGACAGACAACCCGGTCTTTAGAGTGTTGTCCACAGAGGAGATTGATGAGCACTTGACTGCCATAAGTGAACGCGACTGAGATTTGATGCAATGTTGAATGCTTTTTTAGTATTTGTCATTCAGTGTTATTTGAATCATCAAACATTTGCTTAAAGAATTCTTCCTGATCTTGTAACTTGTATAACTAATGTTGGATATGTCATTATGCATTTCTAAACTGAAAAGGCTTTCTTTAATTTTACATTTATCAAGTAGCCTATCAAATTTGTCCTCAGAGATCGTTTGGAATGGAACGATGGCGATGGCACGTTAACTTGTCAGGTCTAATTAGATGCTGACAGTACGTGTGAGAAAGATTGGCATCTGATGGGTTTGGGTTGCGTCTGGTTTGGTTGATCATTTTGAGGTCAATGGCCTAATTCTTATAGTTAACTTAATATTCATTCTTTTCCTTTTTCTGATGCTGATAATAGATAAAGGAAGGTATATGAGAGAGATGGCCTCTAATAATAGGCTGTGGTTGCTTTTGGTGCAACTCTTGTGGGTGTATAGTTTTAATGCCAAAAAACAAAAAGACTATGAAAGATAAGTGACCTTATGTGGCCACTCAAAAACAAAAATCTAAGAAGCTGACTAGATGTCTGATAAGTTTAGTGGAAATATAGTTCTGATAAATTTAGTGGAAAAAATGGTTCTATCTTATTATAGGAGACAGCCAACCTTGACCCTTGAGGTGGCAAATTATAAGTAGTGAACCTATGAATTTGCTTTTTTATTTATTTATTTATTTTTTTATGAACACGAATTAACTGTTACTACTATCCCATCAATTATAGATTTTTAAAAAAAAAAATTGTTATCTTAACAAGTTGTGAAAAATATGTAAAATGTGAAATATGTTGAGTACAACGGTATATTGCTAAAAATAGACTGCTTTTCTTTAAATCAATCACTTAAGTCCCTTCGGGGACATCCGATAAATCAATCACTTAAAATTTATCTACTTCTCCTTATCTAAAAATTGCTTATTAATCTTAATTAAATATTAATTAATAATTACTTAAAATTATCAACTTTTCTTTAGATTTCTTTCCAAAGCAAAGGTTTGCTAATTAGTGGGTGTGAGAAAAAGCAAAGTGCACATAAAAGTGAGCTACGTTAAACGGATGCAAAAACATTGTTAAAAATGGACTCAAATACGTTGTTCTTACATCTTACGGCTTCGACCCAATTATTAACGGAGAAATTAAATAAGCACAATAAAATTAAAGCTAAAATTATAAACTACATTTTCAAAGTTTGAAGGTTTTTAAATTTTACATCATAAAATTTTAGAATTTGAATTTTACTCTTTAAAATTTGAAGGTGTTTAGATTTTATATCCTAAGTTTTGAAACTTTAAGATTTAAAATCTAAATACCCTCATAATTTAAAGAGTAAAATTCATATTCAAAAATTTTACAGTGTTAAATTCAAATTCAAGTAAAATTTAAATTATGAAATTTTAGCATAAATTTCAAACACGTAGTTTGCCGTTAGCCTAATAAAACTGAAATGGGTGTCCCAAGGGTCCCACCTGGTCAAATCCTGTGCACAGTTCATGCACTAATGGCTAGTGTACTCGTATACCAAACATGTCCCCTCCTACAATTCTTTTTTCGGTAAAAGTCTTCCCGCAATTCTAAAGAAGGCCATTATGAGTTTCCTAATTGATTCGGCAAAGATTCTAGATGTATTAATCTTTATTACTATTTAAGAGGTTTTTTCTATTTAGATTATTTACTTTGTAGTTCAAAAATATCTCTACACTTCTAGATTTAAATAGAGATAAAACTAAAGGATAATCTGATAAAAATACAATTCTAACTCCCACTAAAACATTACCTAAAAAATAGAACCACTTTCCTGTTAATTTTTAAATTGCTTTATCTACTTACAAGTTAAATTCTTAAAATAAAAATTATAAATATATATAAAATAAAAATACTTTTTTTGTTAAAAAAGAAAGCCTCATTGTTTAAATAGAGATAAAATTAAAGGACAATCTAGTAAAAATACAAATCTAACTTCCACTAAAACATTACCTAAAAAATAATACCACTTTCCTGTTAATTTTCAAATTGTTTTCTCCACTTATAACTTAGATTCTCAAAATAAAAATTATATATATATATATAAAATAAAAATATTTTTTTTTGCTAAAAAAGAAAGTTTCATTGTACGCGCAAAGCGTATGTGATGAGGCTAATGATTTATTACTACTTTGTATTTTATTCCCATATTCACATTTAATTTACTACATTAGTAGTATTCTACATTGGTATTAATTACATTTTTTCTACTTATACAATTTTTGCAACAACTTGTTGGAAATGTCAACTATAAACGGTAGCTAATTACTTTGACAAGAACTCATTAAATTTTTTCCGCTACTCATTATTGATCATTTTTACAAGTTATGGTAGAAATTGTATTCCTAGCATTTTTTTGTTAATTCAATACCTTTTTAAAGTTAGTTTTATATTAATAATGTAGTAAAAATTAGATCATTTTATGAATCTTAAGCCTTCCATAAGTATAGTTTTATTTTATATCCTCTAATTAAGGAAAAGTAAGGTTTTTTTTTTCTTAGTGGTGAAGGTACTGAAAAGTAAGTTTGACTAGCGGTTTTTAAAGTGGTTTTTCCATATCCACGACAACAAATGCTATCTCTCTTTTTTTTTAACAGACAACAAATGCTATCTCAAAAGTTAAAAAAAAAAAAGGACAACGAAAATAACTAAATTAATATAAAGAAAATTCAAGAAAGATTGCATTAAAATTTTCATTTCCTTCTATATAATTGTTGGATAAAGTTACTTAAAATACTGTAATAAGTTTATGGATAAAATAAAATCTTTCACAATTTGCGGAGAGTTGACGCCATGCATTGCGGTTAGTAGATGCACAATACAATATAAAAATAGTATTGCACTAATCATAATTCACTAACTCAAGCTGTGATATTAGTTATATTTAGTATTGTAGTATGAAAGATGTTAAGAATTGTAGGATAACGTTAACATTACTTAAAATAATAAAAAAGTTTATAGATAAAAAATTTCACAATTTGCAGAGAGTTAAAGCAATGCATTGAAATGAATTGGTACACAAATATAAAAATGGTGTTAGCACTAAACAAAATTCACTAGCTCAAGCTGTGCAATAAGATATATTTAGTATTGATGTGAAAATATGACCATATGGTGAATAAAAATGGTATTGGTCTAAAAAAATTAAAAAAGGTATAAAAGAATCTTATCATATCAACAAAATCATTAAATTAGTTATATCCATCCAAAATCAAAGTTGTTAAAACAATCTCAAATTCTTAATCATCAAAAAGTACAACCTCCTAATGCCAAACCAAACAACTTCGCAGTTTTAATTTTATAAATACATCAGAATTACAATCTATTGTGTCGTTTTTTTTAAAAGCGAGATTCAATTTTTGAGTCATATAAAATTTTATCAGTTGAGCGAATTAGAAGAGAAAGAAAAAGAAGAAGCGACCGTGTCTCTTTCAAAGTCTCAACCTCGAATCTTCAAACCAGTTACACTTTCATGTTAATTGCTCCCGTGTCACATTCTTCTTCTGCCACGTGTCACATTCTACCAACAAAAAATATATATAAAAGGGTACAAAAAGCTTGCGTTTAGTTTGCTTAATCCGAAATAAAAAAAGAACATAAAACTGTCCTAAAAGCAAAAACCAAACCCACAAAAGAGAATAGTTATTAGATTCTGTAGTTTTTTTTTTTTTTTTTTTGATTCCTTTGAAACAAAGACAATACTTATAAATTCTTCTCAGATTTTCTAAAAGCTCTTCAGGTTTGTTCCTTCTATATCTATCTCTCTCTCTCCGTGTCTGAATTTGTTTTTTTCCTTTTAGGGTTTTTATGTTCAACAACATTCCAACATGTTTTTCAGGTTACTTTCATTCTTTTTAAGGATGGTGCAGTTTCAGTTTCTTTAAACTTTGTTTGTGTTTGGGTAATCCGAGGTTAAATTGTTTGGTTTCTGATAAAAAAAAATGTTGGGTAACTGAAATGTGCGTTTTTTTCATTAATTTATGAAAGTTTTTATCTTTTTCGTTTCTGGGAAAGCAAAGCTTTGTTGAAATTAATGTGCAAAATTGTAAAGTTCTAATTTTATTTTTTTGCCTTTTGGGTTTTCTATGTGCAATTAAGCAGAGAATCAGATTCCTTAGAAGTGGGTTTTTTGTTTTTGTTTTTGTTTTTTGTGTTTTTGGATGGAACTGTTGCATTGTTAGATATTGCATGAAGTTCAGAAATTTGGGTTTTGCAAGTCATTGAAGTTGAAGGGGCTTCGTATAATATATGTCATTGACTAGTATGTTTGGTGTTGATTTGGTAGTTTAAGTTGATTATATACCTTAATTTATTTTAATAACATAAAGTTTCCATTAGTTTTGATTTAGGAATATGATAGTGTAGAATTTGTCAACTTTTAATTTGATAAGTCTAATTTGATTATATAGCTTAAGTAATTAGTTATTTATTTTTTTTGAATTCTCAATTGTTTGTCATATATAAAACACCCATTAGTTTTGAATTAGGATTTAAGTAGTATACAATTTAGCAGATTTGATTTGATAGTGTAAGTTGATTATATAGCTTAATTTACTCTTTTTTTTAAAATTTTTTTTTTTTTTTATAAATTTATTATAGGGATCGAATAGTCATGGCAACTGCAACTATGGCCACAGCAGCAGGAGCAGCTGCTCTTTTGTACTACACATTGAACCGTAAATTACAGTCTGGTAGGTCTCATGGAGATGATGATGATGATGATGATGATGAAAATGGTAGTGATGCACCCAATGACATGCCTGTAGGTGTTGAACGCATTTCGCATAGGCTAATTCAAGCCCCAGCGACGTGGGTTGAGACAATTTCAACGTTGTCAGAGACTCTTAGGTTTACATACTCCGAGACTCTGGGGAAATGGCCCATTGGGGATTTGGCATTTGGGATCAACTTTCTTCTAAAGAGGCAGGTAAGATACTTGATGGCTTTAGCAGTTTAGCTATTGAATTGCGATATACTTGCGGATGTATTTTGTGTGATTTTTGTTCATCATTGAAAGAATAAGTTTGTTCTCATAACTTAAATCGATTTATAAATAGCTGCATTCTGGCTTTGACTAAGTACTGAAAATACGATGCAAAAGATTTTTGCACATATATAATCATAACTATTAGACAACAGGATTTATGTGTAGTCAATTTGCAGTTTTTTAGTTAGTTTCTATATACAGGCACTGATATTTTCCAAAATTATGCACTGAATATTTAATGTAACAGATTTTCTCTTTTACATTATCAGTTTTTTGTTGTTGTTGAGTTCATGTCATGTTTATAAGGAACAATAGCCTTTTATTTATTTATTTATTTATTTTTATGACAGAGTGGCTGTGAATAAAATGTTTTTGCTGACACTCCTAGTTTATCAGGCCAAGCTTCTGACTGCTTTAACGTACTTTGCAGGGACAATTACATGTTGGCAGTGTGTTTGGTGGTAAAGACAGTTTACGGCTTGAAGGAGGTCCAGATAAAATTGTTGAACTCAGATGCCACTTAAATTTGTTGACAATATGTTGGCATTTTTCAAAAAAGCCATTTCCTGTGTTTTTAAAGGAGACTGGTTATTCTGCGGAGAATGTTCTCCTTCAGGAACCCAAAGCAGGAGTAAGTCATTTTTGAACTTGAATCCTGCTATATTTCTATTAACTATATGCAAGCAATTTATTTATTTGGTTTGGGGTGGGGATGGAGAGATCACATTGACTAGTAGAGTCATCAACACTTTACAATGGTATACATAGGGTGATTTTTGGTATTGATAAGTATTTCTTACATGGAAGATCAACAGCCATTGGCTGGGGCATAGTTAATTTTGAAGCATGATTTATTTTGCTTACGGACTGTGACCTGAATTTTCTCTGTTTTCTTTTGTTCTGCAGATTTTAAAGCCAGCATTTACAATTCTAGTTGACCACAGCATGAAATGTTTTATCTTAGTGATTCGTGGGACACATAGTATCAAGGGGATACTTTGACGGCGGCAACTGGAGCTGTCGTACCATTCCATCACAGTGTTGTGTATGAGGGAGGAGTCAGCAATTTGGTTTTAGGATATGCGCATTGTGGAATGGTTGCAGCCGCTAGATGGATTGCAAAGCTAGCTACTCCTTGTCTTATTAAAGCGCTTGGGGAATATCCTGGTTATAAAATTCAGGTAAAAGTAATAACCCATAATTGTTCTTATACCTGCTCATCTGTTAATAATTTAGTGAGCATTGTCCATAGATAAACTAAATTGTTATTTTAGGTATTGGTTTTTGAAATGGATGGGCTTGCATTCTCCTTCCATATCTATTGAAGGAGCTAATGATATTGTTTGATACTATAGCTTTTAGAAAGAATATAGTTTCTTTGGGAACTCTGTAGCTTCTGGTATTCCTGTTCAATCATTGTATTTTTCATCTTTCATCACACATTTTCTATAGACAGTTCCCACAAAAATTTCTTGCTTGGCTCTATAAATAAGCAGCGAATGAGTATTTTTATTATTTTTTTTCCATATTCTGCACATGCTAGCAATATCAGCTTAGTATTTATGCTCCTAAAGTAGTAACATGTTGAGCGGTCTTCTTGGAACATACAATGGACTTAGAAGCATTTAAAGTAAATTCAATTAAAATATGTTGTTTAGATATTTTTGTTTCCCTTGTTTGTGGCGTTTACCAGTAACAGGGATAGTTATCTAAAGGTATCCTTTTGGGTTCTGACAGATTGTAGGGCACTCTTTAGGTGGAGGCACTGCAGCACTACTAACATACATACTGCGAGAGCAGAAAGAATTGTCAACAACCACCTGTGTTTCATTTGGCCCAGGTTTGAGTTTGTTATACACCATATTCTGATATAATTACTTCAAGGTCTTCAGACTATCATCTCTTTATGTTCAGCTGACAAGAATGTTTGGGTCTAATGCTTGTCAAATCAGATTTTCTATATATATATATATATTTTTTTTAATTAGCGTTGCTAGATCACTGACCGTGAATATCACATGCAGCTGCTTGTATGACGTGGGAATTGGCAGAATCAGGCATTAATTTTGTTACATCTGTTATTAATGGAGCTGACTTAGTGCCTACATTCTCAGCTGCTTCGGTGGATGATTTGCGTGCTGAGGTCTGCTCTTGAGCTCTGTAATTTGTTATTATACTCTTATCTTTAAAATATATTATATTTGAAGAGTTGATGGGTAGACTGCCCTTCTAACTTGTTGGTATGAATTTTGTTGGTTGTGGCAATTTGGTTCTAACTTTTAAATCTGTGAATCATTCTTACCTTGGTGACATGGACTTGTCTGAGACAGGTTATATTACTTGGATTTTTACTTATAGAGGATGAATTATTACTTGTCTAAAATTGCTTGTGCCAAAAAAGGTTGTATAATGATTATGTTGGAATCTCCATTAGTTTTTACTTGTGATCTAGGCTTCATCCCTCATTCTGGTCAGAGTATCACTGTGGACCTAAATTTAGAAACTAAATATCACTCCTGTAGCTCTTTCTGGCCTCATCTTATTTTATCAATTTTAGTGAAATGATAATGATGCATTACTAATATGGTTGGTGTGGTTGTCACTCATTGATACATTTTTTATGCTTTTGGTTCTTTGGTTCTTATTGTCACATTCTTTATTGCTTGCTGTGTTTACATACATTTGAAGAAAGATATATTCTTTGACAGGTGACAGCGTCTGCTTGGCTAAATGATCTGAGGAATCAGATTGAGCATACAAGAATTTTCAGTACTGTCTATCGTTCTGCTTCAGCACTGGGTTCTCGTCTCCCGTCTATTGCAAGTGCTAGAGCAAAAGTTGCTGGGGCTGGGGCAATTCTTCGTCCTGTTTCCAATGGTACACAGGTAAGTCCTTTCTGTTAAAGCAAATCAATGTCCATCTGCATTTGTATTATTGTCTACGACATGCTTCCTCTTCTATCAATTGGCTCATACAACAATAACCAAGCCTTAGTCTTAAAGATTTTGGGTCAACCAGCACATAATTATAAATTTATAGTGAGAACATGACAATAAATATTTAACAGCGTTTCTTTAAGTTGATGCAGCACTGATTGTTATTATTATTATTATTTATTTTGGGGTGGGGGGACCGGGCTGAACAGAAAGAGGGGAACGGGGCTAAACCTAAGCTTCGCCACCTTATGCTTATTGGAATCACCCGCCATGGTTAGAGAAAAATCTCACTCAATATCATCAAATTCAACATTACCAGAGCCCTTCCTTTTTTTATTTTATTTTTATTTTTATTTTTTTTAAGATGGCTTCTTGAGTCACATCAACAAGGAAAAGAAAATACCTATATTTATGACAAATAAATCCCGCAATCGTCAATTAAAAAAAAAATCATTCACACAATAATCAGCGAAATATCTGGTGTCCACACCGTAGGTTATGCAACTCTTCGGTAAGCAGATAGATACTTTTGGTCATGCAATATAACTTAAACCTACATTTTTTGTAAAGAAGTTAGCACCTGCATTATACTTGTTTTATTTTTATATCAACTTTAATTTGCACTTGATTCCATTTAACCAGTTGATTGTGTTTCTAATCGCTACAGGTTGTGATGAAGAGAGCTCAGAGCATGGCTCAGGCAGCATGGACACGTCCTGCCCTTGGCGTTTCTTCTTGGTCATGCATGGGTCCCCGTCGTCGGGCCACAGCTGCTCATACAAAAGAGGAGGAAAGCTCTCTTGAATCTTCTGCTGCCAATGCAGAAACTTCTGAGCATCTTCTTTCATCCCCAAATAAAACTGCAACCACAACTGTTATTGAAGGCATTGACCTTCCTGTAGCTTCATCTGTAGGAATGGAATGGACTTCAGAAATTGAGTGTTCTTATTCTGATGAAATAGGTCCAGATGCTAATGGGGATGCTGATGTGAATGATGTTGAGGATCTCATTAGCCACAATAGTCATGAAGACCGAATGACTGAAGTTGAGTTATGGCAACAACTTGAGCATGAGCTTTATGATAGGACGGAAGGTGAGGAGGCTGATGTGGCAAAGGAAATAAGGGAAGAAGAAGCAGCAGCCATTGCAGAGGTAGGTGAGGATCAGCCAGAGAGTTCTACACAAGAGAGAAAGGAAGCGCATAGATTTTTCCCTGCTGGGAAGATTATGCATATCATTACCTTTTACTCAGATGGGGCAGAAAGTGGAAGTGATGGTAGCCCTACCACAAGTGGCTTAGACAATGGCCAGCTAGAAGACACTACAGTAGGGATTTTCCTCACTCCGAGATCACTGTATAGTAAACTCAGGTTGTCACAAACCATGATTAGTGATCATTTTATGCCGGTCTATAGAAGGCAGATTGAGAGACTAATAAAAGATTTTGAGACAGAAAAGGGTGTCGATGACCATAAAACTGGAGAGGTAGTGTTATAGAAAATGCAGATTTTTAAGCCAACATTTGTTAATAAACATAATACCAAAAGGAACTGTAGTTGTTTACCTTGTTGATTTTGAAGCCATTGCTTTCATCCCGAGTTAATGGCTACGTAGAAAGAATGGTCCATTGCTTTGCTGCAATGGGAAAGCATGGTGGTGGAAGCAACCACAGTTAATGGTCTGACTGGTGAACTAAGGAACATAATTGGTTGTTCTCATTTTTGGCTGCTCTGTTTGTTAGGGAAAGGTGTTAAGGTGGTGTCAATTATGTAAACAGTATCCAAATCCTAGCCTTGTGTAAATTAGTATTTTTGAGTTAAAAATTTTGATTCTTTTTGTAATCAGTTGATTGAGTTGATCTGCTGTTTCTGGCTTTTTTCATTTGGTTCTGTTGTGAAGTGAACTAGTTATGCAACTTTTTAAATATTTTGGTGTCTGCATGTACGAGGTTTTTTTGTTGTGCCTATAGTTGGACTTGATGGGTCATGACTATTGTAGGCAATACATGTGGAGTTCTAGAGTCTTTTGGTTTTATCATCACCGTCATACTTGTCATCTCAAAGTCTAAATCTTTTTTCAACATGAATGCAGCTTTCTAAAGGTTTTGATTCTTGTGATAGAATGGACTTTAGCTGTCAGCTTTTCACTAAAAGGTTTCTTTTCATTTTAAATGAATTTATTTTATTTTAGATTAACATTACAAGCTTAAAGGTGAATCATCACGTACATGTTATATAAGGTGAAATTTTTAGGTTTTTAACAGTGAAATTGACTTTTTACTTTGAATGAAATGGAGTATCCTATTTGTATAAATTAAAACACTAATTATTTTGTAAAAATTTATTAATGTTTTAACTTTTAAGGTTATATTAACCAATTATCGTATATTTTGAACGGTATTTTTTTTCTCCTTTGAAAGGAAGAAAGAAATTTGGGATTCTCTAGACTCTAGAGAAAGAAAAAAAAAAAAAAAAAAAAAAAGAAGAAGAAGAAGATTTGACCCTTAACCATATCGTTCCACTTTTAGCCCAGAGAGTTTGAAGAGCTGCGAGCTATCCACCATGAACGTGTAATAATATGTTCTAATGTATAAACAAATTTGGAACTTGGAACAAGGCCGGCCCAATACAATATGAGACCCTTAGGCTAAAATTTTAAATGGGCCACTTTTTAAATAATATTTAGTTTATTAGCCATCAATTGAATTAATTAATATATTATATTATAATTTTTTTTTATTTTAAATCCATTATTTTTATTTTTTAATATGGCTAATTTATTTAAGCGATGCTTAGGATACGGCAAATTTTACCATATAGTTCATACTTACTATATAGTTCATACAAACTAACATGTCACTAATTAGAGAAAAATTGATTCAAACGTTAATAATATTGTGTAAGTGGTGATAATTGGATTTTTATTGATCCTTTTTTTGTTGTTGTTGAAAAAATACTAAAATTATTACAAAAAACTTACAAACTAATATAAAAATTAATATGATTGGTGACACAATAATATGTAAGATCCATATAATAAAATTTATAATATTTTTAACATCATTTAATCTAGGAAAAAAAAATATACAACTCACTATTTTTTTTTAAATAAAAAGAAATCAATTATTATCCCCAACTTGGGGGTCTTTTTTTTGTTAGGGACCCTATCCTAGGCTAGGCCTAGGGCCGGCCCTAACTAGATAAATATTCGATTTTAAGGGACTATGTGTGCAGAGGAAGAAGAAGAAGAAGAAGAATAAAGAAAAATTAAGAGTAAACAAAAAGAATGGGATACTATCACTCTTATGATAATAATAAATAATGGCTCCGGTCACCTTGGGGGTGTTTGTGATGGTCTTTGAAGACAAAGACTTGTCCTAAATTTTAATGGAAGATATTCTAAAACCAACCCACTTGTGTTTAAGTTTAATAGTACATTGATTGTAGTAATTGGAGTGGCTGCTTAAGGAATGTAAAATTTTTTATTCATGATTTGGACTTGGGTAATTATAATATTTAGTTTGATAGTATCTACCAAAAAAGTCACCAATTCAATCATACACAATATTTTAGTACTAATTTCATCTTGTTATCTAAAAAGCCCTCCATGAATGAATGACTACATGATGGGCCACAAAGCAAAGCCCACACATCAGCCAAAGATTCTTAAACATCCATCCAACATATTAACAATATTTTGCTTTAAAAAGTTAAATGCTTTTTATTTTAATAAAGAGTTTTAATTTATGACGTTTACTTTTTATGATTGCTCTTATTATCAAAGTAAAACATTCAATTGATATTTGGTGTAGGTGAGGATTGAATCTCAAATTTTTTATTTGACGACAAGAGACTTTATCGTTAAGTTTCGATTGAAATTCACAAATACTCATGTTTCCATACAAAGCTAGGGGCGACAATTCATGTTCGTGTGTTAGGTTTGTGTTTTAAACTCATGAATATCCGACTATATTGGTCAACACTAACTTGACATGTTTATTAAATGGGTCAAGATTTCTCAATCCTAACACGACCCATTTATTAAATGGGTTAGTCGTGTTGATTTGTCTATCAGATTTTATCAAAATAAAAAAAAAAAATTGAAAAAATAGACAAATAAATATTGTTAATATAAAATTCAAAATTAATGAGTAACTACGTCACAAATAATCATTTAAAACTGAAGCATATCTCAATATCACAAATAATCAATCACATTATGTCAAAGAAAGTAAATCACAACAACTAATAAGTTTATATACCTAGGGTTTGAAGAGTATATTAGTATAATGTCATGGAAATCTTACTGTTAATGCTGTTTTAATAAATGCATTAATTGGTTCAGTTATAGTAGCTGTTAATAGGAAAACGATATTTTGCTAATGTCAACAGCATTAATGCTTCTAATGTGCATGCCCAATAAGATTGAGGTTTTAGATTGCAACTCTACCACTAGCTTCTTTACATCACAAATTAAATTGGTTCTTTTGAATCTTCAATTTTAGTGTTGAAAAAATAAATATTTGGTCCACAAACCTTTGGCTCAATTGCTACATAATTGATAGTATTAATTTGCATATCTGACTAAATAGAAGCGATTTTTTATTTATTATTATTTTTATACAAGATAGAATTCTACTCTAACCTAATTTAAGTGTATATGTGTGTGAAGCTCTCTCCTGGAGACTTGAACCCCGACCCTTGCCCCCCCACACTCCACAAGCACTTATACTTATGGATTGACTATCGCATCAAGGGTGTGCGATGATCAGAAGCGATTTTTCTAGTAAAAGCTAAAAGCTTTCAAATTGAATTAGCACCTTCTGATGGTTCCAACAAAAATATTTAGGGTTCAAATCTATCATTTCTCATTGATACAATTATCAAATTAATAAAAAAAAAATCTGGAAAAAAAGTAGAAGAAAACATAAATAGCATTAATAATAATAAAAGACATGTTAATTAAATAAGTGATAGAATGACGAATTAGCATACATGTGAATGTCTCGATAAGCTTGTTGAGAATCCATTATCAATCTTAGGGTTTTGGGATTAAGGCTTTGTAGATGTTATTATAATTTCCTGGATAAATCAAGTCTTAGTCATGCAGATTTGGAGTTCCGTATCAAAAGCAAATCTCTGCAAACAAACATCAACTTACATCAGAAAAATAAAAATAAAAATTTGTTAATTGATGCATAAGAGTATTTGTTTAAAAAATACTTTTAAAATTTATTTATTTATTTTTGTTTGATACAAGATAAAATTTTTACTCTAGCCTAATCTAAGTGTATATGTGTGAAACTCCCTTTTGGAGACTTCAACCCCGACACTTACTCCTCACATCTCACAAGCACTTATACTTAAGGAGTGATCATCGTACCAAGGGTGTGCGGTAATTTTAAATTTATTAATAAGAATGGAAAAAAAAATTGATTTTTTTGACAGTTTTATTTTATTTCTCATAAAAGTAGGATCTAAATTTTTCTAAAATGATTCATTAACAAATGTTCTTTTTTATTTTTTTATACAAGATAGAATTCTACTCTAGCCTAATCTAAGTGTATATGTGTGTGAAACTCTCTCCTGGAGACTTGAACCCTACCCCTTACCCCCCACAGTCCACAAGCACTTATACTTGTGGAGTGACCATTGCACCAAGCATGTGCGGTGGTTAACAAATGTTCTAAAGATACCTGTTACTCATAAAAATATGTAATAATTTTAATATTGTGTTATACAACAGGCCACTTCCATCAAATGTTTTTTACTGCATACAATGAACGTAACTACCATTAAATCGAGTAATTAGTGATAATAAAATCTTGATTTGGACAGGCAGACTATAACATTTTTTTATATTTTTATTTGGAAGAGAGGAAAACCCTAGTGTGGTTTGGAATCAGAGTCATATGTGGGACAGACTTAACATTTATTAATTTAGAAAATTTTCATAAACTTATCATTTTTTTAATTTAAATAAGAGCTAATATGTCCAAAAAATGTGATGATGATAGTTACCAACATGTTAGCATTAAATTTTTAGTTTTTTATTTTTTTATTTTTAAGTTTATTTATTTATTTAATTATTTTTTGCTTTTAGTTTATTGATCTAATAATCAAATAACTACTTTGATGGACCATGTCTCGAGCACACAGTACCATTTTTCATCTTCAAGACTTGTCATTATGATATTTCTTCTTCATATTTTTTACAACTTAAACATAAGAAATGGAAGTTTATAGTGTGTGGTCACCGATGTCTCTTCTCTCTTGTACAAGATATACTTGACAGTTTTGGGTATCTTGTTGAATAGGAACTTAATTAGGTTATAATTTACATATAATATTATTTACAAAAAAAATCGCTTTCCATTGAGAGAGAGAGAGATTAAAAAAAAAATTGTAGACATTGCGAAATTAAACTTGTTAACTCATTAGGGAAAAAAAAATAATGATATGATTTATAACCCAGTTTAGTTGGATCCACTTTTTACCCAAACCAAATTTTGACTCAACTTGATCATTTTCAATATATATATATATATATTTGTATGCTAAAGTTATACTATATATATTGCAGATGTAAATTTTAATCACATAACTCATCAATTTTTTTTGAAGCCCATAACCCATCAATTTGAAACGCAATTCTCAAATATAAATGGAGTATTTTTTTTTATGTTGAATCTATTAATAATATTGAGAATTTTTTTGATAAGTTTATTATAAATTTTCTCCCTATTTTTTTACTCTGTTTTTTTCTTTACCTAGTATGTTAAATTTTTAAAGTTTTTTTTTATTTATTTTTTTTATATATAGTTATTTTATAAGAGAGTTAAAATTATTTCATGTTTTATTTGTAACAAGTGAAAGTGTTTTCTTTTCTTCTTTTGTGAAATTATTAGATTAATCGACTATTAAAATTAATTATTGGACTATAAATTTAGGGATTTATGTATTATTTGACTTTTATTTTTGAGCATTTTTTTTGTTTTTTTATTTATATTAAATGAAATATGAAAAATGATGTTAAGACTATGTTTAAATTTCTTTCTTCCTTCTTCTTCTTTTTCTTCTCCTTATTTTTATTAGTATTTTCTTCTACACAAGGAAAACTAAGGTTTAGACTGGGTCAAACTGAACCATTAAAATCTAGGTAAGGGTCATAGCATAATAAATAACAACTCAAAATCTAGGTAAGGGTCATAGAATAATAAATAACAACTCTCAAAAAAAAAAAAGACTGGGTCAAACTGAACCATTAAAATCTAGGTAAGGGTCATAGAATAATAAATAACAACTCAATCATTTTAATATGACCCATATTTTATCAAGACAATATCCAAACCTTCTTGATTCGATCTCTTTACTAGTTCTATTTTATTGTCAACCGCTTTCAATTATGATTTGTGAGATTTTTTTGTAGTGCTTTTCCCCTCATTTAAATATTAAAATTAATTAGTGTCCAACAAACAATCTCTTCTATTCAAGTTGACCACTGATTGCCTAAGTATTAATTTGGGTGTACACATCTATGCCATTGCCACCTGTCTGTCTATATAAACAAAGACCCATGCTTGTAATTAAAACATATTCGAAAAATTAACATTTTAATCATATGGATAGGGTTTTTACATTATCTATTTTTTTATAAAGGGGAATAAAAATTGAACACTTAAAGTAAGACTTATCAATAGATTAATGTAATTACTAGACTAGAACAAATAGAAAATAATTATACATTTTCCATGAGTATCATTAAATATGGTTTACGTGTTAAACACAATGATACCCTTTAACAACAACATTGAGAAGAAGAAGAAAGAACACACACACACGACTATATAGACAAAACACATGCATATATCAAGTTCTACACTCAGCCACACAAAAAATGCAAAAAAAGAAAGAAAGAGGAAATTGCACACATAACCAAGAAAGAAAGAAAAAAAAAAACTTTTAGACTAAGACCTTTGTAAAAGGATGACTATGTCTCTTAGTGGCTATAGCAATCGTAAGAAGTTTCTCGAGAATCATAAAGTCCACAATATATCAAACAAAATTATTCATTTAGAGCCTAGTGTCATTCTAATTTCCACTTGTTCTTTTTTTGGTACAGTCTATTTTTCCTTTTGAATCCACCACTACGGCGGATCAAATTGCCTTTGGAAGAGAAAAGAAAGCCGAAAAAAACAAAAGAAAATTTCTAAAAACTTGAATAAGAAGTTATTTTGAAACATATTTAGCTCAAAAAAAGAAAAAAAAAAAAAAAGAAAAGAAACTTTGAAACATTGAGAACCCACTCTTTTTAACACAACGTACGAAATCATAGACATGAAAAAGCACAAACCAAACCATTAATAATTATTTATAACCACTTGGTTAATTATTGACATAATTAGTGCCTGCCACATATGCCACAATTATTATATTGCCATGTCAAATACATTTTTAATTTAATTTATCATGAACTTCTTAAGCAATCCTCTCTTCCCTTTGAACATGTAGGAATGCAAATTGGGTTTGGTTGACCTAAGCTAAGGGAAAATATGCATCACGTTTCACTATAGAAAATACGTGTTCACAATCTAAAAAACAAAAACCAAAAAGAAAAAAAAAAATTGAAAAAGAAAAAGGATATTATATTTTGGGGAATTAATGTGTTCATATTGGGCTTAACAAGATTCAACTCTTAGAATGTTCAATCTATTTACTAGGGGTGTATATATGTCCCACATTTATAGTGCAAAAAATTGATAGTATAATGTCCTAGTCCTAAACGTGCATGATAAACATGAATGAATGTGAAATTTGGACCATTAGCATGTGAATTGTTGTTCATGTTTCCAAAGTTCAATTGAGGCCTTAGGTGTAGCAACCTATGCAACCTCTCTTTTTTTTATGCAAAAATTATATGTGGAGGAAGATATGAACAATATTCTTTGGTGGATTTGTCCTTTATCTAATCTAGCGCAGAGAGAGAGTTGGCTAGTGGGGGTCCCTTTCATAATCAATGTTTATGTGCAATAATTTCACTCTCTTTCTTTGGCTAGGCAATGCTTGGCCCTTTCATACTACCCAAAAAACAAAAGCTTGGTCCATTCGTTGTTTATTTCAAAGTTTTTGACATATGTATTAAGTAGTGGGATGCGCATGACATTTTCACGGCAAATCCTAAATAGTAAATTGCTATTGGTTTTAATTCGGACTTATTGCCGATATCATTTTTTACTTATCAATAATAACTTACCACCTAAAATTTGTTATGAAAATGTTGGGGACGCAGCATTACTTGTATATATATATTTGACTGTGACTGGTTGGTTTTTGATCATTAAATCAGATCCATGAGGAATCGCCAATTAAGGATACCCTTCCTCGTGCTTGAAAAAAAATAATGGAGGGTGTGGTGGTGAAAGGGTTTGCGTAGGTTGCAATGCATTGCAACATCAAGCTCAATAATGAAAGGCGTGATAAAGCAACTTGTTTTCTTCCTTCCCCACTTACAAGCCACCTCCCTTAGCTAGAAATGTAGCATGACTCATGAGTGATGAAAACAGTTTGAATCAATATATATATATATATATATATATATATATGTTTCCAACATGAATACGGCATTGGTTTAATATAAATTTAAATGACAGGTTATTTTATGTTGTAACATTTTTATAACAAGCTAAAATATTAGCTTATCATAAAAATATAAAAAAAAATTACACTAGAACTCACCACAACTCAAAACAAATTTATTGTGAAACCGTTGTGAGATTTTGTTGTGTTTATAGATTTTCTCTTAAATCATATGAATTAAAATGACTATCATGAATAAATCTTATTTTTTATAGATTCAAATTAGCTTAACTAATAAGTCGTTCTTATTATTGAATAAGAGACTTAGCTTTAAATTCTGCCTATAAAAAAAAAAGTGTCTTTGTCTCATAGTAAATAGTAATATCATATCTTTTCTGGGAAAAAAAAACTATATGTCAATGAAAGTTAAATGCAAAAGCATGTAAAGATTTGGCTTTGATATATAGTTCCTTAAAAAGAGCTTTATAAAGATTTGCAAAGATTTGGAATAATTTGAATAGTAGTAGATCACTTAATTTAAGGAAACAAGTCTCGTAAAAATAGGGGAAATAATATAAAATTAAGAAAAAAATTAACAAACTGTAAAAGAATAAAGTCTTCTAAAAAAAGGAACCAAGTCTTGATTGATACTTTTGATACAAGATAGAATTTTTACTCTAGTCTAATATATATATATATATATATATATATATATATATATGTGTGTGTGTGTGTGTGTGTGTGTGAAACTTCCTCCTGGAAACTTGAACCTCGACCTTTGCCCCCCACACCCCACAAACACTTATACTTGTGGAGTGAACACCGCACCAAGGGTGCGCGATGGTAAGGGAACCAAGTCTTGATTGATACTTGATAGGATTCAAATAGAATCAAGTCTTGATGGCTGAGATTCAAATTTATCTCTCTGAAAGATTGTTGTTGGATTGATGAGTGACTGCAGTTTAATTGAGTTGCTTATTACGTGGGATTCTGTTAGGTCAATTAGTAAAGTTTATTGTCATTATATGAAGGGTTTGAGTTTGAATCACACTTACACCAAAACCAATTGATATCTTAATTTCATGATAAAGAGCAATTTCTATATATAAAAAGAGTCAATGACTTATTGCTACAGCACGCAATGCTGCAGTACTTTGGTTTGTTCAATTTTTTATTTATTTTTACAGTACTTACTCTACAGCACTTTGGTTGTTTCAATTTCCACTGTTATGCTTGCCTTCGTTGAATTTGCTTATATAATAATAATAAAACATTAACACAACAAATTACCACAATATTTTTCACAAATGTTGAGGTGTTAATTCCTATAAAATAATAAAATATCATACTAGAAATTCTGCCTATAAAAAATAAAAATAAAATAAGTGTCTTTGTCTCATAGTAAATAGTAATAAAAAAAAAAAAAAAAAAAAACTATATGTCAATGTAAGTTAAATGCAAAAGCAAGTAAAGATTTGGCTTTGATATATAGACAATTCCTTAAAAAGAGCTTTATAAAGATTTGGAATAATTTGAATAGTAGTAGATTACTTAATTTAAGGAAACAAGTCTCGTAAAAATAGGGGAAAATTTTAAAATTAAGAAAAAAATTAACAAACTGTAGAAGAATAAAGTCTTCTAAAAAAGGGAACCAAGTCTTGATTGATGCTTTTGATACAAGATAGAATTTCTACTCTATCCTAATCTAAGTGTATATGTGTGTGAAACTTCCTTCTAGAGACTTGAATCCCGACCTTTACCCCCCATACCCCATAAACACTTATACTTGTGGAGTGACCACCGCACCAAGGGTGAGCGGTGATAAGAGAACCAAGTCTTGATTGATACTTGATAGGATTCAAATAGAATCAAGTCTTGATGGCTGAGATTCAAATTTATCTCTCTGAAAGATTGTTGCTAGATTGATGAGTGACTGCAGTTTAATTGAGTTGCTGATTATGTGGGATTCTGTTAGGTCAATTAGTAAATTTTATTGTTGTTGTATGAAGGGTTTGAGTTTGAATCACACTTACACCAAAACCAATTGATATCTTAATTTCATGATAAAGAGCAATTTTCGTATATAAAAAGAGCTAATGAGCTATAGGGCGCAATGCTATAGTACTTTGGTTTGTTCATTTTATTTATTTATTATTTATTTTTACAATACTTACTCTATAGTACTTTGGTTGTTTCAATTTCCACTGTTATGCTTACCTTCGTTGAACTTGCTTATATAATAATAATAAAATATTAACACAAAAAATTATCACAATATTTTTCACAAATGTTGAGGTGTTAATTCCTATAAAATAATAAAATATCACCCTGGAAAGTGGAACTAGCCACAACTAAAATAAAGGTATTGTGAAGAAAAAAAAAAGTACTACATCCACAATATTTTCATAATAAATATTAGGTGGTAAATTATTATTCTAATTTAAACTTACCAATGAAATCATTTTTTTGTCCACCAATAACAATCTACTACTTATGGTTTGTAATGAAAATGTTGTGAACATAGTATTTTTCTTGTGAAAATATTAAGACGTCTTGTTGTTGTCATAATATTTTCACAATTGCTGAGGTGTCAATTATTTACAAGCCAAAGTAAAATATAACAAAGTTGTAAAGGCATTATGAAAATGTTGTGTCATTCTTTGTATTTCTAGAATTATTTTTTTATTAGTCAATTTTTGTTGAGCCAAAATTCATTGTTTAAGTACAGTTTTCTTGGGTTGAATTTTTTTATTTTGTTTTGTATTTCTTTTTTCTTTATGCACCAAAGCACATAAAATTAGTATTAAAACATTTTTCATCCTTTATGTTTGGGACAGTTCACAATTCCTCATTAAACTTTAAAATCAAGCAATTTCCTCATTAATATTTTGGAAAAAAGCAAATATGTCATATTTTTATTCTCTCAATAAAACCCTAATAAAAGTTTATGATTCTTAAAATATTCTATTGTGTAGTGGCTAAAATATTCCCACTAAATTTTAACATCCCAAAAATTTTCTTCACGTATTTTGAGTTTTAGATGGTAGTAATACTTAGAAAGTTGGAATGGTAATATAAAGTGTTTTATTTGTTACCTAGAAAACATTGATTTTTTAAGTTTAAATTTTTGAAACTTATAATTTATCTAACGAAAAATTCGATAACACATGCCTTTTGTTATATATATATATATATATATATATTTTTTTTTTTTTTTTTGCTTAAAATGAGTGTTTGTAAAAACTAATTAAGCTAAAGATTGCACATAGACTCATGTAAAATGATAAAGAAGAAAGTATGTGTAGGGGTAAAATTTCCAAATCAAACAATGGGCCTTGGGTCCCATACAGAGTCCAGCCATGTCCGAGGAGAAAGTGGGGCGCCAAAAAGACTTCCGGCCCAACTCTTATGAGCCCAAACTTATTTAAAAAGTGGTCCGAGGAGGAATGTCTCCTCGGACGTGCCAAATATGGACCAAACATGCACCCTACCAATAAGGAGTCACTCCAACGAATATTGGTAGCAAGGACGAGTCTCACAAACCCGAGAGAAGGAAGAGAATATAGGATGTACAGGGAGAGATTATAGCTGTCGCATTAAATGCGGGGAAGCTACTTTTCTGGCCGCATTAATGTGGAAGGGACAGACGAACAGTGTTACCTTGGCCATTACAACTCATAGAAAGGTAGGAGAGATGTCCGATGGGACGGGCACTCAAGTGAAGCTCCGGATGATCAACAAGTGTAAGGCTCTGGTGACTTTAAGGGGGCTATATAAGAGAAGGGCATCCCCATGAAGATGGGATTGAAGAAAGGAAAAAAGAAAGAACAGAAGAGGGAGAGAAAGACCATATCCTTTGATCAGGGCAGAATTGCACCCACACGTCTCCTTGGATCGAATATCCAGCGGACATGAAGGAGATATTCTTACGTTCAATCGTTGCATGGCCCAAAATTAACTAACACTCACTTCGTTAAGGCCTAGTTTTGTAACCCGCTCTCTACAAATTCATTGTCTAGGGCTCTTTGTTTAATCACCTACTTGCTGGGCTTGGGCCCCAAAAATTGACCCTACAATATGAATGAAAAAAATTTTCATTGTGTATAGTTGAAGGTATTTGATGAAGATTTTTAATTGTAACATATGACATTATTCATTGCGAATATTTAAATATTGTGACAAGGTTTTAGCAAAACTTAGTTGTTTATTGTTGGAAGATAATGATATTCACTATCATTCTTATAAGTTTTTAATGAGTGAATATTGCCTTTAGCAAATAGGTATCAAAATTATTATACGAATGAGATTAACTTTGTAAGACATACATTTTTTAAGTATATAATTTTATACTTCTTCAAATAAAAATTCTATCTTAATTTTCTTATACAAGAGGTAGCACATGCCTTGCACGTTCCACACACAATAGTTTATAGAATATATATGTCATAGATTTATATCCTATCATATCTATATTAAAAAAAAAAAAAAAGAGTGATTATAGTTTTTGAAACAAACCAAAGCTTCGTTTAATCTAAATTAGACATCATAGGCATTCTAAAATTTCTCTTAAGAGTTTATACCTAATATGAGTAACATGTTTTAATATTTTATCGAAAAAAATAAAAAGGTAATGTGAACAATTTGCACAAATCGAATCTACCTACAAAGTGTTATGTTTATTATTTAAACGAAAGTTAAAGTCAATCTAGATTAGACATCATAGACAATATCACGTTATCTATATTTTGACTCCATGTGAACTGATATTGGCAACCAATGTTAGAAATTTGTCTAAAAATTAAACAAAAGACATGGAATTTTGCAATATTGATTTCATTAATTTTACCATTGTATAGTATAACCTTTTTTAAAAACCAACTATTTAGGTGGATATCCAATGGTCGATCACCTTTGAGCACCCTATTTAAAGGCATGTTACAGATGTCCTAAAATGACTACATCTTTTTTGAAGTTTTCACCACTTGAAAATCAGTTATAACTAAATGCTAGTTTCATAGTTCTTCTATTAAGTTGTAGTAATTACACATACCATTTCTTTTTGAGTGGCATCCAATGCATTACTTCTCATGGTAGTTTAAAAACCTGAACCACCCAAAAAACTGTAACCAAACTAACTAGAACTTTGATGCCATAAATAGTACTAATCACTCTGTCAACTATATATAAAACAAGAATTAGTTTCAACATTAATATGAGAAGTTTCATAACTGTTAACACAGTATCTTATGATTAGTGTACAATAAAGACGATATTGGTAATATTGCTAGTTAGTCTTTGCGAAAATGGTGTTAATAGTTAGTTCAGTTATGAAATTTTAAATGACGGTTATATTTCTTTTAAGAGTAATGTCAGTAAAACAGCCTAATCCACATCTTACTTATGCATTAACTCTTGATTGGATTTTGATACTTTCACATAGGTATATTACGTGTACTAAAAAAAAACTGAAATCAAATAAAAAATTAACACATAAGCAAAGTGTAAATTTGGGTGTAGTTTCCTATATGTCCCAAACTCTAATTAATGAGATTTTTCAAAACCGTACATTACACGTTTTGTGGGATACACGTGGCAATCAAAGAGTGCTCTATAAAATAACCAAGAAAAAACATAGAAAAGAAAGGCCTAATAAGAACAGCACAGCACATATTGGCTAAGAATAGTTTCACAATCTGATAATGCTTAGCTGGCAATCCAAAGATCAACGGTCAGAATTCACAGACAGCAAATGTTGCTTACGTGGATTATACCATAGTCCACCCCCTAAAGCTTCAATCATTGGATTTCTCTCTCCCCAAAAAAAAAAAAAAATTTCTCTCTCTCTCTCTCTCGAAGTGTCTCTCTTTCTTTCTCTCTTATAGCCTAACTATTCATATCATTCAATATATCGTTTGAGTGGAGGATTTTGTGGAGGAGAAACAAAAAGCAATCTATTTGTTTTCTTATATAAGATTTGGGTTTCTTAGAAAGTTAACAAAAAACCAAAGAAAAAAGAAGAGAGGGAGAGAGAGAGAGAAGAAAAGAAAAAAGAAAAAGAAAAAAGATATGAGCTTGAGTTCTTGAGGTGATCATTGAAGGAAATAAAAATTTGGGTTCTGTTTGGATTGTAAAGTTTTATTTTTGAAATGGTTTTGATGTGTGAGATTGTGTTTGAGGAAGAAAAGGTTGAAGAAGGAGAGTGGGAAAAAGAGAGATAACAAACATACAAAGCCAGCCAGAGTAGCAGAAGTAAAGAGACAGAGAGACAAAAAAGGAAAAAAGAATTTCTGGGGGTTCATTTTGATCTGCTTCTGCTGGTAATTCTTATCAAAGCTCTTATCTTTCTCTGTTTTTGAATATTGGGTTCTTATGAATTTATTGAATAGAGACTTGTTTTAGTTCTGTTCATTGCTCTGTTTTTATTTTTTTTTATTTTTATTTATTTATTTATTTTTGTGTTGCTTTGTGTGATTATGTTGTAAAGTATATGTTCATTGTTTTATGCTTCATTAGTAAAGAAAGTTGAAGAAGAAAAAAATTTTCTCTCAGAAAACAAGCTGTCTTAACATGAATAGTTGAGTTATTGGTTTTGTGAAACCATACAAACAGTACCAAAACAATTTTCACTTTCTTCCATTCCTCTGTTTTCTCATATGCCAAACGTATTGCTGAACAAAATTGTAAAAAGAAAAAGAATTGTTTTGCATCTAAAAGAAGTGAAAATGTGTGTATATTTATAGTTTGGTATTGTTTTACAGGGTTATTGGCAATGTCTACAACTATAATCAGCGATCCAATGGTTCTTTCAACCCCAGAAACACAAACAGCAGCAGCTACAAAACTCATTTCCCAACTTGAAGTAGAATTCGTCATATGTGACTGCTGTGGACTAACCGAGGAGTGCACGCCGGCCTACATAGCACACGTCCGGGAGCGTTACTATGGCAAATGGATATGCGGCCTATGCGGCGAGGCCATAAAAGACGAGATCATAAGGTCTGAAAGGCTACTTAGCACTGAAGAAGCAATGAATAAGCACATCAACTTTTGTAAAAAATTTAAGCCCTCTGATCCGCCTCCAGATCCTACTCTGCATTTGATTGCAGCCATGAGACAGATTCTAAGGCGCAGTTTGGATTCGCCGAGGGCAGTGAGGTCTACGCCGAGTAGTCCGTTGAACAGTGACCGGGAAATTCCTAGTTCAGGGCTTACTAGGTCTGAGAGTTGTTTTCCTAGTCTGTCTAGTCCATGAAGGTATGAGATGGAATAGGAACAGAACAGAGGTGAACATGGGAAATACACATTTCATTTGCTGCAAAATAAAAAAACCCAAAAAGACAAAAAGAAAAAAATGGTCAAATGATTAATGTAGTTAGCTTGTTCTCATCAAGTATAGAGCTTTCTCTGTTGTTAAAAATCTCTTTCTTTCAATTTTCATTTGAAGTACATATATATTACTTTTTCTTCTCTAATTGTTTCCAATTACAAGTGCCTTAAACCATGGGTTTAAAGTTTGCTAACTAGCTTTGATTACTAACTCTAAACATATGAATTTTGCAAATACTTGTAAAAAGTATGGAATTTACTTAAATTGGTGCTAATATTGGATTAATATAATTCAAAATTTTGTTTAAATTTGGTGAAAATCTAAGCTAAGAAAGAAAATTAATAATTTGGGTGGCCAAATAGCCTGTAGTAGGAGAAATTATTATTTACACCGAGAGGATCGTTGTTGTGGTTCTTTATGACCAATGAGATGATAACATCTATGCAAATATATGTGTGAGCTTCCTAATCAGCACAAGAAATAAAAATAAAAATTACCGGATGATGTCACATTTGCATAAATAATAGCATTTTATTGGTTGTGAGATCAGACAGGATCATGTCGGTAGTCCTTCTAGTGGACCTAATAATTTCTCCTGTCCTAAATGCTGGTGCCGTTAAAGTGCAAAGAGCTATAGCACAATTGCTGGATGCCCGGATCTCTGAAGATTTTGTGCATATTGGCATTTCATACATGGCTTTATTTAGCATTGATTTTTCTAATGCTGGACACCAACTTTGATTCTCTTTGTATTTTCCATGAGATTGTCTAAATATAGAATTGTGTCACGGGTGCAAAAAGTCGCACAAAGTCTTCCAGTGCCAAATATGACAAATTGATTGAGCTGTCCTCTAGTTAATAATGTGCTTAATTAATTCTAAAGAAGATTATTCAATATTTTTGGCAGTAGTAGGTTGCTCGTGAGTTTTCAACCAAGTGGAAAATTTTGTATAAATTTTCACGTTTAGAGTATAAGAACAAAGAAGTGGATACCATATATTGGGTTTGGCAGCGCACATGAAATTTATTGAGACCAACCAAATTCAAAAGGAAGAATGAGATTTTCAAACCTCAATTTTAGCTCAATTTGGTGTGCTTGGCCTTTCAAATTATGATACATCAGCTGGTTCTAGGTGATATATGACAACATGTTGCAGTTTATCAGAATCTGAATGTAGCTGTCTCTATAAAAAGTAAGTGGTGACTAGAAAAGGTAGGAGTACCGAATAAAAAAATGATGAATGAGGTGTGCCAACAGAGATGGAAGATTTGCAATGTCTCATTATTTTTGAGTTTCTGATAAAAGCTTTCATAAGATCTTAGTGGCACTCCACACGAGTGCAAAGGACAGCTAGGATTGCAGCATTAGAATCAGTGCCAGACAGCACTTCTCTTAAGCCTGTCATTCATCTGGAAAAAAAAAAGAAGGTTCTGGAATGAGATCCTGTGCCTGCATGGCCAAAAAAATGCAATGAACCAAGTGGTCCGGGGCTTGTATTTAGGCAATAATTGTCTCATACATGTGTGTATGCATATCTTCTCTCTAACAGCGTGTGAGTCACACATAACAAAATTACACTCTATGAGAAAAATAATGCATTTTTCCGATGTATTAGATACCTTCTCGTCTTCTCGTGATAACGAAAAAAATGACAATTATAATAAGACTTGGAGCTGGATCCCACCAGTTTCATAATTGAGTTAGCCTTCATGCTTACTTGACTAATTATTAATTACCTGGAAAACTCCTTTGTGGTCCGTTAACAAGCTTCATCAAATTTCCAAGATTATGACATATTTGAACTCAGGCTTTTCAGATGTCCAGAATCATTATTTTCTATGTATTTTTAGTAAAAACTAAACCTTTGCAGTTTGCAAAATTAAAGCTTGAAGCAAATATACATTTAGTTCATGAAGTTTTAATTTGACAGCATGATGAAGCTTCAGATTTTTGGCAAACATATGCTAATAACTAAAATCCACTTCTCAAACCTTCCTCAGGCAGGCATGGTTTGGTCTAAGTAATCTTTTTGACAAGTCCCATGTTCCATTACCCTTTCCAGGATTAACAAATGATTTTTCTTGAATAGCAAATTATTAAGGTAAAGGAGCAAATAAGTGAGGACTCCCAAGCCACAAACCAGGGAAAAATTTCAACAATTCTAGATACACATCCAATTGCATACTATTAACTTATACGACCCGCAATTTTTTTTTCGACCAATCACAATCGTATAAGTCAATAAATTGTGAAATTGGGTGCGTGAATTGTTGTGTCTCTAACCCCATAGTATTGTTGAAAAATTTAGCCCTTACAATTGAGGAATCAAAGCCACAACATAAGGGAATTGACTCAGCCATTCACTGCATTAATGCTTGCTATGCCAACTCAGATCAATACATGAATCGTGGAAAGTTCTTGAAAAGGACAGATCTTGACAAATTCCCTTCCAAGAGTAAACCACCTGCTTGACTACGTGTTTACTGTATTTTAAAAACTTTCAATATTGAATTTGGATCAACTTTTTTTTTTTTTTTTTTTTTTTTTTTTTTTTTTTGCTTCTTTCTATTAGTATATTTGTTTATGTTCAACTTTTTAGAGAAAGTTTACTAACAAAAAAAAAAAAATTGATACTTGTTGATGTGGCAAATTGTGTACTAAATAAAAAAGTAATATCAATAGTAAGTTTAAATGAGAACTATTAAAAGTTTGCCAACTTAACAGGTGTAAAAAATATTGTCAAAATTTTTTTTTTGGTGTGTAATATTAATCAACTTTTGAAGTCTCATTTTCTTTTCTAGGTATAAGTCTATTGTTACCATTCAGAAAACTATATATTTTCAATAAATAATTTCACCAAAAAGCTAATTCAAATGCATGCTTTTGTACAAATATATGTACATCATACATGATTGACCTCTCTTGGAATTCAAGAGAGAAATACCAAAAAACCAAATAGTACCCCACATTGATCTGATTGAACAAGGAGGATAGGATTGGATATTACCACCAGCTAGGCTGACAGAAAATATAATGTCAGGGAAATTTAACTGTCTTTATCTTTGTCTTTGAAAATGGTGATTATTTTCCTGGAGAACTAAGTAGAAACCACCTTTTACAAGCATTCCACACCCTTCTACCAATTATATCGCTTCTTTTTCCCACCTTCCCTGAATAGTAGTTTACCAAATCCTCAACTAAGATGACATTTTTCACATTTGTCCAAAGTCATAATTAATCATGCTCTAATTAATTTATATAGACTAATTGACCTGATGAGTCATTCTTTTTTGTCTTCTTCTAAGTAATATTGGTCGAATTTTTTAAATGATCAAAGCCAAGTGGGATAAGCAATCATTGATTGGAACCTCTATTAAGTTATTCTAAAATGCTATTCTTGTAGCCATATATAGTTGTCTACCAATATTCCCAGAGAGGATAAATTTGAAGGTCTAAAAGTAACCCATTTGAGGCATAATTTTTTTGTTGGATGGGAATTTTTATTGTGACCATTTCATGTTTATATATATATATATATATATATATATATATATATAAATCATGACGCATAAGATAAAGAGAAGTTTATGCGTATATGATTAATTGTTTTTTTTTCCTTTGTTTTTAAAGTTTTGGAAGCCTTTTATGGGGAAATTGATCGTCCACTACTCGTAATCTATCATTTCAACAAATTATATAAACAATTACGGCAAAAGTTGTGTCATTTGACTTCTTCAAAGTCCAAACCTAAAATTAGAGAGATCTTTCTTGTCCCTAATAAATGCTAGGTGCATATATTTTTCTTGGTATCTAGTATTGGATGATTGATAAGATGTTCTAAATAAATAAAAAATTTTCAAATCTCTTCAGAGATTAGTGCTAATTAAAGAATAATATCTTACTTTGAATTCTTAGAGAGAGAGAGAGAGAGAGAGAGAGAGAGAGAGAGAGAGAGAGAGAGAGCAAAGAATAAGTTTTTTAATTAAAGAATAAATTCTTAATGCGCATCTGTGATTTATAGGAAGAGGCATTTTGCATGTCAAATAAACTGTGTAAGATTGTATGATATTATTGATACATTCTAGAAATACTATATCCTTCATGTTTCAACAATGACGAATTCAACAAAGTAAATTAGATTTGTCCCACGCTTATCATGTATTTTAACTGATTCAAATAAGATAAATTTAAACAGATTCATTTTTCTTTGTCTTCCGAGTATATAATAATGCTTTAATCATTAAGGCCAAGTGGGATAAACATTTATTTGATGGAACTTCTTTGAGTTGCTCCAATGTCTCTCCTGTTCAGGATAGACATTTGGCAACCAAAATACTAGTTTGAACTATTATGACTCAGATTAAATGATGGGACTTGAAAAGAAAAAAAAGTTTGGAGGTGCCAGCTGAACCGCTTTGAATCATAAAGTTTCGAGTGATTAATTTGTTTGGACATCTGAGCAGTGCATAATTCTTTTCATAGTTTTTTGAATAGTATGATTTGATTGGTGCATTATAATAACAACAGTATCAATAGTTGATCAATACATTATTTTTCTTTTGGTTAAGAATGCAAAGGTAATGTTTTTTTTTTTTTTTTTTTTTTTTTTTGGTAGAAATGGGTGGTCTTATTAATTAAACATAGAGTTTATACAACAACAACATTAATGACCTACGGGCACATAATCTATTACTCCGAGGCCAGCCAAATCCCATACTAAACAGTGATACACAAAATTGGGACAAGTAGTATAAATAGACAAAAGTTGCTGTTGGTGGGCTCCTAGTTTCACTAGCGCATCTGCGTATCTGTTTGCTTCACGGTATATATGGTGTGCCCGCACCTCCCAGTTCTGCTCCATGAAGCTCCTGCAATCGCATATCAAAGACATCACATCAGGTGGATGAGAAGAAGTTTTATCAGTTAACCAAGATAATACTATTGTAGAATCAAGCTCAAGTTGGATAAACCTAAACCCTAGTTGCCAAGCTAATAGGAGACCCCGCCTAATTGCTTCCAACTTTGCCATATTATTGGTTACTATACCCATCTTGAGAGAAAATCTAGATATCCAAAATCCGGAACTATCCTGGCGGACCCTCGCGCTAGCCATCCTGGGTTCCCAATGACACTACCATCCGTGTTAAGTTTTACGTATGGTTGGGGGCGCGTTCCATTGAACAAGGGTTGGGGTCCTAACTTGAAAATATCATAATACATATTTTCAACCATGGGGGTAGGTTGACATCCTTCACTAGTTGGTTGTTATCAACAAGGGTGAGTAGAGCAAAGCCAGTCCCACTTTTAATGGCCAATCAGAATCTCTATGGAAATACCAAGTACTATAATCTCTCTTTGGCTGAATTCAGATCATAACAATGGAATAACTGAAAACTATATTTTTTCGATAACTTTGCTTTTACATAAATGTTTCACAATAGTAGCATATCCACTTCATTCTTAAATATTATGTTCGTGATATAAATAATAGCATCAATATGCTAAAATTATTATGTATATAAGATTGAATAACTTACGAACACATATTTTACTTAAATCATGCATATATTTAATATCTCTAATTAAAAGCTTTATATACATTTCTAAACAATTTTTATACTTATCAAAAGCACATGTCATAAATCCCTTACCCGAAAAAGAAGACGCGAGAGATTGTACAAGAGGAGCTCAAGTGGCCATGTTCTCGTTTCTCGCCACTTAAATGAAAGACCAAAACTTATTACTGACAAACTCTTCCTAAGTATATAAACTTATACCTCAATCATAACCTAACTCTCAAACTCAAGAAAATCTTAATTCCCATCACATAAAGTTTCCCCAAAAATAAGGTATGTTTATCAAACACATTACATACCAAAACATAGAGAAACCAAGACATAAAAATTTATCTATGATCTAGACATACCAAAGGATGAGCATTCTAATTTATAGCTCAAAACATTCACCCTAACTTAAGAATTAAATCTGCAAAGTCAGGTGTATCATATGTAATTCACTGCTCATTCCAGCAGCATATGCCCCATTTGTAAAATACAAATGGACTGTCCATACACATCCAAATATCATGCAATTTTACAGAACCACTCCCCTATATGTCTAGTATATACCATAAAAATTTCAGAGTCAAATCATAAAATCATGATTTATTAAAAATCATACAAAGCAGCATGCTCAAATCTGTCCTAACAGAATTTCTTGCAAATTAGAAAACAGACCATTATTTTTATATTAATCCAAATGCTGTGAGACCACTTCCATAACAACTATGTGTGTCTTAGAATTCATAAAAACTACTCCTAGTATCCTAATTCATAGAAAATGATTTAATACATAATTTTCTTGTTGTAAACATCAAACCTGTCATAGAAACAGTTTCAACACATGTTCTTACAAAATCATCAACAAATAGCAATAGGCCTTCATTTCATTTGGGTATTTTTATACCTATACTATGCATATTAAAATATGTTAATAAGCGTCCAAATGACTATAATATCATCAATCTTTCAAATTACTAAAACAGAATCACAAGTTCAGCTTCTAAAATCGGATTAGAGAACATAGAACTGAAACTAAAGCAAATCATTACATCATTAAAATATTCATAACAGAAAATAAACATATATACTTACCCACAACTGATGCTAAACTTTAGTGAGAGTTTAATTTCTTCTTAGAGAGAGATGTTTATGATTTTCAGTGAGAGATTGAGGGCTGATGGTGAGATGGTGCTGTCGTGTAAGAAGAGAAGAAGAAAGAGACAAGAATAAAGAAAAGGAATAGAGAAAGTAGAAAAGGAGTTGGACTTTCTGGTGCAGCAAAAAAAGATAAGAAGAGTGGACTTTGGGGTGGGATACGTGTAATGCTAAGAGAAGAAAAGATCACAACTCACTTTTTCCAACTTTTGACATTTATACTTTTCACCCCTTATAAGCTTATATTTTTAGAAAGGCCCAAAGAATAATATAACTTTGCATATATATATATATATATATCCTTACTTTTATAAAGTTATATCCCTAACATTAAAAGAGCATATGTGTTTTATAATATCACAATATCAAAGCTTCATGCACTTAAAGTAATTAAGATAATAACAAGCATATAAATTCATAAAATTAATTATGCAATTAGGTTGGGGTGTTACGGAGACAGTTGTGGTGAGTAGACTTAGTGTTTGATGAGGACTCAAAGAAGTCTATATTATGAATTTCGGTATTATCACAATGTTCCAATTCACGAGGGATAATAATCTTATCATCACAATTCAAATTTGTATCCAAATTTGAAGCCGCTATATCAAGTGGAAGAAAACAGTTAGGCTTATCATGGTTTTGAACAAGGATAACATCATCAAAATTTGAATTAGATGCAATCTCCGTAATTTTGACTACCTTATCCATTTGAAAATTCGAAACTCCCTTGGAAATAGGAACCAACTTCTTTTTGGCGCTAGAATAGTTGTCTTTTCCTGGCAAAGTGCCAAACGGCATAGATTGTCTTGGATTAATCATCACAACCGTTGTGAGAAGCTCAGCCTAAATTTGGCGATGATGTAACGAATCATCAAAATCTTCTGCCACTGATTGAATATCATCCTCATCTTCATCCCGTGCATCTGATTGAGAGTTCACTGAATCTTTTTTCTGCTACCCTTCGGAGCCATGGACCAAATTGAAAAACATCATCATCAGAGGAAAAACAACTTGTCTTCAATTGAGGACACTCTCTGTCTTAATGGCCAAGAATTTCACATCTATAGCAAAAATAGGAAGCCTTTCATATTTAAAGACAACCCAACTAGGCTCAAGATCTTCAATATGAATCATTTTACCACGCATAAGAGGCTTGGTAATATCAACATTTACTCTAATTCGAAGAAAAGGTCCCCAGGCAAGACCACTCTTGGGTGCATCCACCATGAGAAGCTCGCCCATCTCATTGCCAATTCGGGTTCCAATAGCCTTATTCATACTTTTAATAGGAATATTAAAAATACGAATCCAAAAGGGGGAATGACGGAAGGTGACATTGGCTGGACTGGAATCGCCATGAAATTGCTTCATCATGATCAATCTTTTATCAAAGGACCAGGGACTTTTATCTAATACAACTGTCAAATGCTCCTCGGAATCAAAAATAGCAAGAAAGTGATTCTGTCCGACCTCTTTAATAGTTACACCCTGAGAAGAACACCAAAGATTCACACAAGTGGCTTTAAAAGCTTCCTTGTTGAAATCTTTAGTAGTTTGCAACTTGAACAAGATGCTAAACTGTGCCTGCTATTTAGAAATAGCTTTTTTCCCCTTCTGACAATTTGAAATGTTTCCAAAGTTCTTCCATAGATGCATCCATAGAGTAACGAGAATAAAACAATAGTAATAAAGAGCTACGTAAGATATAGGAAAAGGAAAAGGAGAAAGAAAAAACAAACCTTCTACCACAATCTAATAACAGAGATTGGAGAAGTCTTTATCCAAAGGGAAAGTGAGTTTGTAGCTTCTACAGTCAAAGCCTAAGAGAGAGAAGTCTTCATCACTCACAGATAGGATAATTTTATTAACTCTAAAGAACTTTAATTGGTTGATATTTGCAAAAGTTAATCAATTCATTTCAAAATGAATGAAAATGATTTAACAAATCTATATAAAATTATTCTATAAAATCTCATGAGAAACCTTAATAGGTTGTCCTGTAATGATACTTATCCAAATACCATTAAACCACTTTTAGTGCATTCAACAACACCAATAATAGAACATTAAACCTCTATTGTCTTTGCTAAAAAAAAAAAAAAAAAAAAGAACATTAGACCGACACAAAATGTATCTGTCTTTTCTATTTTTTCCTAAAAGAATTATTAACAAAAAAAAACCCAAAAAGTCTATATTCTAATCAAAAGTGCTTTAAAAACTTCGCTTTCTGATTGGTACGAGGATATGTAAACGTGGGAAAGATCCGGATAATTTTGATTTAGATATTTTTATTTCTATAAAGCCGACAAACATGGAACCAAAAGGAAACCTGAAACCCAAGCTAAGTCTTGCTTTGTTCAAAGGCTTTCCCTCATTCTTTGGAAAAGATATTGTCGATAAGGTACTCGGGATTTCTCTTTCATTTTCACTGTCCTGTTTGTTTGCTTTCTGATTGAAGATAAAAGCATACAATTTTGATTCATTTTGCTTCAAATTGTGTCCAATGCAAGGTTTGGGGTTTTGTTGATCATTAATTAAGGCCTTGGAGTGATTTGGTATCTGGGTTTTGTTTCTTTTCTTATAAATTTAAGCTTTCAGAGTGATTTTGTGTCTGGGTTTTGTTTCTTTGCTCATTAATTAAAGCCTTAGAATGATTTTATATCTGGGGTTTGGTTTCTTTGAAGTTTAGTTGGCTCTGTTGCACGAAATTTGAGATCTTTAGTGAGAAATATATAGGGAATGAAGGTTTTTTATAGGTTAAATAGTGCAAGACACTCAAAATTCCACGGGATTTTCAATGGATTTAGTGCTGTTCTCCTATTTTTCTTCTTCTGCAAGAAGGTAGATATAATTAAAACCCCTCTTCTTAAGCAATCTTCCTTGTTTTTCAATCCAAATTCGACTCCTCAAGCTGTTTTCGGTGGTAGTTCGGGTCACATTGCAGTAATTCATCGTGGATTTGGTGAAATCCGTGCTAATGCATCGGGTTTAGGTGATGAGTCTGATGAACATAATGGTGTGAGCAGTTCTTCAGAGTGCAGTGGATTGCATAAACATCATGGTTATGCCAACCAATGTGAGTACTTGAAAGCAAATACGGATTGTTCTTTGGATGGGTTATTTGATTACTTAAGGTTCTTTTATTGTGACTGTCAAGATTTCAGTGTATTGGGGTATGCAGTGTTGGGTGCGTGGGTTGCCTTGTTGTTCTATCTATCGGTTACCACTGCAGCCGATTACTTTTGTTTTTCGCTTGAGCAGCTCTCAAGCCTGTTGAAGCTGCCTCCAACTGTTGCTGGGGTTGTGCTTCTGCCTCTTGGGAATGGAGCACCGGATGTGTTTTCCAGTATTGCTGCTTTTGCGGGTACAGATACAGGTGACGTGGGTCTAAACAGTGTGTTGGGTGGTGCGGTGTTTGTTACTTGTATTGTTGTTGGGACTATTTCTTTATGTGTTGCAGAGAAGAGGATTCAGATTAATCGGAATTGCTTCATAAGGGATATGAGTTTCTTTCTAGTAACTCTTTTGTCACTTCTGTTGATTTTGATCATTGGTAAGGTGAGTGTAGGGGGAGCCATTGCCTTTGTATTGATTTATGTGGTTTATGCAATTTCCATTGCTGCAAATGAGATTTTGAGGAAACATGCTTGGAGGTTGAAATTGGATGTTATTACACCATTGCTTCCTGTCCAACAAAGTGTAGAGGATGTGCCTATACATAGCCCCTTGTTTGAGATTGAGACCAAAAGTGATCTAACGCTTCTCCACAATTCGTTGCCTCAATTGATGTGCACTTCAAATGGGGAAATATATTCGAACCAGACAATGCTTACATTGGATAATGAAACCCCTCCGTGGGGGTGGAATGGTGAGAGCATGGAGAGCAATGGCTTATGCTCATGTTGTAAGCTGTTTTGTTCTAAGCTTTTTTTACTGATTGAGATGCCATTGACAGTGCTAAGACGGTTAACAATTCCATTAGTCGACGATGAAACATGGTCGAAGGCATATGCTGTTTCGAGTGCTACATTGGATCCCATTCTTCTGGCATTTCTGTGGAATACCCAAGATGATTTGGGTTCTGTAATTAGAATAATTACATATAGTATTGGTATAGCAGTTGGTTGCACACTTGGTATTCTTGCGTACTGGTATACTGTACCTGATCATCCACCCCAGAAGTTATTAATTCTCTGGGTTTTAGGTGGATTTGTTATGAGTATTGTATGGTTCTATATGATTGCTAATGAGCTTGTTGCTCTATTGGTGGCATTTGGTCTAATTGCAGGTGTTAATACATCCATCCTTGGAGTGACTGTTTTAGCTTGGGGCAATTCAGTAGGTGACTTGATATCGGATGTTACATTGGCAATGCATGGCAAGGATGGTGTGCAGATTGCTTTATCTGGATGCTATGCCGGTCCCATGTTCAACACACTTATTGGTTTGGGGTTCTCCTTGCTGTTTGCAGCCTGGTCAGAGGGAGGTTCATACACAATTCCACTAGACAGTAGCTTGGTTTACACCATGGGGTTTCTCATAACAGCACTAATCTGGGCATTTGTTGTTTTACCTTTGTGTGACATGCGCCCTACTAGGACATTAGGAGTGGGCCTTATTGCCCTCTATTTGATATTTCTTTCTTTGAGGCTGGTCAGTGCTTTGGGACTTTTCTCATTTGCAATTTGAAGTTGACATTTGAGTTATGTTGTAATTAAAAGGACCAGTTTATCCAAAACCTTTGGTGCAGTTATAATGGTATGAGTATTGATATACAGAGGCTACCCAAATTTGCAAATTTATTTTTATATAATGTCTAAATGGTATTTATCCCCAAAACAGTTCTCAAAAATTGGTTCTCCATGTGTGTGTGTTTCTTAAGTGATAGGTCATAATTTCAAAGGATAAAATACAAAAAGGTGTTTGAGCTAATACTAGGTAATATTGAGACTCTTCAAAAATATTTAACTTGCTCTCTAAAGCACAAATGACACTTAACAACGTTTGAAAGTTCCCAACTCCTCCAAGTCTTTTGTTTCTTAACTTTCTTTCCAACAATTTGCCTTGACTGCACAAGTCTCACAGTAACTGCATTCTGAAAATTATATGCAAAAGAGAGTGTCTAGGTAATTAATAGTAGATAAACAGCAGTTAGAGATGGAGAAGGAAGGAGGAGGAGCAAATGAATTTTCAAACGATGTTAAGTAAGGTTTGTATTTAGCCCAAATCTTGGAATAATTTTTGTATTTTTTTTCCAAGTTTTAATTGTGATCCTGAGGGCTTATTACTAATCTACCTTGAAATATTGTATGGCACAAACCACTTTGCGAAAGTGACCCAATTATAAGGATTAGTTGGGGTCTTAAGTTCTGACTTCTGAGTTCAGACCCTTGACCTTTGAGGGAATCATATTGGTTCATTATCATCATTCTCTCTTTATGTGACTTTTTGAATGTTGTAGAGGTAGAGTTAGGAGCCCCATTAACCAAAGTTAGCCCAACACCAATACACCATGGTCTGGATTTCGTGGGTTGGGTCTTGATTTTTTTTCTTTTAAGCTCAAGTTGGGTTTAATATAAATAATTCAATTCGATTCATGCTATTAATAGTTTATTATTAAGAAAATATGACTCCTAATGCCTATTCCACAACTTATTTTTGGGGCCTTCCCTAACCTAGATCATGAGTTATTTATGACCTGTTTGGTATGTGATTCCAAACAACAATTTTCAGTGTTTAAACACTGAAAATTGTTGTTCTAAAAAAAAAAACAATACGTTTGATAAGAATGTTTTTTTAGAAATGTTTGAGTTATGTTACTCATTTTAGGGTGTTTAAACACTGAATTTGGAAAATTCATTTTACCAGTTTTCAAATTTCAAACAACGTTACTCAATGACACTTTTGTAAATATTTTGAAAAACATGGGGTGCACTTTTTTTTTTTTGAGGATGAAACATGGGGTGTACTTGATTAGCAACACATAAAGCTTCATTTTTCAATTCCAATTAGGGGTCCATTTGTCAGCTTTATAAAAAATTTAAAAAAAAAAAAAAAAAACACATACACACACATACCAAACACACAATGTATTTTTTCTCTTATTGAAACATGTTATTTGAAATATGATACTAAATACTTTTTTGCTTTATGAATAATGTAAACACGTGTTTTCACAATACTTTTTAAACTACAGTTTTTACATCATTTTAAACAACAATATTAAAAATCTCCAACCAAACAGGCTCCTAGCTTTCTCAGGTGGTGACACTTCGCTTTTTCTTGAGGATATCTATCTCATTGTGACTTCAGCACTACTTTGGATATAAAGTCTTTGTCGCTTTTTCTCTCAATGCTCTAGCTGGAGCTTATCTATTTAATAATAAATTAGCTTTTTAGATTTATATTAAAAAAAAATTATAATTCAATAATTAGAGGAGGAAGATTTAAACCTCAAATATTTCAGGTGAAAATACCAAAAAATAGTTAGTTAAACTGTAAAGTTTTGGATTTAATTGTTTAGCAACGAGCGTACTTGGTATGGAGTTTTGAGTTCCCCACCCCCTCCCTCTGTTTTAGAGTTTTTCAAAGCTTAGATCTAAACCTTCTGTTTTAGAGTTTTTCAAAACTTAGATCTAAATTTGTTTGGCCATCTATTTATGATTTCCAAGTTATTATGCCATTTTGGCTATACTTTCATTGTAATTTTCTTTGAGGGATTGTGTTCCCCTAGCGTGTACTCCCTATAAATACTTTTTAGCAATAGATTTTTTTTTTTTTTTTTTTTTTTTGCCAATTTCACTAAAAAAAATATTTAAGAAAACATAGGTACTTTTATATGTACACTACGTAACAAATTTGTTAGATTATTTTATTTTGATGTTTTGAGACTTAGTTTTGATAAAGTTGAAGTATTAAACCCTTCAATTAAAATTACAATTATTTATTAAATAATCAAATAAAAGCCTAACAAAATAGATCTAAATCGTAACTATATGCCAAGAGCTTTATAATTCAACTAACATTTTCTTCTATTTGTAACAAAAATGTCAAATAAAAAATAAAGGAAAAAGTTTAGCTTCAAATTTATTTGGATTTATTTTCTTTCAACTCATTTTGTGGTGATTAAAGAGAGTGCATATTTAGTTTTAGTCACATAACTTTTTTATTAAGTTATATGACTTGTTTGAATAATATAGATAAATAGTTTTATAAACTGTTACATTGTGGGTTAAATAAGATAACTACAAATTAGTTTGAAACTAAATATTGTCCAAAAGTAACTAATTTTTTTTTTTTTTGAGTAAAATCCATTAACATATCTTTAGATTTGGACTAATATCAACCAGGTTCAAAATTTTTCAAAATTGACTAATTTAGTCCTTAAAAAGTAAAAATTGTTAGACCTGTGAGTCATTTGTATAAACTGTTTTAAGAATTAAATTGACTTTAAAGATCAAATTGATTAGTTTTAAAAAGTTTTGAATTTGGTTAATATTAGAGTAAATAGGTAAAATTTACACACTTTTTTAATGTTTAACTAAAAAAAAAAAACCCTAGTATCTACACAACATAACACATGGAGAGAGATGTGATGTAAGAAGAGATATTTCATAGATGGAGCCGAGGTGAGAATAGTTTTCTTCCTCTATTACATGACGTCACAGGAGCACGTTTAGTTGTCTGCGCCTAGATTTGCTAACATGCTCCTCCAGCGATGCACACGTCAGCAAAGGCATCGGCACGAGCGCATGTTTCGCTTGTAAATTGTAAGGTCTTGTCACTTTGACTTTTGGAAACCTCGAGGAAACTATACCTGTACCTTGTTCTCATCCTTGACCCTTTTCAATATTCAATTTTACACTTTCATCCTATTTTTGTAAAAAATATCTAATAATTTTGTTTTGGGTAAAAAAAAAGTTGCCACAAGTTTAATGATTGATGTTGTGTGTAATACATTTGGTTCTTCTAAATTATTTTATTTATTTTACTCTAAATTTTTTATTTATTTATAGGTTTGGTTGTAACATTTGTGAGGAAAATAGACATTTGCTCCTAATTTATAAATTATGTAGTAAAATGTCTATATTTTAAAATTATTTAGTAAAATACTCATGTTTTTAAAATTCAATTTTAACAAAATCGAGTTATAGGTGAAACTTGATATTAGTAATGTCAAGTTCTATGTATATTTTACCACTTAAATTTTTTTTTAAAATAGAGACATTTTACTACATAGTTTGTAAATTATGGATAAATGCCCTTTCTCTTGCAAATGTTACAATCAAACAGAAGCATTTTATTGCATAGTTTGTAAATTAGGAGTAAATTCTCATTTTCCCCTTAAATTTGCTATTCATACATAAAAAGTTGTGAATGATGTAATATAAAGTGGAATTAAAAAAAATGAGACATAGGATTCTAATTTAAAATTATATTTACATTTTTCATGGAACTAAATTATACTAAAAGCATTGAATATTTTGAAATTAAGAATGTTTGAAAAGATTTTTTTTTTCTTTTGCAAATAATTTAATCTTAAATGTCCATTTGGAAATAATCTATTTAGTTTTTTGTTGAAAGTACAGTAGATAAATATTAAAAGATAAATAAATAAGTTGATTGATTTTTTGTTGAAAGTACTTTGGCAAAAACAGTAGAGTGAGAACCGCAATAAGCAAAAGTACTTAACATTTTGAGAAAAACCATAGTGTGAGACCCATTTAGTTAATTGTATTTACTTTTTGACCAAAAACATAATAGTGGGTCACACAATAAATAAGCTACCAAGGCAAAAAATAAAAAGCTCCTTTATTGCTAGACCCACAAACAATAGAAGAAAAAAAAAAAAACTCAAAGCTAGTTTATAATCTAATCTCAAATGCACTTAAAAAAAAAAAAAAAAAAAAGCTAACTATTATTTTTTTTTTCTTTCTCACACATCTAAAATAAAAATTAGCAAAATGTATATATTTTAATAATCATTGCAAATAAGCTACCATAAGTTGTGGGGTACCCAAACAGACACTAGTGTAATTTCATTTTTCAAATAAAATGCATATCAAAATTTAGATTAAAAAAATTACAAAAGGAATTTCTACATCCTATAGCAAAAACTTAAAAAAAAAAAATATATATATATATATATATATATAGAGAGAGAGAGAGAGAGAGAGAGAGAGAGAGGATTTAAAAAAAAAATTAATCATTGTTATGCACATAAAGAGAGTTTATATTTTTGAAAATATATTAATATCTAAAGTTATTACTATTACGTGCATTAAGAAATATCTATTACAATTATTATAAAAATTGATAAATTATTCTTCAATTTAAGAAATAACTATACTTAAAAAAAGATTCCATTACAAGATCTACAAATATGTACTAATAAACACTCCATTATTTTGAGGGGAAAAAAACAGCTATAGCTTGTAATATATATCTTTTTGAAGACAAGTGTAAATCACCGACTAAATAGAGATTATAAGGTAAGATTTTACTAATATTCAAACTTATGATCCGTTCAATAAGAGGTGATATTCAAAGCATATATATCACGGTGCATGAGTAATGAGTGATTGTCTTGTGTCAACAATTGCGGTTCAGCACTAATATGAGTGATTAAAGATATCAACTTTTGTCACTTTCATTTGCTAAATAATCAACTTTTGCTAGAAAATTAAGTACTTTTTGTCATTTTTGCTTTTAATAAAGACTAAATAAAGTTTGAACTGGCATGCAAAACTACAACCCCAATTCATTGGCACTTGGCAAACAAACCTGTTAATTTCACACCAAATTTTGCTGTGTTCCAAGGGGGTCAGTTGGTAAAAATATTCAACTCCCATGAATTTTAGAGACGACCAACAAGCTCATCATACGTGACCACTCACGTGTGATCTCTGCTCAAGTCGTACTTTTCACCTCTCTGACCTCTTTCTCTGTGTCTTTTACGTGTGCAAACGTTTCAGATACCAAAGCCTTTGTTGTTCTGAGCTGGTCTCGATCTATCTCTCTCTCTCTCTCTCTCGCATTCAGTCACTTATATATCTTCAACTAACATCATCGTTTACCTATAGACTGCATGGTCTTATAGCTAATACTACTACTACTACTAAAGGCTTAGTTTGATTCATAAAAAGAAATAATGGAGATAGTTCAGTTTCATGATTCTCTTTCCCCTTCATCTTCTTTTAGTTCTTCTGTGGTGAAGCCTAAGCCTATGACTATGAGACCAGAATCACCGTCTCATGGGGGCTTTGATTTGTATGGGAAGCGTAGGCTAGTGCTCAAGGTTCATGCCATGGAAAGAGAGATTGGTTTGCTTGAGGTCAGCTTTATTTATTTATTTATTTTGTATTTTTCTTGTTCAAGCTAAGCTTGATGATTTGCATTAATATGCTACGGGGGGTGGCCTAGAAATCGTGGATTTGAACTTTGAAGTAATAAATTGACACTTTGAAATTTGAATGATAGGCTTTCTATGTTCTTTATTGTTATTATTATTTTTGGATATAACATTGATGTATAATGTTATATTTTTTTGAATATGGATTTCTGGGTTTTGAGAGAACAGTTGAATATATTGTGATGTCCTTTCTATTTTGGATTTTCATGAGCGAAATCTTGGGAACCCAATAGGTTTTTCTTTCTTTGGATAAATATGGGTCCCAATAGTTGATTTTAAGAACTACAATTTGTAGGGATGAACAGAAACATTCAGTACATATTTTTGCTCAAAATTAACATTCAGTTAATTGTTTAGATCACGAAGCACACAAATTTAATGATAGATTTTGTTGACTTCATGAATATTCTTGCTGTGATCCTGTGGTATATATATGTTACTGCTTGACAAGAAGTTTTAGGAAAGAATATTATCCAGGTTTCATGTGATATGCGCCCTTTTGTTTCTCTCTTTTATGTCACTTGTGTGGCTCCAAAGTTTTCATTTCTGTAGCCAATCTTTCCCAGCCAATCTCCTGATTTCATAATTATTTTTCACTACTTATATGATATTGTAATAGGAAAAAGTTAACGAATGTCTAAGCCATTAGTTTATGAAATATTTTTTAAAATTGTTTATGAAATAAATAAGAAACAATTAATTGTTTATGGATTTTTGTATTTTTTATGACAGTAGTATCAAAACTTTTTAAAAATATTTTGTTAATAATTGTTTTAAGGTCACTCATTAACAAGACCCATTATAATAAAGAAAACTAATTAAGTATAGTTTTTAGGTACAATATATTAGGTTTTTTTTATTATTATTAAATTCAAATATATATTTGCATTGACTAATGCACTATAAATAATATTATCTTTTTAAGTGACCATTAGTTCATTGCAGCTATGTGTTTACATTCAATTGAAGAATTTAATATATTGATTTAGAAAATTATACTGAAGTTATAATCAAGAGTATTCACATCAAATATGCTAAAATAATTTAACTTTTAGTAACTCAAAAAGTTATTTATTTATTTTAACATTTTACTTTATAATACACTCAATTTCAAATATTCTATTATTTTACCATTTCATTTAAATATTCTTCATTTTACCACGCAAGTCTCTCTCTTTTAACTTTCATTTAAATATATATTATAGATATATAAATAAATAAATATATATATATATATATATATATATATTTAATGTTTACCATCTAGCTAAAGTAAAGTGCTTTTTTTTTTTTTTTTTTTTTTTTTGGATAGAGCACTTTATTGTTGGCACTTTAGGTGTTAAAAATTTAACTTTTGACACCTTTAATGTAGTGGATTTTTTTTTACATGTTTTTGGTGCTAAAATAATAGTTTTTTTTTTTTGTGCTAAAATAATAGTTTAACTATTTTGGCACATTTGATGTAATGTAAATGCTCTGATTGTCACATATTGAAATTACGGTTAGTGATGAATCCATTTAATAGCAAGGTTCCTTTGATCATAATATATCAACTTAACAAGGTGTGAAAAAGATAATACTCCCCCTTTCTATCAAGAAAAAAAAAAATAATAATAATAATTAAAAACTTGCTTACATGGATAGACACACGCTCAATAAAAGTGCTTTTTTCTGGGAACATACACAAAGGGCTGCTTCTTTTTAGCGTTAATTTGATTTTTATATGCTAGTCTATTTTTTTTTATCACATGCATGTATAATGTTTAGCGTTGAGGATCCTATCGTACTCTTTCTTAATGACAATTATTGTATCGATTTTGTTGCGAACATAACTTTTCCACAACTTTTGAGTGGGGTTCAATCACTTTTGCATAGATCCATCATTAATACCATTTTCATTTTCCCTACTCACAACATGCCACTTAGCAAATTGTGAACAATGTGTGTCAATAAACTTATTCTTATTGTATAATATTTGAAGGAGGGAGCTAAGAGAACTGAAAATAGGGTGTCAATTTCTCTCTTTCATTCTTCTGTTTTTTCCGTTAGCAATGAGCTGTTTAGTAATTTATGTGTTAACCCCTTGTTTTTAGCATATTCAGATAACTATAGAGGAGTAATTATTCAAGAATTTTGGAGTAATAATTCCTCCTCTCACAAAATAGTACATCTCATTAATTAAAATGATGACAAAATCTACCATTTATATGAGAGATGGGAACATTACTTTCAAAGTATTAAATAATTTTCAACTATAAGGGGCATTTTTTCCCATCAAGTAGAAGATAAAACATCTATTGTCTTTCTAGAGTAAGAATATTTATTTTTTGATGTATTATTAGAGATGATAATGTGCTTACAGAAGATTTGATTGCAAGCAGGAGGAACTAAAATCACTTGAAGGCATGCAACCTGCTTCCATTTGTTGCCAAGAGTATGTGTGGATTCTTTATTAGTATAAATTTCTGTCTGGTTTTCTCAACAAAGTATGCTATTATCCATGCAAATTTATGTTACAATATGGCTTCATTTGACCTCTAACTCTCTATTTTCAGGCTAGACACCTATATAGTAGCTAAACCAGATCCTTTTATTGCAAAGTATAACTCTTGAGCTTAACATTTCTTCAACTTTAACATAGGTTAATTTTACGTTTCTAAAGTTGGATGATCCCTCTCTTTCTAACAGGAATCAGGATATCCAAAAGTCCCATCATTTCTGGAAGAGAATCTGGTACCTTTCGATAGTCTTCTCTTTGTTTCTACTTCATGAAATATCTACTCCTTTCTTGAATTAGTTGTGGTTTATATTTGCATTTATAGGCAAAGGACTTTATTTAATTGGAAATTTTTCTTGAACAAGATCAATTTATTCAACCTATGTTTAAAAAGAGAAATATGTTCGACTAGTAGGCTGACAAATAAGTTGATCCATTTTTTATGTTTTGGGACTAAGACTTGTTGTTATATTGGGAATTGCAAAACTATCTTTTGTAATTGTTAATGCTTGCCTTATTATACAGTTTATTCATGACCACAAATGTAGAGAGGTATATGATGAAAGTCTCAAACTCAATATTCAATTCATTGGGATAATGAATGTTGAAATGAACTATATGCACATCTTAAATTATATACTATTGTTGACCAGGGCCAAATGTTGTCTCAATCTTCCATGGATTTGCTGCTTTAGCGGCTGCCAGATTCGTCTAAAATTGCCAAACTTATGTACCAGCTGTCGGCCATGCAAGTTCCAATGGCCTGGATGCTGCTGCTTTAAGAAGATTAGTTGTCAAACGTGTTGCAATTGCCTGAAAAATTCATGCATACCTTGTTCCTGCTGCTGCTTTAAGAAGATAAGTTGTCAAACGTGTTGCAATTGCCTGAAAAATTCATGCTTACCTTGTTCCTGCGGCTGCTTTAAGAAGATAAGTTGTCAAACGTGTTGTGATTGTCTGAAAAATTCATGCTTACCTTGTTCCTGCTGCTGTTTCAAAAGGTGTTCATGTAAATGTAGAAAGGTAAATCTTTGTTCTGGTTGTCCAACATACTCTTGTAATCCATGTAATCTATGTTGTTGTAATCCATGTAATCCATGTAATCTATGTTGTTGTTGTTAACACATTGTAAATATATATTGCAGCGCCTTCTTCAACCCCTTATTATTTCAAATAGCATTAGCCTATTAGGATCCTATCAATTTGAAATACATCTATTTTATGGTTTAGATTAAATATTTTACAAATTTAAAAGTGCATCCAATGCGACGTTATTTAAAATTTCAAATGATGTGATATTCTATCCAAAAAATAAAATTTTAACCATGAAATGAAAAGCATTCTAACTGTTTAACATTTCTCCGCATAGTCTTGACTAGTTGACTATATTATGGTCTATATTCAAACTTAAATGATGACCTTCCACATTGATTACATTCATAATTTCTTAACGGTTTAAATTTGGAATAGTGATAATATCATGAGATTTGAGTTCGAATCTTGTCTTTTCTTTACCTATCATTTAAAAAGTTAAAAGTTACAAGTATTAGATCCTACTTTTAAAGAATCCAACAAAAATGATAAAAATTCACAATATTTTTAAATTAGCCCATTATCTAAGACATGAGACATTAAAATAAATAAAAAAGTTGTAGATTGTGGTGAGCCCACATATGAGGTGGTAGACTAATTTAAGAATATTGTAAATTTGTTCGTGAATTTTTGTTGTATCTCTAACTTTATTACTTATTAAAAGGGAGTTTTTTGTTTTTATTTTTATTTTTTATATATGAGAATTAAAAGGGAGTTAATTTACCCACACATGAGGGTAACTTTAGAATAACAGTTAAATTATTAAATTTACAAATTCATGATAATTTAAGTTTTTGGTATAATAGTAAATTCTAGTTAATTCAATTAATAAAATCTCTAGTTGGGGAATAAGAGATTTGATCTTTAGTCTCAACTTATACCAAAAATCTATTGGTGTCTTAACTTGATAATAAAAATCAATCATTATGAACACTATTAAGTTTAAAATACTATCATATCTATAAATATAAAAAGTATAAAAAAAAAAAAAAAAAAAAAAAAGAGAAAGGTTTGTGGCATAATTGGTAGTTTATCATCTAGATATTGGCAAGACATGATGTTTTCTATTTGCTTTATATGCCTTGTTTGATTGTGTTGCGCTGATTTTTTAAAGTTTCTGGCAGAATCTTTTCACCTAGCCATGTAGGACCAGATTGGGCACCTTTATGAAAGTCTGCCCTTAGTGATATACATTAAACCAGGCATACCTCTTTTTCCAAAAGTGGATCAAAGAATTCGGTTGGTAAAATGTCCTCTTCTGGCTAAGTGAATAGGTATGTGCAAATGTTTTACACATTATTTTACCAAAGCAATCATCAAATGGCCAGACCTGTTTTGGTCCCACAGAGACAAATGGGTTTGATTTTGTAGTGCTACTTTATTTATTAGTCATGATTCATGAGGCATAATGCAAAGTGTACACGCATTGAGATTCAACATGGTTTTGTTAAATTCAACCAAAAGAAAAAAACTCGTGGATTTGTTGAAACTTATAAGCTAACACAGACAAGTTGTAAAGGGTTACCAAAAAAAGGGTCATAAAGAATATGTACCACGTAGAATGCAGAATGCCAATGAAATTGCTTTCAAACATTGAATGTAAATGATTGGCCATTAAAGGCTTTTTTAGGTACTAGATTGACATGCCACCTTATAGGAAGGTGAATTTGAAGATTTGAACATAAAAGATAGGTTGGTATGCCGTGTATAGGTCTCAATGCTTGTTTCTTCTACCAACACCCAACTCAGGTGTGGTTATCTTGAAGTGATGAAATCAGAGAGGAAAGACCAAAAGAGAAAGAAATATCCCAAATAAGCCAACTTAAAGCAAGTGATTATTATCACTAATAGACCATGGTACTAAATTCCAACTAGTTATTGGTATATAGTTTACACAACAAAAACATAACATCAAGCAGGAAAGATCCTTGAACTAACTAGGTGTGGGTATTGGAAAGTAGTGGGATAAGGAGACAAAATAAATATGTAATTGGTAGCATTCCCTTTGTCACAATCGGAGTCAGACTTTTGGTATTGCTTAGTCAGAGTTTTGGTATTACTTAGAGTTTAAGCTAGGCTCACCATTTGTCTGTATTTCAGCTATTAAAAAAAAAAAGAAAAAAAAATCAACCGTGAATAATAAATCACCGAATAACAACTTGGACCAGCATTAGGTTATACCTTTTTTATAGATAGTTTTAACTTTATACGTTTGATGATTGCTCTTTTATTATCAGACAAGATATCAATTAATTTTGGTGTAGGCGGGAATTGAATCCTAAATGATTCATGATGATTATTATTTTATTATTAGATAAGACACCAATTGGTTTTTAGTATTACCAAATATTGAACTTTAGATCTCTTATTTAATTACAAAATATTTTATTAATTGAGTTAAATGAAACTCACGAACTAAAGAATACCTAGAGTTACCGTCTAAAAATTTTCATACTATACAATGATTTTGATTTATTATTATTATTATTATTAATTTTTTATTAGTGTCAGATAGAGGGATTGTATCTGGAATACAAATTCCACTAAAAGGGTCTTGAAATTACCAATATGGCAATAAAAAATTTCCATGTTGGTATAATTTTTCATTGCTAACCAATACAATTAAGTAACCTACTAACATGGTAAGCGTTTTGCTCAAAAAAAAAAAAAAAAAAAAAAAAAAAAGCATGGTAAGCGCATCCCTCCAAAATGAATTTCACCAGGAAAGAAGTCCATGTGCAAATATGCACATCACTGGATGGTGGATATCGCCTTGCTTAATGCTTATTGATTAACGGCTGTGCCAAGCCACATGTGTTGTCGTTTTGTCAATAAGCTTGATGAATTGGCCCCACCAAAAATATGGATCAATTGTATTTTGATTGATACACTTCCATCCTTTCATAGTTTCATACGCCAAAAATATGGGCCAATTGTTTTTTATTTTTTTTTTTTAAAGAGAGTTTTAACTTATAGAGTTTGTTTACAATGATAGCTCTTTATCATCAAACCAAGATATCAATTGGTTTTTGGTATAGGCGGGGATTAAACCACAAATCTCTTATTCAACTATCAGAGATTTTATCAGTTGAGTTAACTGGAGCTCACGTTTTTTATTAATACACTTCAAACCATTCATACACCAAAAATATGGGCCAATTGTATTTGATTGATAATCTTTCAAATCCTTCCTCCACCAAAAATAGACAAATTTTGTGAAACTTTTATGTCACAATTTTTGTTACAATCGTAACATGTACATATGTGATTAATAGAGAAAAATTGATGAATCTATATGAAAGTATTGATTCACCATTTACAATGTTACGCTATGTTTGTTTCAAAGTAAAATATTTTCAGATTTTTAGTGTGACATGTAAAATTTTTCATGTACGAACGCCAAAACTAGTAGCTTAGTTGTCGGGGTTGGAGGTCCAGTGAATGGATTGTCGTTTCAGCATTTCTAGAAACTTGATTATCGGCATCGATTGCTTGAGCGGCAACTCCAACGATCGAATTAATTGATGAAACCCTTCTCTAGCAACTAGATTGCTTAAGTAACAGCAGGAAGGACGACTCTAGCGATCGGATGAACGACCTAATTAGATTGCGGGGTGGCCCACTATGTATTTTTTACAAAATAATTTTACGGTCGATAGAAAATAATTTACAAGTTTAACAACGTTTTACATTGAAACAAACTACTAAAAATGAAAGGGCATCTTTCAGAAAATATTTTACTTCAAACGAACCGTTAACGGTCGAGATAGAAGTGGTGACATATTGTGTGATCCTAGAAGACCCCTCAAAAATATCAAATATTGACCCTTATGTGTCCCCCAGTGATTGGTTTAGGACCATCAAACACCACTTCCCCCATAAACAAAAATCCCACAATATGGCCAACCCATTCATTCATTGGCCACAGAAAACCAAACTGAAATTATGCAAGTAAGCCATTCCTGTAAAGCAACACCAATAACTTCTCCTTCTATTCTCCACATGGTCCTACTCCCACACATATATATAAATAAACAGGTGTGTATAGACTATAAGAGTATAGATACACAAAGAACAGATACCCCACCTACCCTTTTATCTACTCTCTCCAGTTTCTCAGGACTCAGTCAGAAACAAAACACAAACCAATGGCCATTTCCTCTCTCCTATTCTTCCTCTCCCTCCTCCTCTTCCTCCCTCTCACACTCTCAACGCAATCCGACCGTCCACAAACCTTCATAGTCCACGTGTCAAAACCCCACAAGCCTTCCCTCTTCACCTCCCACCACCAATGGTACACCTCCATCCTCAACTCCCTCCCTCCTTCACCTCACCCAACAAAGCTCCTCTACACGTACCAACATGCCTCCAATGGCTTCTCTGCTCTCCTCACGCCTTCTCAAGCATCAGCACTTCTTCAAAAAAACCCATCTTCCATTCTCTCCGTCACACCTGACAGGATCTCTCATCTCCACACCACACACACCCCTCAGTTCTTAGGCCTGACTGAAATATCTCCCCTGTTGGCTACCTCTGATGATGCCGAAAACATCATAATCGGCGTGTTGGATACCGGGATTTGGCCCGAACGCCATAGCTTTTCCAACTCGTCTGTGTCTTCTGTTCCTCCCGGTTGGAAAGGAACATGTGAGACATCAGAGGATTTTAAGGATTCAGTTTGTAATGGAAAGATCATCGGTGCTAGAGCGTTTTACAAAGGGTGAGTCCAATCTTACTTGGTGCGCAAGCAAGGAAAATTATAATTTTTACTTGGTGTATTGCAGTTTTGTAATCTATGTTAGTTGTAAATGATGGTTTATTAGAGATAGTGGATAATATTCTGAATTGAAAGTAACATTGATATCTAGTCTATAGGTCTTATGGGGTATTTAAAGTTTTCAATTTTTTAATTTGGGGTTTTTTGTTCCGTGAATATAGGCATATTGGCGAACTATGTATATCTCTATATTGTTTTTCACTGTATTGTTCACTGTTATTGCTAGATTGAAAATCTACTACGTATATAGCAAAGATGTAGTCAAGTCCAATCTTATTTGGTTTACAACTAAAGAAATCATAATTATACTTGCATTTCAAGTCTTGTAATCTATATTAGTCTTGGTGCGCAAGCAAAGAAAATTATAATTTTACTTGTTGTAAACTACTATAAGACTTTGTTATATAATTTCCTACTATGCTTCATTGTAAATGATGGTTTATTGGAGATGGTGGCTAATATTCTAAATTGAAAGTAACATTGGTCTCTAATCTCGAGGTCTCATAGGGTGTTTAAAATTTTCAATTTATCTATTTGGGGTTTTTTGGTTACTTGTTCCGTGAATATAGGCACGTTGGCGAACTACATAAATTTTCATATTGTTTTTCTCTCTATTTTTTACCAATATTGCTAGATTGAAAATCTACTATAGCTGTTCATATAGCAAAGATGTAGTCAAGTCCAATCTTATTTGGTTCACAACTAAAGAGATCATAATTGTACTTGTATTTCAAGTCTTGTAATCTATGTTAGTCTTGTAATTTGTGTTTAGCCTATTATAAATACCCTAATGGTAATACAGTCCATTGTAAAACATGATTCATATAACAAAAATGTAGTGCTTTGCTTTGAGAAATCAAATAATTTTAAAGGTTGTGATCGAAAGATAATCGACCTGTATTGTAAATCTTGTAATTTCAAAACATGATTTGTATAGCAAACATGTAGTTATCAATGGCTATCCTCCATGGATATAAGCCATTAGGCTAAACCACGTTAATTCTTTGACATTGTCTCTAAATGTTTGGTTTTCTTTTTTCTTTATTTATAGATATGAGTCTTATCTGGAGGGACCAATGGATGAAACAGCGGAATCTAAATCTCCAAGGGATACAGAGGGTCATGGGACTCACACAGCATCCACAGCTGCAGGGTCAGTGGTTTCTGATTCTGGCTTCTTTGAATATGCTAATGGTGAAGCTAGAGGGATGGCGACTAAAGCCAGGATAGCGGTGTATAAAATTTGTTGGAAATATGGTTGTTTTGATTCGGATATACTTGCTGCTATGGACCAAGCTATTGCTGATGGGGTCAATGTGATTTCTCTTTCTGTTGGGGCTAATGGTCATGCTCCTCCTTATGATCATGATTCTATTGCAATTGGAGCATTTGCTGCAGTACAACATGGTGTGGTTGTTTCATGTTCTGCTGGGAATTCTGGACCTGGTCCATATACCGCTGTGAACATTGCTCCTTGGATTTTGACTGTTGGTGCTTCTACTATTGATAGAGAGTTTCCTGCTGATGTGGTTCTTGGCGATGAAAGAGTTTTTGGGGTGTATCATTGTACTCGGGGAAGCTCTTGTTGATTTCAAGCTTCCATTAGTCTATGCTGGAGACATTGGAAATAGGTATTGCTATGTGGGTAGTATTCCGCCTTCGAAAGTGACTGGGAAAATTGTTGTTTGTGATCGAGGAGGGAATGCAAGAGTAGAGAAAGGAAGCGCGTGAAGCTTGCAGGTGGGATGGGAATGATTCTGGCCAATACAGCTGATAGTGGTGAAGAGCTTATTGCGGATCCACATCTTATACCGACTACTATGGTGGGTCAGACAGCTGGTGATAAGATAAAGGAATATATCAAATTAGGCCAGTTCCCAACTGCGACAATTGTGTTCCGTGGGACTGTAATTGGGACTTCACCAGCGGCTCCAAAGGTTGCAGCCTTTTCAAGCCGGGGTCCAAACCATTTGACAAAAGAGATTCTCAAGCCAGATGTTATTGCTCCTGGTGTTAACATTTTGGCTGGATGGACTGGGTTTGCTAGTCCAACTGATTTGGACATTGATTCTAGGCGTGTGGAATTCAATATCATTTCAGGTACTTCTATGTCTTGCCCTCATGTAAGTGGCATAGCAGCCTTACTTGAAAGTCTTATCCGAATTGGTCACCTGCTGCAATAAAATCAGCACTGATGACAACAGCTTATAATGTGGATAATTCTGGGAAGAATATCAATGATCTTGCTACTGGTAAAGAATCAACGCCATTCGTTCATGGGGCTGGACATGTTGATCCGAATAGAGCTCTTAATCCTGGGTTGGTGTATGATATGGATGTTAATGACTATGTTGCATTCCTTTGTGCCATTGGGTATGATACTAAGAGAATTGCAGTGTTCTTGAGACAGCCAGCTAGTTCTGATATATGTGCAAGACAATTAGCTACTACAGGAAAATTGGCTAGTGCGGGTGATTTGAATTATCCATCATTCTCAGTGGTTTTCAATTCTGATCAAGATTTGGTTAAGTATAGGAGAGTTGTGACTAATGTTGGAAGTTCAGTTGATGCAGTTTATGAGGTGAAAGTGAATGCTCCAACAGATGTTGAAATTAGTGTTTCACCAAGTAAGCTTGTGTTCAATGCAGAAAATCAGACTCAAACATATGAGATTACATTTGCAAAGGGTATTGGGTACAGTTCTGCTAGCTATGGTTCAATTGAGTGGACTGATGGAACTCACAGTGTGAGGAGTCCGGTTGCTGTTAGGGGGAGCAGTGCTTACGCAACTGACATGTGAGTTTGCATTTGGGAATTGGTTTGTCACCACCCAAGAAGGGAAGGATGGAGCATTGCAAGTGGAGGTGTTTAATGCATATTTCATGGTCATGGTCTTTGTTTTCTATCGTATTTGTAACTTATCAGCCTCTTGTACAAAATCGAACGGTCGATGAGGCACTGAAACTTAATGTTCTTGCATAAATCTGTAATTTTTATGAGTATGATCCAGCATTAATTGCAACATTGCAAGCTCTAACGAAACTCAAAACTCCAACTATTGCATATTGAGAAATGATAGTGTGATGTTAATACAATCTCACGTACAAATTCAAACTGAATTTTGAGTTTTATGAGTTGCTAGTATCTTGGAAATCAAGAGAACAGTGTTTGATTGTCTTGGAACAATAAGTCAGATTATTTACCTGAAATGAGGCTGCTATGGAGTTGCATAAGGGAAGCATGTAGAAATCTCTACTTGTGCCTGCCTTGAACACTTCAAAAACCAAAATATGTGCAGCTTCACATTCTTGGCCCTCGTGCCATAGGCTATTTCAGTAGCTATTTGCATAGTCTGGCTAATGCATATAACAGAAAAAGGCATACAGCCAAATAAGTAGTTGTTCTCTTGTGAAAATTGAAGATCAATCTAGAAATAAACTAGTACAGGATTTTATTATTATTTTTTATAGTGTTGCAAATCTAATTTTTAGGCTAAACTGTACTTTACATCCTCTTAGTTTGGAGTTGTTTCTAAATTGATCTAGGGACTTTCAAAACTTTTAATTTATACCTTCGATTATTACAATGATGTCAATGTATTTCATTCATAATGATTTTTTTTATCACATTTTCAATGTTAACCAGACCAAAAACTACGTTTTCTCCTATTTTTTAGTTAGGTTAATGGTATAAGATTCTAACATATGTTGAAAATGACAAAAGGAATTCATTGAAATTGTTACAATATTTGAGAGTGTAAGCTTCAAGTTTTTATAATTAAAGGATTGATTTAAGATGAAACTTCAAATTTAAAGCGTACAAGTAATATATTCGCTTTTTATAAAGAAGCAAACTGAAAAATTAAAGAATGTTGACATGGATGTCATTATTGTGAATGTCATCATAGCCCAATAATCACAGAATTTCATGACTATTAGAATAAGGAAGTCATTATGGGAGAAGGGATAAAAGAGTTTAATAAGTTTCTGTCAATTATCAAGAACAGTTGGTTTTGGGAAAAGAAAAGAAAAGGTCAAGTTAGTTTATTCAAGCGATTTGGCATCAAACAGTCGCTTTGGCCGAGTGGTTAAGGCGTGTGCCTGCTAAGTACATGGGGTTTCCCCGCGAGAGTTCGAATCTCTCAGGCGACGTTTTTTTTCCTCATTAATTTGTAAAGTTAGAATGGTAGAAACTAGAGTGTAGAAACATTTTTCACACTTCCACTACCATTATTGTGGTTGGGGACAGTTTCTATATTTAAAATAATAATAATAAAAAAAAAAAACCTTTTTATTTTTAGAAAGTAGAAGTTTTATTTTCAATCACTAATATAGGAAACATTCTTCTCCTCATTTACAAGTTGGATGAAAGATATACCACCAAATATCGCTGATGTACTTCAAGTTGATTTTACCAGCTTTCGTTAATTGAATGCATTGTCTTTCTTCTAAAAAAAATAAATAAATAAATATAGGGGTATATTTAATTTCATACATAATTTCACAACATAGGTTGACATTTTCTATCCACTATTTTTTACATGGACTTACCATTTTTTTTTCTCTACCACTCATAATTGACAATTTAAATATTTAATCATGTTGTGAAATTGGAATACAAACCCTCTGTATCTGTGTACCACTTTTTGTGTTCTTCTTTATGTTCTACTAATTACAACTTATCATGTATTTGTTTAATTTTCCTTATAAAATGGTCAAAGTTTAAAATGGAGAAAAATAAACACATGACAAGTTGTAATTAGTAAAATATAAAGTGAAAAACAAAAAGTGATACATGAATCTGAGGATTTGTATTCGTGAAATTAGGCAAGTAGGTAGAATTGTTGTATTTCAATGAGAGACAAGTTAGACAACTACTCACTAAGCAATACATAAAGAGATGTTTGGGGGCAAAGAGCCAAACCAAACTTGAGAGCCCTTAGAATCCTTAAGGCCCGTTTGCTACATGTGTTTAAGTATGCATTTGGATACCACTTATTTTGTTGAAAATTAAAAACTTATTCTTTGAAAATCTGTAGCAACATATTTTTTATTACTACATATTACTGTTCACCTGTTTTTAGCACTTGGCTGGTCCATGAACAGGACCAGCCAAAAAATGCAACTTATACAAATGCAAACGTAATAAGCTCTACACAAACGCACCTTAAACACACATTTTTAGTTTTTAAACAACATTATACATATTTTCACATTTTTTCACTCATACGTATTTCTAAAAAATCTAAAAATTGTTGTTTAAAAACACGTATTTCCTAGCTAAAGTGTGTGACACTCAATTACATTGTCTTTTTACATGTGAAAACTTGGAAGAAAAGCATATTAATTTATTGAGGATCAATAACGAAATTACATTAGCGTGTAACAAGAATGGGATGTCTCATCGACCAAATTATGAACTATGGCCTCCTCTGGAAGATCTCTTCTTTGAGACATTAATAAGCAATGGACTTGGCAGCCACGGGTTGCCCCAAATTTTGATCTCTCGCCCATCACCTATCAGCCTTGCAAAGCAATTCTCTATATACACGTCAAAAAGTCTTCGTCTTATTGATTGGGACTTGGGAGAGCTACAATTATGTTAACTTGTCACTATCCCGTGCGTTGCACTGGATAGTTAAATTATATATATATATATATATATATAGCTTGAAGGTATAATCAATTTCATGCAATTTATTTAAAAGTAATGAGGTTAAAACAAATGAGTAACGTCCCTAAAGATTACATTTGTATATTCATAACCTTCATGTTTAGAGAGAATTTCACTTAAATTTAGTTGAACTAAAATGCTACGTTAATATGGCTCGAGAAGAGAGTATCAACAATAAATACTATGTTAAGATTTTAGATATTACAAGTTTAAGATCTATATATTTTTTTAATAAATTTGGATTTAGAATAGGTGCTTTTAACCCAAACTTGTCTTTTCTCATTATAAAAGTGTCCAAAAATGGACTGAATGCACCAAATGGACCAAAGTGGACCGAATAGAACTGAATGGAACCAAAATGGATTGAATAGGAGCGAAGTGGACCGAATAAGACTGAATGGACTGCATAAGACCGAGTAAGACCCAATGGACCGAATAGGACAGTATAGGACTAAAGTGGGCTGTGTAGGACCAAATTGAACCGAATAGGACCAAAGTGGACCGAATAAGAATAAAGTGGACCGATTCGACTGAATAGAACCGAAGTGTAACAAATAAGACCAACGTGAACCGAAGAGACCAAATATGACCAAAGTGGACCGAATAAGACCAAATGGGACCAAATAAAACCGAATAAGACCAAAGTGGACCGATTGGACATAATAGACCGAATATGACCGAATTGTATGAATAAGACTAAAGTGGACCGAATAGGACTGAAGTGGATCGAATAAGACTGAATGGACCGAATATAACCACAGTGGACCGAATAAGACCGAATGGACTAAATATGACTAAAGTGGACCGAATAAGACCGAAGTGGACCGTAGTAGACTGAATTGACCAAAGTGGATCGAATAAGACCAAAATGGACCGAATGGGCCAAATTGCATTTGGACCAAATAAGACCTAATGGACCGAATATGATGAAAGTGGACCGAATAGGACATAGCAAGACTAAAGTGGACCAAATAATACTAAAGTGGAAATACTAGACCAAATAGGACCGAGTAAGACCAAAGTAGACCATATTGGACCATGTAACACCGAATAGGACCATGTAAGACTGAATAGGACCAAAGTAGATTGAATATGATATTCTAGAGTGATGATTAATTCAAACCTGAAAAAAAAAAAAAATGCAAATCAAATGTGAAATCAAAAGAAGACATACTTAGAGATTTGTAGCATTGCTTTAGTCTTTTTCTCCTATGCAAAAATTTAGGAACAAATAAATTTAGAGTTTAAGCTTCACAATTTTTATCATTAACATTACAAGTAGTGATTACAAAATTACCTACACATCAATAAATAAAAACTTTTATTAGTTCCAATCGAAATTATGGAAAAATTATGTTAGTGGATTTATTGATTCAATGAGTGTACGGTCAGTCAAAACCATTCGAAGCACAAACACGTTCAAATAGCAAAGGAAAGTAGCCATTAAAAAAAATCAAAAGAACATAATAAACGAGATAAAAGAGAAAACCATCATAACTTCACTGCTAACAAAATAAAAATGACCACAAAGTCCACAAATAGGAAAATTAATACTTTCATTGATCTCATGGAGTACTTAATACATTCTCATCCTTAAATTTTGGTCCAAAATGCTATTTTCGAAGCCTTAATAACATGTTGGCCAAAAAAAACAAAGAAAAACAATAGGGTAAATACTATCAAACAACATCATAGCACTAAAAAGTATTGAATTTCAGGTTATGCACTTTGAACTGCTGGCTTAAAACAAGCTGAGGCAAAAGAAACAATATGCAGTGTTCTTGTTGTCAACAGTTCTAGTGACCATATTTTTGGAACTCCCACTCGCTATTGTCTGCAAGTGAAAAAAAAAAAAACACTTCATGAGAAGTCAAAACTCACAATATCTGAAGTATGCAGAGCAGATAAGGGTTAAGCCATCGCATGAAATATTAGATTGCACCACATGGCCCATGGACTAGTGGAATGTCCAGTTCCTCCTCCTATCGGAGAGAGCCATGGTTTGAACGCCCTGAGGCTCATGACCTAATGTTGTAAGCATAAAGAAATACATTAATAAATTGCCATAAAACATAGTACATACCCAATGGGCAAACTTGGCGAGTTTTCAACCATCGACTGATGCAGTGGAAGTGGAAGGCATGGTTGCAAACACCTGCAGAAAAATAAACCATGTTTGTAAATAAAACAAATTAATCACTGAAAAAACCAAGGCACATATTAACAAATCAATTTTCACATTAAGAAAAATAAATTGGTCATCATCAGGCATATGATGACAAAGAAGATCCTTCTCAAGGTAAAACTCCCAAGTTATTAAACTTTGAATCAAAACTTCAATGAGTAATGCACAATTTACTCAGACTACCTGCCAAAAGTTGGGGAAACTTAGACACAAAGCTTGAGAATATATATATCTATGGGAAGACATAGGTCATAATTGGGATCCTAATGTTGACAGAACTATAATGTTGCAAACAGATACTTAAATTAACCAATAAAACAGAAGTTCTTCCTCAAAACTACAGAGTGACACCTGCACAAACAAAGTAACAAACTATCAACATCCCACTACTAGGGCCTTCTCTTCCCAATCAAACCGCCAACTCAGACTCCAGTTTGTCCTTAAAGTTGAAGGGGGTGTTTAGACTTTAGACCATCCTCAGTTTGGACACAGTAATTACTAAGAATACAGTGGGCTATGGAAAGATACACCGGAAAAACAAGATGAAGAGGATATTTAACAATCCTCAGTTTGGATAGAGTCAATTAATGAAAATGCAGCAGCATATGTAAAACACCATTGTCCTAAAAAAAAAAAAACTAAAATAATCCTTGCCAGGATTCAAGAAAACCAAAAATTCCTGACCATGAAACCACTTTTCCCTCCCCTATGCTTGGAGTAGTATATTTATTTTTTAAATTAATAAATGAGGCTCTTGTCCATGAAGAAAACTGCTGATAAAAAGGACTTCCCTCATAGCGCTTAAACTTGGTGAAGAAAATAAAAATTACTTTCTTCTAGCAGACTACATATATAAGCGTCGAATTCTTCAATAGTTAATACTGATCACAAAATTTGGTGATGGACACTCATAAGGAATCTGTCATTCTATGCCTATTTGGCTACGGCTGTGCCGATAAAAAGAACAAAAACATTCCAAAAATAAGACTAAATTCTAATCTTAAATTTCAGATCCCAAGTGCCTTATCTAGGCATATGCACTAACAGAAATTGATAATTAAAGTATCAACCCTGATTGAGCCACTGCATATGAAACAAAGTTACCAAATTAAATGGGCCAAATCTGATTGATTGTGCATAGTTACAATACATATCAAGCAGTCACACTCCTAGAGTATGATTACCAAAGCTAGAAAGATAATAGAACATGACTTTCAGACTTTTAGAGTATGATTATTTATTGTCATGTCCTCAAATTCATGAACTTCGCTCATTTCGCAATACCTCGATATTATCTGAGGTATAAAAGAAGCAAATTTTCAAATGCTAACACTCAAATTTCTAAGATGTTTAAACCCCAACCATTACAAGAAGTTTCACTAGATCCCTAAGTGATAATCTTCAAATTAGCTTATAAACAAACTGAATCTATACACCTCGGAGCTCCCATTATTCACTCCAACTCCAACTTCGAAGAGTAAACGAAATTTCCCATAATCTAATTTAAAAACTCAACAATTCACAGCAATAAAAGCCGATGACATGCAAAGTGTGTAATGGACCGACATATTTAAGCAAAAAACCCAAGCTACATCATTGGACAGTTTTAATATCCCACCATATCCACTTTGCGAGATGTAATCAAAGCCCAAAATCCTAATCACACATGGCTATAAGTAATATCCCAACAAAAACAAGGAGACCAATTTCACACACTAATCCAAGTGGGGTTATACACATTTAACCAATTCAAGACCAAATACTCGCATAACCGACATTGTGACTAACATATCATATGAAAACACAACAAAAACTAAAAAAAAAGAAACACCTCATATGGAGATTGCAACACAGTTCACACATATTAATACTTCCCAAAAACAAAACATCACTCCATTGTGGTTATTACATTAAAAAACAACCAAGTTAGCAGACCAACAAAAACCCATTTATTAAACACATACTCCCATTATTTTTCATCTCTCACTTTTTATTTTTTGGGTAAGATTACACAAATATTCATAAGAACAAGGAAAAAAAAAATTAAGGTTAGTTCTTACCCCAAGCAACAGTGCATTCCTCACTAGTAGCACTAGCCTGATTTGCCTGGCACTCAATGCCTAATCAAAACCCCATATCAGAAAAAAACCAAAAAAAAAAAAAAAAAAAGGTTCAAAATTAGGGGGTACATACAGAGATCCATGATGTGGTTCCTACAGATGGCACAGTTATCGACCACAATATCTGCAATCAAACAAAACCAACAAATTAAGAAACCAAATTCAGACAAAAAAACAAAAAGAGATAAGAAGGGAAAATTGATAAGAGAAATAACCCCAAGCCCAGAGAGAAACGGCGTTCCACTTTTTGATTTCGAAGCGTTTGTTGTTTTTCTTAAAAGAAGAGGAAGAGGAAGAAGCCAGAAGGGCTGAGCTTGAGGAGGCGGGCTCGGCCACGGCCTCGGGTTCGGTGTTGGCTGGAACCATGGTCACGTCTGTGTCTGCGTCTGTTTCCATTGCTTTTTCGCTGTGAGACTTGGGAGAGAAAGATGTGGGATTCGGTTTTCCCAGGTAAAAGTAGGAGAGAAAATTCTGAGTACTGAGGAGTAGTGTGTATACAACGCTCGCTGAATCTGATGACAATTATACGGAAAAAAACAAAAGTCGGTTAACTCGAATTAAATATGGGCCAACCTGGTTTTTTTTTTTTTTTTCTTAAGCCAACTTTGAAACTTCTTTTTTCTTAAAATTTATATCATTAGGCCTTTATTCTATTTTGAAATGTCTCGAAATATTATCATGTTTTTTAAAAATAAAAATTATTAATTTACTAATATTCTTATCATATCTTTATTTTATTTTCAAAATTATTTGGTAAAAAAAACTAACAAATATTTAAAAAATCAATTTGATTGGAACATATTTTTAATTATCTCATTAAGAATAACTCTTTAAAAAAAAACTAGTAAATTTATTTAAGGGTGGTTTTGTAAATTTATACATTTTTATAAGACAAGACAATTAGTGATATTTTCTTAAAAAGTTTGACTTTTCAAACAGGACAAACAAATACTAACTTGCGTCTTTTTTTTTTTTTTTTTGGAAGAGAATACTAACTTGAGTTAAATATGGGCCAACTGGTTTTGCTTTTTTTTTTTTTTTGGTAGGCCAACTGGATCCAAAGGTCGGCTAATCTATGACCCGATCTGTTTTTTAAACTTCTTTTTTCCTAAAAATTATTTAAAAACTATGTAGAAAGGTGTACTAGATTGCTAGGTGCATAACATTATCACAAAGGCACAATTAGCTTGTGTGTGCCCCCATTTATTTAAAAAATAAAGAGGTAAATGAAAGGGGAAAAAGAAAAAAACAAAAACAAAAACAAAAGGAAGAACTAAAGCAACTACTGTATTGTTTGGTGTCTACACTACTAAGCAGGAAGCACTAAACAGAGTAACATAACACTAAGTAAGTTAAGACTACTAAGTAAGTAACTATTAGTCTATTACTAACACACTAAAGTCCAAGTTTGTCTAACTAGCACAAAGTGACAAACACAAATGTTGTGGTATTTTTTTAATAATGAAATTATAATGTTGTGTCGTATTTTCTTAATTGCAATTCTTTTAACAATTAGGAATTTGAGCATTATGAAAATTCTTGTAGTGCCAAAAAAGAAAAAAGAAAAAAAACCTCAATTGGATTTGTACATAGAAGAGCCTAGACTTAGCAAAAAGCAAAATTCAAAATTAGAAGTTCAAAATTATAATCAATTTCTAGAGCTCTGTTTAATGGCACAGGAACTAATGAGCATTCCTATAATTATTGTTACATCTGAATCAAGTTTTGGTATAGGAAAAAAATTATTACTCCATATCGATCATGTCTTTTGCTTGAGAAAGTGGAAGCTACGTTGTGCACTAAAGGTTGGTTATATGGATTTGAAGGTATTTTAAATTGTTAGTAGAGTCATAGAAATTATACATTTTTAAATCTTTATTGATAAGCTTTGATTTGCTTTCATGGTACACTTAAGTTATCTTAAAATATTTATATTGTAGATGAAGATATTGATAAAATTGGCCAACTTGAGTTACAAGTCGCAAGTACGAATATTTGTAGTGTTGAATCTATTACCAACGTTGAGTAGAATGAGCTATAATTCTTATAAAATATTTACTTGTTCTTATTTACTTAAATTGTTATGTTTATTTTTAGAGCTTTTTTAAAAATTTAGTTTATCTTTCTATATAATCTAACTTTATTATTATTTTAAATGCAAAATGAATTTGTGCACTTAATAAGGCAGATAACTTGAGATGGTCCATGACATTTAGTTTTGTAATTTTTTTTTTTTTTGTTCATTTATGATAATGATATCATTAGTGAACTTTGAATTTGAAGAATGTAGAGACAGTCATGCTCAAAAGTCAAAACTATCAGAATTGCAAGGATATGGAAGGCTTTATGTTTTTTGGTTTGTTTATTTATTTATTTTTTTTTTCCCTTCACATGTATAATAGTAAGTTAGTAACAAATGGTCTAACTATTTGATATGATTCATTGTATAATAGTAAGTTAGTAACAAATGGTCTAACTATTTGATATGATTCATTCTTTCTAAAAATTTGGCATTTATTTGTTTTTTTAATGTGAAAAATATGGGCCAACCTGACCTACAACCCAATTGACTTAGCCCGTTTTCAATCCGTTTAAAATGACCCATTTTTTACCCGGCCCATTTTAATTTGCAACCCAATTGACCGGACCCAAACTCGACTCGACCCAACCATTTGCCATGTCTAGGTGTGATTTTTTAAAAGAGACTCTTTAACTGGGGAGAATTGAATACTAATTCAATTAACAGAACACAAAAATGGATATTTTTATTAATTATTAACTAACATTGTTTTTCTTATACAACAATTATAATATGTAATATTCGCTCGTTATGAAAAAAATTTGTAATATTTTGATGAGGAACATTACTTTTATAAGAGCTGAGTTGATTACTAATGTACTTTTTTTATTGCAAATTAATCATGATATATCATTTTAACAATTTGCGGAAAAAAAAAAGAGTTATGTTAATTACTATTTTAATATGTAATTATGGATACTTGTAATCATATTAGCACTTGTGTTTATTTTCAAGGATTTTTAATGAATTATTAATAAAAACTTAAAAAGCAAAGAAAGTTAAGTGTTACACTCAAATCTTTAAAAAATATGTATTTTACAAAGAAATTAGACAGACATTTTGTATATTTTCACTTAAATTTTTTTTTAATTTCAATTTTAATGTATTTTATTAAAATTATAGATAAAACATGAATTTATGAAGAGTAAATAATATTTTGCTCACAAAAAATTTAGAATATATGTTTAAAAAAAAAAAGGAGTCGTAAGTTAATTATAGAATTGTCAGAATATTAATTCAGTGAATAATTAAGGAGAGGTGCTACATTCACATCATTTTTCCAATATTTTCACAACAAATTATAGGTGGTTAGTTGTTATTAGTTCAAATTTGAATTTAACACTAAGATTACTTTTTTGTCTCAACAATAACAATCAGTAATAACTTGCCACTTAAGATTTGTTGTAAAAATATTATGCACATATTATTTCTCATAATTAAGAGGGGGGGTGGTTTCAATAAAAAAAGAAGAAGAGCGAATAATTAAGGTGAGAGCATATATATAATATTGCTTTAATTTGTTTCCAAATAAAGACCGTCAATGTGCTCATCTTAAGAATATATGAGCTAATGGTTAGGTTGGTTGAACTGGGTGTGGCCTCTATAGGACCATTGACAATTACTTTTTGTGTTTGCTTTCATGGTTGGGGTATAGATGTCATCATGATGAGGTTTTCTGTCAAGAAAGTGGACTAATAATGGTTACCAATAGATATTTATGAAGGAGGAAAAGGATGTCCACTGGTTAATGGACTAAATGCATACAAGGAATCCTTGGGGATATGAACCCAGTTACCAAGTTGGCACAAAAAAAAAACAATTCAACTAAAAGTTCACATCACCACCGGGCCTTCTGGCCTGGTGGTACCCGGTCTATTTGGGACCTAACAAGTCAGGGGTTCTATCCCCTGTAACAACAATTACCAAAAAAAAAAAAAAAAAAAAAAAAAAAAAAAAAAAAAAAAACTAAAAGTTCACATCATTGGGTTAAACAATAATAACGGAATGAAAATCAATAATAATTTACTTTTAAGTGCAGTGCAATTTAACTTTTTGTTGAATATGTCTTACTGAAAGTTCACATTATTGGGTTAAACAGTAATAACGGGATGAAAATCAATAATAATTTACTTTTAAGTGCAATGAAATTTAACTTTTTGTTGAATATGTTTTACTGAAAGCATGTTAAAGTATACTTGTACCATAATAAAATTTAAAAAAAAAGTAAAAAAAAAAAAAGGTTTAAAAACTATACCAAAAAAATAAAACTTTTTTTGTTGAATACGTTTTACTTTTAAGTGTGGTGAACAACTTATTTAATTTTTTGTTGAAAACGTTTTTCTGAAAGTATGTTAAAGTATACTTGTACCTTAATAAATTTAAAAATATAAAAAAAAAAGGTGAGGTTTTAAAAAACTAAAAAAAAAAAAACTAAATTTTTTTTGCTGAAAGTATTATAGATAAATGTAAAAATTAATTGAAATAGTATAATGAGATCCATAAATAGTATCAAAAAGTGCAGTAAGTCCCGTAAATAATAGTAAAAATAAACTGAATAGTAAAATAAGTTGGTTTTTTAATTTTTGCCAAACAATAAATAATGTGAAAATGGTTGTGTACTTAAACATTTTTGTGTAGGGATTTGTATCATTTTCTTTTGAAACACAATTCTCTTCGGCCCAAAATGTAAGCCCATGCACTGCCTTTTGTAAGAGCAAATGGTATTGTAGGCGATTTTGGCCCATTAGCATTGATTTTTAAAATATTTAGGCCCGAAACACTGTTTGGGAAATATATAACAATATACCACTTTTTTAGGTACTCGAGCTTGCCAAGCTCGAGTATCATGTTTTTTTAATCCACTATCGCCCCATATTCAAAGAGCCCTATAGTGGCGTTTTTAAGCCCTATAGTGACGTTTTCGGGCCAAAAAACGCCACTATAGGGCCCCTTGAACCTGTTATGGGGACTTATAAAAAAATTTTGCAGGAAAACGCCGCTATAGGGCCCAAAAACGTCACTATAGGGATTAAAAACGCCACTATAGGGCCCCTTGAACCTGTTATGGGACTTATAAAAAATTTTGCAGGAAAACGCCGCTATAGAGCCCAAAAACGTCACTATAGAGCTTAAAAACGCCACTATAGGGCCCATTGAACCTGTTATGGGGACTTATAAAAAAAATTTTGCAGGAAAACGCCGCTATAGGGCCCGAAAACGTCACTATAGGGCCCCTTAACCTGGTCTGGGGGCTTAAAAACGCCGCTATAGGGCCCGAAAACGTCACTATAGGGCTTAAAAACGCCACTATAGGGCTTAAAAAAACATGGTACTCGAGCTTGGCAAGCTCGAGTACCTAAAAAAGTGGTATATTGCTATATATTTCCCAAACAGTGTTTCGGGCCTAAATATTTTAAAAATCAATGCTAATGGGCCAAAATCGCTTGGTATTGTATCCATATACACTGTTCTTAAGTGGGTGTGCAAAAGCCCATTTGTCGAGATATCAAGGCCCAGCTAGATAAATTTCAGTATAGGGATTTTGTGTATAAGGACAAAATTTAGCTATAGAATTGATTGTAACTTAAAATTATAACCTTATTCAATATATTTTTTTTTGGAGCTAAATTTTGATAAATCTATCATTGGATTATATTTTCTTCTTATATCCTCCATACTTCCAAAATTTATAGAAAATTAAAGATCAATAGTTATGTCATTAATAAATTGTTTAAATTATAAGTTTTTGTAGTTTAAAATTATGCATAAAATATAATTTTATAGATCATATAGTAAATAATATCCAATTGGTACAAAATTGAAAATTTGACATGTGTATTAAGAACGTAAAGAACATACAATCCAACTACTAGATTTTTGAAATATGTAGTAATGTTAATGATATTAAGTAAAGTTACACAATTTTATAGCTAAATTTTGTCATTTTTAAAAACACAATTCTTTTCGGCCCATAATGTAAGCCCATGTACTGCCTTTTGTAAAGGCAAATGATACTGCATCCATTTTTCTCTGTTCTGAAGTGGGTGTTCAAAAGCCCACTTGTCAATACAAGGACTACTTTGGGTTATCAAGGCCCAGCTAGCTGAATTTTAGTACTGGGATTTTGTGTCTATTGTTAGAAACACAATTCTTTTCAGCCCATAATGTAAGCCCATGTACTGCTTTTTATAAAAGCAAATGATACTGTATCCATTTTTCTTTGTTCTAAAGTGGGTGTGCAAAAGCCCATTTGTCAATTCAAGGACTTCGTAGGGATATCAAGGCCAGCTAGCTGAATGTACTGAGATTTTTGTGTCCATTTTTAGAAAACTAATTTAAACAAAAAGTGAGCTTTTAAAATATTTTGTAGAAATATAAGTAGAAAAAAAAAGTCAAAAAGTTTCATTTTATTTATATTAGTAGTCATTAACTCTTGTAATATACGGAAATTTAACCATATGTTTAGAGAAGATCAACCAAAATTTAATTAGAATTTTCGTATATTACAAGAGTTAATAAATTTTAAAAAGAAAGAAAAATCTTGCCTAATTTAATTAGAATTTTTTTAAATAATATCAACCATAATTTAATCAAATTTTTTTAATTTTATTGGGTTGTTTTATCCAAAAAGACGGTGAGCCCTAATTAATTTAAACTTATGTACCTAAAAATATTTTATAACTCCAAAAAGCAAATTAGAATATATTTTATGATGATACATGAAAAATGGGAGTTTTTAAAAGTCTATGCGGCAACATTGGAAGAAGTTAACAAAATGTCACATACATTCATTTTATGTACATTATAGATTAATTAATAAAATTGATTCTTAATATATATATATATATATATATATATATGTATGTATGTATGTATGTATGTATTGACCTTCTATAATAAAATTTTGAACATGCTAATCCAATATTTTTTAAAGTGCAACTAAAATAAATTTGAATATGATCGTCTTACCAACAGTTTGACATTTTTAAACAAAACAAAAAGCCCAACAACAAACTAATTTGATCTTAAACCTTACAAATAAAAAAATTGTTGTTAAATTTGAATGTGCTTTTAATTTGTTATTTGTTGAGTGGGGTTAGGAGCGTGGGATAGGCTGAGAGTGATTGAGTGCAAACAAAAGTAAGTGTTAACACAATACAAATTTTCTTAGTATTCGTTTGGGAATATCTAATATAACTTTTTGCTCAAAATATAAAATAAATAGGGACTCACATGGGAACCGCAAATAGTTAAAAAAGAAGAAGAAGAAGTAATAAGCTGGCTTATAATCTAGATCCAAACACACACATGATACAATTGCAAAGAATAATAGATATCAAAGTTGAATCGAATGGTTAAAAATTTTGCAGCCGCCACTGTCAAAAGTAAAATATGAAAGTGAGACTACAATAGACAAGGAATGTAGGATTGTGTAAGGGAAAAGGAATAAAACATATCAATGAGGGGAGGGGAAGAAAAATTCTATTTAAAACCACTTCCAATCAATTTGAAACTAATGCAAATTTTCTTGCCAAAACTTATTATTAATTAAAATATAAATTTGGAAATTAAAATCCATACTCTAAAAAAATTGGTTGTTTGTTTTCAATATATTTTCATAATAATTTAATTTTCATAACTTATATTTGAAAACTATAAAATTATATTTTAATATATATATATTTATATATATAAATATATATCTATATATAATTCAATAATTGGAAAAGAAGAGATTTGAGCACCAATGTCTCAATTGAAAATGTGGGGCCCGAAATTTGGAATCCCGACCCACTTCACATTAAGGGCTCAAAGCCCAAGCCGAGAGCCCCTACTGCGAGGAGGTATGAGGAGAACCCCTTGATGGCCCAATAATATAGCCAAGGACAACCTCACGCTCAACGCCTCACAAAACGCTTTGAAGAAAAGGACAAACTCAAGTACAAGAGCAAGATACAAGCTAGAAAGTCGCCAACATCATAACGTGGAGCCCAACACCGACAAGCCCATACCTCATACCATGCTATCCAGCTTTTCCCAACCACTCTGACGTGAAGATTGATAGGACGAGTAATTGCCCCAAACAAGGAGAAACTGACACGTAGATGAAGAAGGGAAATCGAATACTAGTATAAAAGGGAAAAAAGGAGGAGAAAGAAAAGGGGGAGGCCCCTGGAGAAAGAAGGAAGAAAAAGGAGGAATGGTGAGAATGTAATGCTCCTCGGACTAATTCCGAGGAGTCAAACCTTTCAAACTACATTGATGCAAGGCTCAGCTATGCAGTCCAAACTCATCTTTGTATGATCGCTCATGAAACCGGGACAGATCAAACCCAACGCCCAAAGGCGAGGCCTTTCCAAACCCACTCTTTACAAATCATATTGTTCGGGCCCTTTACACACGAGTCCAACGTTATCCTTGGGTCGTTAAAAATCGTGTCCCTACAATTGGCGCCGTCTGTGGGGAGGCTTGCGCGTTGGCGCAAGTGGCGGTTGAGTCAACTCTCTAGCAAGCGGAGGTTTGCGGGGTTTCCTTCATCCCCGGCGGCATGTGGTTGTTGCTCCGACATAAACTTCCGCTAGGGGCTACGCCTTGCGGTGCCAATGGCGCAGGCAGCTCTAGGGGATTACGGCCTCAAGCTAGCTCTCCCCGCCCTGGTCTAGGGGCTTACGTTCGAAAAATAAATAAATACAAAAGAAAAATCACAAGTTTTGGACAGAACCAAGGCCTTGCATGGTCCTCGGACTCAAGCCTATGGGGAAACCAAGTACTCAAAAGAAAAATCACAAGTTTTGGACAGAACCAAGGCCTTACATGGTCCTCGGACTCAAGCCTATGGGGAAACCAAGTACTCAAAAGAAAAATCACAAGTTTTGGACAGAAACCAAGGCCTGGCATGGTCCTCGGACTCAAGCCTATGGGGAAACCAAGTACTCAAAAGAAAAATCACAAGTTTTGGACAGAACCAAGGCCTTGCATGGTCCTCGGACTCAAGTCTATGGGGAAACCAAGTACTCAAAAGAAATATCACAAGTTTTGGAAAGAACCAAGGCCTTGCATGGTCCTCGGACTCAAGCCTATGGGGAAACCAAGTACTCAAAAGAAAAATCACAAGTTTTGGACAGAACCAAGGCCTTGCATGGTCCTCGGACTCAAGCCTATGGGGAAACCAAGTACTCAAAAGAAAAATCACAAGTTTTGGACAGAACCAAGGCCTTGCATGGTCTTCGGACTCAAGAAAAACTACGTTACATGGACCTTAGAATCTATCCGAGGAGAACTCCCCATTAACGGTCGGGTTAATCCCTAAACTACATGGATTCCCAGTCTACTCTCGGATCCTCGTACCAAAGGGATTGATGCAATATGGAGCAATATGTTACCCAAAAACACAATCGAAGTCCCTCCGCTTGCTCGGCTACCCTCTCGGATGAATTATTTAGAGTTTACCGTTCTCGGACATTTGTCTTGCATGCATCGCACAGCGCTCGGCCGTTATCTTGGTTAGTTCAAAGAGTTTAATTTATTGAGAATTACCATTGTTATACTTGATAATGTCAGTAAGTTCAAACTAGTAGGAATTTGTTTTAAGGCTTTTTCCTGCTCTAAGTATCATTAAAGGAAAGTGTATATTTAACATTCATGCACAAAGTAGTTGTTGCGTAAAAGAAAAGTATTTGAGATTAAGCAAATTCATTTCTTATTAAGACAAAAGAAAAAGATCTGAGTGTACAATGAAGGAGTTTAAATAAGCTCATATTAAAGCTAACTACACAAGCGAAAAGTAAAGATACAAAGGAATGAAAGAAAAGCCAAGAAGAGGTGCAGAGAAGAGCCGCACTGCCGCTTCAAAATTTCGTCTAAGGAAGCCATTCTTCAATACTTTTACATGCCTATAACTCAGGGATGACCAAAGAACCCAACGTGGGGCCTGCACCATTGAAGAAAATGTGTAGAGAGCCGGCTTCGGGCTAGCGCACTGAAGAAAAGGTGTAGGGAACCCAACTTGAGGCCCGCACCGTTGAAGAAAAGGTGCTTAGGGAACCGGAAGTTGAGGAGCCTCCACAAAAATTTGCTTGTGACAAGGCGACGGCGGCGATGGCGGAAATTCTTTCTTCGACACACCAAAAATCTGATATGACCGTAACTGTTTCGGATTTTGACCGAAAGAGGTGGGGGTACCGTTCCCACCTTATCCAAGCGAGAGGTCACCTTAAATCTGTGCCTCCCTTGCCTAGACCATACCACCTTAAGCCTTGGAAGGATCCGGTGCCTCTGTGGTGGGTAAGGTTCCTTCACCTTCACCTGACCTCAAACATATGGCACTAAGGGAAGACGACACTTCGGAGGTGGAAGCGGTTATGGATAAAGGGTTATGATTCTAAAGAGAGCGAGAAGGGTTTATATGCCGGAGAATAACCACCTGTCCTACTTATATAAAGGGTAAGGAGGTGTCATTTAATTTAATTTGAGCAAATTCCCAAGAAACGCTGCTGAGACAAGGCAGCTCGCACAATTTCCAACGCTATCTCGCCACCACAAGATTTAAAGGTCCTCGTGAAGGCGCGCCTCGAATTTGAAATGACAAAGGGCACTGCGCGGATGAAGAATAAAGTAATGCCTCTTAATTCGGCACATCTCCCATGCAAGTGGAAGAACACAAGTAGCAGTAAGGTACGGAACTTGAACAAGTCACGAGGTGGGCTCAAGATCACCAAAACCCCCATTCCCAACTAAAAAGTCGGGAAGCAGGATTTCGAGGGGGCTATTGTGTGGGGCTGAAATTTGGAATCCCGGCCCACTTCACATTAAGGGCCCAAATCCCAAGCCGAGGAGCCTTACTGCCGAGGAGGTATGAGGAGAACCCCTTGATGGCCAATAATATAGCCGAGGACAATCTCACGCTCAACGCCTCACAAAACGCCTGAAGAAAAGGACAAACTCAAGACAAGAGCGTTACAAGTTAGAAAGTCGCCAACACCATAACGTGGAGCCCAAAGACCGACAAGCCGATACCATGCTATCCAGCTTTTCCCAACCACTCTGACGTGAAGATTGATAGGATGAGTAATTGCCCCAAACAAGGAGAAACTGACACGTAGATGAAGAAGGGAAATCGAATACTAGTATAAAAGGGAAAAAAGGAGGAGAAAGAAAGGGGGGGGCCCGGAGAAAGAAGGAAGAAAAAGGAGGAATGGTGAGAATGTAATGCTCCTCGGACTAATTCCAAGGAGTCAAACCTTTCAAACTACATTGATGCAAGGCTCGGCTATGCAGTCCAAACTCATCTTTGTATGATCGCTCATGAAACCGGGACCAGACCGAAACCCAGCGCCCAAAGCGAGGCCTTTCCAAACCCACTCTCTACAAATCATATTTTTCGGGCCCTTTACACACGAGCCCAATGTTATCCTTGGGTCGTTAAAAATCGTGTCCCTACAATAATAGGAAGTGCAAATTGAATGAGCTACAAGGCTCTTGATTTAAGCGTTAAATAAATTAATTGTATCACAATAGTAAAAATTAGCAAATGACCTTTTTTTTAATCTAAAATAAGATCTAAACATATTACTTAGGAATAAATTTTTTGTATACTCTACCAAATAATATTTTGGCCAGATTTTTTCACAAGTTAAGAGTATCCATGGCAATGAGCTATTTTTTTAGCTATTTGGCACTACAAAAAGCTACTTTATCTATTTTACCTACTCATTTTACAAAACATCCAAAGAAAGTAGTGGATCTATTTTAGTTTTCAATACAATAAAATAATATATTTATTATAATAAAATAATACATCCCTCTACCAAAAAAACACTACAAACCGATCAATGGCACAATCCACAACCACTGCCAACCGAGAACAACCACTATCAAAAATCTAATATATCCAGATTTTAATAATATGAAGAAAGAAAGATTTCAACAATCATATCTACATGAACTTCCTTGCCCACTTGATCAAAACCAATAGAAAGGGTTGGATTACAAGGACCCACAATCCATCAATTAAAAATTAAGGAAAACCACAAAGCCTCCAAATGAAAATCAATGGATCCAAGCCTCCAAATGTCTATGAAGCACCCTAACCCATCAGTTTGAAGAAACAAATAACACCGGGAAAAAAAACCAAAAACAGTTGCAAAACTCAATCCTTTTTGTTTGTTTTTGTTTTTGATAATATGCAAAACCCAATCTTGAAAAAAGTAATGTTGTGGTGGAAGAACTGCTCTTAAGAACTGCTCTTGCTTCCATTGCCGATTCTTTGTGATTGTCTTTGAAATTATTTTCTGGATTTTGCTTTCAGACCCCGTTAACCAATGCCTGCAGACTAAGGAAAGAAGAGAAGTTGGAGAGAGAGAAAAAGAAAGAAAAGATAAAATATTTTTTAAATGAGAGAAGAGAGAGAGAGATTAATAAAATATATATATATATATATATATATATATATTTTTTTTAGCTTATTGCTACAGTGCATAACCATTTATGGCTGTGTATTGTAGTAAGAAGCTAAAAATTTTTAGCTATAGCACCATTGCTGTAGCATGCATTTTAAGTATTAGTGGTGCTAAAAATAGCTATATAGCTATTTAGCACCACTATTGCTAGTGCTCTAACAAAATTTTCAATTAATCGGCTATGTTCAACTTAGGTATGGAATTTCATATGTATCTACTTATATTTATTTTTAAATGTGTTAATGTTAATGTATGAGATTACAAAGCTAGTAAATATTTATAGGACTCGCCAAATAACAGCCCTTAAAAAAAAAAAAAAAAGAACAACAAAAATGATAAAAGTAACACTTAAAATCAAATGACCCTCCTAACTTAATAACTAAGCTAGCTAATAAGTGATAAGACACTTAGCTTGTTATTCCAAAAAAAAAAAAAAAAAAATGTAGAACCAAACTCCTTGTCCCCAAGGTATACTTATCATTAGGGGTGTTTGTGATGTAGTGCGGTTTTAAACCATTTTTAATATCGCACTTTGTTGTGCGGTTTAGCCAAAATCATAATCGCACCACACTTTATTTTTGTAGTCACATGTGCGGTGCGGTGCGGTTTAGAGAGTTTAGCCAAAACTATAATTACACCGCATCTCATCTCATTTTTGTGGTCACATGTGCAATGCGGTGTATAAGATGCGATTTGGACAGTTTGAAATCAGTATATTTTTTCAAATTTTAGGCTTTTCCTACTTAGCCCAAAACTAATTTTTCCCTTTGTTTTGGGCCAAGTTTTAAACTATTGAGTTTGTTTTTCTCTATTTTGGGTTGGTTTTCCTAGTCAACACTTGCTAGAGTTATTAAACTATTATTATTTTGTTTTTTTGAAAACTAGGGTTATTAAACTATTAAAAATATATTTAATATTTAATATTGAAAATAAATAAATATATTAATATGAGAGGGTGTGGTGCGGTGCAATTTGTGTAGTTTTCTTATTATAAAAGCGCAAATTGCACTTTGCATCATGTAGTGCGGTGCGAAGATGATTATGCTATTTTGTGGGTGGTTTTAGTGTAGTTTGGTGAACACCCTTACTTATTGTATATGCAAGTTAGACTATCAAAACTATGTAACAGAATATGTGATAGATCTAATAGTACATTTAAGTGAAAAGGCCTAAGAACACTAAAAATGAAACTTTTAACACTTTAAAGTCTAGAGAAATGGAAAGAATAACATGGAAAGTAAAGAAAGCATGGGAAAAACATGAAAAACCCTTTGAAAGGGATGAAAAACCACGGGTGAGCAAGGGGGAATGTCCCTCACTCTCTTGAGCTTTATATTATGTAAAAATGAAGGCCTTTGTACAACGGTGATGTTCTTTCCCAAAGAGTGCTTTTTTTCTCTACCTCACTTTCCTATCCAAACTTTCTGGCTTTTCCCTTAGTTTCTCCCTAGGTTCTTGCCCTAATGGTTCAAAGCAACATGCTCCTCTTATAATATGAGGAATGTTGCAGGTACATAAGGACAAGTGTCAACCATAATTCCTCCATTTAAATGCTAATACAGCTATTGTACTATGTAATTGTTAGAGGAGAGAGAAGCATGCCAATGTCATGGTAGAGGAATAAAAGGTGGCTCTGCTACTACATGGAGGGCAAACCTTAGACAAGGAAATGGACATTAGGGATGCTAGGACCTTAGACAAGGAAATGGACATTAGGGATGCTAGGAGTGATACACTGGTCTTTAATGGTGGTCTAGCACGAGTTTAGCTAATAAGGGGTGTTATAGCATATGACCATGGGGGTTGCTATCTCCTTTATGTGCAAGTGCTAGTTGTTCATGTCAGGTGCAAATCTTACTCTTGCCCAAGATGGTCACGCCATTGGCACGGGTCAAAGATCCTCTTCTTGAGTCAGCGTTTCCTTTCCTTTGTTCACAACTGCTCCACGTGTATGGTCCAAATTCAGCCACACCAACACTGTCACTAACCTTGGCTGGTGTAATGTACACTTATCATTCTATTTTTGCAATATATATATCCACACGTAAATAGTTCCTGTCCTCTAAATTCAAAAAATCATTCGTTGTCCCCACTTCATTAATCATCCTTATTTTAGTTGGGCCGACACCCTTAAATGAGATTAATTATTAAAAAAACAAAAAAAAAAAAAAGCAGCCTTATATATATATATAATATATAGTCTATGACTAACATAAAAAACTTAACTGGTAAAAAAATAAAATAAAAAACTTAACAGTTCATTGTTTCTCAAAAAAGAAAAAAGAAGGAAAAAAAAAAAAAAACCATTGGTACTATATCTACCTACCCAATCCCTAATAACAAGAAACATTATTGTGACTTGTCTAAAGGACTTATTGACCATTTAATTAAAATACAAATGAATGATATTGGAATTGTCACTCAAAAAAATTAGAGAAGATTTTCTATTAAAATAAAAATTAGAGAGGAATCTTCTAAACAAGAATAATGCCTGTGTTTGGTTGGCATAAATTTAAGGTGAAAATTTAATTTCTTGGGAGTTACTGAAATTATGGGTGTTCAGCTGATTAATATGGTGAAAGTTTGAATATCTTGGACATCTCCATTCTTATAATTTATGGGATTCTAAAGTCTTACATGAAAGTTAAGAATTTAAATCTCCAGTGTCTTGCACTTAATTGTAAGCTTATGAAGAATTCGATCCATTTATTCACTTAACCCTAAACTAGTTTGTTTGGAACTACTAATTAAACGCCATGATCTAACTACTCATGAATTCAAACAATCGAAAGTTTAAACTCATGAAAATCTTAAAAATTCTTAAAAAAACAAAAATACCAATCCATCACTCCCAAAATTTTTTATTCAAATGGATTTATTCCCATGCATACTTGAACCACAGCATGATTAGACAAACTTGCAGGTGCAGCTAGCATTAGGTTTCAATCTATTTTGTACTAAAATCTTATTATCTTTTTAATAATCAGTTTTCTGAGTCAGCAGACCACCTCCTCAAAAGCTAGACGGCAAAAATAAATCTTATCATCTTTTTTAATAATCAGTTTTCAGAATCAGTTTAATATTTGGCTTTGATTCATTCTTGGGGGAGACAAAAAGAAATCTTGTTTATTTGGTTAAATCCAAACTTGGCACACATGGCTAGCATGGAGTTTCTAAAAGAGTTTGTACGGTCATGCGTAATATACGATATACACACAGGACAAGGCAGGAATATAGTCAGACACAGTAAGCCCCATTAGTTAATTAGAAATTACAGCAATAAAAAGCATACAACAAAACACCAAATCTGTCATCATTGTATATGTAATACACATTACAATATTAATCAGTAGGTTCTTTCTCATTTCTTAATCAATAGGTTTGTCTGGATGTATGTTGTATATTGAATCATAGCCTATAGAAGACTAAGAATAATTAATTAAAAAAAAAACCAAAAGAGAGTGATGTAACCATGGGAATTTGAGGGTTATTTTTGTGTGTACATTCTTGTAATTATTGACTGAAAGCAATAGATTTTACACTTCCAACAGGAAAAAGACTTATGTGGACTAAGTAAATGTTAAATGGGATTCAATAATTTGGCAGTAATTAAACACTATATATTAGATTTATCTGCATGTCTATCTAATCTCATGTCAGAGTATTTTAATCAACTCGTTTTTTTGTGTATGTGCACATGTAAGAACCATGTTTATTTCCTGTTTGTCGTCTTCATATCTTATGTGTAGAATAGCCTGAAGCTTCTAAAATAAAGTATCATTAATAGCTATGGTAATATCAAGTTATATATTGTTAAAGATATATTAGCTCATTAGCATAGCCTCAAGCCCACCTTTTATATGTGCAAGTCAAGTTATATATTGTTAAAGATATATTAGCTCATTAGTATAGCCCCAAACTCGCCTTTTATATATACAATTTAAGTTTCCTACTTGTACTAAAAGTTTATTAGTCTAGGGTTTAGATTATTACACATCTTCTTCTTCTTCTTCTTTTTTTTTTTTTTTTTTTTTTTTTTTTTTTTTTTGAGAGAGAGAGTTTCAATTTATGGTTGGGATTGAACTCCAATCGGTTTTTGGTGTAGGCGGGAATTAAATTTTAGATCTCTTATTCAACTATCAGAAATTTGACCAGTTAAGCTAATCGAAACTCACTATTATACATCTTTAATATAAAAAAGTGTAGTACAAATCCTATTACATTAAACCTTAACATTGATATATATAGTAGGCTAAACCCTACTAATAATAATACAAGTAAGAGACTTAACTTACACATATAAAAAGATTAGGCTTAAACATATGCTAATGGGCTAATGTATATCTCTAAACCTTCGACATGTGATTTCAAAACTCTAAACCTTAGGAAGAGTTATCTCATAGAATGAGTATATATGCACTGGAGCCTCACCACATGTGAGTTTTTACAGGTGTAAGTGTCACCAATTATAATATACTAGCCGGATGCATATATTAACTGTAGGGGATACATTCTCAACCCTTAAAAGAGGAAATAAAAATTGTAAATCTACTAGTGAATTGTTTGGAACTTAAAGCAAAATACATTGTGACACGGAGAAAGGATAAAAATACTGTTTACTAGTCACATTTTAATTGTGTTAATACGATGTAAAGGGTTAATATCATAGACACAGAGTCACCTATTCCTATTTATTCCAATGTTTTCAAAACTGCGAGGAATGAGGATTTGAATCCAAATTTCTACATTGAAAAAACTAAATAATGTCACTTGACCAAGATAGTTTTGACCATATGAAAATTATTAGGTATTTACGGGGTACCATAAATGCATATTTCTTCCTCTCACATAAATGGTGGGTTACACCATAAATTTAATTAGTGTGACTTACCATTCATGTGAGAGGAGAGAGCACACAATAATTTCCCCGACCATACAAATACTAAGTTAAAAAACCTTGTTATAATATTTGCTAATTATTAGCATTATCTACTATCTTAATTAGTGGGTTTTCTAATCTTTATATGAAAATGATACGATAAGTTCTAACAGTCACTCAACTAGTGAATTTTTTTTTTTTTTTTTTTTTTTTTTTTTGTCGAATAAAATCCCAGTAAATTGATTCATGTTATGGATGATGATAAAAAACATTCATCTTGGAGTGAACGTTATAGGTTGACATTGTATCGTATCTATTAAAATTATATATATATATATATATATATATATTTATATATATCATTTTGTAATCATGAATACCCCTAGACTATTTCTTTCCTTTTCTTTTTGGTTTTTGGATAAGAATTTTTGACCACTTCATAGAATTAGATTCAAAACAAGAAGAGGTCTTTTTTTTAAATAAAAAATTTGCGTCAAAGGCAATCCAAAAACCTAAGGGGGAAAAATTGGTTTTGCTGTTATTTTGGGAGTATGATGCATGTCATATACACAAATTGGCATAAAGAATCTTTAGATTAACACTTAGGAAAGTAACATTTTTTTTTCAATGATTGACATAATCTATTATGCTTAAAAGAACATCACTTTCACTTGTATTCAATATTAACACCAATTTTTGTATATATATATATATATATATATATATATATATATATATAAAACATTAACACCAATTTTAATATGCACTAATCACAACAAATTATAGTGAAAAAAAAATGTTGAAAAATGGTGTGACCCGACTTATTGGGATTCTTTTTCCACAATAAACAAGGCACCTAGCTAGCCCAAATTCCACGAGCAATCTACTGATTTTACTCTTCCCCTTGCATGTTCTTGTAACCTGTAAAGCACAAAATAAATACACAACTGAATTAATTCCATAATATATAATCTCAATCCCCTCTCAACTGGCCCACATACCCAAAGATGCTCTTTTGTTCTCATTTAAATTGTCAACGTAACCATCTTTAGTTCTCCATAAGTTATCACCCCCACCTTTTAATTTCTCTCCCCCACAATCTCTTTCTTTCTCTCTCACACACACACCTCAAACACAGTGTTACATGGCTCAAGATCATGAACCTCTCAACCCAAACCCAACCCAAACCCACCTCAACCCAATTTGCCGGTTCCCTCCACGTGTCCGGATCCCCTCCGTCGACGACGGAAACTACCGACGGTGCGCCTAGGAGGGAATAAGAAGCCTAGGAGAGTGCTTCCCCTAGCCAAAATATTCAGGAGGATGAGACTAAGGTGGCTCAAGTTGCAGTACAGGATAATGTTGAGGAAACTTAAGGAGTACTATAGGAATATGATTAAAGATATGAAGGAAGCTAGTGCAACCCTTGAGACTTTCCACCATAGGGTTCTCTTGGAAGCCTCGTTTGCTGTGCCAGTCATGGGAGTTTCTTTCAATAGCTACCCTTATTTGCCTGGTTCAGATCGCCCTCGAACACTCACCATGTGAAATTCTCCAAGGTTCATTTACTTCTGTTGCTTTCTCTACAACCTTTTTTGTTTGCTTTAATATTAAGTCAATTTGAATTAATATGTATGAAAGTGATATGAACATGTACAATAATGTTTTTCCTAGCTACCAATTATATATATATCTTTTCATATGTTAAAAGTATCAATTTTTTGTATGCATGTACGAACAATAATGTTGGTGGAAATTATAAATAGGAAGAGAAATGTAAATCTTACTTATGGAGAATCTTATAATAGGCCATGGCTGGGAATTTAATTAAAGGAACTTTTGTAATTCGCTCTATCTAGTTAATTTCTCTCCCTCGCTCTCTCTCACACACACACGCACAGATTTCTTATTAACCACAACATGTTGCTATGAAGTCTAATTAATGGGGTTGGATCATTTGGAATTTTTCTTATTAACTACTGTATTAATTTGATTACAAAAAGATCACAAAAGGACTTGGTAATCAAGTTCCTTATTAATTTTAAAAAAAAAGAAGTTACTTATTAACTTTTTTTTTTAATTACCACATCAATTTATCAATTTGTAAAGTTTATGTGAAATAATTTGTAATTTTCTTAGCATCTATCAATAAATTTTGAACTTCGAACTATTAAAAAATAATCTAAAATTATTTACTATTTAGGTGAATTATATATGAATATATTATTTTTACTGCAGATCCAAGTTACAAGGTCATATACTCAAGTCACAATCATCTATTTATATTACAATTTTTAGCATTATCATGTGCTGTATGTAAGGTAACAAAGCTTAAAATGGGGAAAAGATATCACAAATTCCAATTCAAAGTTCAACTGGCTTCCAGATCATCATCTAGGCATGCAAGTTGGCATCACTTATAGTACAACTTATAAGTTAAAACCTATACATCATCCTTATATTTTTTTGTGTTCTACATTTACATTGGGAAGCTTAATTTATTAGTTAGTTTGGTTTTGTTCTTGGAAGAGCACTAATTAGCTTTTACATCAACTACTTCTGAGTTTTGACTTTTGAGACACCAGTGGGGGCCTTGATTAAATACATGAAGTAAGAGTCATATTCCCTAAATTTTAAAGAAGGCTATTTGTTGTTCACAAAATAGAAGGCTATCTGTTAACTGATGTTATAAGCAAACAAGTTAGGTGCATTTATTAGTCTATTAAATACTGATTTTTATACCATTACTCAACAAACAAACAAAAAAGGGTTAAAATGTGAACATATAGTATAAAATAAAAGCAAAAAACACAAATTTTCATAATGAATTTGTGCATGCAAACTTTCTCCAAAAAAAAAAAAAAAAAAAAAAGCACGCAATTTAGTGAATTATTGATGAGTGTATTTTTCTTTTTGAAAAAGATACATTGCAACTCATAATTGAATATTCATTACTTTTTGTGGGTTCCAATTAGCTTAACTAGTAAAACCTCTGATGGTTGAATAAGAGATCTGTAGTTCAATTCTCACCTACACTAAAAACCGATTGATGTCTTGGTTTGATGATAAAGAATTATCATTAGGAACGGACACTATATGTTGAAATTCTTTAAAAAAAAATATTCATTACTTCTTAACATGTGTCTTTTGAACACTTCTAAGAATAATACTAGTATTTTTTTCTCTCACATAATCTCACTAATTAAATTCATTATAAACATTACCAATGAAATGTAAAGAGTGAGCATTATTCTCCAAATATTGAATAATTTTCCCTGGATGAAGACCAGTTTTTATTGGTTAAGAGGCTTGTTCTAACTTCTAATTGAGAGCCAGCCACCAAAGTTGGTATGCAAGCAAAAGCTACCTCATTTAATTTGTTGATGAAAAGGAGGAATGGGGAAACTCATTGGCTTGTGCCAATTAATGATTTTGCATCTACCTCGAATTGCTTCAATTTCCACTTTGTTTGACTGTATAATAGCCAGTTTATGCTTGTTTTACCTATAGGTAATTAAGTATGACAGTCTTGTTAAAGGATGTTTTTAAGACAATTGTTAATAAACTATCTTAAGAAAATTTTTACAACACTACAAGTCTATGTCTCTTTGACCCAAGCCTATATATCATTTGGAATTCCAAATTCAAATCCGTTGTTTTGAAATTGTCTTCGTTTGTGCTCTAGATTTGACATCATATATAAATTAATTACACACTGCTTATTTCTTTAATCAACCACTATCCCTACCCTTTTTAAAAGGAATAATGAATTCGGGCGAGGAAAAATTAGGTAGACACATACAATAAAATAATAATGATTTTTAATGAATCAATCAATAAGAATATTGATGATAATTAAATTCTTGCGTCATGAGAGATCATGGTATATATATAATATCATCTTGTTATATACAAGTCTATTATTCTTGGTCATGACTGCATGCAGAGATGAGGCTAATTAAATATTCCTTTAAGCTTTATCTCCATCCTATAAAATATCTTGAAAATTATAAGTTCCAAAAAACATATACTATAAAACATTGTTCACAATTACCGAGTTTTCTCGAGGAGGAAAAAAAAAAAAAAAAAAAAAGAGCTCGAACTAAAGTTATAATTAGCACAATGACATTTTTTTTTTTTTTTTTTTTTTTTTTATATAAAATTTAATTTCTACTCTAACCTAATCTAAATATATATGTGTGTAAAACTCATTCCTGGAGACTTGAACCCCGACCTTTGCCACCCACACCCCACAAGTACTTATACTTGTAGAGTAACCATTGTACACCTTGGTGTGGTGGTCACAATGACATATTAAAATTCAATTACTTCAACTAAATGCTTTTCCACATGTTGAAACCAAGAATTTGACATATCTTCAAAAAGGAAAATTATTCAATATTTTTAACATAATATTTTCTTCTTTCATGTAAACATAATAGTAAATCCCAATAATAAAACTTATTATTTATGTAAGAGTGATGAATATTACTTGAAATACTGAATATATATATATATATATATATATATATATATATTTACGAATGAGAGTGTTCAGACCTCTTGAATATCTTACTATTCTCTCAAATGTATGCAGTCCTCCTATCCCACACACACACCACCTCAACCAGCCAACAAGCCTATCGTGACCAACTGACTATAACTATGACATAACATAGTTAATTTGTTGATTTATATACATAATGGAGGACCTAATTGGACTACCCAAGTTATTCATACAAACTATATATGAGATAACCATCTCTAATAGTTAATATACAAAACTATATCACTGAATCCAAAAGGCTAATATCGCTTATGAATTTAACGTTCCTCTTAATATGTATCTATGTATTTTTATAGATATATGCATAGAGGATATGTACACACCTATTTCAGATTGATACTTTTCTTTTTTGGGTAGAAACGAAGGTCTTATTTAATTATAAACAACGTTCATACATCACCAGCTATAGCTGGCCTGCGGGCACACGGTCTATTACTCTCTAGGCTGATCATATCCTTTACATAACATGAATACATAAAAGTAGAGCAAGTGTCATATATAGTCAAAACTTGCTGTTGGTGATTTCCTCGTTTTGTGAGACCTTCGTATTGATACCTTTGCTTACTATTGTTTATACACAAGTGATAAAATACTACAAATATGACTATCAATTTGGCAATAAATATTGATGTGACTATACATGCTTATGTAATGTATGATATGTATTGGTTCTAAGTTTTGAATATCAAACCCATGGAATTGGAAAATGTAATACTTGTGACTCCACATAACTTTTCAAACACATTGATTTATAACTTTTATATTAAATTGTTCTCTATCCCAAAGTTTTTTTCTTTAGAAAATACAAGGTGACCATAGTTTCAATTCAATAAAGAGTCTGATCATTCAGTTCTCATTTTTTTTTTCCTTGGAAACAAAAGAAGTTATGGAGACAAAAGAAGTTATGGGCTCAAAGTGAAAATGAATCCACTCAATCCAACTAGTCAAGCCCAAATTTATTGGCAAACAAAGTAAAACGACAGGCCCAAAATTATTACCACTGCCCATTGACTTCTTATTTGGGCCTACAGCTCCGGAATCCGCCCAGTCCAGAACAGAAGTGCAACTCACTGGATGGACAGACACATTACCCTCTCTCCATATACAAAAGAGAAATCTACATTTACAAAAGATTTCGCCAAACTAAGAATATTCTCAATTGTAGCTTTGATGCTTCAATAATTATACTGTTAAATCCCCTAGCTGCTGCTCCATGGATAGAACATCAAGTTGCTTCAGCTTCACCAAGCATAGAACTTCTAGGGCTAATTTGCTGTGTCCATGCCTCAATAAGATTCTCTCTATGGTCTCTACTTACCACAGCCACAAAGCTATTTCCTTCTTTGATAGCTGCATCAAAATTCAACTTAATCTAGTATGATGGTGGAGAATGGTATTGCTTTCATAAACAAGATTTGAAAGCATAATCTTGTGATGTAAAAAAGGACGTTTACTCGTTTAACTTGGACAGAGTCAATGGATTATCAAGGCCCGTGGTTTAGGTCATAATTTATGGGTGATTAGGAAGGCCTACTGCACTTGGAAAATGAGGAAATGAGGTAAATTTTAAGAATAAAATTGAATCAATTTACAAACTTTAAGAATTTAATTTCTACTTTTGAAACTCTAGGGATTGAATTGGAAAATGGTCAAAATTTTAAGAACCAAAATTGTTGTTTGCCTTAGAAAACAGGATGTTTACTCAATTTGCCCACAAATGGTTTACAGTTTACACATTTACTTATGCACACCCCCTTCCATGACATAGAGCTTGCAATTTCTATATGTTGCAAAATTGCAACCATGTGCTGCTCTGTATTGCTGGTATAAACTGGGTCACTTTGACAGATTAGGAGCATGATCATACGAATTTAAAATCAGTCTCTCGTTTGCCATGATAGTCTCTATGTGCATATGCCTTCTGTTTTAGCATGGAGACAGAGGTTTAAAAATTGGCATATATTATATAAACACTATTCTTTGATTTACACATAATGAGTCTATTTGGATAGGCATTTTGAGAGTTTAAAATAGCATTTTTAAAACCCAAACTCCACTTTGCAAACACAATTTCATAATTTCTTTACAAACTTTCATTTTAAACTTAAAGCACAGTTTTCCAAACGTTTATACAAACAGGCCTAATAGAGGATGAAATTACTTGGTTGACTAACATTACAACAAATTATTTGACTTAAATCTGTGAATCCTATCCGTAGTCCATTCTTCAGAAGTGAACACAAGGCTTTCACTTGCCAAGAGCCCATCATGTTGGGCTTTTAGATTAAAAGTGGCTGGAACAATGAGCAGTAGTAGGCCTTATAGTCTCAACAAGTACATCGCGGCCAAAATGGCCCATTAGCATGTTTTTTTGAAATATTTAGTAACAGAGTACTGTTTCGGAAATAATTAGGGAAATACCACTTTTTCTAGTACTCGAGCTTGGTGAGCTCGAGTACCATGTTTTTTTACTGGTCAAACATCTTTTCAAAAAAAAAAAACGCCGCTATAGGGCCCGAAAACGTCACTATAGGGTTTAAAAACGTCATTATAGGCCCCTTCAACCTGTTATGGGACTTATAAAAAAATTTTGCAGGAAAACGCCGCTATAGGGCCCGAAAACGTCACTATAGGGCTTCTTAATATGGGGGCTTAAAAACGCCGCTATAGGTCCCGAAAACGTCACTATAGGGCTTAAAAACGCTACTATAAGGCTCCTTAATATGGGACGACAGTGGATTAAAAAAACATGGTACTCGAGCTCACCAAGCTCGAGTACCGAGAAAAAAGTGGTATTTCCTAATTATTTCGAAACGATTGCTCTGTTGCTAAATATTTCAAAAATTAATGCTAATGGGCCATTTTGGCCAATACATCTCTTTAGAAAACCCAAACTAAGATGAAGCCCAATAGAATTTGATTAACATTGTTTTTGTTTTCTTGGGTCCTAATTGAATTGCTTTTCAGTGACGGCAAATTAATCTAGCTAATCCATTTCCAAAGCATGATAAATATTTGGATTGGGAAAGTTCGTCCTTTTGTCGGAAAAAGTAGAAGCATAAGATATTTAAATTTGTCCATTTCGAGAAAGAAAGTAAACTTTCACTCAAGATTATCCCAAAAAGAAAAAAAAAAGTAACTTCCACTCAAGAATCTTGAGATTTTTGTATCTAGGACAATAAAGGAGTAGAATAGGAGAAATAAAATAGTTTTGGTTTTTTTAGTTTTACAAAAATATCCCTTGTGAATTGTGATAGGAAAGAAGCCCCTAATGAATGATGGAATTGAAGAGTTGGAATTACTCTTATGTTTCAATTAAATGCTTCATGGAGTTATGATCTTAATGCTCCTTCTAGTGTTTGAACAATCATTTTTCAACCGATACAATATAATTTGAAATTGTAGTGTTTGTTTTATAATAGTTATTTTTATCATTCGGTTAATACATCAATGATCAATGAGTTTCTTCTTGATATAAGTAAGATTGAATTCAAATACCATATTTAATAACAAAAGATTATATTAATATACTACAACAAACTTTAGTTATTTCAACCCTCTTTTATTGAGGGTTTACTAAAATCTATTGATACAATCTATAAATACAAATGCAGTAGGCTATTTTACTCAACTTTATTTCAAAGGTTATTTGGTCCCTTAAAATAAGTTAAAACACCATTGAAATAAATGTGAAAAAAAAAATGCACCGGTTTTTTCAGCCCAAAAACCTCGATAAAATATGATACCGACAAACACAATATCACTCTCTCAATAAAACCACATAAAAACAAAATTTCAACAAAATTTGGAATGACTTGTTGAGCTGTTTATGTGGATAGAATAGATAGGAATTGGTTTGCTTTTGCAATCCTTATCTTGAAAATTTATTGTGGATGTTCGTTTTTTTGGTAGGCGATGAAAGTAGTGAGTAGTGACATTAGAACAAATAAGTGGAGTACAGTAGAGAATAATTTGGATGATGTAAGTTATTTTTAGACTCTATTCATTACCTTAGAAATTGGTGAATGTCTCTTAAACCATAAATCCAAAACCTTAAACCAAGACATTTATTTAATTCTTTTTGAAATTAAAAAGAATTATAGGAGAAACGTTGGTATTTTTCTCATCAATCCTTCCAAAAAGATCTACTATATATCCCATCTCTACATTCGTACATGGATTTTCATATGTATGTGTTGACTTAACTTTCAATTTGTTTTTTCTTTTTGGTTGTGGCAGATTTTTTCTGCTTCAAGGTTGGATATACCCAGTGCTTCGCAATTGCCGCAGGTAATTTTTTCTTTTTTGGTTTTATATTGATGTGCTGTAATTTGATTGCTTTGGAAACTAAATTGTTGTGTTTGCTTGGTGTGATTATTTGTGATATTAAAAATAAAATAAGAAATAATAGACAGTACCCACGTATTTTATGGACCTATGTTCTTTCCAAGTGTTCTTCTTAAATTTTATTTTTATTTTTATGGATAAATGGATTTTTATGAAAGAAAGTAATTTCGTAAGACTTTGTTGATGAATGATGTTTCTTTAATCAGCATGTTTTATTTAGATATATGAACTCTGTTATGCCTTTTTTGTTCTTTTTAAAATTGTGGGTATCTTGAATTTGATATTGTGGAAAGGTGTGTAGATATATTTCTTTGTGAAATTAACAAACTTTTCGTATCATTCTCTCTTTTTCGAAACTTGAGGGCACCCATAATGACCGAAATGTTCAATTGTACTAGTGATAACTTCTTAGTTCTTACTTTGGAGATGATGATGAAGAATAAAATGTATCAAAACTTTTAACTCTTCGACATGATTTGGTCTTTGTACAAATTGTGATTGTTGATATCTTTTCTCTTAAACAATAATTAACATATTGGCGGTTTGTATGCGGCCCCTAATCTGTTAATTTGTAAGTTTGAGTTTAGAGATCAAAAAAAGTGTAATTGTAGCAATATACCACTTTTGCTATACATCAATATCATAGCATATCATCTCAACAATTGTGAATTTTTGTGTGTAATTGAAGTAATATATGTATAGCTTGATATTCCGTTGTTGTGTTCCTTCTTACCGTCGTTGGCGCCACCCTAGTCGTAAAGTGAATTCCTAGGACCTAGTTTGTAAGGCCCGTTTGAGCCAAGAGAGGGCGTGTAGGGCATGAGAGGTATGAGGTTGGTTAGGGTATGTGTTACGAAATGCAACGGTTGTGAGAAAAACATGATAAGCGAGTGTTGAACCTAGGATAGTATGGATAAGTTGTGGAGATCCAACTCCTCTATCAGCTCCAGGACTAGTTGTCCTCCCGATATTGTAAATGAAGAAGATCACACTATTGATGATAATGAGATGATTCCTGATTTTCGTAAATGGACTATTCCTAAAGTTGATACTAAAACTATTTATAAAACTAATTTTGTTGAAAGTACTTTTCATTCTCGCTTATAAAGCTAGAAACTGTTGAACAAATTTTCTCTATTTCAAAAGTTCATGAAAAATGTTGCTTATTCACTAAAAAGAATATTAATGACTCCTTCTTTGCTAAAAAGTTCTATTATTTGCATATTGGTATGGTTCAAGTTGCTATTAAACCACTTACCCGCAAGGGTATTAATGCTTATGTTCTCATGTGTTTAAGAGATGCTAGATTTAAGATTTTTAAAGATAGCATTCTTGGTATGATCACCGCTTCTTTGTATGATGGTCCTGTTTATTTTAACTGTTATCCTGATCTTACTCTTGCTTTGGATGATCCTAATATTGTTAAAGCTTTGACTTTGAATATTGCTTCATCCGGTTATCACATGGAAGAGGGTAGTAAGCCTTTTGCTTTGATCTACCGCATTTATTATAAACTTATGGGTACTCAAATGAATCCTTGTGCTATGATTCCTAGAGAACATTCAGGTAAAACCATGTTAATTCAATGTTCAACTCCCGATGCTAAAATCCAAATTCCAAAAATGATTCAATGGCAAGATGTTAAACTTCCTAAAGATTGGTTGTTAGAACAAGAAACCCCTCTGTTAAACCCATTTTTGATGAGCTTGATCTCACCCATATTCAACAATATCTTGATGGTACTGTTAAAATAAGTTTTCAAAACAATCCACCTTTGAGGATCAACGAAGGAAGACATTCCTTTTGGATCTCGAAAGTATTTCAAAAAGAGATCGCAAGATCAATGAATTTTTGAAAAAGAATTTGGAAACATCCTCGATTTAAAGCTAAAAGGTATTTCAAGTGATAAATCCCAATTTAGCTCTGTTTACTATTCAACTAAACACTGAAACTTCCACTCCATTTAGTAAAAGCGCTAATGAAGATGAGGAAGATCTTTTTTACATTACTCCATCCGATTTTGATTCTCCTATTGAAACTCCTCCTGTTTACCAAAATCAATTAAGAGTTTTGACTGTTTTAAATGATGATTTTGAAATTGATTGGGATTCTTTGTACAATGAGTTTATGCTTGCTTCAAACAAAACCAAGAGAAAATATTTCCAAGATAATTTTGCTCGATCGATAAAGACCGTGTTAAAAGAAAATGGTTGGAAATGATGAATCAATTGAAAAAACATATTTTGTTTTTTGATTTTCTTGAAAACCATTATGTTCCAAATAATGAGGTTTCAAAACAACATTTAAATGTGATAAAGAAATCAAATTTTGTTAAGATTGATAAAACCATTATTAGGTCTAGTCATCCTCCTCTTGATTCAATTTTGATAACTACTAAGAAAGATGAAGTGACAAAAGAGGAAGTGAAGGCCTCTCCTTTCAAAATTGCTGAGGATCAAACTCCCATTGTTAGCCTTATTGAACAAAACAATTTTACTAATCAATCTTTGCATATTATTGGTCAACAAACTTGACCGTATTGAAGAAAAAAATTGTTGAAAAACCTGTTTTCGAAAAACCTATTTATGAAAAATCCGTTTGTTAAAAAACGAGAAACCTTTGATTGATTTACCCAGTCAAAGAGAAAAAGTTGTGTTCAAAACTTCTTAGTCCAAGACTCTTGAAATTGTTGAAAAAATACTTTCTGATTTAAAAGTTAAAACTGAGGGTACTTCTACAAGAACTCCAACTGCTCTCACTATTTCCAAAAAAAGAAATTGTTTCGACGAAGATCTGATTAAATCTGTTTCCTCTGTTTTCGCAAAAAGAATCTTTGATGATGATTTCCCAGAAATTAAAAGATTTGTTGGGAACTCCAAACCCATGTCTTTTACAAAAAATTGGTATCCAAAACCTACTCCTCCCGATATACAGTTTGAAGAGAGATCTTTTCAAACACAGTTTTTTGTCTCTGCTAATAAGCTCTATGAATGGAATATTGATGGTTTGTCCGAACAGAAAATCATTAATAAAATGAGTCACATGTCTATGGTTGGTATTGCTTATCAAAACAACCATGATCTTGATCAACCTGAAATTGTTAACTTGCTTCTTCTTGGTTTTTTTGGTACTCTTCGTGGATGGTGGGATTCATACATCATCAAGAATCCAAAGAGTCTATTAAACATCTTTGTTAAAAAGAATGAAGAAGGTTTGCCTATTTTTGATGAAAGTATTGGTCGTGGTATTCTGATGGTGTTAATACCTTGATCTATACCATTCTCAAACATTTTGTTGGTACTCCATCCAATATTTCATCCCGTGTTTCGATTATCTAAATAATTTGAGTTGTCCAACTATGTCCGATTACGGATGGTATCAAGATGTTTTTACTTCCAGGGTGATGCTCAGGAAAGATTGCCATAAGCCTTATTGGAAAGAAAAGTTTATTGACGGTCCGCCTCCTATCTTTGCTCATAAGGTAAAACAAGAATTAATGGGAAAAAATGATTCTATTGACTATGATAATTTAACTTATGGTGATATTTTCAGTACTATTAAAAACTTGGTATTAATATGTGCAATGATGAAAAATTGTTAAAACACCAATTAAAGAATAAAAGAAAAGCTAAATATGAAATGGGAAATTTACGTGAACAATATGGTCTGCCTCCTATTGCTCCTTCTAGGCAAAAAAGTAAAAAAACATGATAAAAGTCATAAAAAATACAGAAATAACTTTATTAAACCTAATGATTTCTATGCTAAGAAGAAAAATGTTTCTAAAAAACATGTTAAACAAAGACCAATTAAAGGTAAATGCTTTAATCGTGATAAACCTGGACACTTTAGTAAAGACGTAAAGAAAAACCTGGTAAGTTAAAAAACAAGTTCAACATGTTAAACATTGATGATAATGTGCAAGAAGAATTATTGAGAATCCTTGAATCAAACACCCGTCCGATTTTTTGGAAGATGATTTTTCTTCTTTATCCGATTCTTGCTATCAATCTGCTGATGATTCTTCCGATTCTCCTAATATTAAAATTGGTTGTAGAGATTCCTGTTGCAATGTTATTAATGCTCTCACCAAGAGTGAAGAAGATGAAAAATTGATAATTCAGCTAATAAATCAAATTCAAAATCCTGAACTCCAGACAGAATATTTGGATAGGTTTAAGAAAAACTTGATAAGAGATGAAATTGGTAAAAAACCAAAATCAACCATAAGTTTTGAAGAAACTTTGGAAAGATTTAATAAAAAGAAATCTAAAGAACTAACTGTTAATGATCTCCAAAATGAAATTCATATTGTTAAACAAGAAATAAATGAATTAAAACATGAATTTAAAAGCATGAAAAGTGATAACCATAATCTCAAACAAGAATTGACAATGCTAAAACTTGACAAAGATCTTAATAATTCCGAATCGAACAAAATGAGCACGGTGTGGAAATGATTCCGGTCAACGGACTCTTCTTTCTCGATAAAGGTACTCCCGATACTTTCACTAATCCCCAACTTGCTTTTGTTAATAAATTATTTCCTCCAAAATGGTTCACAAAAGTTAAAATTGTTGTTTCTTCGATTATCATTTTCTTGTTATTGCTATGATTGATTAAGTGCGGATATGAATCGTATCCAAGAAGGATTAATTCCCTCAAAATATTTTGAGAAATCTCTTGAAAGATTGGTTTTCGCTAATGGTTCTCAAATGAAAATTAAGTATGAATTGAATAATGCTCAGGTGTGCCATGATAATGTTTGTTTCAAGATTCCTTCGCTCTTGTCAAAAATATGGTGATAAAGTGATTCTTGGTCCGCCATTTATTAACTCTTTGTATCCCTTTCTTGTTGAACATGATGAAATTACTACTGATCCATTTGGACATAAAGTAAAATTCAAATTTGCTTCAAAGTTTGAAATTGATATTGATAATCTGTCTTATAAGAAAGACTCTCCCATGAATGACCTTGTTCAAGAACCGATAATGAATTCTCGATGATTTTAAAGGTAATTTTCATAACATCAAAATGTTAAAAACTATCCATTATCCTAACAATATTAATGATTCTTTGCAGGAATCGGATAATGATGCGTGGATAAATACCACTAATAAGTGGGATAATAATAATATTCATATTTATACCACTAGTAAGTGGATTATTATGGAAAGGAAAAACAAGGGAAAAGCACCGCACAGGACTATTCTCAAAACAAAGGGTTCCCAGTAAGGACGACCTTTTAAAATGCATGAAGGCGCATCTTCTCGGTGTAAAACCCGGTGGATCAACATCCCTTCAGGGAGATGTCCCGGCAGAGGTGACATACTCCAATGGTGATATATTAATTGATCTACAAGAAGTTTTGTCAAAAAATCTACAATTCCACAATGGAACCTGTTCGTAATTACCAAATTCTATTAAACTCATCCTTGATAACCTTCAATTTTCTTTTATTAGAAACCACCATGATCTTTTCCAAAAACTCTCTCGAAACCTTGAAATCCATCTTGTTAACCTTATTGCTCAAAATGAAGCTTATGTGAGCCACCAAGTTAACCCTATTTTAGAAAATGATCTTGCTTTAATTGTTTCAAAAAATGAGGCTTTTGAAAGCCATCCTGTTAACCACCCAAATATCAAAGATGAACCTAATACTAGTCAACTCTTTGGCAAAGAGGATATCCATTCAATGGATAAAAAGACTATTATGGGCATCGATTATGCAAGATTGAGTCTTAAGACCCAATCTTTGTTGAAAAGTGCTATTGTCAACTTGCCAACAGACATACAATCTCGTATTCTGGAAAGCAAGGCTATGTTTAAGTCTTCGACTTATGGTTCAAACATTTCAAGATACTTGTTACAACTACTATTCTTGATCCCCGCTAATTCAGATGATTTTAGTGACATTCTTCAACAAGTTGATTGGAAAGAACACTTTGAGAGTAGTTTTGAGTGTATGAAAAGAAACACCCGTTTCCGGCCTTCTAGTCAATTATGATGATGGTTCAGATGATGATATAAGGAGTCCCGATTGGCTCTCCCAAATGTTTGAGTATGACTTTATTAGGCTCATAAGACTAACAAGCCATGACCAAACCAGCCAGCTCCCACAAATCATTCAGATTGCTATTAAAAAATTTGAAAGTCCTTTTGTTTCGATCCGATCTTTGGAGCACTTTGCCTCAATGGGAAAGAGATAAACTGGATGAATGTCCAGCCCTCAAAACATCTCATTCTCATTAATGGATACACGCATCAAGGGCAATGGTATGAAGGAGACTCTTATTTATCCTTCAAAAATCCTTGGGCTCTAGCAGATTCTTTGGAGTAATTATTTTAGCAATCAAATTCGTGAGGTTGCTCAGAATTTATGGAAGAATTATCACTTTATGGGGAATTCAGGCAGAATTTCTGTGTTTGGTTCGAAACCTTATGCTAATGCCATTCCTCATTTGCGGATAGCAGATCACAGTAATCCAAGAAGTTTTCTCACTCCGGGAAAAACTCCGAGTTTGAGCCACTTCTATATTGTGGATTTTGTAACCAATATGTTCTCTATCATGAGCATGAATGTAATGATGATCCTCCATGGGAACTCTACGATGACTACCCATCGATGCAACCTCCATTGATTAATGAGTTTATTCCCGAGGTTACTCTTTGTTACAAGACTGGTGATACTTTATTTGTTTGGCTTGCACAACAGCCAAAATATTTTATTGTCCTTCACAAATATGTTGCGGAAAATCCGGAACTAATTCATGATACTCCGGATTTTGTGGAAGATTTTGATTCCCCTATTTGTCTAGCCTGCACAACGGCCACTATTTGTCTGCTTTCGCACAACGGCCAGATCTATTACAATATTCAAAATAGTTTGAAAGGCACAGGCCATGATGGTTGTGAAGAGATGATGCTCGACAAAAGCTTCCTTTTGACCAACACAAGATGTCACCTTTGAAGTCTTTTTAGAAAAGAAAGGAGCATCTACATACTTGGTGGAGGCATGCATGCTTCTCTTTTTGCCTTTTGTCATGCTTCTCTTGACATGTTGGACCAAATAAATGACAAAAGTTTTTATTTCAAAAAGTGGAAAAATACTATTCAGATTACTATTCGCGATTCATCGTTCACGAATTACTATTCACGGATTCATGTTCACAAATTCATGTTCACTTTTTTGTTTATGACACTTTATTCACTCCGAAATTTTGCCTATTTAAGGGGGTTGTCCCTTAAATTTGAAGTCAAGTTTTGCTTCCGATTTCTCTTCCCTTAGAACTAGCCTTCTTAGAGAGAGAACTCACCCTATTGCTACTACTACTACCTTGTTTACAACCTTGTTCATCCTTGTTCACTACAAGCCTTGTAATCCTACAAACCTTGTAACTAAGACTAGTTCAAGCTTTGTAATTGTTGAAATCTTGTATTCACCACTACTACTGTAAGTGTTTATCCTACTTTCAATAAGAAGTATTTTCAGTTCTATGTTCATTACTTTACTTGTTGCTACCACCACCTTAGACGGATTACCGCCATACCGGATGGTTTTAAATTGCTTTAATTTATTTTGAATTATTGTTCTTATTTACTTTGAATTATTTTGATATATACTGCTTGGCTGGTTCTACCGCCTTATTATTAATCTTACATTCAAGTTATTTATTTCCATTTACAATATTACCGTGCTTCTGTCTCCTTCTCTTGAGTAGCGTGTCCCCTTCCCCCTTTATTATATATTGTGCATGATTGTGGTTTTTTGTTAAAAAAAAAAAATCTTATTTTGTGGGTCAAGAGACCTATTAAATAACCTTATTTATCAAGGGTTGTAAATATAAATGGTAAAAGGTTATTTAAGGGTCTCTTGACCCTTAAAATAAGATTAGAGCACTTGTTTTGAGGGTCACGAAGGCCTTCAAAATTTCCTTTTCGATGGTATATGTTTTGAAGGTTATTAAGAGTCAATTGGACTCTTAAAATAATTTTTTCAAGGTTTTTAATACTTTTTTTAAGGGTTTTGACCCTTAAAAATGTCAGATTTGTTGTAGTGAATTTGAGTTAACTAAAATCCGCTTTAAACAATCTTGTTTGAGTAGCAGCCTAGCATGTAACATTAACTTAAAATAAATAGAGAAAATTTTATTTGGAAGTGTAATACGTGTCCACTTATATACATGTTATATACCTTTTTTTTTTTTTTTTTTTTTTTTTTTTTTTTTTTAATTCCTCGTGATTGTCTAATTGAAACATTATAAAAATTGCATGCGGATTATTCAATAAAGAAGTTTGACCTTCATTCTCAAAAAAAAAGAAGTTTGAGCTTTATTTTAAACAATATAAAAAAATATTTTAATGAGGAAAACGTGGTTCCTTAAATTAATAATGGTAATTAAGTGCTTACTTGGACATTGCCACACTAAAGTTAAACAGACAAAATGAAAAACAAAATGACTAGAATAATTAATTGGCACGCATGTTCTGAGCTCAATAGTATATAAGAAAATTCATTAAAAAAAAAAATAGTATATAAGAAAAACAAAAAGTAATCATTCTCTGTTGGAAACTAGAAAGTATGTTAAAGTTTTTCTTCTTTGGCCGAAGAAAAGGAAACAATTTTTTTTAAGTTCACGAGTGCTCTGTTGAGAAAAAAATGACTTTACTTTAATGGCTGTGGGTATATTTTTCTCTCTCATTCGATCTAACTCGTGCGGATATCAACAGTACAATTAAAAATAATTATAATTAAATATATATAGGTTTAAACTATACTTAGAATAAGAGTTAACACATTTTTAAAGTTATAAATGAGTTTTACTTTCTTTTTCTTTTATTTTTTTACTTTAGTTTTTTATGATATACACATGATTTTACTTTTTTTTTTTTTTTTTTAAATTGGGTTTTTTATGGTTTAATTATATTAAACTCTTTGTCTTTTACACAACATTAACTCACTTATAAAAAAACTGAAAAAATTTAAATAGGACACATGATGCAAAATTAGACATAAATTGGAATTCAATTTAGAATCTAATTAGATTTTCTTTCAATTTTGACTTTAATTAATTATATATACATTACATGAAAAAATTCATAATTTTTATTTTTTTTTTTTTTACAAATCTACTAGTTGAACTGTTATGATTAGTGTATTTACACTAATATTAGTGGTGAAACTATGTAAAAATGATGTTGTAACTTACCATTTACCCCAAAAAGTAGTGAATATTTTTAAAAGGTTGTGTCTTTTATCATTGGTCTCAATTTATTTTTAGTCATAGGCTAATGTAGATTCACCACCTGACCTAAATAAAAATGGCTAAGCCAGCAAGAAATTACATTTCTAAAATGGGTGAGACTGCTTTTTGGTTTGGCAAAAGAGGAACAATAGGACTCTAGAATTCTTCTAATTCAACTAATCTGATGTGTAAAAACGTTTGATTAAGGTGCATTCATCAAGGACCAAAGAATTTTAGGGTCTTTGCGGTTGGCTAGATAGGAAGAAATCCTTTAGTGGATTTCATAGAATACACATTGCTTTAATGTGCCTTTTCTTTAATATTGCATTTAAAATGACAATAGAATAGTGTTGTACTCATTCTCAAGATCATGTCCATACCTGTTGGGTTTTGCTATGATAATTCTGGTGGGTTTGATCTTAGTTTTTATTTATTTATTATTTTTAGATAATATAGATTTGAATGCATTGTATGTGCTTTATAATGATTATTCTTTATTATTATAATAATATATTAATTGATTACTCCTTATTAATAGATTTGAACTAGAGAGTTCAATTGAGGTCAAATATGATGATATTATAAATAATTTTTAATAACACTAGTCTTACTGGTATATAAATATATATTAATTGTCTATCTTTAACAATTGAAATTGTGTAGCCCAATAGATATCAACTAGGACATGTTATGTAACCTCTAGTCTTGCCAACAACAAAATTTTAACTATTTTTAACTGAACAAATAGGAGATTGAAAACTGGCCTTTGGACTGATTCCTTGTTAACTTAAGATTCGTTTGGGTAGTGCGGCTGTGTCTGTATTTTATTTTTATTTTTATTTTTATTTTTTTAAGTCCAACGCGTTATGCACTCTTCATTGGTCATGAACAGTGATTTTAGGTCAATGAACAGTGCTAAACAATAAAAAAAATTATTTTTTTATTGTTTTTAGTTTTCAGCAAAATAAGCTATATCCAAACGCACACTTAGTCGGTCTATCTAGTTCGATCCGGATTTCAAAACAGTTTTAATTTTTAATTTTTACAACTATTGAATATATATATTGCGATTGATGAACAATTATCATGGTGTCTATATATAGTAACAAAAATTAACCATCTCATAATGTTGTAAAAAGTGAATGCGATTTTTTTATTGTTTAATCTCTTGACATTACTCTCTCATTTGAAATTGTCCCGCTATGGGGTACCATCATGTCTCCCTCCTAAATCAAGGAGAAAGATTCGGGTCCAAATTTCCATGTCATATAATCTTAAACAAAGACAAAAATTATTCTTGTATAGTTCATGCGTGAATCATGATATTTTAAAAGTCTTCAGCTGGTAGTATTTGCTGCAGCTGGTTTTCCTGAATCAGGAGAAGAAAGAATGAAAGTTCCTCTCAAAAACAGAAAAGGAGAAGAAATTTTGTGCTCCGAAATTTCTCTGTCATTGCTTAAAGCAATAACTAATCATTCCTGTTTGGTTTATAACGTGAAACATGTTATTTGGAGGTGTTCAAAGTTCAAACTGTAGTATCACTATGGATATATATTGAGGAATTTGATTGACAGTAGTATTAATAAACTATTGCTTATTACTCTTTCACTATAGTAGACTAGTTCGTACTTTCATACATATGCATGGATACACTTGAAGATGTACAATAAAATATATAATATAATTCTTATATGTATAATTGAAATACTATTGATAGTCATTTTTATATTTTGTTAATTCTTTAAAAAATTTTGTAAGGATATTATTAAGTATAAAATGTAAATTATTAATTTTTTTATAATTATTTTGAAGCATTTTTTTACAATTCATTTATTCTAAACTTTTGATTTTTGTACTTAATAATTCACTTGGATGAATATTTATGATGTGATCCCATATTTGATTTTAAAATTAAGAAATGAAATTCTTTGAGAATAAATAATTTAGGACACATTGTACAAAATTCTTTGAGAATAAATATATATATATTTATTATTATATATATAGATTAGTGGTAAGAGGAAACTGAAGATATATGGAAATTATGTTTCTCCCACAAGTTTAAATTTTTTACCTTTCACGTTAGGGTTTTGACATGTGAAAATTTTCAGTTAAGTAAATATAAGATTCAAATCAGATTACTTCTTATTATACCATGATAAATTATCATTTTTTTTCAAAAGTTTAAATTGTTATGAAATAATAAATTTTATCATTTAACTATTATTTTGATAAATCCAAATTTCTAGATCAATACTGAAGCAAGATTAATAATTTTTGAATGGTTTTCGTGAAACATGCTATTTGAAAGTCTTGGAAACATAAGAAAATAACTTATAGTGTGAGTTTTGGTTGAAAGTGATCTCCAATGGCATGTTGCTCCATCACTGGCGAGCATCTAGGAATTAAGTTAGTATGTGGACTTCAAGGATGAAATAATCCATGCTTTTGGGAGTTTTGGCATTGTAGTGCAAGTCAAGTTGTAGCCATCCTAGGTTGGACATAGCTGCTCGATCGAAGTGTCGTAGGGTTAACAAAATAGTGTCCTATTCAAATTTTAATGGAACTGGAAGAATTCAATGTTTTTTGGGATTTGTTCTTTTGATTCCTTTGACGAATAAGACAAAAAAATTATTATAATGTGAACTGATTGGGACTTTAATGTCCAAAAAATCGCAGTAATATGAGGTCACATTCAAGTGAAGATTTGTGATCCAGAAAAAAACAGCACTTGCACGTAGTTGGGAGGAAGAAAATGATTTTTACACAACCCGATTTGGATATTCTTCAAATGAAGAGAGATATTCTAAAATCCTTGATCATGATTGAACAATCATATAAATAACACATTAAAATTTATCATTTATTTTCTTTGTTTTTAAACACTTTTTATGATATATTTAGGTGGTTCTGTAACAATAGAATAACCATAAATCTCAAGTTTACGAGGCAAATAGTATAACAGCATTTCATCATTATTGGTGACTCTTTTGTTAAAAGGAAATCCATTAATGTAAGAGAAACAAAAGGACCTTGGCCAAATTAAGCCATTTACATTGGTAACATTAATCCATTTTGCTATCAGATGGGCAACACCATATTGATCCAAGTGAAGTTGAACTGAATGAAAGGATGGGATTGTATTTGTATGAGCTTTATATATATATATATATATATATATATATATATATATGTCAACCATTTGCCTTATCTCTCAACTCACATTTTTAAGAACTCTTTACAAATGGGTCTGCAACCTCCTTAGCATCTCCCATTCAATAATAAGTTTTAAGAAATGTTACTAAACTCCAAACTCCACTGTCATTCTCATCACTACTGTTTAACTCAAGCACTAAACTCATGCAAGAGGAATTGATCCATGATGTTGGCGATTCTTGTTCACATGTTTAATTCCTCTTGCATTAAAAGCCATAAACTTTGAAAAGAATCTTAATTCCTAAAAGAACAAAAAAAAAAAAAATCAACATGATTTGTGTGCTTGAATACACCTTATATGATCCAAAATGTGATTCTACCGTCCAAATGATTCATCACCCTAATATAGGCCCCTACCCATGAGTTCTCTTCGGACACAACTTGTAATTGAATTAATACAACTCTGTTACACTAACATATCTTTCATGCACGTCACTTTTATTACGCATGATGCATCAATCATGACTTAACATATTAATAATCGTAAATTTGTATCAGACTTGTTATTTTCTCATTATGAGCAAAAGCAATATTCAGTATAAGTGGAGGTAAGTCTTTCGTCGGTACTCTACTTCATAAGAGAAAATACGATATCGACAAGTGATCAAAATTTTGACACCATGTGTGGCTTGTGTTAAATTTTGTCAATGTCAAGTGGGTCCCACCAAATCCATGTAGGTCTCCATCTCAAAAAACCAGCTCACTTGTAGACAACATAAACCCTAAACACATATAGGCCGGTGGATCATCTGCTGTGGACGGTCCCACGCCATGTATTTTTGTGGCGGCAAAGGCAATATTCAGTATAAGTGGAGCAAAAGCAATATTCAGTATAAGTGGAGGTAAGTCTTTCGTCAGTACTCTACTTCATAAGAGAAAATACGATATCGACAAGTGATCAAAATTTTGACACCACGTGTGGCTTGTGTTAAATTTTGTCAATGTCAAGTGGGTCCCACCAAATCCATGTAGGTCTCCATCTCAAAAACCAGCTCACTTGTAGACAACATAAACCCTAAACACATATAGGCCGGTGGATCATCTGCTGTGGACGGTCCCACGCCATGTATTTTTGTGGCGGCAAAGGGTATTTTCGGTAATGAAAATTATTTGTCAATTACACGTGTGTACTTTTATTCGCGGCCGGTGGTTGTGTTCGGTAAAGTGCTTTGACTTTTGTTTGTTTGTGGGTCAATGTTTTATATTTTTGAAAGAGTCTAAGGTCAGTTTGGGAAAAAAGGGACCACATTATTTAGCCATAAAATTGACACTTCTTTTTTCTTTTTCTTTTTTTACGTGATAAAAATAAAATTGACATTTACACCAAGTCACGAACCTTAATAATGGGAAAAGACAGTGAGCTTGGCATGGAGTGAATCAAATAATTCCGCAAAAATAGGAGAAATCAGGAGAATTACGATTCATTTGCTTTATCATTACTCCTACACTATGCCCCTCATCTATAGCCACAAATTAGTTGATATTGTGATTTCCATTTTGTTATAGCTTTGATCAAACCCAAATATGATAAAATAATAAAAAAAAGCTTGCCTAAAAATTCCTTCAACTTGCTATGTGAAAAGCTATTCATGTATATTTTTAAGTTTTAGTTATATGACCTTTTTTTTTTTAGAAAACTTTTAATTACATGACCTATTTAATAACTTATTTGACTTGTTTACAAAATTCATGTTGATGCTTTTATGATTTGCAACATAATGGATTGAAAGAGATTCTCCAAACTGATTTAGAGAAAAACTTTGTCCAAAGGTCAAAATTCAAGAGTGTTAGTTGAACTATAAAACCATTGACAAATATATCAAGATTTAATATAGATAAGGCAAATCATTGTTTTCCGCTTCCTTTTGATTTCCATCATAAACCAAACAACTAATATTGCAATTTATTAAATATATCTATAAAATCGTAAAGGTCAAATAAGTACATAACATATTTTTATTTTTCTTCTATTTGTAAAGCAAAAAAGTGAAAAATGAATTATTGCTCTTTTTTTTACTAATATCCTAACATCAGTTCAAAAAGGCATTCTCTTCACTTTCATTTCCTTCTCTTTTCTCTTCGCTTTTTTATTTCTCCTGCAAATAACATCTCTATTAAAAGTGAGGAAAGACTAAGACCAACCGCATTAGCTCTTCTAAAAGATTCCGTCTATTTTACACAAAAACTTACTTTTTCTATTTTATACCATTATTTTTACAGAACACCCATATCAGTCCATTTATTATATACTATATTTTATATAAATAATATTTTTATGAGTTGAAGGGAGAGAGAAAGAGTAAGGAGAAGAGAGAATGTGAGGGGTAGGGGTGTGCATGGATCGGGTTAATTGGATTTTTTGACCTAACCCACCATGGTGGGTAAAAAAAAATTCAACCTAACCCAACCCACATGGGTCGGGTTGAACCCATGGGTTGGAAAAATTATTATTATTATTATTATTATTATTATTAAATTGAGTAAAAAAATATAAATATAATTATAAATATATTAAAAAAACCCAAAGATTAGTATCAATGTAACTCCTTAAAGACAAATAACACTAATGACTAAACAACAATAGTAATTTACTAGGGTTTGTGTGAACTAATTAGCTTTTATATATAATAGGAAGAGCTAGTTATTTTAAAAAATTTATTAATTATATAATATATTTTAAATATATATTAAATATATGGGTGGGTTGGGTTGGGTTTGGCGGGTTTGGAATTTTATGACACAAACCCAACCCGACCCACTATAAAAATTTTTTGTAACCCAACCCAACTCACCAAGCCCTAAAAACCGACCCAACCCGGAGTTGGGTTGGGTCGGATTGGTTTTTTGGCAAGGTTGGCGGGTTGGCGCACACCCTTAGTGAGGGGAGAGAAATAATACTAAAATAATGTATAGAAGAGTTACAGATAAACGTGCATATATGCATGGGTACTGTAACACTTGTGCATTTATGAATAATTTTACACCCATTGATGTGGGTGTTTTTGATCAAAATGTGTAAAATGAGTTACTTTTTGTATTTTGCAAGACTTTGGAAGAGCTAATGTAGTTGCTCTAAAGAGGTGTATGGTAATAATGTTTGCTTTGCACTTTTCATTTTTCATATGAAGTATCTAATACGAAGGATTAAGTTGTACGAAGGATTAAGTTGTCTTTACATTGCAAAAGATAGATGGACTTATTCGTTTTTCGGTTGCTGAAAGATAGATGGACCTATTCTATATTCAAAGTTCTGCGTGTGAATTTGGAAACTTTTTGACATAATGGAAAATTTTAAACTTTAGACCATTAAGTCTCTACCTAGTCTAAAAGTAATTTAATTATATAAACTCCATTTTTTTCTGGTTGATAGACAATCTTCTTTTTTGGAAATTGGTTTTTTATAATTTCCTTTTGGACTTTGATGACCTTATAAAATCAAATATGCGGAGCTAAACAATAGTGTTATAGTAAATAAATGCAGGGGAGCTTTCCCGACATTCATTTATTAATAGATCAACAATCTTTTGGTGTGTTTAATTTAAAATGATGGATTGAAAGAGACAGAAATTAAAGAGAGAAATCAAGAATAAATCAAATACTCAACCTCAGTTAAAGCCTTAAAGGTTGAAAAAAAAAAAACATATAATCAATTAAGAATATAAAGAAATTCACTTTCATATTGTTTTTGTGTTTGACCTAATCAAGAAATATTTGTCAAACCATGTGAACTCTCCAATTACATTATTTTCTTTTGTAACTTTTTATTTGGGGTCAAGACTAATGGGAATGGTCAATAGCTAGATACGACACTCAAAATATTAATAGTTGGGTAGTCAAATATAAGATATTAATTAGAAAAGTTCCACGGTTTCCCTCAATTTCTATGGTCCTAATGTACTAATTTTAATTTGCTTGTATTTAGGCAAACTTGTTTCTTCTTGTTCAAGGTAGGGAAGCTTTATTTTATTCAAATTTTGATGTGCAAGATAGTTGAATATTCAACATGGCAAAAGAGTAAATGACCTCAAAGACCAATATTGAGTAATCAGTGACATTTTTGAGTAGTCTTTGAGTATTTTTCGCATTTTTGTTTGTAAAATTCTATTGAATACCGGAGGTTGACTAAGTGATTAATGACTTAATGTTTTACCTAATCAAAAAGGCCAATTTCTTTATTCTTACGGATGAGAAGAAGTCAAGGCATGTCTGGCGTTGTTGCTGGTTGGTACAGGCATCGCCATCACATGAGCACATTTAATATATATATATATTTTTACACATCCTGACTTAAATTTTGCACACCTTTATTATAAGTATTTTTAACTCTAAGAATAAAGAGTAAGTGTTTGTGAATTGTAAGTGTCACTATTTTTTATAAATTTATATTATGTGTGTGAGTGTGTCTAATATTGACTGTGTTTATTACATTTTGTTATAATGTTATTTGTGTGAATTATGATATGTGTGGATGTTTGTGTGTACAATATAAATTTATATAATTTAATAATTAGGAAATAGAGATAGTTTGTTACATGTGTGTGTATTGTTATTATGTTATAATAACTTTTTGTTATAAAGTTAGTAAAATTTAAGAAAAAAAAATCGTAAAGTTAGTGATTGTCCAAGCATTTGACTGGTTAAGTAGACACTAGTGTATAATTTTATGTATGAATGAGTGTGGTTGTTTGCGTCAATAATTAATACAAAATCAATGAGTTTAGTTTAGTCATTTAGTTTAAATTATTTTTATAAAAACAATAACAAATAGATAATAAAAATTGCATAAGAATAAAAGTGTTAGATAAACTTAACAAAATAAAATGATTGTAGGTTCATACCTACCCACATTGACAATAGATACTCATAATTCAAAATTTGAATACTTATAAAAGGAAATTGTAAAACTTCATGTATTAATTTTTTTTTTTTTTTTTTTGTTGGTAACTTAATATATTCAAGTTCTTTTTTTATAAATTTTTTTTAATGAACCCCCTAAACAAAATTCCTGGGAGTCGCCAATACGAATTAATATTAATCTCAATTGATAAATCTTAGCGGGTAGAGTTTGTTTTGTTGTCGAGTAAAAAACCTAAGTTCAACTACATCAAAAAGAAACTCATCAGTGTCAGGAATATCAGATGATAAAGAATAACCATTGTGAAAAGAGTCTATCTAAGTTCATTCCCTGTGGTTGTCAGAGAAAAAAAAAAAAAAAAAAAAATCCTAAACAAGGCATTTGGTAGGACACTAACATGCAGGAAAGAACACAATACTTATTAATAGGTAGTGTATTTACCTTTACATGGCCTACTTAGGGTAAGTTTGGTTCAGTTTTTTAAAATTGGGCTTTTTTCAAAAAGTGCATAATAAAAAAGTGTTTTTTTTTTCAAAAAACTGAGTGTTTGATAAAAGTTGTTAAAAAGTACTTTTTGAAAAAACTGAGTATTTGGCTAGTACTTATAAAAGTGGCGGTTTGAGTGGTAAATTACCAAAAAGGACAATAGTTTGATAAAAACTGTTAAAAAATGCTTTTTAAAAAAGTTGAGTGTTTAGCTAGCACTTATAAAAGTGGCGGTTTGAGTGGTAAATTACCAAAAAAGACAATGTATATGTAAAGTATTGTGAAAATACTTTCTAATTTTTTTTTTTAATAAAACTTTCTATTTTTTTTTTAAAGAACTTTCAAAGTTTCTAAAAATTTTTTTCTCACTAATATTAACTAATAATAACCTATCAATTAAGATTTATTGTGAAAATATTGTGATTGCATTTCTCAATTTTAATTTCTCATTCTTTATTTTATTTTTCCCTTATTTCTTTACTTTTTTTTTTTCATCCATATTTCCTTCTTTTTTTTCCCTCTTTTTTTCTCCTCCACACACATACCCTTCTAATTATTTTTTTTCTTTTCTTTTTTTTTTTTTCCTTTCTTTCCCCTTTTTCGCTACCTGGACACTCCAGAACATTCCACTTTTTTTTTTTTTTTTTCTTTTTCCTTCTTTCCCTTTTTCCCTTACCACTTCTTCCTCCAAAACGTTCCCCTTTTTCCCTACCACCTTAACGCTCCCACTTTTTTTTTTTTTTTTTCTTTTTTTCCTTATTTCCCCTTTTTCCCTACCACTTCCTCTAGAAAATTCCAATTGCCGCTAAGCTCTCTCTCTTTTTATTTTTGTGAGTTCGAAAGCTACAAGGAAGAGATTTTGATTTTGGGTTTGGGTTATGGGTTTTCAGTTGATGGTTTAATTTTGAGTTGATTTTCTATGGATTTTGGGTTTGATTTTGAGTTGATTTTGTTTTGGGTTGATTTTGAGTTGGGTTTGGGATGGGTTTTCCAATGGGGTTTGAGTTGATTTTAAATTGTTTTGTGTTGATTTTGAGTTATTTTTGGTTTGGTTTTGGGTTGATTTTGTGTTTGGATTATCAAATGTTGAAATGGGTTTTGTTGATTGTGGTGGTAGACCGGTGATAGTTGGGTGGTCTTTGTGTTTGTAGCAGCACGGTGAGGGCAGAGTAGAGAGAAGAGATGAAAGGAATGAGGAACAGGCGTGAGAACCGAGAACTGATGAAGGGTAATTGCCCAACTCATCCCAACGGATATATCAAAACCGCACGAACTTTTGGCAAAATTGACCTGAAGAGCTCCTTTCATTCCTTGCGCGTTCTCTTCACAAGTATAAAATGCAACTTTTTCCAAAAAGTTGCGTTTTATACTAACCAAACGGACTTTTTGGACTGACTTTTTTCAAAACGTGCTTTTTGAGTTGAAAAAGTTGAAAAAACAGGCACTTAATGAAATTTGACAAGATATGAAATTGGAAACTTAAAATGAAGGCATTTTCTCATGGCAATATTAGGATGATTTTTGAATTCCATGAATTAATTTCATTAATTTATTAGTTTTTTTAGAGACAAACAGACATGCAATGAAAAGGAAATTTGATTATATTTAAAAGTTTTACCCTTATTATTGACTTTGCAAAACTTTTGTTCATACTTTATATTATAATATAGCCAATTAAGCATATGAACTCTTGTTTCAATGGTGCATTATGATCTTCTTCAAGTGTCAAATTGTCTAGGAAATATGGATGGTCCAAATTTGCAAGAATTTATGTGATTCCATTTTTTTTTAATAACAAATCTCTGAAAATTTTGTTAAGATTGGTTTTCTTTACTTTGTCATTTAATCAAACTTTTACTATAGACTTATATATCCAAAAGTAAAGTAATACTGATAATACTAAAAATCTGCTATTGACTATTTCTCTGGCTTTTCTAGACTGCCCCTAAGTTCAAACTTTTTATTTTTTTTTTTTTTTTTTGGGTGTGGTCAGGATTTGGCCAACTAGTCCTAGGCAAGCATGGGGACCCTTTGTCTGAATTCATTTTTCTTATATTAATGCCATTGATTTCCTTCCCAATTGTCCCATTTTTTTGTCAATCAAAGATGGGTAAGGAGATGGCTAGTTGTGGAAACCCATTTGACGGTGACTCTAATAATCCGTACTCGCTAAGAGATCAATGATTAAAAGACCTATACAATACGAGGGACAGTCGTCTCTCTCTTGGGTGGGTTCATCTATAATTTGATCTTGTTAGAAATTCTGAAATTGTTTCAAATTCTTAATTTGACTTGGTTAGGGTTTTTTTTTTTAGTTCCACAACAGAGATCTCAACCTAACTAGCTAGTTTCAACAGCGTCAATTAGATGGTATCTTAAAGTGAACCAACATTACACACTGCAAATTAAAGTTCAAACATAGTACATTAGACCCTATAATCAAACCATGTGGGAATAAGTATTTGCCACAGAAACTACTCATTCTAGGTGGTCCTAATTGCCTCTATTCAAGAAAATTTTGGTGGTCACTATCCAATATGCTAAGTTAACAAAACTAAGGACCTAATTGAGTTTATCTAATATATCAGTATGAAAGCAAGATATTAAGTAAGGTCGGTCCCAAATAAATACACAACCCACAAAATTGGTAAAGTTGTTGAAGTCATTTTGTAGTTCTGTATGTCTCTTGTTTCACTTCATTGCCTCATTGCATGGATTAGAACCCATTAATAGCCAAATGCACCCAAAGTGTTACTTGAAATGATCCAATAATTGATATTAAAAAAGGAAAAAAAGATAGAATTGTTGTAATTGGTTGGAAAGATATATAGATGATGGCTTTTTGATGTAAATCAAACTTCTTTATAAAATTGAGTTTAGGCAATGGTTTAACTTGTATGTATTATTTTAAAGTAGTCCACTTTTGAAAAAGCAAAGATGGATGCTCTTGTTTAAGGAATTTTTATGGCCATCAAATTGGCGGCATTTGAGCTATGATAACGTAATATGATGTAAGCTTTAGGTACTTTTTATTTTTTAAATATAAGACTGTAAATAATTTTACAATTTCTTTATCACAATTGCAATTGTGTCATAATAAGAAAAAATTATGAGTTTATGTATAAGTAGTATGCAACAACTCATAATTTACTAAATTAAAATTGTGATAAAAAATTGTGAAATTGTTTGTGTCAAATTTTTTTTTTTTGGCTTGCAAAAAGAATTCAGCACGCTTTAAATTTGCATAATATGTTTACCTTTCCACTACGAGATGTGAGAAAACGTGTCCTCCACTTACTAGATTATGCCAATTACATCCACACCTAAACCTTTTTTTATTGATGTAATATATGTGTACCTCTCTATTTTGCCATTTTCTATAACCCACCAGGTATACTTTTTGAAAATTGGAATACATAAAATTAGAGTTTAACATTAACACTAATTTCACAAACTAAAACTCTTGCCAAAAAAAGCATATAGGATGAACACATGAATATATATATATATATATATATATATATATATATATATATTTTTTTTTTTTTGCATTATCTACACATGAATATATTAAATTAATTACATTATCAACACATAAATATTTTTTTATTAGTGTAATAAATTTTCTTGCATATTTTATTAATAGCAATTTTTTCAAAACACCTTTAAAATGAGGTTAAGATAAGAATGAGTCAATTATTTTACAAGCCCTAATGAATAGATAGAGTTTGGAGGGCCCTCTTGCTAAGGTTTTTGAGCAATGTTAGGTACGGAACATATTTTTCAATATTATTTCTAATTTGTAAAGATTGTAAATGTGATTCGAGTAACCTTATTTTTTATGAATTTATTATTGATATTATTTTATTATAGGATCATACTAACGAGTGCCTTTAGGACACTCATTAATAATCCATTTTAAGAAAGTTTTAATACCATTTTTATGAAAAATGAAAAAAGCTATCAAAATATTAATTACTTTTTTCATTTCCCATAAAAACTTTCTTTAAATGGATTATTAACCAATGCCCTAAGGGCACTCGTTAGCATTTTCCTTTATGATATATCAAATCGAGGAAAAAGTTAGAAAAGAGGCTGCTGTGGAAAATTTTGTGCTCAAGATCAAGATGTAATCACATCTATTTGAAATTAAATATTCATATCTACCAAACTACCATCTGCCTTAGCTTGATCATTGTGGGCCAAATTGGAAGATGTAGAAGCTTAATGCCCAATCAGTTTTGTGAGGATTTTATGAAGTATTTAAATAACTTCAACTGTATGTAAATGAAAGTGACAATTTGCTCAAACTGCTCCAATACAGCAATACTGCACTTGATATGTATTCATTACTATGGCCAAGTTTGCATTTAAGATTAAAGGACACAGACACCAACACAAAATTACAAGATATTTTTTCTTTATAAGAATGAGAAGGACTTTCATAACCCACTTGCATAGCTTTTTTTTTTTTTTCTATGCAAGTGGGTTATGAAAGTCCGTGGCTTTATTGCAAAATTTATTATTCCTTCATTTAAATACCTGTACCCAACCAAATAACTTGGGTTTCACCGATGTTTAATGTATACATACGCACTAATTGTCCATTAAATTACTCATTCTACAGCACATAGGGATTAGATTATGAAGATTTTCCTAAAATTATAGATTATTGTATGTGTAGGATTCTAGATAAATGCATAGATTGACTACAGGGCTTTGGGAAACAATGATAGGAATAGGTACTTTGTAGTTTATGTTTATTTATTTTTAATTTTGTGTTTATAATAAATGAGGATAGGAAATTTAAACCTAAATTCTTCGTATAAAAATAAATTGAGAAATGCTATTGGATTTGAATCACAAAGCATTTGGTTATTTTATTATATATTTTTTTCATAAAGTCCAAATTACTTAATCTTTAGATAAATGCATGAAATTGATCATTGGGTTGTGGTAAACAATTATAAGAGTATTGTACTATGTAATTTACTTTAGAAAACAGATTTTTTTTTTTTAAAAAAAAACCCCTTTAATTGGAATGACGAATCTTGGAATCAAAATTATTCATCTGTCAGCAAATTCGAATTCCTTTAGTATTTCATCATCCTAGATAAATGTATTAGATTGGACCTTGAGTTTTGAAAAGCAATGATAATAGTAATTTAACCTAGAGCCGTCAAGCACTATTCATCTCTTCATCACCTAACATTAACATTAGAGGCTTGATTGATTTTTACACAAACATATATATATATATATATATATATATATATATTTTTTTTTAGGATAGGATGAGATTTTTTTTTTTTTTTTTTTTTTTTTTTTTGAATCCAGGATAGGATGAGATTTGAACCTATGACGTTCTTAGAAATATGATAGATTATTGCAGTAAGACTAAGATATGACATACAACGTGGTATATTGTTAATTGCATTTTAATTTTTATCTCACACTTTAACTTTTTGAGGTCATCGAAATTTCAGGATTCAATTTGCTATTATCCAAAGATTTTTATTTTTTATTTTTTCAAAAACCAGACTACACCCGGTCGGAGGTATCTAAAGATAAATCATCTGACTAAACATAAACACATAAATTGATCGAATGATCTTTTTATTATTCCTTAAATAAATATCCTAATATTACAAATATTGATCTGCTCTAATTATAACAACATCACTTCTTTTTTTTTTTTTTTTAATAGAAAGATTACTTTTACTTTTTTATCTTCACTTTTATTACATGCATCCAGTCCTTTTTATTATCCATAAATTGAGTTTGTTTCCTAATCCTATCCAAGTTTGGAGTACATAGGGATAAGGTTTTCCATGTAATTTACGCAAGAGAGATAAAGGAGAAAATTGTCCTTTAAACTAGTCCTCCATCCCACTTTCTCCTTGGCTTCCCTGCACCGCGTCTTTTACTCGGAAAATCCCAAACTCGTTTTGACTCTCAGCTCCCATAATTGGTCAGTACTCTTATATATAGAAACTTTGCCTTTTCCCTATAAATATCGAAAGCAAAAGCTCATAAAAGAAAAGAAAAGAAACACAAGGCAAAACTAAAAACAAAGTGAGATTCACAAGCTCAAATTTTGAAAAACGTGTGCGTGGACGGTGAGATCCATAAACACCCACTTTTTGCTTTTCTCATCATTGATATAATTCACACATTTTCTTCCACTATTTTTATATAAAGGCAGGAGATTCCCTTTGCTGTTCATAGCCAACAACAACACAAACCAACTTTCTCTCACTGTTGCAACAAAAAAAGCTGAAAGGCAAAGCAAACTGTAGATTGTAGAAAGAGAGCTTTTTTATTTTTGAGAGAGAGAGAGTCACATAAAAAACTACTGTGTTTTTGTTGTGAAGAAAACAAGATGGCAATGGGAAAAGAAATCATGGGTTGTTCTATAATTGAGAGGTCTTCATTTGTTTCATCAACAAAAGTGTTTTTGAATCATGGTAAGAACAACAACAACAATATGTTCTTGGTTAAACCTTTGCAGAAAAGGAGGGTATTGGTGCCTTTGAGGAAGGTTGTGAAGCATCCTGTGGTGGCTGCTGTGAGTGAAAATTTGGTCAAAGCTGTGCCTATTGTGTCTGTGCCTGTAGAGAAAGCAGAGAAGTTCAAGGTGAGAGCTGTGGTCACAGTGAAGAATAAGAACAAGGAGGAGTTTAAAGATAAAATTGCGAAGCATTTCGATGCTTTCACGGACAAGATTGGAAGGAATATTGTTCTGCAACTTGTCAGCACGGAAATTGATCCAAGTAAGCCTATTTCAGTATTTCTTCTTCTGGGTGTGTCAGACCATTAATTTTTTTTCACTTACAATTCATTCTTCAATTTCAGTCTTTTATCTCTAATTTTGGAATAAAGGCTCTAATTCTCTAATGGGTTTCAATATTTTTCTTCTTTTGGTTCCTTAAAGTTGAGATCAATCTGACAATCATATTATTTTAACCTTTCTTCTTTCTTTGGTTGATGTCATTGTGTGTCTTACTGAATCGGTTTATATTTTAATGTGATATAGAAACTAAGGCTCCAAAGAAAAGCAATGAGGCTGTGTTAAAAGACTGGTCAAAGAAATCAAATGTCAAAGCTGAAAGGGTCAATTACATAGCTGAGTTTATGGTGAACTCTAATTTTGGTGTGCCTGGAGCAATCACAGTGAGCAACAAGCATCAGATGGAGTTTTTTTTGGAGACTATAACCATTGAAGGATTTGCATGTGGTCCAGTCCACTTCCCCTGCAATTCATGGGTGCAATCCAGCAAAGACCATTCAGGAAAGAGGATATTCTTCACAAATAAGGTAAAAAAAAAAAAGTATCTTTTTTTCTTTGATTGATTCTTCAAATCTCTGACCATGCAAGTCAACTGGTTAAAACAAAGAATGTCAAAACCATATTAACTTGAATCTTTGCTTGGAATAAAATGTTGAATATTTTTCTCTAATTTTCTTTGGTCCAGGAAGTTGAATAAAGAATATTCTATGCTTTATAGCTGGCTGTTGTTGAATTTCACTTACCATTAAAATACATTTTTACTTGCTCCTTCTCCCAAAAAAAGAAACTAATTTTCAAAAGATTATTGCATGGTAGAGTTGATTGGGCCCTTATTTTATTATTATTATTATTTTGTTTTTATTTTTTAATTTTTTTAAATGAAAGGTCTAAATTGGGATTCTATAATTTTTGTTTTGGTGGATTAAATCCAAAATATTCAGTCTGTTTGTGTAATTGATGGGCCACTCCTGGAATGGGCCATGGATCCAAAATTTGAGCCTAACTACCAAGAGAGCATTAGATTTATTTGTTTTTTTGGGCATAAAAAGCCCATCATAATTCATATGACATAAGTGATATATAAGTGGAACCTGTGTGACAACAACAAATATGAACTTACCATCCCTTTTCCCTTTGATATTTTTTACTTAGTATGATTTTTTTGTTTTTTGTTTTTTGTTTTTGTTTTTAGTTCAAGATTAACATTCTTTTGTGACTATTTTATTTGAACAGCCATATCTACCAAATGAAACGCCTGTTGGGCTTAGATCATTAAGAGAGAAAGAACTTAAAGAAATAAGGGGAGATGGCACAGGAGTCAGAAAATTATCTGACCGCATATATGACTTTGATGTGTACAATGATTTGGGCAATCCAGATAAGGGAATTGATCTTGCTAGGCCAAAACTTGGAGGTGAAAAAATTCCATATCCTAGACGGTGTCGCACTGGCCGCCTTCCTACTGATACTGGTGAGTATTCTATCGTCTTTTTCTTAATTGAGCAATGTTAGAGACACAACAAATTCCACTTTTTTCACGAGGTAGGAAGTTGTGATTGGTTTTATCATATTGACAATACAATAGAACTGTATTGATTAGCTTGATACTAAGGTTTTTTTTTTTTTTTCTTTTTGGTAATGGTCTAAAATACCTTTATGTTGAATGTGCCACAGATTTGCATGCAGAGAGTAGGGTTGAGAAGCCATTGCCAATGTACGTGCCTAGAGATGAACATTTTGAGGAGTCAAAGCAGGACACATTTTCTGCAGGGAGGCTTAAAGGAGTGCTTCACAACTTAATCCCATCCTTGAAGGCCAGCATTTCAGCTAATAACCATGAGTTCAAAGGATTTTCAGACATCGAAAACCTCTATAGTGAAGGTGTCCTCCTTAAATTAGGGTTGCAAGATGAACTCCTAAAGAAGCTTCCATTGCCAAAGGTTGTCAGCAATATCCACGAATCCAATCGGGGAATTATTAAATATGACACCCCTAAAATACTTTCAAGTGAGTATATTATCTATAACTTTCTATGTTTCGTATTAATTTGAAACTTTTTGGATACCCAAAAATATAGGAGTTTTTATTCAATTTTATTATTTTATACCTCCCATACCATGTCATTTTTCCTTCAATGACTTGTCTGTTGGAAGCCGGACTATTGAATTATGAAATGAAATATTCTGGCTCCTCCAGCTCTAGCTATTGTATGTTTAAATGCAACGAGCCAACTGAGTCTTTATTACTTGTACTTGTCACCAACAAGAAGAATCTTTTCTATTGTAAAGTGCATTATAATTATAGACATTTCACAAGCCATTATTATTATGTATAGAAAAATAATTACAAAGTAATTCATACATTTATTTATTGTGTTGTTTAAGTGATACCAATCACATTCATTGTTATGTTAGTTTGTAAACCTTTATATTAAAACTGGTAATAACTTTAGTATTTTTCTTACATTTAATTCCCTTGTGCAGAGGACAGGTTTGCATGGTTGCGAGATGATGAATTTGCCCGTCAAGCAATTGCAGGAATAAATCCAGTTAGTATTGAGAGGCTGACGGTGTTCCCTCCAGTGAGCAAGCTTGATCCTGAAATCTATGGTCCCCAGGAGTCTGCACTCAAAGAAGAACACATTTTGGGCCATCTCAATGGCATGACTGTACAACAGGTAATTTACTTGTTTTTAATCATGGTATTTATGTATGCAAGGTCCTAAATCTACATGACTTAATCAGTTTCTATTCTTAAAATGCTGATATATTTCTTTCTTTCTTTCTTTGATAGGCATTGGAGGAAAATAAACTGTTTATATTGGATCACCATGATGCTTACCTTCCATTTCTCGATCGGATTAATGCCCTTGATGGCAGAAAAGCTTATGCAACTCGTACCATATTTTTCTTGACCTATCTTGGGACTCTTAAGCCTGTGGCTATAGAACTTTCCCTTCCACCATCAGGACCAAGTTCTCGGTCCAAACGCGTAGTCACACCAGCTGTTGATGCTACTACCAATTGGATGTGGCAGCTTGCCAAGGCTCATGTGTGCTCCAATGATGCAGGGGTGCACCAACTTGTTAACCATTGGTAAGCTTGACTTTATGATTATGATTATACTATAAATCAATTTGTGTAATAATGTTTTAGAATCATTATATTTGTTTTTGGGTGACTAAAATTAACGCAATGGTGCTAATTATATATAGGTTGCGTACACATGCGAGCTTGGAACCATTTATACTAGCTGCACATAGGCGAATGAGTGCAATGCACCCTATATTCAAGCTTTTAGACCCTCACATGAGATACACGTTGGAGATCAATGCCTTGGCCCGCCAAAATCTAATCAATGCTGATGGTGTTATTGAGTCTTGCTTCACTCCTGGTCGCTATGCCATGGAGATTAGTGCTGCTGCATATAAAAGCTCTTGGAGATTTGACATGGAAAACCTTCCTGCTGATCTCATTCGCAGGTATAGTTGAGTTACTGAGTTTATGTGATAGTTTGGAGAAAATTTAAACACAGTTCCTTATATGTTAAACTTTAGGCTCCCCAATTAAATTTTTGCTTCATTTGATGTGTATGAATCTAATGGGAAACTCTTATATTGATTATATAGGGGTATGGCAGTACCTGACCCAACACAACCTCATGGTCTAAAGCTCCTAATTGAAGACTACCCATATGCCACTGATGGGCTCCAAATCTGGGCTGCAATTGAGAACTGGGTCCGGACCTATGTGAACCGCTACTACCCAAATTCAAGCCAAATTTGCAATGACAGAGAGCTACAAGCTTGGTACGATGAGTCCGTTAAAGTGGGTCACAGTGATCTAAGCCAGGAAAGCTGGTGGCCCACATTGGATAATGTTGATAATCTAGTCTCAGTCCTCACAACCCTTATTTGGCTAGCTTCAGCACAACATGCTGCACTTAATTTTGGTCAGTACCCATATGGTGGATATGTACCAAACCGTCCACCCCTAATGAGAAGATTGATACCTGATGAAAATGACCCTGAGTATGCTATTTTCCTAGCTGACCCACAAAAGTATTTCCTCTCAGCATTGCCTGGTGTATTACAATCTACAAAGTTCATGGCTGTGGTTGATACACTTTCAACACACTCCCCTGATGAGGAGTACCTAGGGGAGAGAACACAACCATCAATTTGGACTGGTGACACTGAAATTGTCGATGCATTTTACGAGTTCTCCGCCGAGATTAGACGGATAGAGAAGGATATTGATAGGAAAAACCTCGATACAAGCTTGAGGAATCGATGTGGGGCTGGTGTGTTACCATATGAGCTACTTGCACCTAGCTCAGGACCTGGTGTAACGTGTAGAGGGGTACCAAATAGTGTGTCAATATGAAGGAAATTTAGACTCACTTTAGTTGGTCACATTTTTCAACATAGGTATATAATAGTGTGTTAGATCTTTGAGTTGCACATGACTGTGTCTAGATACAAGTCTTTGCACGTACCATCTCATGTGCACTTTGTAGTCTCTGATAACTTATATGCTATAAAGCTCATTGGTTAAATAAATAAATAAAGTTCATTTTATTTTAAGGATTGGAAAGTTTGTTGTGTTTTTATTCTTTTGGTCCATTATTAGACTTGAGTATTTGAATGTAGCTTTTGCAAGTCCAAGGTAAGGTCCACACTAAGAATTGCACTCACCATCTGGGGCTTGGTCCATAAGTTTTTGATGGTCCTTGGATAGAAATTCAACAAGGATAGACCTATGGGCAAGTAGACTCAATTTTCAAATTTTCTAAGAAAAGCCCTGATAAATGAGCATTATTGCATTCAAATAGTAATTCCTTTATCCAAAAGGACCAAAATATTATTATTATTATTATTTTAAAGATCTTTTTTCCATTCCCTCCTTTTAAACTAAGAATAGCCATAGCACCTATTCCATAGCTAGCTACGTATGGAACAAAATTCCTATTCAAATACACAACTTCAGTAAAAGGTTGAACAAAAACATATAATAAATCAAGAATTAACTTTCATATTCTTTTTTTTTTTTTGAGCTTTAACTTTCATGTTCTTTTTGAGTTTGACCTAATCAAAAAATTTTGTCAAACTATGTGAACCCTTCACTTATATTAGTTTCTTTTGTTTTTTTTTTTTTTTTTTTTGGGGTCAAGACTAGTGGGATTTGTAAATAGCTACGACACTCAAAAGTTAATAGCTGGCGGAAAAACATAAGATATTAGACATTTCCATGGTTTTCCCTCGAATTCTAGTAGTTGGTGGTCAAATATAAGATATTAAAAATATTCCATGGTTTTCCTCGATTTCTATGGTCCTAACGAACAAAGTTTGCTTGCATTTAGGCAAATTTGTTTCTTCTAATTCATGTCTTTTTGTTAGAGATATATTAGCTCATTAGCATAGATCCAAACCACGATACTATTTTGTGTGCAAGCCAAGTCTCTTACTTGTACTAGAAGTTTATTAGTCTAGGGTTTAGTCTATTATATATACCCATATTATGGTTCATTGTAACACATGATTTGTACTACACTCTAATATATTAAAAATGTAACCCTTTAGGGTTTCCTCTGTGGACGTAAGTCGTTAAACTGAACCACGTAACTCTCGTGTTCTTGTGTTCCTATTTTATGCTTCCCTCTTCCGCATTTATACAAGCATATTCAACATGGAATATATCATTATTAAAAACTAATGTTGGTGGCATGTCCGAGTCACATGCTTAGTTTATTGGAAGAAATTTTTTTTTTTTTTTTTTTTTTTTTTTTTTTTATATATATAGAAAAAGTTCAATGCATATTATTAAGGTAGGTTAGTGAAATCAGTGGTATTTCTTCCATCCAGACGGACATATGAGAGGGGATATACCCTCTTCTCACTAGGGAATGAGCTAGCTTATTATAGTGTCTGCGAACAATAGATAATTTAAAAGTTGAGAAGTTTGAAATTAGGAAATGTATATCTGTTGTAAGATGACCATAATGTGCTAGGCTACTGCTACCATTCTTTAGTGCTTTGAAAAGAATCTTCGAGTCTCCCTCCAGGACAATGCGATCAAAACCAAGTTCCAAAACTAGTTCCAATGCTCTCCTTGCTGCCAAGACTTCCACCTTAATAACCGTGGATGGCATGGGGATTTGCTGGGATAAAGAAGCGATGACAAGGCCTTTATCATTTTGGATGACCACTGCAAGTCCAGCGGTGTTGTCTTCAGCGAAGTTTGCCTCGTCAAAATTTTTTTTGACCCAATGGTGATCAGGTGCACATAAGCAAAAGCAATTCTTTTGTTGTACAAAAATATGTCATTGACACCCTATTGGAAATTGAGATGCGTTCATGGCATAATGATTGGTTGAGAGAGAGAGAGCTGAGTTGTGGCAAATTGATTGCAGCTGAAAATTACAAATAACATGAATCAGCACCACTTATGGAATCGATTGGTGTTAGCTAACACATGGCATAGATAATTGACATGGCGTCGATTGACGTTGCGGATGATATAGAGTTGTCCTGACAATGCCTTCAGATTAAGGTTCACATGGCACTTTGGTAGGGTGGCATGTGGCAGACAATGATGGGCTGGCATGTGAAAAGCGTGTTTGGAACATAGAGAGAGTCGGTGGTGGCGAGCCAGGAATTTAGATCGGGGGGCAAGATTAAAAGACAAGATTGGAAGTAAAAATTAATCAATATTAATAACAAAATAAATAAACAACTATATGATAATGTAATTGTCATAGAATCTAACATAAAATGTAAACTTTAATTTATTTTTTCACACCTAGCTTATTTTACTCAATTGCCCTCGACGATTTTTCATATTTTGAAACCGCTGCATGATTTCTTCACATTCAATAGTTTTGAATATATCTTTCTCAATATATATGACTAAGCAATCATTCATCCACTCGATCTCCTATTCAATTGCGTAATCGATTTTTAATTATGTTCATTCTTTGAAAAAGCTCTTTCAACAAAGAGTTTGTAACCTGGTAAGATCAATGCCAAAGTCACTAATGAGTAAACCAATGGATATGAAACATACTTTTTCATTTCTACCATCTTTTCAAGCAAGCTGTCCAATTCCTTTAAGTCTTTGAAAACTCTTGATGGACCGCATGTCATGGATGTATGTCTCAAGTTGGTTATCCAAGAAAGAAACTTGAACTGTTGAAAAATCACTTGGATAAAACTGAGCAAGCCGAATCAATTTCTCCTTGTTGAATGCTGAAAATAAGTTATCCGGGTTTAAACACGCAACACAAAGTAATAATTCAGAATTTTCAAAACGACTATTAAGTTCCTGAAGTTGCATATCTATAACAAAGTATAAAAAAGCTCCACTTGATAATGATGTGAATTTTTCATGTTTTGAGCTTTTAATCGTGGGCCGAGGTTGATATAAATCATCCATATCGGGAACATCAATATTATTTTTGCACAAAATGTAGAAACCTCCTCTAGCAAAGTGTTCCACCCATCATCTCTCATGGCTTGTAAACGTTGCTTTGAAATGTCAACCAACTTCATAGCATTCACAACATCTTGATCTTTTCGTTGTAATGCCTGTGACAACTCATTACTTATGCCAAGCACACCTTTCATCAAATGTAAATCAAACACGAATTCAAATGTCCGGAGTAAACCAATTAAGATATTTGCTTCTCGCTCTCTCGATCGAATCTAAACCATCTTCTATAATAGTTTCAATCACATCAATTACGAGAAGAAAACATGTGAATAAGATTTACAAGTGCACCATAATGAGAACTCCAACGTGTATCTCCAGGTCTTTTAGACTCATTTCTTGATTCAAGCCACGACCAGTTGAAATTTCATTATTTTTTAGTGCTTCTATAACTTCAGCATTACATTTTTCGCGAAGAATATCACGACGTTTACATGATGCTCCAACAATATTGAATACCTTTGCAACCAAGTTAAAAAAGGTTGCAATTTGGATGTGATTTTTTGCTACTGCAACTAATGTTAGTTGAAGCCGATGTGCAAAGCAATGGACATAATAGGCGGAAGGATTATCTTTCAAAATAAGAGTTTTTAGTCCATTTAACTCACCTCGCATGTTGCTTGCCCCGTCATAGCCTTGTCCCCGCAATCTACTAATGCTTAAGCTATGTTTATTAAATACTTCCTCAATTGCACTCTTTAGTGTCACTGCTGATGTATTATTAACATGTGTAATGCCTAAAAATCGCTCATTCACATGTCCCAATTTGTCCACATAGCGCAAAGCAATTGCCATTTGTTCTTTAGTAGACATATCACGTGATTCATCAACTATAATAGCAAATAATGAGTCTCCAATATCTTTAATAATAGCATTTATTGTCTCAACAAGCTGCAAGCATTTGCTATTTCTTTTTGGATATCGGAGAGGTCATTTGATGATTTTCGGGAGCGTTTTCAAGAAGCGCCTTATCAATCTCTTCATTGTGATTTGCAAGAAACCGTAATAATTCAAGAAAATTTCCTTGATTATTGGAGTCTTTAGATTCATCATGGCCACGAAATGCTAATCCTTGTCGTTGTAGAAAACAAATACAATCCACCGATGCATTCAAACGAGTCCGATATTCCCTTTTCTCAACATCTCGATTGCTTGTTTATAATCTGTTTGAATACTTTGTCTCTGGTTTAACAAAGCTTCACATTTTCTTTGAGCTATATTATGTGCACTACCGTGATCCCCAACGTGATTCTGTAATTTCTCCTTTTTTTCCAATTTTGAATCCTTCAAGAACAAATGAGTCTCCCCTCCTTGATCACCGATGATCAGTCGAAATAGATAACAATATAGACAATATGCAGCATCTTTGGTAATGCTATATTCCAACCAACCTTCAAATTCTTTGAACCACACTGGATTAAATCGACGCTTTGTTTTGCCAAATTGACTTTGTGGAAAATCATGGTTAATGGTTGACAAGCTTTATTTTGTAGATAATGCCTTCTAATTTGATCTCTTTCATTAGGATGATAGTTAGAAATTTTTATTCTTAAACCAGGATCCATGGGAAGATTTGCAACATCCACTTCGATACGAGTTCGTTTAGGATTTGATCCGAACTCATTATTATGATCAGGATTCTCCATAATCTCAATTAACTACAAATATATATGTCATATCATTAAAATAAAGAAAAAAATTACAATTTATGATTAAGAATAATCAAATTAAGAGATCATTATAAATACAAATAGTTTAAATATATAATTTGAATTATAAATTTATGGTTAAAAATAGTCAAATCAATTCATCTAAATATAAACAGTTTAAACATATAATTTAATTCTTTAAAAAATTAAATAAACAAATAAATTAAAGCAAAAGTATTAAGAATATACATACCTATGAATATTTGAATGTGTGACTTAAAAACCCAACTTGAATGCTTTTAAAAACTGCACAAAAACTCTGAGATCCAAAGAAAGAGACTGATTTGAAAAAAAAAAAATTTCTTTTTGATGGGAGGCCGTGCTCTATTTGCATTATATATACTTTTTTTAAGAGTTCTATGCTAGTTCGATTCCTATTCTGTGTAGGGGTAGCAAAGTTGTTATTATTATTTTTTTTAATCAATACCAAGTGGACCCACGGTTTTATTGAATAAGGTGAATTCATTTAATAATAGATCTCTACATCTCTACAGGCGGATTGGTACTGGCAACTTGGTCTAGTCTATCAAGTTTACTAAGTGGCCCATTGATTTTATATATAGAATTGTACCACCATTAGGAGTAGAAGTCAACTGCTACTAGGAAAGTTGGAAAGGTAATGTGAATTTACTTAATTAAGAAATTTTTTTTTTTTTTTTTGTCTTTTGTGTAGGGGGGCAAAGATGGTATTTCAGGTCATATTTATTAAAAAATTTGAAAGTTCGGGGGGGGTGCCCCCCGCCCCCCCCTCCCCCGGGTAATGTGAATTTACTTAATTAAGAATTTTTTTTTTTTTGTCTTTTGTGTAGGGGGGCAAAGATGGTATTTCAGGTCATATTTATTAAAAAAATTTGAAAGTTCGGGGGCGGGTGCCCCCCTCGCCCCCCCTCCCTCCGCCCCGGAGCCGCATACCCAGCACTTGAATAGATTTGACAAAGCATGTGGGTGTGTAGATGATGAATCGCAGAACCTATAAATGTCATGTGAGAGCACGTGGGTGCTCGGAATCTACCCGATTTGAGTCTGATTGATCTTGAGGGACAAACTAACCTATGCGATTAGTTGTGGAGGAAACGAGATCAATGATGATGAGAAAGCGTGAGAGTTTTGCTACAAATGCGGTGGCATGGTAGAGAGAGGCAGAGAGCTATTGGCAAAGGAGAGATTGTAGAATATCATGTTAAGAGAAAACAAATATCGGTGTTTAACAATGTATTATAATGACCTTATAGTTGACTAATTACATAGGCAAAAATGATTTGAGACTTTATTATTTATAGAATAATCATGTTGTACAATGGGAAAGAGAAAAGAATGGCATTCTTCTAATCAAACAATGACCTCTTCTTTTTCTTTTGCGACACTAGGCAAGGTTAGAGCAGCACAATTAAATTGTAAATGAATACTAATAAAAGAAAGAGAGAGAGAAAAAATATCACTAATAAGTTTAATGTCTTCAAAGATCCAAGCAACCTCAAGAGAGCAGATTCTATCATTATTTAGAAAATCAACGAGTTCAGAAAATTACTTTCCACAATGACTTTAGGAAAACAAGTGTTTTTACAAAATTACAAGGTTATCCTCATCACTGAAGCTGCAGTACAAAGTGGGTTCAAATTCTCCTTCACTTGTGTATTGAATTTGATAGATAACGCACATAGAAAACCAAGAAAGCGCCAAACGACAACCTCTTGATTTACCAAAGCATCAATATCATATGGGGAAGAGTCTTTAATCTGGCAAAGCCTATTATTTCTAGTTGGGTTTTAGAAGACAAAGAAACTTTGGGACCTTTTTTCACTCACCAAACAACAAGATTCTTATACAATCTTTGGGATCCCAAGCCCTTGGTAGTTAAGACTTAAAATCTTCATGGAGGAGGAGGAGGGGGTGGAAGAGTACCCCCAACAAAAGATTGAGATACACTCGGACTATCAGTACTAAGAATATGTTTCTTATGAACGTGAGACTCTAGAGAAAAATACTCTGAAGATGTACGTTTAATTAGCCGAGTGTTGAAGACAAGATGAGTCATCAGGTGAAGCGTGATTTTTGGAGCTTCGTAAGATGCGTTTCCATGATCAAAGAAATGATTTTTTCTGACCTGGCAAATCCTCATGAGAATTATCTCCATCTCCATCTCCATATCCACCTTTGAATATCCCTCATTTAAATTTTTGTTATCCATTGCCTTATCCTTCCCACCTACTAGTCGTTGATTAGTATTTAGAAATTGACACCTATCTAACTTATCAATTGCTAAAAGAGTCATATTTAAAATACACTCCTTAAAAATAGGATCGGGCTTATCAAGTTGTCGCCTAGAGCCATTGCAATCCACCAAACTACTAGTGATGATTTTCTTGAGATTTTGAAACTTGAACTAACGTGAGAATATGGTTTTTTGAAGATGTGGATTTGGATGCAACTCTATCACATTCAAAATTTGAAATTTCAACAAGATTAGGAAAATTGAAAATTTTATGCTTTGAATGTCTTGAGTCATCCAGCTATTGTCCGCATATCTTCACAATAGATTCACCGGCCATCGGAATATGAAGCTGCTATTGATGGAGTTTAGAAGGTCCATCAGTATTCTCTTCCCCCTCAATGGCTGAACTGACTTGTTCTTCATCATCACTAGACCTTGGTTGGCTAGGATTTCCTTTTTTTTTTTTATTGATTTTTGGAGCTATAGTGCGCAACCATAGACCAAATTGAAACTCATCCTTATCCGTGTGGAGGCATCCTTTATTTATCTGCTAACATTCCCGATCTTGATGATCCAGTATACCACACCAATAGCAAAATGTTGGTAACCTGCCATACTTAAAAAAGACCCGACCTTCCTCTATATCTTCAATATGAATCGTTTTTCCCCTGTTGCATAACAAACAGCACATGCTTTCCTGGAATAGTAGGGGCGCTGGAAGTCACAACATAAGATCAATTTTTAGGGGGGGGGGGGGTGCTAGTAGAGGCCATCGGGGTGACAAGTCAGAATTGCATGAAATTTTGGCAAGTTGAAGGGAAACGACATTCTAATCCGGATCAAAAATAGTTTTTTTGCTATTTATAGTAATATTTGTTTTTCCTTAATAGCTTTTAGTTTAAAAGTCAAAATAAGATTCCGTCTATTTTGAGACGTCCCTTAGAGACAGTATTTTCAATTTCTATAATTATCTCAATTTTGCTATTTTTGGCAAAAATCACTATTTTGTCACCTAATTACGTGATTAGCGCGAATTAGGGTTTCTGAGCATTGCCCTAGCCATCCTAGGGTTTCTATTACTATTTAAACATATTATAGCCTCCAAGGCAATTCATTTTTTTTTTTTTTTTGAGATTTATAAAAATACAAACTTTGTCTATTTCTCTCTAGTGGATTCCAGGACCTTATCACATTGTGGATTCAAGGGACCCCCTTATGGATTCGAGGTTTTCATTTAGAAGCTAACGTGTTTAGTTTCTTTTCTTTTCTTTTTTTCATTTAGGAATCAACATGTTTATTTTTTTGTAGCTTCTGCGACATCATCCCCTCATCAGAGGTTTTGTGATGTCAATATCGACTTGAATCAGATAGAAAAGGACCCCAAGCAAGGCCACTCTTCTGAGCATCAACCAAAAGTGGAATACCAATCTCCTTCGCAATACGAGTGCCAACAACCTTATTCATACTTTTAATAGGGATGCTGAAAACCCGAATCTAGAAAAGGGGAATATTGGAAAGAAACATTACCAAGGCTAAGGTCCTCATGGAAATGTTTCAAAAGAATTAGCTTACTATCAAAGGACCAAGGGCTTTTGTCAAGAACCTCCTTCATATCTTCCTCTCTTACAAAGATAGCTAGAAAAAGATTATTTCCCACTTCTTTAATGGTAACTCCATGCAGACCACGACAAAGTTTTTGGATGGTAGATTTAAACGCTTCCTTGTTAAAATCTTTAGTAGATTGGAGTTTGAACAAGATACTAAACTGAGCATGATCTTTAGAAAGAGCCACCTCCCGAGAACTCACCGCCAAAACCCCTTTTTCTTCTTCCGAAAGATGGAACTTCCTCCACAGTTCCTTCATAACCACATCCATAATACAGAACCTTTGTAGGTCTAATAAAATAAAACAAGAGATATGTGAGAAAGAAAGATAGAAAGAAATCCCCTACTACGATCGGCGGAGCTAAACCAAAGAGGTTTAAATCTTACGTAAAGAACGTAAGTTAGTTTCTTTTACTTTCCAAGATTACAGAGAATCAGATAGAAAAGTTTTTATATATATATATATATATATATATATATATATTAGTGTTTTGAAGGTAGTAGTTTTAGAGGCAAATATCCTTGATTAGGCTAAAATCAAAGACACAATAATGGTCCTTGAGTTCAGCTTAGTAAGAGATGAATAAATTTATATGGAAAATATATTATACACTAACAAAACTAATAGGGGTTGTAATTACACTCTATGAGAGTGCCTTTTTCGTGACACTCAGGCCCAAGGATCCCGGGCCTAAATGAAAAGGAGGATTTGGTGGACCGGGCCTTGACTCACCGCAGCTAACGAGCTGTTTAAGAATCAAGTGGATGCAAAGAATACTCCTGACAATATAAAGAAAATGACAAACAAGGATATCGAAGAGTGCCAAAAATTAACAAGGTAAATTCAGAAGGAAAGAAACAGGATTAGCAAAGCGATAAAAATTAGTCTTTGTGGGGATCCCGGGAAATATGAAGCAATGTTTCATTAATACATTATCTGTTTGATTACGTAAAGCTCACTAGGACGTGATACAAGGTTCAATCAAGCTCAAAAATTGCAGTCTTGAATGACTATTTCAGCCTTCAAAACTTGCAAAGTTTGATTCTCGTTGAATTCGAGTATGTGCAATAGTGGCTTTTTACAGATACCGGGAAGCAATACTTGTTTTTTCCCTTAGTATTTTCCTTCTCGCACAGATTTTCTAATAGTTTTTCCTAGAGAATTTCTTCTTTCTTGTGTTTCTTTCTTTTTTTTTTTTTTGCCCCTTCTTCACAACCCATCCTCCTCCTTTTATAATGGAGTTTTTGGCTTCAGGGAACCGTTGGTTCCCCTGTTTTTTGCTCTTTTGCAAACAGAGCATGTCCTGTTCCCATCGTCTCGGTAAGTCCCTTTTCCGTTTTTTCTCATTCTTTCCTTCTTTCAGCTCCGATTCTTTTGAAAGTTCCTGGTTGGCCATTTTCTTTGGGACGTGCTGAGGTATGCCCTTCTCGGCATCCCAATTTCTGGCGTCTTCCACTTTTCCCCTTTTTTCCTATTTGGGCGGAATCCTATTCTGTCATTTTTGAAAGTCGTTTGTTATCATTCTTCTTCCCTGTCCCGATTCCCCGAGGCCTTTTCTGTCTATGCCATGAGAGGTCGCTCGCGTTTTGCTTTTATTTCTTGTTTTCTTCTTCTGTCTTCTTTCTATCGATCTGTCCCATTCTTCCTTTTTTTTCTTTGTGCCTGAAGGGATCCGTGCTTATTGATGGTTCCTGAGGATCCTTGCTTTTTAGACTTTGCCGTGGTCCTCTTTTTTTTGGATGCTTCTTTTTTTTTCCGGGCTTCAGGATCTTCCGGGCCTTTCTTTTATTCCCTCATGGGTCTCCCATATCTATTACTTTGGGCTTAGCTTGAATTTTCCTTTTGGGCTTGACTTGTTCTTTTTTTTTTGGGCTTATTTCACTATGACCCTTTTTTAGACCTCAACACACTCTTACCTCTAAATCTATGTATAAGATGAAGATTTGTATGGCTTTTTGCTTGGTGATTTTGACATATAAGGTTGATTTCCTTCTTCTTCATTCTAATTGTAGTGACAACTCAATTTGTTTTGGTAGAGAAATTGTGATATTCATTTATTTAAAAATCTAGATTATAGACTATTGATTTTACTTTTAGCATCCACTTGGGACAAATTCTTTAAAAGTGATTTTGTTATTAATAAATTATTGGTCTTTAAAAAAATCCATCTCCATTCTAAATTACATAGAAAAAATTAGTTTTGAATTAAAGGAAGATGTGATACGATCATAATATTGTTTGTAATAAATATTTTTCTAATAGTGACTTATACGTGCCATGCACGAGCTTTAAAACTACTAGTCGCTAACCCGTGCGATGCACGGGATAGTTAAATAAAAAAATAATTAATCAACCTCACCGTAAAAGAAAAGGCTAAAGGAATTGAGAAGAGGTTGATTTTTCCATCAAAAAAAAAAAAAAAAAAAAAACCTAACAAAAAATCTTGAATTGCAACTGTTTGTATGTTTACCTAGCTTGGCTCAAAGCCAGAATCCAAATTTAATTTTGCAACAATAAAAACATACAACTTCATATTAATTGTAAATCAACCTCACTACACGAATCTAATTTTCGCTCTACCGTATTTTTGGAGATCGTGCTCCTAAACATTCAATGCGTCAAGAATTTCAATAAACACTATTGCCACATCTATCTTTTTCTAGACATTTAATTTACACATAAGCCAATAGCAAACTGCAATTAGACAATTTTGACCCAAGCTTTCTCCTTCTAAAATCTCATTTCTTTCCTTTAAACCTGCACGTCAAAAGTGATTTCTAGTAAATATTACATTTACACAAAATCTAAGCAACCTAACTCACCTTACATCTTATAATTAATTTTGATAAAATCTTATAATTTCATTTTACAACTATAGCGTCTTGCTCATTAAAATGCATATGAGTAGGTTTTGCCTTTCGTAGTTGTGTGCTCTTACTATGCAGAAAAAGAAAAAGAAAAATAAAAACACCTTAGACTTTCTTGGATTTTGACATCTTATAACATTGCACATCATCAAACAAAATCAGCATAAGATAATGTTATTTCTATGAAGTGAACAAATCTGAAACAAAATTAATGTGTAAAATTCTAAATAGAGTTACAATTCAACCGAGCATCAATAATTGCATGAATTAAAAAAAAAAAAAAAGATTCAAAAGCAGAACTCAAACAAAAATGTCCATATTTAGCTGGGATATTGCAAGCGTAAAAACAGAGACAAAGGCAAATGCAAAACTCAAATGATATGATCAATACTGGCTAAGAACTACAATAATTCTTTGCATCGGAGTGGTAAAGGTTGAGCATGAGAAAATCAATTCATAGGTATAAATAATTATAGATATAAACATATTCGAACTCTATTTTAAAAGAATTCACCACAGAAAATTACAAAAAGGCTACAAATATAATTCCTATGTCGTATTTGTTGTTGAAATTGTAACTTGGTCTAAAATATAAGTTATATAACTCAGTTATATATGATTATGCAAGATGGGCATGGTATTAGATATTATAAATTTGAGGAAGAGATTCAGAGAGAGGGTTGAGAGAGACTTAACAAATAGCAAGCCTTAATGAATGCCTCTATCATTATGCAAAATCAAATGGCATATTACATATTTTTAAATGAATTTTAAGTTGGATGAAAAAAAAAAAAAAAAAAAAAAAAATTTCAATACCAATGATGTAAACTTTTTTTTCCTGCAAAAGAAACAAAAACGTTGAATTTATGGCTTGAGTGAAACTTACAAAATACAGATTGTGTTTGAACAAAGTAAATTAGCCAAACAAACTCTTAGAATCATAAGGAAGAAAGGACAAACACAAGCATCAAATCATCAACAACAGGTTATTAGCTTCCAAAATTAAAACTTTAACTCCTAATCCTTTACACCTAAGACATAGGCATAAGTCCACGCTAATCTCAAAAAAACCTAAGTACAAAAGCTGCTGCTCTTGGCCTAATATGCGGAGCACTTATCCTAAAATAAGTACGATTGTTGAAAATAATAATATGTAGATAGTCTTTCAATTGAAATTCTTACCTCGGGTTTAGAATTTGCTCTTCAAAGAAGGTGGCTTCAATTGCAGATTCTTTGATTTTAGCTACTGGGATTGATTTTGCTCTCCAATCTCCATTCTTTGATATAATAACTACACTAAAATCACAGAGGCAAACGTTACAATTCAAATTGAGAGAACACTAAAATAGTTAGAAATAAAGCAAACGAATACAGATGTGCTAAAAAACCTAGATAGCAAAATAAAACAAAACCTGAAGGTAAAGCAAAACCGGATTGTTGTCAGATTTTGAAGGTTGGGAGGCTCTTCAATACATCTCCACTTTCTTACAAAACCTGTAGAATTTTAATTTCTATGAGTGTTTCCCTGAATTCAACAAAAAAGAATAGAGAGAAAAAGGGGTTAGGAATTGAAATCCCTAAATTGACAAAAAAAAAAAAAACCTAATTAAAGACGAAATCCTTAAATTGACAAAAAAACCTAATTAAAGACAATAGGAAAGCCACGAAATCGATGGTCCAGAAGAAGTTTGTGGCAAATCGGTGGTCGGTTTGTGGATCGGGAAAGGTAGGCCGGATGGGTTGGGTGTAGGAAAGCCACGAAATCGATGGTCGAAGAAGTTTGTGGCAAATCGGTGGTCTGAAGAAGGTGTCTGTTGGGTCTTGCCGTGGAGAGGGAGAGGCGGAGGATCGGGAAAGGTAGGCTGGATGGGTTGGGTGTTGAATTGCCGTGGGTCCGATTGGCTTGCCGTGGGTGTTATTGAGAAGGAGCTGATGGCAGAGTATTCGTGAAAGGGAAAGCATGGAAAGAAAAGGCAGAGTCGGGTAGGGAATGGGTTTTTGACGTTTTTGTATTTGGTTTTGGTTTTATTGTTTTTTGTTTTATTATTTTTTTTTTAATGCGTGCTGATGTGGAAAATTGTGGAAGCTTCAAAAGCTTCGGTTTTATATATATATATAGATTAATCTATAAAAAAGGTGAGTTTTTGGCTCACTTAATAAATACTTCATTTAGGAGCAGGTAAAACGGTGAGCTTTTGGTCAATAAGACAAAAATTTAGCAAAAAAAAAAAAAAAAAGGCCGAAGCTCAGCAACAGCAAAACATGTTGTTCGACAAAGGCCCTGTCTCTGTTTGGGAGAACATTTACTATATTTTTATATAGGTGAAGATAAGAGAAGAAGAAGAAGGAAGAAGAAGATTTAAGATGTTGAATAATTGAATATTCAACATGGCATACGACCTCAAAGGTCAATTTGTGACATTTTGAGTCTTTGTATATTATTTACACGTTTTTGTTTTTAAATTGACTGAGAGATTAATGTCTTACTCTTACCTAATCAAAAGGGCCAATTTCTTTATTCTAACAAATGAGAGGAAGTCAAGGCATGTCTGGTGCTATATGCCAGCCATGCATCTTCCTCTCCTGACAACTTTTCACATTTGAGTTTTGTAAGAAAGACTTTAAAAAGTATAAAATTTGGACCTGCATGCTATATTAGAATACTATAAATTTTATTATATAAACCTTACAAATTAATATCGTTTTTTTTTTTTAAGTAAATCCCAATGGTAAAGACTTTTATTATCAAATAAAGAACTTTGTTTACACTAAAATTCCAATAAAAAAAATATTTGCTAGTGCCTTAATCAGATAATAAAGAAAGTAATTATCAATCATAAAGTCTATTAGGTTCATCCCCTATGGTTGTAAAGGGGAAAAATCCAAGACAATTCATTTGGTAGGACACAGTAGTTAGCTGTAGTTAGCTGTAGGTAGCTGTAGGTAGAGCATGTACCTTCAAAAGGCCTAAGAAATAAAATCTGGCAAAAGATATGAAGTTGCATGGAAACTCAAAATGAAAAGACATATTTCTCACGGCAGTATTACAATGGTTTTGAATTCCATTAAGCTGTATTCTCAGGTTTTACTTTTGTCATTGACTTGGACCATATATCGGAGTTCATTTTCTTATATCTTTGCCATTGATTTCCTTCCCAATTGCCCCTATTATTTGTTAAGCAAAAATGGTATGGAAAAGACTAGTTGTGGAAATCCTATTTGAGGGTGACTATAATAATCATTACTTGCTAAGGGATCAATGCCTAAAAGGCTTATACAACATGAGGGAGAGGTGAGTTCATCTATAGCTTGATCTTGTTAAAAATTGTCCAAATTTCTAATTTGACTTGACTTAGGTTCTCTTGACTTAAAAGAAAATATATTCCTTATTAATCGGTTTAGCGTTACACTTCAAAACATTCAAACGTACATCCTAATCAAACTATGTGGGAGTAAGTCTTTGCCACTAATTGAATTTGATGCAACCCACAATTTGGTTAGATGTAGAAGTCATTTTATTTCACTGCACATCTTGCCTCATTGCATGGATTAGAACCCATTAATAGACAAATGCAGCCAAAATGTTACTTGAAATGATCGAATAATTGATTCTAAAAAGAAAGAAAGAAAGAAAGAAAAGAATAATTGTAATTGGTTGGAAAGATATATAGATGATTACTTTACAAAATTGAGTTTAGGCAATAGTTTGACACTTTTATCATTTTAAACTTTATAGTAGTCCATTTTGGAAAAAGCAAAGAGGAATGTCCTTGTTTATTGAACTTTTTGGCCACCAATGACCAAACTGGTGGCTTACAAAATCCATATTTTTACCTTTGGGACTAACATATATAGTCTCTTGTATCATATGAATTATGAGTCCATCATGAATTTAATTATTGTGATTTATTATTATGTGAAATAAGAAAGTACGCATTTATGGTACTCTCGAAGTATTCTATAATTATACTTGAAATACATAAAATTGGGGTAACACTAATTTCCCACATTAAAATCTTTGCTTTTAAACAAATAGGAGGATTTGATAATAACCTGATCTAAGTCTAAATTAACTTTTTAGTGGTTTGTTGATATCAGAAAGTGTGTGAAAATGCAATTATACCAACCATATATTTTTGCCATAAGACTTGATCACTTAACCAATCACACTACTTACACATAAATATTTTATATTTCTTCATTAGAATAATCAATTTTCCTGCATATTCTATTAATAGCAATTTAAAAAAAAAAAAAAACATCTTAAATATAAGGTTAAAACAAGAATTATTCTAATTATGACACAATTTTGAGGGTCTTATTGCTAAGTGGTAGAGCCCCTGCTAGCCACATAGCATTTCTTACAACAGATTTCACATTTTGTGAAGTTAGTAAATTGTGTTTGGAGTAATATCACTCTTACATAATTCACAAATGACCTATTTTATTATGCATCAATTAAAACAAATTATGTCGACAATTGTTAAAAAAAAAAAAAAAAGAGAGTCTAAAATGCAAATTGCACTCTCTAACTTTATTTTCATTTAATTGAGTTCTTTAAGTTTCAAATTTATTCAATTTAGGCATTTCGCCCAATTTCATTTGAAAATTTTCCATTAAGTATACAATTAACAAATGAAAAAAATTATATAAAAAATCTATAAAATATTTTTACTAATTTTATAAATTTCTTTCATGTGAGAAAAATATTTTTTAGTGGAATATTTTTTAACAAAATTGGATGAAAGATCTAATTTAAATAAGTATAGGACTCAATTGAATGAAAGTAAAGTTAGAGGACTAAAATAAATTAAGTCAAACTTGATGGTGCAATTTACATTTTAACCTTTAAAAATGTGAAAATTTTGGCGCCTCTAAACTTTTTGAAGTTGTATCTCATGAATCAAATCCATTTGGGACTAAATATTCATATCTATCAAACTACCATCTACCTATATCATTGTAAGTCTAATTGGAAGATCTAGATGCTTCATGCCTGTAAGGTTGAATTTTATCAACCATCTTGTTGGCTTTATTCCGAGCTAAATTTGCTTGTATTTTAACAATTAGTAACCCTGTATTTAGGTGGGAATCATGTAAGGGTAGTGAGTGAGAGAGTGTGAAAAAATGCTCAAGATTGTGCAAGGATGTAGAGACTCGTGGTCGGGACTCGTGGCTGGTACTCGCGACTAACTCGCGACTGGCAAGACGCCAAAGCTGGCACATGTGTGAAGCATGCAGGGGAGCTAAAAAGTCATGCCATCTGTTGCACTACAGGACAAAAGTCCCAGGCTGGCCAGGCCATTAGCTCGCAACTTGAACTCGTGACTCGGTTCGATTTGCGAGGCCAAGTCGCTAGACCACTCTGTTTGGGAAAAATTGACTTTTTGCATTCCTTTCTCACCCCACTATATATAGACCCTTATACCCACGAAATATAGAGAGTTTCCGGAGAGAATTTTGAGAGAGAAACTCTAGAGAAAAACAAGATTGATTCATCCACAATCTTCACATAGAGACTCTTCAAATTCCTCTACTCTCTTCCTCTCCATTGTTATATCCTTGAGAAGTACATTACCAAAACCTTTTCTCACTATACCCATATCTATGAGAAGGCCATTTGGTGCTTTGGGGGAAGATTAAGAAGGGATCAATTTCATATTAGTTGATGCTATGATCAAGTAGCGGAATCCGGAAAGCTAAAGAAGAAATAGGTTCGGCGTAACCTCGTTAGAGTAGGAGTTTGGAGGGCTTAGGTACACTGAGTAGATTAGGCTTGGAGAGTCTTCTGCTGTTCATGTATCCCAATTACATTCTTTAGTGAATTATTTACCGCTTGGAGGGCGGCGGAGAGGTTTTACGCCGAGAGCTTCGGTTTTCTCTTTGATAACACATCGTTGTATTGTCCTTGTATTTGCATCTCTCTTTCCTTAATCTTTGCCATTTAATTTCTGCTGTGGATGTGATTTTATTTGGTTTAGATTATTTATCAATTCTGTATTAAGCTTATGTTCTTATTCCGCACATAAATTATTTGATATTAAGCTTGAATTGGTAATTTGTTAATTGGGGGTCTAAACGTCTATAGTGTTTTATACAGTTGTTGAACTTTCAATGCCCACTCAATGTTCTGTGGATTTTATGCTGCCTTTGAATAGCTTCAACTGTATGTAAATGCATGGAAGTGACAACTGATCAAAGTGCTCCAATGCTACACTTGATATTGCCATGGATGGTCGTTAGTATGGCCAAAGATTGCATTTAAGATTAAAGGGTACTTTCTAGTTTTTGCTGTTGTTTTTGTTTTTTTGTTTGAGTGGGGATAGGAAATTTAAACATATTTTTTTCTCTCATAAAGATAAACTAAGATATACCATTGAACCACAAAACATTTGGGTTATTTTAAATTAATTATCTAATCTTTACAAAATAAAATGCATGAAATTGATCATGGAGTTGTGGTAAACAATTATAAGATTAGTGTACAATGTAATTTAGTTTAGAAAATATATAAAACCCTTTAATTGGAAATTTGGAATGACGAATCTTAGAATCAAAATTATTCATTTGTCAGCATATTTGAATTTTGATACTATGTCATCCTAGATAAATGTATTAGATTTGGACCTTCAGTTTTGAAAAGCAATGATAATAGTAATTCATCTAGAGTCATCAATCACTACTCATCTTTTCATCACTTAACATTAGATATATATTTGATTTTTCTTTTCTCTTTTTTTATAAGATATTATAAGATTTAAACTAATAATGTTCGTTAAAGATATAATGGATTATTATAGCAAGATAAGACAGACAATTTTATGTTATATCATTAAGTGTTTTTATCTCACACCTTTAAGGTTTGAGGTCACAGAAATTTTAAGATTATATTTGCTATCATTTTACTTTATAATTATAACGTAAGTCTATTTCCATATTTCACATACAGTTATGCTAATTAGTGTGAAATACAATAAACTATATATGTTGTATATTTTATCTACCTTGGTGAATAATAATCACTTCAACTAAATCAAAGATCTTATATCTCCTACACTCATATTTATCCATTTCTTTTTAAAATTTCAATGAAATCTAATGAAGCTTTCTTAAAAATAAAAAATAAAAGATCTTAATATCACAATTATTAACCTAATGTGATTGAAACATAATCATTTTTATCTAATTGATCTTCACTTTTACAAGCATTCATTATTAACATCACTTTTATTATCCATTAATTACAAAAGATCAAAAGTATTGTTTCTTAATCCTATTTGACTCTGTGTACGTTTATTTCTTAACATTTTTCTTTTTGTCTCATTTTTTTTTTATTTTTTTCAAGTAATCTAGCTTTAAATTTTGTTGAAATAAATTTTGTTATTACTGTTTTTTATAACATATTTAACATAAAAGTTTTTAAAAATTATATATTTTAATAAACATTATGCAAATAAATTATGGGAGATAAGCAATTTCAAGGCGGATACTTTGAATTGAAGAGAAAAAGTGAGTTGTAATTTATGCAAAAGATGGAGAAGACACTTGTCCTTTCACCATATCAAGCCCACCTTCTCCTTGGCTTCCCTACACCGCGTCTTTTACTTGGAAATCCGAAATTCACTTGATTCTCAGCAGCCATAGTTGGTCAAGTGATTCTAAGACCACAAACTTGACTATACCATTTTCCATAACTTTTTATTCATCATTAATTTACAATTAACCACGTTAGAGAGTTAGGAGAATGTGTATAAAAATGTATGATTCTAAAATTATTGTCATTGGTCCGAACTCTAAAATATATATATTTTTAAAAAGAGACCGTTTGTAAGACACAATAAATTTGACACTTATTAATATTGCAAATTATCAATTTTTTTTTGGTTGTGTGTATGAATTATTACTCACACAAAAAAATAATAATAAAAAAAAAAAAAAAAAAAAAGGAAGGAGATTCAGAAGCACGTTTTTTGAAAAAACGTACGAGGACAGTGACATCCATAACACCCACTTTTTAATTTTTCATCATTTATATATATCTCACTTTCTTGACCATACATATAAAGCAATAAACAAGAGATACACTTCGTTGTTCAAAGCCAACACCACAAACCAACTTTCTTTTGTGTTGCAAAAAACAGAAAGGCAGATCAAAAACAGTAGAAAGTGAGCTTTTTTGAGAGATAAAGAATCACATATAGACTGTTTTTGGAGTGAAAAAACAAGATGGCGATGGGAAAAGAAATCATGGGTGGTTCTATGATTGAGAGGTCTTCGTTTGTTTCATCAACAAAAGTGTTTCTGAATCATGGTAAGAACAACATGTTTTTGGTTAAACATTTGGAGAAAAGGAGGGCAGTAGTGCCTTTGAGGAAGGTTGTGAAGGGTCCTGTGGTGGCTGCTGTGAGTGAAGATTTGGTGAAGTCTGTGCCTGTTGTGTCTGTACCTGCAGAGAAGTTTAAGGTGAGAGCTGTTGTGACAGTGAAGAATAAGAACAAGCAGGACTTCAAAGATAAAATTGTGAAGCATTTGGATTGTTTGACTGATAATATTGGGAGGAATATTGTTCTGCAACTAGTCAGCACTGAAATTGATCCAAGTAAGCCTATTTCTTATTCTGGTTGAATCAGACTATATATTACTGTCTAAAAAGACTAGTACTTTTTTGTCACTTCAAATTTTTCTTCTGGGTAATTCAAATTTTAGTCTTTTGTCTCTAATTTTGGAATAAAGGATCTAATTCTCTAATGGGATTTTCAATTTTTTTTTTCCTCTTTTAGGTTCTCAGAGTTGAGATCAATTTGACAATCATATTAATTTAATCTTTGTTCTTTATTGGGTTGATGTTATTATGTGTGTTAGTACTATATTCTTTTCGATTTTAGTACTGAATTGTTTTACATTTTTGTGTGTTGAAGAAACTAAGGCTCCAAGGAAAAGCAATGAGGCTGTGTTAAAAGACTGGTCAAAGAAATCGAATGTCAAAGCTGAGAGGGTTAATTACACAGCTGAGTTTATGTTGAACTCTAATTTTGGTGTGCCTGGAGCAATCACAGTGAGCAACAACCATCAGATGGAGTTTTTTTTGGAGACTATTACCATTGAAGGATTTGCATTTGGTCCAGTCCACTTCCCTTGTAACTCATGGGTGCAATCCAGGAAAGATCATCCAGAAAAGAGGATATTCTTCTCAAATAAGGTTAAAAAAATGTCTCTTATTTTCTTTGGTTGATTCTTTGAATCTCTGACAAAGCAAGTCAACTGTTTAAAACAACAAAGGTCAAAATCACACATAGCTTAAAAAAAAAAAAAAAAAAAAAAAAAGTTGGGCTAACCTAGCGATTTTCTTATTGGAGTGTTACTATAGTAGCATCTTATTAGCTAAATATTTGAACTTAGAATTTTCACCACAAACTACTTAAGAGTAAACCCAATGGCCATGGGAACATCACCCTTAGTGATACCATATTTAACTTTTGAATCTTTGCCAATAAGTAAAAATTATAGTGTTTAGATATAGGTGACATGGTCCTCCAAGTAAGAAGTTGAATATTTCTCCAATTTCTTTGGTCCAAGAAGTTGAATAGAGAATAGTCTCTAGCGTGCTGCTATTGAATTTTACTTACCATCAAAATATATTTTTCCCTGTTCAACCTAATAATATATATATATATATATATATATTAATTTGAAAGTATCATGGTATAGTTGATTTGGGCCCTTATTTGGTTTTAAGATCTATGCCAACTATAGAGTATGAAGAAGAATTTTTTTTTTTTTTTTTTTTTTTTTTGGGTTTGGTAGATCAAATAAAAAATATTCAGTATGTAGCTAATGGGCCACTCCTGGAATGGGCTATGGGTCTAAAAACTGAGCCTACTAACTACCAAGAGAGCATTAAATTTGTTTGTTTTTTATTTTTGGGAATAAAAGCCCATCATAACTCATAAGCCAGATATGACGGAAGTTGAACATGTGTGACAATTAAGAACTAATATGAAATAACCATCCCTTTTCCTCGCTTTTTTTTTTTTTTTTTTTTTTTTTTTTGTATGATATATATATATATATATATATTTTTTGTAAGTTCGACTTTAACACCCTTTTGTGATTATATTATTTGAACAGCCATATCTACCAAATGAAACGCCTGGTGGGCTTAGATCATTAAGAGAGAAAGAGCTTAGAGATATAAGGGGTGATGGCAAAGGAGTCAGAAAATTATCTGACAGGGTATATGATTTTGATGTGTACAATGATTTGGGAAATCCAGACAAGGGAATTGACCTTGCTAGGCCAACACTTGGAGGTGAAAAAATTCCATATCCTAGACGGTGTCGCACTGGTCGTCTTCCTACTGATACTGGTGAGTGTTATATCTTCTTTTCTTAATTGAGCAATGTTATGGACTTCTTGAGTTAGCAAGTTGTGATTGGTGTAACATCACTTCTATAGTATACAAGTCAAAATATACTACCTCAACAGTTGACAACAAAGTTGTGAATTTTTGTGTGGAGCTAGACTCATAGCTTCTGTAAGTGCCTAATGTGCTACATTAAAGTTAAAGCTTTCTATATATTTTTTTTGACAATACAATAGAACTGAATTGAACAGGCTTGGTGCTTACATTACATATAAACACAAAAATAAAAACTAAACATCATTTTCAAAACCAAATTATGTCAAATGAAATTTACTCTCATTTTAAATTCAAGTCAGATTGTAATTTCATTAACCTCTCTGTCTACTCTTTGTAATGGTCTTAAATACCTTTATGTTGCATGTGCCACAGATATGCATGCAGAAAGCAGGGTTGAGAAGCCATTACCAATGTATGTGCCTAGAGATGACCAATTTGAGGAGTCAAAGCAAGACACAGTTTCTGCTGGGAGGCTTAAAGCAGTGCTTCACAACTTAATCCCATCCTTGAAAGCCAGCATTTCGGCTAATAACCACGAGTTCAAAGGATTTTTGGACATTGACAACCTCTATAGTGAAGGTGTCCTCCATGAACTGGGGTTGAAAGATGAACTCGTAAAGCAGCTCCCACTGCCAAAGGTGGTCAGCAATATCCAAGAATCCAATAGGGGAATTACCAAATTTGACACCCCCAAGATAGTTTCCAGTGAGTATACTATCTATAATTTTCTAGATTTGTTAATAATTTGAACCTTTTTGGATACCCAAAAAAGTTGGAGTGGTTATTCAGTTTTATACCTCCCATACCATGTCGTTTTTCCTTCAATGGCTTGTCTGTTGGAAGCCAGACTAATGAATTATGAATAGAAATATTCTGGCTCCTCTAGAGCTAGCTGTTGTATATTTAAATGCAACTAGCCTACTAAGTCTTTATTATTTGTCCTTGGCACCAACAAGAAGAATCTTTTTCACTTGCAAAGTGCATTACATCATAATGGCTAAAATGTGTTAATCAAAATCCATTATTATTATGTTCAAAAAACCAATTAAAAGGTAATTCATACATGGGTCATGCTAACGAGTGCCCTAAGGGAACTGGTTAAGAATCCATTTTAGGAAAGTTTTGACATCACTTTTATGGGAAATGAAAAAAGTTGTCAAAACATTAATTTTTTTTTCTTTTCCCATAAAAACTTTCTTTAACTGGATTCTTAATCAGTGTCCTAAGGGCATTCGTTAGCATTTCCCTTCATACATTTATTTATTATGTTGTTGAAGCGACACTAATCACATTAATTGTCACGTTAGTTTTTAAACCTCTGTATTAAAATTGATAGTAACTTTAGAATTTTTCTTACATTTACTTCCCATGTGCAGAGGACAAGTTTGCATGGTTGCGAGATGATGAATTTGCCCGACAAGCAATTGCAGGAATAAATCCAGTTAGTATTGAAAGGCTTACAGTGTTCCCTCCTGTGAGCAAGCTTGATCCTGAAATCTATGGTCCTCAGGAGTCTGCACTCAAAGAAGAACACATTATGGGCTATCTCAATGGCATGACTGTACAACAGGTAACCACATCATATTGTTGTTAAGTAATGAACATGTTTTTAATCATGGTATATGTATGCAAGGTCATAAATGCACATGACTTTATTTCTGTTCTTAAATTGCTGATATTTTTCATTCTTTCTTGACAGGCATTGGAGGACAACAAGCTGTTTATATTGGATCACCATGATGCTTACCTTCCATTTCTTGAACGTATTAATGCCCTTGATGGCCGAAAAGCTTATGCAACTCGTGCCGTATTTTTCTTGACCTCTCCTGGGACTCTTATGCCCATTGCTATAGAACTTAGCCTTCCACCGTCAGGTTCAAGTTCTTGCTCTAAACGCGTTGTCAGACCAGCTGTTGATGCTACTTCCAATTGGATATGGCAGCTTGCCAAGGCTCATGTGAGCTCCAATGATGTAGGGGTACACCAACTTGTTAACCATTGGTAAGTATGAGTTTTTGAGACTATAATTATACAAGACATACCAATTTGTCTAAATTTGTTTTAGAGTCATCATATTTAAGTTTTTGTGTGACTAAAAGTAATGCAATTGTGTGCCAATTTTGTATAGGTTGCGTACACATGCAAGCTTGGAACCGTTTATACTAGCTACACATAGGCAAATGAGTGCATTGCACCCTATATTCAAGCTTTTAGACCCTCACATGAGATATACAATGGAAATCAATGCCTTGGCCCGGCAAACTCTAGTCAATGCTGATGGAGTTATTGAGTCTTGCTTTACACCTGGTCAATATGCTATGGAGATTAGTGCTGCTGCATATAAAAGCTCTTGGCGCTTTGACATGGAAAGCCTTCCTGCTGATCTCATCCGCAGGTATTCATGAGTTACTTTATGTGAGTGATAGCACAAATTTAGACACAATTCCCAATGTATTGTACCTTAAGTTTCCTAATTAAATTCAATCATACAGTATATTGGCTAATGAGCCACACAGTTGAATTTAATTGTCTAGAAAAGATACAATATTTTATCCTACATTGGTCAATATAGCTACATGATTGAATTTAATTGAAGAAGCTAAGGTACACTACTTATGGAACTATAACTAACTTTTACCCCTATGTTATGCTATATGTGCTTCTATTTATGTTTGCTTTCATTTGATGTATATGAATATAATGGGGACTCTTGTATTCATTATATATAGGGGTATGGCAGTACCTGACCCAACACAACCACATGGTCTAAAACTCCTAATTGAAGACTACCCATATGCCACTGATGGGCTCCAAATATGGTCTGCAATCGAGAACTGGGTTCGCACCTATGTGAACCACTACTACCCAAATTCAAGCCTAATTTGCAATGACAAAGAGCTACAAGCTTGGTACTTTGAGTCTGTCAATGTGGGCCATGGTGATCTAAGCCAGGAAAGCTGGTGGCCTACATTGGACAATGCTGATAATCTAGTCTCAGTCCTCACAACCCTTATTTGGCTAGCTTCAGCACAACATGCTGCACTTAATTTTGGTCAATACCCATATGGTGGATATGTACCAAGCCGTCCACCCCTAATGAGAAGATTGATACCTGAAGAAAATGAACCTGAGTATGCTATTTTCCTAGCTGATCCTCAAAAGTATTTCCTCTCTGCAATGCCTAGTGTACTACAAGCTACAAAGTTCATGGCTATGGTTGATACACTTTCAACACACTCCCCTGATGAGGAGTACCTAGGGGAGAGACAACAACCATCTGTTTGGACCAGTGATGCTGAAATCATCGATGCATTTTATGAATTCTCTGCTGAATTGAGACGGATAGAGAAGGAGATTGATAGGAAGAACCTTGATACTAGCTTGAGGAATCGATGTGGGGCTGGTGTGTTGCCATATGAGCTACTTGCACCTAGCTCAGGACCTGGTGTAACATGTAGAGGGATACCAAATAGTGTGTCAATATGAAAGGGATTGAGACTCACTTTAATTGGCCACATTTATCAGCTTAGGTATATAGTCTATTAGATTTTTGAGTTGCATATGACTCTGTCTAGATAAAAGAATTTGCATATAGCTTCTCATATGCATTTTGTAGTCTCTGATTAACTTGTATGTAATAAAGCTCATAGCATAACTTTGGTTAAACAAATAAAATTGATCTTAAGGATTGGAAAGTTTGTCGGTTTTTACTCTTTTGGTCCATTATTGGACAGTATTTGAAAGTAGCTTTTGCACGTCCAAGATAATGGTCAGACTAAGAAGTCCACACATCATCTGGGGCCTGGGCCAAAAGTTCAGCTAATTAGTTGTTTGATGGTCCAATGTTAGCATTCCAACTACGATTGGCCGATGGGTCAAATTGGACTCAACTTTCCAGTTCTCTTGAGAAAAGCCCTGAGAAATGAGCATTATTTTGCAGCCCAAATTTTCACCCGTTAGTCCAAACCAATATTGCTTAATTTGTTCAAAATGTTACCCAAACAATCTTGAAAATAATTTATTTTGATTAGTACATAATAAAAGTAGTCTAAGTAGTGGATCTATATCAATATAACATTGCACTAATAACATTAGAAAGTTGTAAAAAGAATTTGTATCCCTGTTGTAAAGAAAATAAAAACAACATTTTTCAACTTACATGTCAAACAAGCATTTAAAATCGATTTAAAAAGCTCATTTGTTGAAATAATTGGCTGTGTAATTGTGCTTTCTAGGAATCATTGGACCCAAAAATACACGATTTGTGGGGGTATATATATATATATATATATATATATAAATTAGATCTCAACTTGGAGATTAATTTTATGTCACATGTATCCGATCCAATCCAATTTTCTTAATTTTGGTGCAACTATTTAATATTTCTTGTACTACAAAAATCGATGACTCTAATTTAATTTTCTTAATTTTTTTGTTATACATGAGTTGTTAAGTAAGAAAATTATAAATCAAAATTAATAAAGCTTAAAAAAAGACTATCATTGATTCATTATTTATTATTATTGCTGTAGGGGCACGTTTTGCAGCTCAAGCCCAAAATGTATGGAGTCTTGGACCCGTGAACCCAATACAATAAATTTGTAGAGAGTGGGACAAAGAGCTAAGTGTTAGTGCATGGATAACAGTTAGTATGGTGTTCATGGCAATCAAAGTGAAATGAATTGAATTTATCAAAGAAGGTTTGTCCTCGGCACAATCCGAGGAGCTTTGTTCTAGTGGGCGTTGAGTGATGGTGATCTCCGGAATTCTTCAGATTGCCCCCCCTTCCCCTTTCTCCCTTCATCCCCCATTTTATACTAGCTTCCCCCCTTCTCTCCAATGTCCACGTGTAAATTTAGACTCAGTGTCTTGATACTTGTCCTATCAACCCCTCACCAAAGTCGTTGGGAGTGGTTGTAAAGGTTGAAAAACATGGCTCTGTTAGGTACAGGATACTTAATGCAATAATGATGACTTTCTTTTTTAGATATTTTCATTCCTTTCGTTATCCTTTTCTGTCTTAGTACTTGTCCCGTTTCATGGAATGATCCGAAGTGTCACTCTCAATGGCAGACTGTTCCCTTTATCCTCGGTCATACCCGACCGAGGAGGGGTTCTCCCCATGACCGAGAAGGGGGTTTTCCTTGAATTGAGCTCTTGGCCCAACATATATATTGGTGTGGGCTAACTCTGGTCTGTTGCCCCCACAATTACTATTATTATACAAATAGTGGTTGGATAAACTAAAACTGAGAATTTCATAGATATCAATTTAAAATGATTTTTTTTTCAAATAACTTATATTTATTTTATTAGTAGCTATTTATATTTTCAAATATACAAATATTATATATAAACTTAGTAAAATTTTAATACGCATTTAATTATAATTATTTGTAAATGTATCCCATGCATATATATATATATATATATATATCTGAGAGAGTACAAGCTAATTAAATTTATATATTTAAATTTATATCATTCATTATATGATAATTATTTATTATTATTATATCAGTTTAGCAATTGATTTTTGGTATAAAAGTAAAGTCTCTTCTCAATTCAAATTTTTTTATCAATGAAACAACAGTCTGTCTAACAATCATAGTGACATCTTTCACGTGAAGTGCTGCCAAATATTGTTTGGGCTGTCTGCTGCAACTTCACATCTGAAAGGTGTTGATTGATTGTTATTTTGGCCCATGAAAAGATTCTGTAAATATATATATATATATATATATATATTTTATGTATTCTTCTTGTTTTTTTGCGCGGGAAGTGTTCGATGAAATGACTCACTGTCCATGGCCAGCGTTATTTATCAGGAATGGGTCTCACCTTCTGCCTCAGCCTTTCATAATTTGGCCTCTATTATTCTTCAGCAACCACATGCAAATGTTCAGCGCTCTCTTCTCTGTGTACAATTATCAGTGAAAAGCTACATGGTAAAGGTTCATCAAGAACTTTTTTCAATGTGAATAGTCTTGATGAGCTATTTTGAAAATAGTTTAGTGCAATTTCAAGTTGAGGATTAGGTAGCTTTGATGTCAAATTTCAATGTGAATAGATGGGCTTTCCCACTTGGCCTTTGTTTAAGATTAAGATATGCTTTGATCTATTTCTTAATGTGAAAATAGATGAGCTTGCCCCCCACCCCCAGTTGGTCCAAGCATGCATCATGCTTCAATTGAATAAACCCTTGGTGACTTGAACCTACATAAACAAAGACTGACAAAATTTTCAATCTTTTTTTGATTATATGGTAACGTGTGTCACGTGTTAGAATTGGATAAGTTGATCTCACCACCACAATCTAAGATCTCGTCATCCTGTTTACGTTGTCTCAAGTGGAGCCAATTGGCTAGAGTCTAAACTCTTAACTCAATTAGCACATTTTGATATTTTTAACGCATACTTTTAGGATTCAAAAAATTTGAGCAGCAAGATATTAATATATTGTTTGGTACGTCTAGACAAATATTAGTTAGTATAACTTATTTTTATTAATTTATTGTTTAAAAAATAAGTCAGACAAGATTACAGTTATACTTGAAATAAACTGTGAGTTTGTTTATAGCAAATCTAAAAGATAAATTTTATGAAAAATTCTTTGTTTATATTGAATTAGCAATGTAAATCTTACATTGTAGAGTAAACAAATTCTTAATTTATACTTTTTTACAAATGTGGACAACATTATATACATAGTGTATTATTAATGGTTGAAAACATCATAAAAACACACACATAGTGTTTGATTACATAATAGTGGCCCAAAATTCTTCAACTGATGCCGTCAAAAGTATAATGATCATTGTAGGTCATATTTCCTATTCAGTCATTTAAAAACATGACATGTAGGGTCCAATGCTTTTTTTACTTCTCTATGATTTTCTGTTTCCAATCAAAAGAAACAAAAACAGTGACTTTCTGTTTCCAATTGGGAATAGCCCAATGAATGCAAGTCATACTAATATTATTCCAAATGATAGTTGCAGCTCCTTCTTGCTCTCACAGAATAACACTTCTTAATCCACATGATGTAGCAAATTCAGCATAAGTTGGATTAAATCTATGGGTGCTAATATTATATTCAAAATTAATGTCTTTATCTGAGAAATTATGGCAATGAAAGGGTTACTCAGATTCAACAACCATTGTTGGAATATGATGCAAAAGCCGTTGATAATACCACACCCAAAGTCTCAAGGCTGACCATTAATTATTCACTTTGTTGGGAGAAGCACCACCACAATAATATATATATATAAATATATATATATATATATATATATATATATATATATATATATATATATATATATATATATATTTATATATTACATGATTTCCCTTATAGTTTAAGGATAATTTTAAATTAAAAATTCTAGATTTTAAAATAAATTAAAATTATTAACTTTTTAAAGCAGTTCAATTTCTTCCCTCAGTGAGTTGTTATTAACAAAATATAAAAGAAATTCATACAAATTGTAATTACTAATTATAACTCATCTAAAATCCAAAAATGTTTCTATGTGAATCACATGTATATTTTTGACACCAAAAAAGTTTACATGATAACTTAAAAAATTCCTAACAAATAAACAAAGTTTATTAAATATGTGATTAATCTATGAGTTATTTTTTATAATTTAATTTTGCAATAAAATATTACATAATGTTTATATTAAGTGCCCAAATAACTATCCTATGTAGTTTCCTTTAACTATAACTCTATGGGGTTCAAGTGATAGTTTAATAGTAATGACATTATTTATGGTGTCACATGTCTGTAGTTCGAACCACACAATCCCTACTCCCCACTGTCTACCTACCACCCAAAAAAAAAAAAAAATTGTTAAATTACAATTTATATTCCTAATTCTGCCCAATATTCAATTCAATCATGTTACTTTAATTTTATTTATTCCTTACTTCAATGTAGTTCTTCCATCCCCTTTTGTTATAATGTGCCATTTAAGTGTTTTAAAATGACATAATTTTTTTGTAAATTTAATTTAGCAAAAAAAAAAAAAAAAAGTCTATGATGAGTGAATTGAAATAATTTAAAAACGTCCAAGATTTTAATTGATATTTTTTAAATGTTGAGATTTATTTTGAAGCAACTTAAAAAGTGAAAGTTGCTAGGGGTCTATGTAATTTGTCCATTTTTTAAAGCATATGGGGTACATGATTGATTTTTTTTTTTTGGCTGAATAATACTAATTTATTAAGAGGAAAACTAGGACGTAACTCATCGGCCTTCTCCGTCTATAAAATAATGGCAGGAAGAGTGAAGATGGAGATGGCACCAAGACAATTACAAAAGGGAACCCAAGCAACTAAAGAATAGGCTAAAATGTTAAAAGAACTAATAACATCCAAAAAAGAATATATGTAAAAGATTTGGCTTTAACATGAATCATGACTGCAATATGTTAATTTGGAAATTTTGGATATAGTATTAGTTCTCACCAAAAAATTAAATAAAATTAAGAAATAAACAAATTGGGGAATTTCATGATTTCTAACCATGATGAAATCTGATTTTAACATTCGTTGTTGCTGTATTGAAAATTACTCAAAGATAATCATTCCATAATGGAAATAGAGACATGCCTATTTCATACCTAAAATTTCAGCCATTGATTATTGGAACTTGCAAATGAAATTTCAATGTACCAAAATCAAACTTTCCTTTCTTAGTGTCCTTATCAAGAATTCAAGATTATTGATGTATACTGTAGACTGTAGAGAGGTACACAATGTACAATAATTATAAAAGAAAACAAATTCATAAAGACATTGTACTGATCTAGAACACTATTGTACAGTACTTGAAAGATTGCACTTAAATTGACTGATTTAGTGATTTTTAAGTTAAGGTAATTATTGTTGAACACAAGTTGTTACATATAGTTTTATACACAACTTTTTTTTAACTGAATTCATGACGTAAAATCACAATTTTAAAATTCAAGTCAAGACGTTGGTTCAAAAATGGGGGTATGTATAAAAACTATGTTGTTATAGTTTGTGTATTCCCAGTTATAATGTATGGGTCAGCTCTGTTAGCATGTGGCATGAATGAGTGCATCAAGTGGAGGTGGGGCATCTCCCATGGCATTTTATGAAGACTAGGCCCCCACAAGAAAATAATTGGCCTGTGCTACATATGTTTGGTCTCTTTTCCCCTTTACCAAATCACACTATTCATTTTTTTTTTTTTTTTAGCTTTGAATTTTACTCTTTTAGCATTGGCTTCCTTTGGAAGTGCACCAGTTCATCCACTGTTTCTCCCTTTAAAAATCTAAGACTTATGTGTGTGTAGTTGTGTGGCATGTACCGTGTGGTTTTTTTTTTTTTTTTTGAATTGTGAATCAATGTGATAGTTTAGTCTCGGCCCCTCAAAGTAAAAATCTTGTTTCCACCCCTGCACCATAACCTTTGATAAGACCTTTGTGTCACACCATAACCTTTGATAAGACTTTTGTGTCACATGTCACAGAGAGAGAGAGAGAGAGAGAGAGAGAGAGAGAGAGAGAGAGAGAGAGAGAGAGAGAGAGAGAGAGAGAGAGAGAGAGAGATGAGTGTGTTGAATGTGATATCATTGGATATTAATGGATTGAATTAGATGAGTGTGTTGAATGAACATATATTAAATCTCACATTAAATATATACTAGATTGATTTAGGCTATTTAAGAGATTATGATGAATTCCAATTATAACATAACTATTATTTTAAGATACAATAGACACTAATGTGGGTTCCAGTTAACTCAACTGGTAAAATCTCCGATGGTTGTATAAGAGATCCGGGGTTCAATCCCCGCCTACACCAAAACCGATTGGTGTCTTGGTCCGATAATAAAGAGCTATTATCGGGAGCGGACGCCATAGGTTGAAACTCTCTTTAAAAAAAAAAAAAAACAATAGACACTAACATTTTCTTTTGATATGTACAAATTAGAGATGTGTATGAGTCGGGTTGAATGGTTTTTTTAGTCCAACCCATCATGGTTGGATTAAAAAAACTTAATCCAATTCATCACAGGGGTCCAATCTAACCTAACCCACATGGGTTTGGTCGAACCCATGGGTTAGACATTTAAAAAAAAAAAAATTGGACATTAAAACAACAACAGCTAATAGTATTACAAGTGCCCCTGCCATCTTCCAAAAAATTCTGAGTACAACACCATACACAAATTATCAAATCAACACAAACGTAAAACAAAATGACATTTAGATAGTAAGATATCAAATAGTTTTATCCCAACCCAATTTAGAAACAAAAATAGAATAGCAAAGAAAGACATTACAACTGTTTGTTGCCCCCTACCGTCTTTTGAAAGTTTTAAGTAGTAGCACCACCATACAAAAATTCTATATAAGGAGAGAAAGAAGTGAAAGACTAAGAGCTGAAATAAGAAAATAGGTTAGAGTTTCTATTTTATACCAGGAGTGGGATAAAAGAGTAATTAACAAAAAAAAACATATAATATATATTTAAATGGAAAGGATTTAAATGGACCGAGGAGTGTGCTGTGGTGTTTCAAATAGATTGAAGGAATACCTATCCAGGCCGCCTATCATGTCTAGTCTAGAGGTGGATGAGGTGTTGTTTGCTTACTTGGCATTTGCCCCTCATGCGATTAGTTTTGTCTTAATACGAGAGGACAGCGGCGTCCAAAGACCGATTTATTACGTAAGTAAATCCCTTCATGAAGCCAAGGTGAGATACTTATCATTGGAAAAAGCCGTCTTGGCGGTGGTCCATGCAACACGCAAACTTCCACATTACTTTCAAGCCCATACTGTGGTTGTCTTGACTCGATTACCTCTCAAGTCCAGACTCGGAAGTGCAGATTACACCGGGAGAATTGCTAAGTGAGGCACAATCCTAGGTGCTTTCGACATCAAGTATATGCCTCACACCTCTGTGAAATGCCAAGTCCTTGCCGATCTAGTAGCTGAGTTCGTCGAGTGTCCGGAAGAAGCTAAAATGAAGCAAAGTGACATGGATGAAAAATCGGTTGGTTTAATATCCATACAAGGCGGTTCCTCTAGAGGGTATATGTGGACGGAGAAGCAAACCAACGGGGCGCAGGATTGGGGCTAGTTTTGATATCCCCTGAAGAGATCATCATTGAGAAATCCTTGAGGTTGAGATTCTCGGCTACTAACAACGAAGCAAAATACGAAGCTTTGTTGATGGGAATGAGTATGGTTCATAAAATGGGTGGAAATGTAGCAGAATTATTCTCGGATTCAAGATTGGTAGTCGGCCAAGTAAAAGAAGAGCTGGAAGCCCGAGATCCAAGAATGCGGGGATATTTAAGCCAAGTTAGACATATGCAAACGAAATTTGAATCTTTTGACTTGTCGCACATCCCCAGAGGCGAGAATACCTACGCCGATTCGCCGGCAACCCTTGCCACCTCTTCAATACGGAATTTTCCTTGGGTGATAATCGTCGAAGATTTGTGTGCCCCCACCCAACCAGGAAAGGACGTACGCCAGGTTCATCAAGTCAATCTAGCGCCGAGCTGGATGGATCCCATATTGAAATTCCTGGAAAGTGATATCTTGCCCGAAGAGAAAATAGAGGCTGAGAAAATACGGAGGAAAGCTCCTCGATTCTGGTTATCCGAGGACAAGAAATTATACAAACGATCCTTTTTCGGGCCGTACCTACTTTGTATACATCCCGAGATGTCAGAGTCACTCCTGGAAGAGCCGCATGAAGGCATTTGTGGAAGCCATACAAGGGGAAGGTCCCTATCACACCAAGCCATTACTCAAAGATATTGGTGGCCAAATATGCAGAAGGAAGCGCAGGAATATGTTAGAAAATGTGACTAGTGTCAAAGGTATGCCCCAAATATCCATCAGCCTGGAGGAATTCTTAACCTTCTGTCTAACCCTTGGCCTTTTGCTCAATGGGGGCTAGATATTGTCGGCCCTTTTCCTAAAGCCTTAGGAAACAAAAAGTATCTATTTGGTCGGCACTGATTATTTTACTAAATGAGTTGAAGCCGAACCTTTAGCTAACATCAGAGACGTAGATGTCAAGAGGTTTATCTGGAAGAATATCGTTACGCGATTTGGAACTCCACGCACTCTTGTCTCCCATAATGGTTTCCAATTTGATAGTAAGGCTTTCAAGCAATACTATTCAGACTTAGGTATAAAGAATAGATATTCCACTTAGGCCTATCCTCAAGGGAATGGGCAAGCTGAAGCTATTAACAAAGTAATAGTCAATGGACTCAAGAGGAGACTAGATGATGCAAAAGGAAAATGGGTGGAGGAATTGCCACATGTTCTTTGGACCTATCGAACAATGCCTCGATGGTTAACAGGTGAAACTCCTTTTTCCATGACCTATGGAGTCAAGGCCGTCATCCTTCTCGAAACCGGATTCCCAACGTTAAGAACTAGTGCATTTTCCTCGGACAGTAATGATGGGCTGTTAAGGAAGAGTTTAGACTTGATTGAAGAGCGAAGGGAGAGTGCGATGGTCCAATTAGCTTACTACCAACATAAACTCAAGCGAGGCTATGACACTAATGTAAAGTCGAGGCCTTTAGCAGTGGGAGATCTGGTGCTGAGGAAAGTTCTAGGAAACACCAAGAATCCAACTTGGGGAAAATTGGGGCCTAATTGGGAGGGGCCTTATCTTATTACTTTAGTAGCCAGAATAGGAGCCTATTATACGGGAGACCTAGATGAAAAAGTTGTACTCCATCCTTGGAATGTAAATAATCTCAAGAGGTATTATTATTAATGAAAGTAATTGAGTTTGGGTTTTCTTTTAATTTATGCTGATCGTGCATCTCGCGTTTCCACATCTAATGACATCTTGTGAAGTATTAAACAGAAACTAAGTTATGTCAGGTCCTCGGACCACAAACTTTGTGGAAATTAATACCCTATGACATCTTGTGAAGTATTAAACAGAAACTAAGTTATGTCAGATCCTCGGATCATAAACTTTGTGGAAATTAATACCCTATGGCCTCTTGTGAAGTATTAAACAGAAACTAAGTTATGTCAGGTCCTCGGGCCACAAACTTTGTGGAAATTAATACCTTATGACATCTTGTGAAGTATTAAATAGAAACTAAGTTATGTCAGGTTCACGGACCACAAACTTGGTGGAAATTAATACCTTATGATATTTACTGAAGTATTAAATAGAAACTAAGTTATGTCAGGTCCTCGAATCACAAATTTTGTGGAAATTAATACCCTATGGCCTCTTGTGAAGTATTAAATAGAAACTAAGTTATGTCAGGTTCTCGGACCACAAACTTTGTAAAAATTAATACCCTATGACATCTTGTGAAGTATTAAACAGAAACTAAGTTATGTCAGGTCCTCGGACCACAAATTTTGTGGAAATTAATACCCTATGACATCTTGTGAAGTATTAAACAGAAACTAAGTTATGTCAGGTCCTCGGACCACAAACTTTGTAGAAATTAATACCCTATGACATCTTGTGAAGTATTAAACAGAAACTAAGTTATGTCAGGTCCTCGGACCACAAACTTAGTAGAAATTAATACCTTATAGCATCTACTGAAGTATTAAATAGAAGCCTTTGAACATCATCTAATGTACAATTGAAATACTCAAGACCCAACTTTATTCAACTTTTGAACATTCCGTAAAGTTTCAATTGATTAGAAAGAATACGTGTGCATCCAAAATGTCTCCCTAAGACCTCATAGTATTAATGTTTATCACCTATTTTTAATCACCAATTATGGATGTTTGTAAGTTATTTTTTCTTTTACAAACGAAAGATAGTCAAAATGAATCCGTTCAAATTAAGATAACACAGTAAACAAGTACAAAAATAAGGTAAAACAGATAGTCAAAATGAATCCATTCAAATTAAGATAACACAGTAAACAAGTACAAAAATAAGGTAAAACGGATAGTCAAAATGAATCCATTCAAATTAAGATAACACAGCAAGCAAGTACAAAAATAAGATAAAACGGCAACAACAATAAACAAATAAACATAAATATCCTTATTTAAAGCCCTAGTTAAATTACAAAATAAGTCCTATTTTTCAATTTAATTTAGAGCTTTGGAGCTTGGTGGCTGATTTATCCGCCTCCGAGGTGGTGACTCCTCTTTATCCTTGATAGCTCCCAGTGGCATGACTGTGGAAGCCAAATCTGCCTGAAAGCCCTAAGAGGCCACCCGCCTCGGAAGCGATTGCGAGTCTTGTCCGAGGAAGCACGGAGGGGCATTATGCTCCTCAGGTGGCTCTGGTTGCCCAGGAGGAGGAAGACTTGGAGGCAAAACCCCCTCATTACGGTTAACGGCTAAGGGAGTGTCTTCAGCCTGATTGGATGGAGGAGCTGAAGGGCGGATTGCTTGAGGATAGAACACGCTCTCCGGCCTACTTAACTCGGATGAAGCCTTAACCCCAGCTCTGTTAAGGGCTTCATCCCAAGTTTGAGCGCGAGAGATGCGGCACACCATTGGCACCTCGGCCCTCAGTGCCTCCTCCATCTCAACTACCCCGATTTCATAGCCCTTCTATTCGGCTTCATTCATTGCCTGCTCAGCCTCGGCCTTTGCTCTCTCGACTTTCTCCTTGGACTTCTCGGCTTGCTCCCTCGCCTTTTAAGTTTCCTCCAAATGCTTCTTTAGGACCACAATTTGTTCCCAGGCAAATTTTAGTTCAGCATTTGCTTCACCCAAGCGCTTTCCCTGGTCCTCGGCTTGCTTTTGAAAGCCTTCCAAGGCCGAGTCAGCGCTCTTGCGAGCTTGCTCCTCGACAAATAATTTTTTCCTCGCTGCAGCCAAGTCCTGCTCGGATTGTGTCAGAGTCCGCACAGCCGATGCCCGTGCTTCCTTTCATCGTCTAGCCGACTATAGCAGCAATTAAGCATCTCATCCAGCTTAAAAGTGTTTTGGACCACCTAAAAGGAGGAAATTAGCATTATAGTCAGTAAAAAGTACGCATCAGTGAGCAATAATCACAAAAAGAAAAAGAAAAGAGTTAGCTCCTTACCATGCCCAAGTATCTTTTATTATTGAGGATGAGTTCATTCTTCCTCGCGTTCTTTATTTCGGCCATGTCTCTTGGGAGCAACAAGGCCTCCTCTATAGCCAAGGCTATGTGGCACCCAATGTTGCCGTTGAAGTCTCTAATAGATGCATCATCTCGTAGGGGCTCCCCGGCATGCATGGGTACTGGCAGCCAGGCTTGAGGCTCGGGAGGTTGAGTGTCAGACATCTCCTGGCCTCGCCGAGGAAGATGGCTGGTTTTTTGCTGCTTTGCAGCTCGCTAGGTCTCCTCCTCGCGGGTTGGACGAGACTTGCCGGTTTCCACCACGTCCTTCCCCTTCTACTCTCTGCGCCTTTTTAACTCGGCAGCATTAGGTCTGACTGGCGGGGGAGGTTGATGAGAAGGTTGGTGAGGAGCAGAAGGAGGAGACCTGGTGGGAAGAGATGGAATCTGGGATTGTGTTGGTTTGGCCGGTGCATTCTTCCCGGGTTGATTCTCAATCAACTCCATCAAGCTTCTCCGAGGTTTCCTTTGTATTCCCATCTCTTCAAAGTCTTCCTCAGATTGTGTAGGTTGATCGAAAACTCCAAAGTCTTCCAAGGAGTCCGAAAGTTGTACAACTTCTTCTTCTTCCTCTTCTCCTTCCTCATCTTCCCTTAGGGTAGGCCGAGATGAGGAGGCTCCTGTTAAGACAGTAGCTACAAAAAGGGGCTTAGTGCGGGTCTTGTCCTCAAGAAGAGGAATACCTTCCGGAACGATGAACTCCTTGTAGGCCACGTTGAAGCCGAGGATCATGGGCTCTGATCACGCACTTCGGCACTTGGAAAGCAAACGAGATGGGGGTGTAGCCGAGGATCAAATGGGATGCCCAGAGTTGACCGTCGGCTTCGTTCACGTATATCTCCGCTCTCAATACTCTGTCTAAACTTGCCTTGTTGACTAAACTAAGTTTGGGCTTGGTAGAGCGTCTATTTGCAAAGTCATTGAATCGAAACAAAGCGTCATTAGGGATAAGAATACTAAGACTCCAAAACAAAAAAGAGAAAAAGGGGAAAAACATGTATATGTAAACCAAATGTTATGAATCTATGACTACTTTCCCACCTAGTACTTCTTCCTCCACGGGACATGGCAGACCATCATGCCATTCCCCAGAGAAGATAAGGAAATCCTCCTTTAGGTTCTTGTTTGAAGTGGGAAGGCATTGAATTAGTCTCTTTGTGGGATACCTCGACTTGAGATAATATCCCCGCCCTGACAAATGGTGGAGGTTGTATACCCAGTTCATGTCATGATGGGTCGAGTTTAGGTCCATCCTCTCATTCAAAGCCCCTATACTACCTAGGACTCTAAACATATTTGGGGCACATTGAGTGGGGGATAACCTAAAGAACTTAAGGTAGTTCCTAGTAATAGTTCCCATGGGGATGGTCATCCCACCTTTTATGAAGGCGATCATGGAAATAACCACTTTCCCTGTTCTTCTAACGCCGGCCCATTCCCCTTGGGCTGCGTACCTCATACCCACTGTTGAGGGGATCCTATACTTTTTGCAGAAACTCCTCATACTATCCTTGGACTCAACCGGACATCGAAACTTACCCTCTTTTTTCCCCATTTTCCTAAAGGGTTTAGTAGAGAAATTAGCAAGTTTAAGATGAAAGCTAGAAAGGTTTTGAGAAGACTTTCAGGCTTGAAAGAGGGTCCTTGGACAAGATTTTAGTATTTGTAGATGCCCAGGAAAACGACAAAAAATGAGAAAGTCAGGTTCAGTGTATGAGCTCTAGAATTGTGTGATTGCTGAAGGTAAGAGAGAGAATTGATTTGAAAATTCATTTATAGTCATACAGAAGTTATGAGCGGGAAGGTTCCCGCTCGCAAAACGAAACAGGCCCCCCACCGCACGATTTACATCTTACCGTTGAACGTGGGAGACAAAAACGTCGCCAAAATTTAATGCTGCCGCTCCCGGGACGCTGAAGCGTCAGAAGCATGCTCAAAACGCTAAAGGATATGGGATTATGACATCAAAATCAGCCTTTTCTCCCGAAGAGTCGAAAAGCAAGATTTTGAGGGGTTATTGTGGGGGCCGGTTATTTAATAATTATTAAAACCGAGCTAAATGGGCCTGTGGCCCATCCGAGGACGTAAAACCATCCGAGGAGGCCATATAAGGTCATAAGGGTAACCAAATGAAAAGAAGAGTAGATATCACGTGAGGTGAGTTTAGCATTAGTCCGAGGACAAAATCCATCTCGGCAATATAAGTCCGAGGACGGCCTGAACCCCATATTGTTACAAACACACTTGAGAACTACATTACCACTAAAGGTGGGACATAGGACCAAGGGTAAGAAAGAAAAGACGAACAAATATCTTGAACAACTACTACCTCCGCATTAATTGCCTTCCAACCAACTTTACGGCGCATTAATGTGGAGGTAATGCCTTGATTATGAAAGCGACCTTACGATTCTTGGTTAAGGGATCCAGGAAGCGTTGGATAGGACAGGAGGTGATTCCCCAAATCCAACCTACACGTGTGTGGTAAAGATGACACCAACATGGTAGTATATAACGTAGAAGAGTACATTGAGAAATGGATCGGAACTTCTAAACAAGTGACACTCAGAAGAAAACCGGACAAAAATAAGAACTTAACCTGACTAAAGGAGAAACCGATCGTAATATTTGTTGTAATCCATCTAGAAACGTGAAATTAAATCGTTTTTCTTTTAAAACTAATCTAGTTCTTTTATATCCACGCTCTACAAATTTATTTTTTGGGCCTTTAGCGTTGACACCCAATACAAGTCTTGAGATCACTACAAATTGAGTCTTTACTGTAGATATTTTGATAGAATATCCGTACCACATTTCATGTTAAAAAGTGACTAATAGATTCAACAATATATGGCATTTCCCAGCAGGTCATAATATGATTACCTTTTTCCCTAAAGAAATTATTGATGTGCCTACAGCCACCAACTGCGCTGTCTTAAGTCAACTAATAAGAAGTTGGAATTACTTTTCCAAGTCCATGGAAAAATTTCCAGGAAATTGTGAACAAAGTTTGTGGCGCACAAAATAAAAACCTTCTTCAAAAGGCAAGTCAATGGTCAAGATCAACCACATTCATAGTTCATATTTCCTCTCACCAACCAAGAAGATGCAAGTAAATTAATAAGGCTGGCCGAATGGGTCCAACTTTATGCGTCAACCACTCTCGTTTTGTACTGTCCTAAACAAAAATAATAGTTAAAAAATTTTTATTAGTTATTATAATTTATATATTATTATACTTATACACGTGTGTGTGTCTCTTTTTAAAATCAAAGTGAGTAGCCTACCAAAAAAATAGTTATAAATTATAATGGCCAATTATGTTGTGGTATCTCTTGATTTAAGACTTTAATAATAAATAAAAAAGATTATGATCACTCTTATTTAAGACTTTAATAAAAACAGTAGAGAGAGAATGGACATAGGAATAAAGATCTCAATTTTCAACTACAGAGCTAGGTTGTAACTGTAGTAATAATGAGGTGTTCTTATTTGGGTGAACGGGGTGATAATATTGTCTTTTGTGAAGAATTATGAATGGAAACATGGTGGATGTGCTTTTGCAATTTGCCGAGGACCCTGCACCTGATGTTAAGCTTGAGAGATATGGGGTCAAGGCATTTACTCAGGTACTAGCTATCACACTTGACCTCATCTTTCATTATGAAGTCAATCTTTTACGTATAGTTTATCATTTTATGAAGTTCACCTATGGCAAAATCCTTAAGAAAAATTTATTGATTAAATATACTGAAGTTTCTCTTTTGGAGACTCAAGTTTCCATACTTATTATCTACTCCATAAAAATTTTGTACTTATAGAGTAACCACCACACTAAAAATGCGCAATAGTTATAAACTTAACTTTTGAGAGCATATAATCCTAAAACAAAAAATTTTTCCTTTCTAACTTTTTTTTTTTTTTTTAATGTGTATATTTTTAACCAATTAAAACAAGTGATTTCCCCAAATCACCCCTAACACGTTCTTTCACTGTGCATTGGGCCACAAACACTTTCCACCATGCAATTTGTTTACATAAGGGTGATGAATTTCAATATTTTTCTAAGGAAAATATGATGATTCGTTGTTTGGTGTTAAGTTATAAGATTAATTCACACCATTGCTTGGTTATGGTTGCAAATTATTTTTTGGTAAGTGTACTGTGTACATGTATTATTTCCTAACACTGGGTACACTTCATTTTCTTTTAAAAAAAAAAAAAAGTGCAAAAGGATGCTTTTAGACAAATAATTGAGATTTCGGAGAAACATCCACAAGGATGCTTAGACAATTCCCCTAAAGAGTATAATAATTCCAAAATGTGACATCTCATGAAAGACGCCAACCAAATAGTGTCCTCCCACTCAAACAACCAAAAAACAAAGACTTTGTCCTTGCTTTCTTATCCTATAAATACCCATCACTACTATCACAACCATGACCACTACAACTACCACTCGTATACTAAAACCACCAAAACCATTATCAATATCTCACACACACACTTTCACTACACATGGAAACTCCTACTTGGCCTTCACTCACTTTGGCATGGCTAGCAACCATAGCCCTCCTCCTCCTCTCCTACTATCTACGCCGCCGCAAAGTTAACTTGCCACCAGGCCCAAAACCTTGGCCCATTATCGGAAACCTCAACCTTATAGGCTCACTTCCTCACCGATCCATCCATGAACTCAGCCAAAAATATGGGCCCATCATGCACCTCCGTTTCGGGTCATTCCCCGTGGTCGTGGGCTCCTCCGTTGAAATGGCTAAGGCCTTTCTCAAAACCCACGATGTCACCTTTGCCTCGAGGCCCAAAATTGCTGCAGGTAAACACACAACCTATAACTATTCCGATATCACTTGGTCCCCGTATGGCCCATATTGGCGCCAGGCCCGTAGAATGTGCCTAATGGAACTTTTTAGTGCAAAACGCTTAGAGTCCTATGAGTACATACGTAGGGAGGAAATGAATGCTTGCCTTAGAGACTTGTATGAGTCCTCAAATGAGGTTGTTTTCTTGAAAGGCAATCTCACAACCGTGAGTCTCAATGTAATCAGCCGGATGGTGCTCGGAAAGAAGTACACCGACGAGACAGTGGACTCGATTGTGAGCCCCGACGAGTTCAAGAAGATGTTGGATGAGTTGTTCTTGCTTAGTGGGGTGTTGAACATAGGGGACTCGATCCCTTGGATTGATTTCTTGGACTTGCAAGGCTATATTAAGAGAATGAAGGCTTTGAGCAAGAAGTTTGATAGGTTCTTGGAGCATGTGTTGGATGAACATATTGAGAGGATGAAAGGAGTGAAAGATTATGTTGCAAAGGACATGGTGGATGTGCTTTTGCAATTTGCTGAGGACCCTGCTCTTGATGTTAAGCTTGAGAGACATGGGGTTAAGGCATTTACTCAGGTACTACTATCACACTTGGCCTTATCTTTCATTATGAAGTCAATCATTTACGTATAGTTTATTATTTTATGAAGTTCACCTATGGTAAAATCCTTAAGAAAAATCTATTGACTAATTAGTATATAATACTGCAAGAGTATAATAATAATAATAATAATAATGTACTCTTTCGTATAATAGTTGAATCTTGATCCCATGATGAGATTCGATATTTACGTGAGAAAAGAGAGTAGAGTCAGTAAACCATCCTTATACTCTTGGAATATTTTAGAATCTTTACTGACAGTCGGCATAACGTTAACCCTCTAATATGATGGAAATTTGCAGATATGCCACAACTATAGCTGAAATATCTGTCTATGCTTTTGTTATTCAATGATATATTAGAGTGTTACCGTCAACATGGTTTTCAAAAAAAGTTAAAAGTGGATGGATGTTATTGGTTTAAATTGAATTTATTATTCAAATTATTTTTTGACCATCGATAACACTCCAAAATAATTTATAATTTAATAATTTTTATAACAGTAAAATAACGTGACTTGCTTCGCCAGTCACCATCTTTACAGTGCCGGCTCAAGGCCTAGGCAACTTAGGTCTGGGCCTAAGGCCTCACAACAAATAAAAAATTTTTCTACTAAAAAAAAGGTCCCATCTTCCTTAATAAAGATCCAAAATTTTATAAAAATATAATATTTTTTAAATAATTGGTACTTTTTTTAAGAGTAATGTTAAAAATATCACAAATTTTATTATAATCTTCATAGATTTATCTGATATATTACAAATCACATAAAAAAGTAATTCAAATATAAATAAATTAAGTTGTTGAAATTCATCAATTACAGTCATAATCACATTTATTGTGACATTTTGTAGTATTTTGTAGTATTTTTCTTTTCCATTTCTAACAAGGCTTTTAAAATAGGAGACCAATAAAAATTTAATCCAATTGAAACTATAAGATGTTTCAAAAAAAAAAATGCTACAAATGTGATAAATCACCAATGATGACTAATCTTCTACTAAGCCATACACCAAATAATATCTATCTATCTCTTTCTCTTAAAAAGAATATATAAAATTAAAATTTAGATTACAACTGTACTTAACTATGTATAGTCATATATCCAAGTTAAAGTAAGTTCATTTTGATTCAACTATAATATTCAATCTTCTATTTGAAATTAACCTTAGTTTAGCTAGTATTATTCATCAATTTCTGTATTGACATCAAATTATTCTTAATTTAATTAGTATTATATAATTTTATTTAATTAATGTTTATATATAAAAAGGCCCCATATAAAATTTTTGTCTTATGCCTCAAATTTTGTTGGGCTGGCCTTGCATCTTTATCAGAGTTTTTTTTTTTTTTTTTTTTTTTTTGCTAGTTATGAGTTATTGTACATTTTGTTTTATTTGTAGTAATTAAAAATATTTTGTTGTTTAATATTCACTGATTTACCCAAAAAAAAAAAAAAATTTGTATCCTTTTTTTCAATTATTATTTAGGAGTCGGTTTGAGTGTACATAAACCAGAACCGAGGTAGTCTTCGTTTGGTTGTATATTCAATTCCTTTGAGTGCTATCATCTTCCTTGTAGGTCAATAGCAGCCACAGAATTCAAAAATGCCTTGTGTGGCTTCCACTAATTTTGGTTTACATCATTTCCTAGAAATTTCCCTTATAACTTTCTCATAAAATTATCTAATAAGACATTATTAACTTTAATTAGTGGCATAATATCTTTGATCGAAATCTTGATTGATAGAGACAACTTTTGTTCTTTCTTTCTTTTTTCTTTCTTTTTTTTTAATAATTAAATCTGACCACACAAGTATACGAGTCCTAATGCGAGATTCAAGTGGGCTCGCACCCCTGGTCAATTCGCTATATTGGTATGGATTACAAACCATTTTTCAATTATTTGTTTCTTTTGTCCTTTTAAGCAAATGACTCCAAAGGAAGGGAAAGCTAGTCGGTTGAGCTTGGATTTTTTTGGGCTTATTTACTTATTTTATTTGCTTAAGTATAATTTTAAGAACTTTATTTTTTAAAGAAAAAGAAGATTTACCAAACCTTTTTTTTTTTTTTTTTTTTTGAAAAATATTTTTTTAGTTTTACAATTTGTTTTGCTTGGAATAAAAAAAAAAAAAAAAAAAAAAATCATGGACCAGATTTCCCAAAGTGGGACATAATCCATTTTTAGCTTTTACATTGACGTTACTGCCAATAAACTTTTCCTGGTAACAGAGACACGTGAGAAACTTGGCAGCTACCAAATTTGAAATTTGTCCATATCTCTTTTATGGTATCTAGTGGATTCCACTTATCAAAAAATAAATAAATAACTTAGTGGATTACAAACCAAGATGTGACCACACTAAGATGTTATATGTATGAATTCAGTTTCAGTTTAATAAAATTTTAAGTTGAGAATCAAAAAAAAAAAAAAAAAACTTACGTTTGGTTGTTTATCTTTACAATAATACATCAAATTTTTTAACTCGTCAGAAGTAATTGATTATAAGGGATGAACCCATGTAAATAGTGGTAAATAAAAAGTGTCCACAAATTTCGTATGTCCCTAAATTTATTCTTATATAGCAATATATATAGACAATAAATAAAGATTAGTGGTAAATTTTTTGACTAATGAGGAACTCATAATTTAGTGTACAATAAGTGAGTTGAGTCCAATAATCATAGATGTGAATCACGTCATGAACTTGCAATAATTTAATTTTTCTCTTATGTATTGAATCATAAAGACTTGGCTAATTGGTCTACAGGATTTAATAGCTGGTGGAACTGAGAGCTCAGCAGTGACTGTAGAATGGGCAATCTCTGAGATACTAAAGAAGCCAGAGGTTTTCAAGAAGGCAACAGAAGAGCTAGATAGGGTAATTGGAAGAGATAGATGGGTTGAAGAGAAAGACATTGTGAATTTACCATACATTGATGCAATTATTAAGGAAACAATGAGGTTGCACCCTGTGGCACCAATGTTAGTACCTCGTCTATCTCGCGAAGATTGCAACATTGCTGGCTATGACATTCTCAAAGGTACCAGAGTGCTTGTAAATGTATGGACCATTGGAAGAGATCCAACATTATGGGACAAGCCAAATGAATTTTACCCAGAAAGGTTCATTGGGAAAGAAATAGATGTCAAAGGCCATGATTTTGAGCTACTGCCTTTTGGGGCTGGTAGAAGGATGTGCCCAGGTTATAGTCTAGGCCTAAAGGTGATTCAATTAAGTTTGTCTAATCTCTTGCATGGATTCACATGGAGTTTGCCAGAGAACATGAAGATTGAAGATCTTAACATGGAGGAAATATTTGGGCTCTCAACACCTAAGAAATTCCCACTTGAAGTTGTTGTGAAGCCAAGACTTCCAAAACATGTTTACTCTCTGTGATTATGGGTTGCTTATAGGTTCCCTCTAATAAATAGCACTGAGATTCTCAGCTTGTACTAGTATTACTATGATGGTGCTACTCTTATGTGCTTCTTAATGAGACTAGTGAAACAAAATCCGAATAACTGGTGTTGGCATTTATCTTAACCTAGCATGGATTTGTTCACACTTTAAGGTCATGCTATTAGTGTAATCTATATCAGTATGTCTTGGTTTTTGTATCACATCAATGTAGTTTATAATTATATATTTTTCTTCATATCAGTCTTTCAGAGCCATTTTAAACTGTTCTGGTGCTTCATTTCATACCGAATAATATTCGGGGATGAATTATTTCACAACTGTGGACATAGCTGGTTAACATTGGATACTATACTAATATAATTTTCACTTGGGTCCACAATTGACACGACTTGAAGTATGTACTAATTACACCATACTTTGGGATAGTTGTGAAAAATAATGTAACTCTATAGATATTGTTTGGTACAGTATTTGCTCCAGCTCTAATGACAGCATATCAGAAATGGAGCATGGGCTGTATATCAATAAATAGCATGACTTTGATTGTTTTTTGGGTTGCAGGAAATAGGACGAAGAGTATCCATGACAAACAACATAAAGATCAATAGTATGTAAATTTCAGGTATGTAATATCTACTATTGGATACAAGCAACCTGTTCATTTGTCTTTGATTATAAAAATATTTCCATGACAGACAACAAACTGGATTGCAATCAAAAGTGGGTAATATGATAATAATAATAATAAATGAGTTTTACTAACTTATGTCCATATTAGTAAAATAACGATTTTAGAAAAAAATTTATGAGAATGAAAAAGTGACTAACTCTTTTTTACAGCTTTTTCAGTTTTTTATAAAAAATTTATTAAAATGGGTGATTCATATATGCTTTTACATTAATCGGACCCATAATAAATTTGTGATTTTCTAATATACTATTATATCATATAGATATAATTAAAAATTGTGGGTTTCAGTTAAAAAAACTAGTAAAGTCTCTAATGGTGATAAAAAGCATAAACATTAAAAGCGAACGCCATAAGTTGAATTTCTTTCTCTCTCTCTCTCTCTATATATATATATATATATATATATATAAAATTAATTAAAGACTCTTCTACCGTTTGGGCTGTTATTTTTGTTAGCCCATAGCAAGAAGTTCTAACTTGGACACTGAAGAAATTCCTCCCAGAGTTTGTACATATTGGACAAAACGACGGCAATAGTATGTATTTAGCCCAACTTACCATATAGCCACAATAACATGTCACTGGTAAAACGTGTCGTTTGATTAACGACCATAATAAGATGTTCTTGGTAAAAGCCAAACAGATGTGTACCCAAAAAAAAAAAAACTGAATAGTAATTGATTTAAATAGGCCCTAATATAAAATTGTTAGCTTTGGTGATATAGTAATATGGAGAAGATAAAAATTGTTTCAAGCAATAATAAAGAAAGAACGGTTTATTCACATTTTATTTTTAATAAGCTCGTCACTTGAGTATTTCTATAGAGGATCACTTGCAAAATTAATTACGAAAAATGTAGAGATCAATCATATCTTTTTTAGGACTTAGTTTTCTATTTATTTATAAAGCAATTTTATGAAAATCACACTATTTTTAAACGGAAACTTGAGATAATGTAACATTGAATTGTTTGCAAAAATTCATAGACTAAATTGCCACAATCATAGAGACGAAATTCAAAACTTATCATATAATTCATAGAAAAAAAATCATTATTGCTAATTAGGCTCTGTTTTTTTTTTTTTTTTTTTTTTTTTGATATCTTTGTGTTTTTTTTCTCTACATACATTATGGATGTGTAATTAAGTAATTTTGTTTCTCACATGCCACTTTGTTTTGAGTATTTCACTGTTAATATTTGTCGAGAAGAGGAAGCAAATAAGCCAATGTAACCTATTTCAACCAAGTACAACTAAATTACTAATACATTTGGTTGCAGTTCCTAACAAATTTGACTAACAAGATTCATTGTGATGAATGATGATATTCATGGAGACTTTTTTTTTTTTTTTTTTTTTTTTGAGTTATTGGATTTAACAGAAGTGTTTGGGTTTCAGCCTTGCCTAAAGTGTGAAATGGCTGCTACCCTATTCCTATTTATGTCAAGGTGGAAAATATCAAAGAATGAAGTACCATATCTTGCTCTATCATTGATTTTTCTTCGTACAGCTTTTCTGATTGGCCATAATTAAAAACATGTTAATCACATTATCCTTATTTATGCACTATTCTTTCTCCAAATCACAAGGTTTGGTAATATTGTTTGTTAAAGTAAAACAAATAAACACACACACAAAAAAAAAAAGCAAGTAAAGTCACAAAGTCATAAGGTTCTAGATGAGTAATTGATGATGTTATTGGACTTACATTTCTGATATGGGAAATGGGTTCAGCCCAGGGGGTGTAAGAATTTGGTTTGGGCCAATATTCAGCACAAAGTAGAAAGAAATCATTGCTAGAAGCCAATATGTCTACAATTATTTATGTTGAAGGATAACTAGCTAGGTAAGAAAAATAGCTGTTAAGCATGAGAATTCTGAGTGCATTGTGATCATACATTATTTGGGTCCACAGTTCCAGTTGAAATGATTCTTGAATAGATGATACACATTGTCCTTTCTCGTGTTAAAGACGTTCATATTTTCAGACAAGAGAAGAACATTCATTGTTGGAAATGTACCGGATGATAAAGACCTAACAGCATAAGGTGAAAGATTAAGACCAAAATTACTGTCAATATGTAAAAGTAGAAAATGTACAAAGACACTCAGAAAAAGATACTAGGAAATTTGAATTTAACTAAAGACATGAAGCTGGACTTTTAAGTCTTTAACTTTGTTGACGATCAAGTTTCCTAAAATGTCATGTTTACACTATTAGAACGAGTTCGGGTGTCCTTTTAGATGGGTGGACATAATTCTGGACTTCATTTGAAATCACAGCTGTTTTAAGACCATTGATGTAAACCTGAGTTGCATGTATTTGTCTCTTCCAATCGCCACCGGCTGCTTTTTTTTTTTAGCTTTTAGCGTATTTTGTTTATATAAGACTTTTTAAAACTTCACCTTTTAAAAGTACGATAATTCTAACCCACTTTCAACCCCAAATAAGCTAAAGCTAAGCAAATTAACATGTTTTTATTGCAATGATTATGCAATAAGCAACACTGTTCTAGGCTTCTAGCTTTTCCCAGTCATTGTAATGGGAGCTGTTTAGTGCCCAAAGTTGTTTGTATGCAAACACCCAAAAATCCCATCTTGTCCATGTCGGACACAGACATGCAAGGACACTTCTAGATGGGTGTCCTCAATGTGTTAAGAAGATATATATATATATATATATATATATATATATATGGGCATCAAAAAACAAAATACTAGTAACAGTAGTGATTAAGTAGATGATTATCACAATTAATTTATAAGAACTAGAGGGTAAAAATTCCACGATGGGAAATCTAAACAATTGATCATGAAGTGATAAGGAACAAAATGATTGTTTATTAATATAGAAACTGTTTTCTCGAGGTACAAAAGGTTGAATTGAAAGTTTAAAAACTCTTAAGTCCTATTCTGCTTCTCTCTCTAATTTTTGAACCCCCCCTTCTTGCTGCACCTCCCCTCCTTTTATAGGCACATTTCCCTTCTTTATTTCCCCGGTTGACTTGTTTCTAACTAGATTCAGGGGATGCTTATCCTATCACTCCTTTACTCTGCCATTATTTCATCATAAAACGGGACTTTTGGGGGTGTTTTTACTATTCAGGCTTGTTTATAAGCATTTAATGTGAAAAAGATTAGGTAGAGAACATCTCATTAATGCGGAGGTAACTGGCTCTGTGGTCCTTATCTCTTCATGACGTTTCCCTAGGTGAGTTTGATGATGGGGGCATCTTGAGCTAAAAGAGAACTGGTTATCCATGGTTCCCTGTATATGCTCTACAGAAAGAAACTTGCTTATTATCACGGTAGTGAACCTTAGCAGTGGTAACTATCTCGGGTCTCCATCAGACTTATTCTTGGGAGTTGTCTTTTATCTCTAAGGTTTCTTTACTCATATCTACTTTTTTGGGCTGGACCTATCTATTAAGGTTCGATCTGTTGGGCCCTTGGTTCTCAGCCCAAGCCCAAGTTCATCCCCCACAATATATATATATATACATATGTGTGTGTGTTTTAAATATTAATTGATTAATTAATTATCATATATGCACCATGTCATGTTCTAATTTTTCAAAATTTGTTGTGTTTGTGTATAAGCCTCTTAGGTATGCAAATACCTTATTCAACCATGCTTGATTTTAATTCAGGAGAATGGTAAATAATGATCATGATTACCAATTCTTTCAAGCCTTTTTCTTTTTTTTTCTCCATACACTGAAGGGTTCACAGACTTAAATGGCTTTTGGTGATAAACTTTTATAATACCTTAAATGCAATTACAAACTAGCAGCCTCTGCACACGCGGCAAACAACCCTTGAAGCCAACAATTCACGATTCATCTATAGCTATGGTCAATATCTGGCCTAACAAATTCCTGTTATCCAACCTCAGGCATAAGGTTTTAGATTCAAAATTGAGTTAAGACATTAAATGATTCAAGTAGTTCGGTTTAGGAGGACCAGAAAGGTTTAGGTGGGTTGGTAGAAGGGGTTGAAAATGTTAGGCTAGCCCAAAAGATAAGAGTCTAGCTCCATAGAATGTTCTAAACAGCTTAAAAATTTGTCTATATCCACTGAGGACTCTTAAGGTCAGTCATCTCTAGGGGCTATGGATTTTGAACTGTCCACCACATTGTTGATCATGGAAAATTGACTTGGAAATATGGAATAATCAAGGATTAGATTAGTGGATAACAGAAGAAATGGGTTGGGAGAGTAATATACCTTTCAACAAGCCCTCCCATCAAATTCAAGGAAAGGTAGAAAATTTTGGCCATTTGAATAAATTAAACTTGGCCACGCATATGGATACAAAATCATTTATACAGTAGACAGTATTGGAAATTTTTTATCTTCATGACTACAGACTTTGAAATCGGGCATTGGCCAAAATTCTTTTACGAGTCCATATTTCAGGCTAATGGGGACACCATAACTTGTAACTTTGGCAATTGGAAATATATATTAATTTTCAAATAATGACAAACAGAGATAAGAAAGATTACAACTATTTGATATTTCATCTTAATTTATAGCTAAATCCAAAGGCCCCATAATACCCAAATGAAAAAATATCCCTGATTTACAATTAAAATGTCTTCTATACTTGAAGAGTATTTTTTTTTTTTTTTTTTCATTTTTCTTGTGTATAGTATGATTCTAAGTTGTTCTAACTATGCCACTAAGCCCAATTGTTCTTGTCTAGAAGTGTACAAACTAGTCCCAAGAGTTTTATACAAAGCAGTATCAGAATAGACAACTTGAGACCTCAATGATCTAATTCTATGTCTATGCCTGTGACTTTTGCGGTAGCGGCGACAAGTCTTCTCTTTCTTTTCCTCTTCCTTTCGTTGCTCATCTTTGTTCCCATTTTTGCCATGTCACATTCATTTCCTCCTTTTCCATTGCTAATTAGCACACAACTTTCGTTGTTTAGGCTTTCATCACTTGGTACGATGTACACAAATGGTCCAATTGGAATATCCTTCAAGTCCAAGAGAGGCTCCAAGGTCTTGACCACATTCCTCATTGTTGGTCTTGACTTGGGGTGCTGGCTTAGGCATTGGTAAGCCAATAAGGCTGCTTTTCTAGCCCCTTCAGTTGAGTACTGGCCTTCAAGCCTTGGGTCCATTATTCTATCAAGTTTATGGGGGTCCTTCAAAAGAGGTCTTGCCCATTCTACCAAATTCTGCTCTCTACTTGGCCTGTTCTTGTCCACGGATCGCCTACCCGTTATTAGCTCTAAAAGGACTACTCCGAAGCTAAACACATCGCTCATAGTCGTCAAATGACCTGAAAACAACCAAATTGTTGGTGAATGAATGTTATATATTTTGAATGCTATTAGTTTATTGCCATGTAGCCGATCTTGACTAGTTTGTTAAAGATTCATAGTCGACCCCAACATTTTGGAACTAAAGCTTGGTTATTGGTGTAGTAATTAGTTTATTACTATATAAATTGAAAAGTAACTGCAATACCTGTCATAACGTATTCAGGAGCTGCATAGCCATGTGTGCCCATGACACGAGTTGTGATATGTGTCTCATCCCCTTCTGGTCCATCAGTTGCAAGCCCAAAATCAGAAAGCTTAGCAGTGTACTCCTGAAAAATCAAATAGGACATCTTAATTTAGTGTCACTTGCTTTTAATCTTATATGATATGGAAAATAAAAATGTCTAATAAGAAGATTAAAGATATTACAGTGTCTAATAAGATGTTTGAAGCTTTGAAATCTCTATATATGACTGGCTTTTCTTCTTCGTGGAGAAAAGCCAGGCCTTTGCAGCTCCAATTGCAATTTTTATTCTTGTTAACCAAGGCAAGGTTGCACAATAACCTGCATTAATCAGAAACAAAGAGATTTGTATCAGGAAAAATTGAACACACATATATATAGCATGTTTGTGCTTCATATCATAAAGTGGAAAATTTGAAACAGCAAGGCATACGTACTTCTAAATAGTTTGTTGTCCAAGTTGCCAAGCTCCATGTATTCATATACAAGTAGCCGGTGCTCTTCCTCACAGCAGTATCCGATCAGGTTCACAAGATGGGAGTGCCTTAATTGCCCGAGATATATCACTTCAGCCTGTACAACAACAAAAACAACAAAGCCTTTGTTCTAAAATTCTGGGGACAATAATGAATTCTCAACATACTAATCAGGTCGGCCAATAAAAGGATTCAAACATTATCATTTTCATCACTTTAAAGGTGAAAAAAAAATCATCTTTCAAGAAAAATTCTATATACATGATTAGGGACACATTGAAATTGCAAAAAATGCTTACCAGCCATTCCCTGTGGCCTTGTTTGCCTTCCAAATCCAATACCTTGACAGCAACAGGTTGAGCTTCCAATCCAGGCCTAAGTTTGTCATCAATGAACCCCTTATACACAGGTCCAAATCCACCTTCACCAAGAAAGTTAATCCTTGAGTAGTCTTGTGTAATAACTTTGAGCTCCTTAAGAGTGAAAACATGAATATTTGATCCCACAAAAGAGTTTGATATATCACTCATCACAGAGACTGAGAAGGAAGAGTTACTCAAATCAGAAAGTGATATCCTTTGGAAAGAAGTTTGTTTTGAAGGTAGATTTTTGGCTCTGAGGGTGGGTTCTTGGACTTGAAACACCCTGGTAGAAAGTTTTTCAATGTGATCTTTTTGAAAGCCATATGTTAATTGAAGCTTTTGCTTTATCCCGAGTTGGTTAGCATTAGCTTAAACTGTCTCTCAAAAGCTTAAGATGGAAGCAATTTATTGAGAAAGATGTGGGGGTAGAAATGGGTTTTGAAATTAATTAATTAGGAAGACTCCAATAAAAGAAGTCTATAACCTAATCATAGCCGACCACTTTTTTTTTTTCTTTGTATGACTATCTGTATTCATTTGTCATTCAATACATGGAACTCGTACTAGCTCTAGAAGAAGAAGAATAGTGTACTATACAAACAATATCTTATTTTCAGGTCCTTTAAGTCTATTGGGTAGAGAACAAAATGACCTTGGCATGCACTTGACTTTGAAGCGTGACAGCTGCAAGACTTTTGGAATGGTTTCATATTAAACAAAGCAGGTTTAAGGATTGTTTTAGTTTTAAATCATGTGATAATTGGAATTTGGAACTTCTATGAAATTTCATTTGTGGGTTGGTCTATTGGGGGACTTTGGCAAAAAGGTACATCAAAAAGCTGGAACCCTCTTTTTATTTTGAGCCAAAATATCCATTTGCATTAATTCCCCTCCATTTATTTTATTTTATTTCATCTCATATTGTGTTATAAAACTTTATCCTTGTAGGTCCACTGATAACATGTTTTTGCTTTGATCCAAATATCCTCTCTTTTTTGTGTCCTACTCAAGAGTGCAGACACGGCCACACGGGTCTACGAATTTAAAGAGCACACGCTATAAATTTGAACCTATTATTTGACCATAAAGAAAGAAAACAGCCTCAATAATATATATATAATTGGGTTCAAGGAATACATGTACATATTCTCTGTTTTATTTTTTGTCTTACTTTAAACATGTGTTAGATGATATGGTCATTGGCCTTTAATTATCTTAAAATTTCACAAGTACAGGGAGTATAGAAAGAAAATGTAGTTTAATAATGAATTTATCAAAATTTGCATCTAATAAAAAGAATCTATAGTAGCCAGGGGCAAAGTTACATTTCTCATGGGCCCCCCAAATTATTTTTTTCCTCCTACAACTATACTAGCAATAGGATATAGCCCTCCCAAAAAATTAAAACCCACACCCCTCCCCCCCAATTATTTCTAAGATTTCTAGTTAGTCCAATGGATTTTTAGTTGGTCTCCTCAATTGTTCAAAACTTTATTACTTGTCCACCTCAATTATTCCTAAGATTTATAGTTAGTCCAAAAGATAATGACTAATAGTTGATCTTCTCCATTGTCCAAAAAATTTATAACTAATCCAATGAATAATAACTTACTCTCTAGCATCATTGATAACCCATTTCCCAACATAATTTCAATTTTTTTTTCATCTTTGGGTACCTATGGAGCTTTGTTGTAGCTCCTAGTGCTAGCCCATTGCCCCATTTTCTTTCTTCTCAACACAAAAACTCCTATCTCAACCAAAATTATTAATCCATTTTTTTTTCCTAGTGCAACATCATCTTCTTTATTCATTAAAGAAGTGAATATGCAAGTGCATTTTCTTTTCTCTTGCTTTTATCAATCATCATTGTTATTTTACCATTAGTATTATTTTTGTTTCTTTCTTCTACCCACTATGTGTGTGTTGATAGGCACAAGGGTATTTAATATTTTTTTGTTCACATTTTGTTATTGCTATCTTTATTCCATTAAAGATTGTTGGGCATAATTTTGATGTGAACTGTTCTTTTATTGGATTTTTTTTTTTTTTTTTGTATTTGTCTATAATAAACTATATAATTTTTGTATGTTCATTAATATTTAAGAATATACAATATATCAAAGTTAATAATTTTGTATTCAATATGAATTATGGTTAATATATCAATACTTTTGTAGGGATATTGGACTCAAAAGTTCATTATCTGTTTATATATTGGGCCCGTGGTCCAATCGAGGACGAGCGTTTGTCCGAGGAAGAGATATCTTTGTCAAAAGAGACTGCGATAGTAAGTAGAGAAATTAGTCTTGGTCATAACAACTTAAGGGGGTGGGCCGAGGATAAGCACATCCTCGGCTAACCAATGCCAAGGTGCGAAGGGGTTGTTTGTCGTCCCGAGTAACGTTTCAGGAAGTTTCATTGGTGCAAATATGTATTGCAATGACATCGAGACAGGAGAAGTCCTAAAAATATCTTAGGAGAAAGCTGTTGTCTTCACATTAAATGCACTACACTGACTAACTCTTTGGCCGCATTAATGTGGAGATGATGCTTGAACAGTGGATTTCAACCTTACGGCTACTACATGAGGACTTATGGGGAGTGCTGATGGAACAAGTATGAACCCCAATCGTCTAGCATGCACGTGGAAGATGGAGATGAAAAGGAGAGATAGTATAAAAGAAGAAGGAGGCAATAAGACTAAGGGATCGAGAAAGAAAGAGAAAATTACTGTAGCATCAAAAACTAACCTTGTAATCAAATCTGAAAGAAATATATAAGAACAGATCACCAACGATTTTGCCGAAGATGATTTTCTTCATTATAGACCTGTCCATCTACATCTTCTTGTCATGAAAATTTACTTTTGTGATTGTCTGATTCATTAGAGCCTAGTTTTTAACTCATTCTCTACAAATTCATTGTTTTGGACTTTTTGGGTTTCAGTCCATCTATCTGTTGGGTTAGGGATTCAAATCTAGTTCATACAACTATAATTCAGCCCCCCATGTAAAATTTTTAAGCTCGCCCCTAATAGTAGCGTAACATTACTTAAAGTTATACCACGTGTCACTTGATTCCCAACTCATATATATTCATGGAGAAAAATAATTATAAAACAAACTTTAATTCCAAAATTTTTGGAGGTCAGCTATAGATTTTCAATGGATTAGTTAGGGTAGATCCACGCATATAAAAAGAATAAGTGCATGTTTGGCATTGTTGTAACAATTAGAGTTTCTAAGAACTTGTTTCTCAAAAAAGAGTTTCTAAGAACTTTTGCGATATCGAGGTTTGATTGAAAAACTCTCTAGTATTTTGAGTGTTTAGAAAATCGCCATGAATAGTTAATAACAACGAATAGTATTTTAAAGTTCGAGATTTCTAAAATATCAACAATGAATTGTAGATCTATTTTTTATCTAAAAAAATCAATGAATTATAAAGCCTTTTCTTTTCATAAAAGATCCAAATTATAACTTTAACATTTAAGTTTTTTGCTTTAAATACTCCTTAGGGCATTTGCATTGGATTAGTTTAAATAGAATTTTAGTCCAAATTATACCTAACAAACCCAAAATAAAAACACCAACATGGCTGGATTAGAATATTTAAATCCAATTTTGCATTTTTTCTCTAAATTACCTCTTCAAAAAGTCACTGTATTTATTTTAACTATCCATTATTATAATACACCTTACATCTTATCTTTATTTTACAATAAATTATATTAAAATTATCTAAAATAAATTTATTCCACAATTTTTCTACACATACAGCAGAAATTGAACAAAATAAGAACTCAACCCACCTAGCCACTCAATAACTCAAAGCCACCCCAACCATCATAATGCCACCATACTAGCCACTGCAACACCACCCAAGGTTAGAAACAACACCACTCATGCACAACTCACCACTTGAGAGAGAGAGAAGAAAATATTTAGAGGAGTTACGGTGCTTATATATTTGTAGACATTAATATATCATATTATTGAGAATGGGATAGTGTTATTTGGTGGAGATTGTAGAATGTAGAGATTGAAAAGGAAACAAGTTGCAAGAAATGATATAAAAAAATGGATGAAGAAATAACATTTAAATAAAAGAGTTTAGAATAGAGAATTAGACAAAGTGTGATTGGTTAGCTAAAACAGAAGAAAAAAATAGGTTTTTATTCTATAATAGAAAAGAAAATTTTAACTAAACCAAAGTGAATACCCAAAACATCAATTTTACATTGGTCATCACTCTAACCCTCTTTATTTTTTCAAACTTAATTGAGACCAACTATGAATAAAATATTTGATAGTATCTTCTAAAAAAATAATAGTCTGGATTGGCCATGTTATATTGATTGGCAGCCGATACATTGATGGGATGGGATTGGATGTGTAATAAGAAAGCATGAATGCATGATGATACGAACTAAGAAGACAAATGCCTTAAAAGAGTGGGCTCAATTTCAATTTAATTTTGGCATTGAAACGTATTGATCAATGACTTGTAACGTGGCCGACTTGTCTACATATTAAATTAAAAGTGCTTTTCTTTAGTGGGAAAAAAAAATCACAATAAGTTAATTTCAAAATGATTATATTCTTACCTAACCCCCAAAGTTTTGAAACCGTGGTGTAGTTGTAATGTTGTAGTAATTGACACTTCTCCATGCACAGACATGGAATTAAAAAAAAAAAAAAAAAAAAAGATGAAGAGAGGTTCTAGCTGTTTATGTCACCCAACTAATATATTCTTTTATTCTCAAAAAAAAAAAAACTAATATATTCTTTCAGTTTATGTAATACCATTAATTTTTTTATTTATAAATATAATTAAATTTCAATCTATTAATTGGTTTTTGGTGTACCTGGGATCAAACCCTATATAGAATTTGAGGACAATAAATAAGCTAACTAGATGTTACGATCCAAGTATTCCACATGGTTTATGTGTATGTTTAACCATGTTTATATAAGCTCTTGGGTACCCACACAAATAATATCATTATAAATAAATAATGTTCATAAAATCTTTATAAAACTAATAATTCTACATAGTGGGTGTTGAATAACCTATGAATTAAGATTATCCTCACCTTAGAAATCACATCCCTCGTAATAATCATAGTCTTAGTTTTTTTTCTTTTTTTTCTTTTTTTTCTTCTAAAAGATATTAATAAATTTATCAAGTCTTGGTTGAGAAGGTTGAATGAATTATCTTAATCCATTATTTTTTATTAATTTTTTTTAGAAACATCCATTTATTAAAAGTTGTACAATATTGTCATCAAATTGTCATTTAAGTGGAACTAACTTACCCTAGACATGTCCCTTTAAAAAAAACTTACCCTAGACATAGCGACGTATTTTGAGGTTGCAGGAGAATGAATGTACTTACCATAAATATAAATAAGTTACAAATTTATATATGTAGGACCCTTTATTCAGTTAAATCTCTCCCATTTAATTGTAACCAATCAAATCCCTTTAAAAAAGAAAAAAATGTTATAAAATAACTTTTGTTAGAAATTTTCGATTAAAACCAACAAATCTAACCGTATAGTAAATATAACATTTTAAAAATATTTACATTGTGGCAGAAATTGTGTACATCGTATGATTAAATTCTTTAGTTTTACTGGACCATTTGATTGGATGGAAAAGTAAGAGGATGAAAACGGTAGTTTTCCATTATTTGGTTTCAATGGCGGCTTTAGAATTTTTTTTTAGGAGGGTCAATAGTGTCTTGAGTTAGGATTTTGTTGTGGGGAGTAAAAAATAAAATGATTATTATTATTTTTTTTTTTTGGTATATACAATTGTCATAATGCATACAATAATCTAACATAGTATTCTAAATAGTATACAATACAACTATATTGTACAATAGTCTAAAAAAATTATTAATTGTTTAAAGATCGGTAAGAAAACAATGATAGAATGCATAAATAAATATAAATAAATAACTAATCATAATATTTGTCAAATTAAGAATAATTAATTATAATCATATGTAATATCAATTAAATAAAATATATGATAAAGAAGAATAATAACACACCTAACAGTAGGTCAAGGAGTAAATGTTAAACTAAGGGAAAAAAAAAAAAAGTAGTAACTTATATAAGATTTTGCTTTTGAAGTGTATAGATTTTTAACCACACATGTGGTCATTTTCTTGGAATTGGAGCAAGCACTAAAAGACTTTTTGGACTTAAAAACTGTAAAACATTTATCAAACTACTTAATTAGATAGAAAGAAAATATAGAATGGAGAAAGAGAGAATAAGAAAAGAATCATAGATGGAAATAAAGATCAATTGGTTGTACAAATGGTGTAATTTTTTGTTGATGAAAAAGAAAAGTGTAGGAAAAACAGTTTCATTCTACCATCAACAGTAAAGTAAGCCAAAGTTCAAAGAGAAGGTTTATTTATTTTTTAATAAAGGAGCAATTTTAAGAGTAGTACCACTCACAAAACATTTACGCAATAAAATCCAGATGTTATGTTGTTAAAGGTATATAAAAAATTATGTCAATTATTTGTTTAGATAACAAGCCAATTACAACTTGTCACTTAATCTTTATTGTAAAAAATGAAAATAGCAATGATATAATCATAGGTCACGTTAATTTCAATTGGGTTTAAACAAAATTTAGGGTCAAGGTATTCAAAAATTTATTTTAGGGGTCAAAACAAAAAAATTAAAATTAAAAATTTTATATATAATTTTTTTTTTTTTTTTTGGGCCAAGCCAAGTAGTTCATTTGAACCCCTGGGCTGGCTGTAGAGCCAACCCTGTTTGGTTTGGTGGAAATTAAAGATGGAAAAGGGAGTTGTTGGAGGGAATAGTTGTTTAAATCACATTTTCTACCATTTCACTTTTTTATCCTCCCTATCAAACACATACAAACGAAAACCAAAACATTTTCTATAATTCCACTTTTTATTATTTATATATTTTATATGATCTCACTTTTCCATTCTTCCAACCTAACGGATCCTAAACATAAAATAATAAAGTAATGGAGTAGTAAAATGTTTGATTTGTCAGTGTGTAGGATATAATTGTTCAAATATAAAGTCTATTCACCAAAGTTTAAAATTGATATTTACAAACTCCTGTAAAAATAATATTCCAAAATAGATAATTGGATGAGTTTATTTTCAATATTTTATTTTTCTTATTTGTATTTATAACGTCAAAGTATAATTGTACCTTAAAAAAAAATGTACAATCCCTCCTTTCAATGAAAATAAGTTGTGTTATTCTACACACACAAAACAAAACAAAATAAAATTGCATAATTTGGTTGGTCATGTTAAAATTTTATATTATTGACGCTAAGGATACTATTAATTTTACTGCATGAAGCTTATAAACTGATACGTTGTTAATTATAAAAAGAAATAATTCAAATAATCATCTATATATATATATATATATATATATATAACCGAAACTTCTGAAATTCTCACAATTTTCTACGTTAGCACAATATTTAAATAAAATTATCATTTTATTTAAATTTTTAGTCCAAACTTAACAAGCGGTGAAACTCTATCTCTCTAACAAATCTAATTTAAACTCAAACTCATCATTACTTTTAAACAAAATTATTTTTGTTTATTCCAAACTTAACAAGAAGTGAAACTCTATTTCTCTAACAAGTCCAACTCAAACTCAAACTCAAACTCAAATGTTGATAATTTATCTCCAAATTTGAGAGGTTAATCATGAACACTATAAAAGTAATGCAATCCCCAATATTTTTTTTTAAAGCCTAGTAGAAGTATGAGCTCTTTTTATGTTATTTTCTTCTCCTCTACTTTGTTAAAAAAAAAATTTTATTTTATGGTTTTTCATGTATTTTTTAAAAAGTACTTTTCGTACATAAACCATCAAACTCTCTTTAGCCGTTTTTACAAGATAAAAAAGCTTGTAATAATTGAAATTATTCTTTTGAATGTAACCAATCTTTCTTTTGTATTTCTTTATTGTTTAGTCATATATATATATTTTTTGTTTCAATAATTTTTAAGCAATGAATCATTTGATTCTTTAATATTTTTTGGATTTTCAAAAATTTTAATATTTGAATTTTTAAGTTATTTTTTTGTAGTATCTGAAATTGTCTGACAAATTTTTTGTAAATCATTGCACGTTCAAGCAATGGCTTCTTCATCAAATTGTAACACAAATTGAAGTAATACAAGAGTAAATCATGCAATGATATAGTTTCTTAATCAATTTAAGATTTTATAAAATTATTTTAGTTTACTTCACAAATAGGTAGATTCTCGTGCATAGCACGAGTTAACGACTAATTTATTATATAGATAAAGACCATCATTGACATTCATTACCCCATTAGTTTGTATGTTTAATGTAGAAAAATTTGTAATTTTTGTATTTTTTTTTTCATTTTATGCTATTAAAAAAATATGCGGTGTTATTCCCCACAGATGTGACTAAATGTAGCTTTAAAAGGGATGGTGAGAGAATGAGAATGACTGAAATTACAATTACAGTAGTGGTAATCACGGAAGTTTATTTTTTTGAGAAGGTTGTAATCATGGAAGTTGAAAAGTGAAATCCTCCTCGAATAGGAATATGCAAAAAAGTATCAAGCATCATCGGGAAACTTTAGAAATTTTTTGCAGTTTTAAATCAATGAAATGATGAAGTCAAAACGTGATAAATGAAGTTGAAGTTTTGTGCTGTTAAAATCATTGAAAGATAGATTAACATAACTGCCGTCACCAATTGTAAAATTAAAATAACAGAACGACCGCAGTTACAAGTGCAGCATTTCCTCGCAAACAAAAATCATACCAACCAAACTTATTACACAAATTTTACTACAACTCTCTTGTTGTGATTGGTAAAAAAAAAGTTGTGGGTTCATGTGAAAGTTAATTGCCACAACTCTCTTGCTATAAGTGATGGGAAAAAAGTTGTACGTTCATGTAAAAATGATAAACAATTAGTTATAGTCTGCTACATAAAATAGTTATGGCAAATTGTGTGAAATAAAAAATCATGGTGCTAGATTTATTGACAAACAAATGTGAAAGTTAATGAATGGAGCCCACACAATTTAAAGTCTCTTATTCCTCAACAAAAAAAAAAAAAAAAAAAAGTCCCTTATAATTATAATTATATATATATATATATATATATATATATATATATATATGAAGTGATTAAAACTTGTTACCCATAACAATATGGAATGTGAGTAAATGAATAGGTTATAGATTGATTAATTAAGCCAAAATTTTCCACACTAAAAATTGGATTCTTAAGTTCTTTGTTTTTTAGTTAAAGGAAATTGAGTTTGAGAGAAGTAAGTCGTAGCACTCTTATCTAGGCATGATCATGACCATAACCACCCTTACCCAATAGGGAATCAATGCTTAGAAGCCTAGAGATGCTCACAATGATAGTCTTAAATGAGGATTCTTGTACTCATGTTAAGTTAGGGCTATCTACAAGTTGGATCGAGTTGGGTATGAGGCTAATCCGTCACTTGGCCCAATCTGATTGAGTGAATGAGTCATAGACCCATTTGTTGACCGAATGGTCGGTCAAATCTATCATCGATTGTGCAGTCAAAATCATCGAGTAATTGAATCCGAAATGGAGAGGAACAAAGTGAAATAGGTTAGGATTTTGGATTTAAGGTTTTATAAAAAGGTCAAAATTTCAATAGGGAATCAATGTTTTTCGTGGATTACTAACAGTGAACAATTTTTTATTTATTTATTTTTTTATAAAAGAGCTGTATAATACTATTTGACCTCAATCTCACCAATATCTCAGTAGCAATAGTCGATTGGAGGAAGCTGATGGATTCCTAACCTTGTTGTTTAGTGACCTAATTCAATTAATGTTTAATAGACCCGAATGCTAATCATTTATTACAGCTAGCTTCAAGTTGCTGATAATTTGTCAGCAGAATGAAACTTGTAAATTAAACAAATTAGGAAAAAAAATTATGATTACTCCATTCAACTGTATAGTGGGCACGAGAGTTGGTGGGAGATTCTTTTGTGCTCAAATTTTCTTGTTTTAATGGTGTCATTTTCCATCTGAAAAAATTAGACACTGTACTTTTCGTCATGGTTCTAATCAATTTTCCCAGTTCAACCTCTCTCTATCCATGGACGTAATTGAGTTATTATGACATATAGATGGTGAGAAGAGAGGACCGCCCATTGGCGTAAGCAAGCATTTGGTGTAGATTATTAGGGTCAAAAAAGTGTTTTAAAACTCAAAAAAAAAAAAAAAAAAAAAAATGATGTTTGAACGTTTAGTATCTAAGGTCAAAAACCATTCTTCACGAAATTTGATATTAAAAGACTTTGTTGCAACAGAGGACTACGAACGCTGATGCCTCTAGGGCTGTAAACTATTCAAGCCGACAACCAAAAAACAAAAAAGGCGAAAGAATTAAGCCAAATATTAAAAGTTTAGAATTTTTTTATTCGATTTTTTTTATTCATGAGTTGAGCTTAAGTTTATTATTAAATGATACTCTCTCCGTCTCAAATGATTTGACCTAGTTAAAAAAATTCAATTATTTAGGGAAATATCATTAAGCGTCTTATCTCTTTAAAAAAAAAAGTTAAAATTCTCCTAAATTACCCTTAAATAAATTTATCAAAAAGTTATTTTAAAACATTTTTTTTATATATAATTTGAATAAGGATGACAGTGGATTTCAAAATTTAGGTTTTTAAGTTTTTTAAAATAAAAAATGCTTCCACAAATAAATTAAGGGCATAAAGGAAAAGTTAATAAATTAATGGTGTTTGACTTTTCAAATAGGATATAATTTTGGGACATCCCAAAATGAAATACAGGCCAAACAATTTAAGACGAAGGGGAGTATTAAATGTTTTAGTTTGGTTCATTTGTCTGTCAAATAAGTTTGAGTTTTGTTTAAAGGTTATTTGATTAACTTCTTATGTACTCATATAATCTAAACACCACAAATAAAAACTTTATCTTGTCACAAATCAATATATATATATATATATATATAAACAGAGAATTCATGTGAGAGAGCATGAAATTCTACCAAGTGACGCATTCTATGCAAAGAGAATTGAAATACTCTCAAGATAAGAACAAATTAAATATTGGATTTTTGTTTCATTTGGTTCAATGTTTCAAAACTTTTCTAATTAGAAAATAAATATTCTTTGTATCCTTTGGTTTAATGTTTCAAAACTTTTCATCTTTGACACATACACACAAGCCTCTTTGCATTTTAATTCACCATTTTCGCCTCTTGTACTTCTACCTCTTTATATATGTAGCCATAGCCTTTCATGCCATTCCATGTCAAATACACATAGGCCAAAAACAATGTTATTTACTTTCAATCTTTCAACGACACTTACCTAACTCTAACATTGTTATTTCATCTAATCCTAACAAGTATAAGTTGGCTACAACAAGGAAGGAGGGCTTGCATTTTTTATTGAGTGATGACAACAATTACTATTTTGTTGTTAAGATCGAACGTTGTGGATTTGTAGGTTTTGTAAATGATGTAATTGACTGTGAGTGTTTAGAATGTGTATTTTTTTTTTTTTTTTTAAAGAATTAAGGAGAAGTAAAAAGACACATTCTATATCAACTTTTATTCTATAATATTCCTCCAAAGTTTTTTTATTTTATTTTTTATTTTTCATCACTTCAATTGAAAAATTATAATGGTTATATTTGTACAATTTATAATTGTTACTGTTTATGATGAACTCATTACAAATAAAGCTCTATAACAATTATTTTATAATACTTATACAAAATTCACCAAAAACATCTTATATAAAACAATACAACATTATCCGTGCATCACACGGGTAACTTACTAGTTTTTGTTAATAATTAATCACTAAATTATAGTTGACATTATATTATATATACTCAGATCACGCTTCATTCTCTTGAGTTTGTTCACGAATATATAATTATGTTATACAGGCTAATGAATAAGTAAACCTAGATTTGAGCTTGAACTTGACTAGATTGTTTGCTAAATAGCTTTTTTTTTTTTTTTTGGGTGAATTCAAAATATTTTTTTGTTCAAAATCTTGTAAAAATCCAAATTTCCAAGTAAATAAATAAACAAGACCCTACGCCAAAAGGAATCAAAAAATTCTAAAAGAGTTCTATACAAACAAGAAAGAAACTCCTACTGCGATATAAACCCAATTACTACATGCAAATTTGTTTGTAATTTTGCATGAATGTATATCTACATAATTCCGTGAATACAAAGTAATTTAAGATCGCTCAGTTCTCAACTTTTAGCTGCACATCAAAATCACGAAGTTTCTTTGGAACTTGCGATGGAAATTGGATCCATTTTTCGTGTCATAGAAATTCTCTCTCCGTTGGTTTATGTCAGCTATACAAATGGTCTTGAACATAGAAGAAGCACAGTTTCAACATTCGCGTATTTGAATATGACTCCGTGCTTGTTGCTATATTGTTTGTTTCTATATGGAACTAGAATTTAGTCCCTGCCTTTATTTCTCTTTTTAATGCTTTTTAACTTTACATTAGAAATATCATGTATGTGGAGCACTCAAAACATTGACAATAGGATGTTACTCTTCAAGAAAAATAAAAATAAAACAAAAAAACTAATAGTTACACTTTTTTTTTTTTTTTTTCTGATATTTCAAGCCACAGAGAGGCAACCATAGTGGTTGGTAAATAGGACAAACAAAATTATTAATCATAAACACATTTTGAATGCAGACAATTGAGTACCACAACGTCAAAGCTATGAAAACCACACAAGCATGATTTAATAATTTATGATTTTTTTGCTCCTCTTTCCCATCATATTTCTGTATGGTCAAACGTGTCTGCGTGAAACAAGACTATGACTAAAAGCATCAAGTTGGATAATAAAGTAATGTAAATGGAAATGGAACAATGATGAGTATTTTTAATGACTAATGCACAAAGATTTTCTTGTCTGTTTCATGGGAGTGGGCTTATATTAAGCACCTGAGGAAGCCGGTCGGTACGCTTCATAGTTCACACATGACAAAATAGAACGTTACAGATACTAAAATCCTTTGGGAGAATAAACAACAACAGTGCAGTCTAATGTCTAACTTGTTTTGGTTCTATTTTATTCAACTCCATTTTTGCCAAATTTCGTTATGGAAGCTCTGCGGAAAGAACTCGGAATTAGGGCCTAATTGGTCCAGATTAGTTTACAAATAAAGACAAAGGTAAAGATAAAAACATAAGAGAGAAAAGGATGAGAGGAGAGTGAGTCTCAATTAGAAAGTTCTATGAACCTGTCAGTGACAAGGAAGAAGGTATATAATGTATTCGCTGACCTTCTAGAATTGTGTTATTTATTGCCTTATCCATTCAACTTTATTTGAGTCAATGTTAATTGGTTTTAATGTTAGGAAAAAGGAAGAAGATTGTGGTAAGTTGATGGACAATGTAAAATTTAGCTACTTTATCATGAATGGATAATATACAAATATAAGTTGAGGCATCTCCTACTAGAATAGATCTTGGATGAAGTGTAAAATGGCCGACGGATAAGTAAGGTGTCCTGTGTAAGCAACGCACTACATCAACACACTCAAGTGTAATGAGAAATGGGTAAAGGTTCCTACACTTTGATGGATATCTATGGATAAAAAAGTTAGTCCAAAAGAACATGATCTGTAGATGCATTTGGAATATAGGATCTTTACACGTAAAACTAATAAAATAGTAGATGATGAAGTCAAATTTGTCAGTCGATAGGTTTGTCTAGACGGAGTATGACCAAATGAATCTATATTCTTGCACAAGATCAGAAATGGTATTTCTCTCATAAAGGTCATCGGCGTGATACTAGTCAATGAGTCTCTGATAGTAAAGTCAAGCACTGAGAGAGAAAATTGTAAACGATTGAGAGTGTTATGATCTCTGTAAGTACCTTTGTTTGATGTCCGATATAGTTTATATAGTTCCTTACTTTTCTAGTTGTTGGAGGTCTTCAATGGGAGCCTTAATGGCTTTGGTAACGCCTCTGGCAATTTAATGTGGTGCTTTTAATTTCCTTCCAACAATCATGTTCGCTTTATTCATCCGTTTAGTAATAGAAGGCGTATTAAATGCACCTTTATGACTTGTTGATCATCCAAAGGCCTCTCTGGACGATGAGATTTTCTTGGTTCATCAATAGATACAATGATTAGGAGGAGAATAAGTCTATTGATTTCTTTCATAATTGAGCCTCCGTTTGGATTACGCTGAAATTCAATTTCAACGCATTTACATCCAATACAGTGGGTCTCGTGCAATCGCATTCACGGGACCCACAAGTTGTCTAATTCAACAAATTTATTTTCAAAACTGGGTCCCACGATACTATTTACATATTTAAAAATTATTTTGCTACAATGTTTTCAGTTTTTGGCCAAAGAATAATTAGTATCCAAATAAACCTTAAGGCAGGGATAACAACTGGCATATAAGTCCCTCAACGCAAGGAGATGCTAGATGTCATGGTTTTGGGGTGCCATGAACCTTCTCTCTGGAACAATCAAGGGCATTGTCTTCCTTCAGCTTTCAAAAGTAGGGGTTGTATCAATCATCGCTCAATGAGCTATTTATTGCCGCCAATAGTGTTTTGCTTGTGTGCAGCGCGACACACCAAATAGAGCTATTGCATGCAGGCGAAGGAGATGCAAGTAGGAATGTAAGAAATCAAGAGAAATTGAAAATATAGTGTGTATAAATTATGGTATATAGGAAAAGATAAAAGTCATAAATAAAATTCTCAAAGAAGAAGTTATTAAGGTTAGAAAGATAGGTGATTAATTGAATTTTGTTTTAATAAAATGTGTTCTAAGAGAAGAGACAATTAACATAATTAGTATGTACGCTCCTCAACTTGGGTTGGAAGAATCCATTAAGTAAATTTTTGGGAGGATAGGAATGATCTAATTTAAGAGTTACCAAATGGGAAAAATATATTTATTGGAAGAGACTTAAATCACCATGTTGGAAAAGATTGTGAGGGGATGTGAAAGGACCCAGAGAGGCCATGAGTATTAAGAAAAGAAGAGCAAGAGTTGTTATTTTAGACTTTGTAATGACAAATGATTTGATGTTGATTGAAAACCTGGTTTATAAATAGGGATTCACACTTAATTACCTTTAAAGATAGATTTCATCCTTACTCAAAAAGCGGATAGTAGATTTATAAACACTGCAAGGTGATGCCAAAAGAGAGAGTAACTACTCAACATATGTTGGTGGTGCTAAATATTTGTATTAAAATATGGAAAATAAGAGATATCAAGTAAAGGAACTGGAGAATTAGATAGTGAGATTAGAAGGGAGAAAAATAAATTGTGTTTAAAAATAGAATGATCAATGAAGAAAAGTGGAATCCAACGGAAGATATTCACAAGATGTGGAATGAAATGGGTAAAAACGTGGCTAAAGAACTATTTAAAGAAAATAAAAGGCAGGCTATTCAAAAATGAGACTTGGTGGTAGAATGAGGAGATCTAAGCACCAATTCAATTAGAAAGAGAGTTATAGAAACCTACCTAGATGTAGAGACAACGTTGCCTATGAAAAACTATGAAGAATAAAGGGCAATTTGAGTTGTTGGATTCAAGGTAATTTAAACTTTTTAATGGAAGTCATACATCGAATTCAGACAAACTGAATAATCCAATTGATGATAGAAATAGTAAGACTATTTGAAGATTTAATAATGGAAAAAGTTAATGAATGCTCTAATTACATTAGTTTAGGAAGTATTATTAATTGACAATCTTAGGAAAGTTTTAATATCATTTTTATGAGAAATATGAAAAGTTGTTAAAAAAATAAAAATCAATTATTTTTTTCTTTTCGCATAAAAAATTTTTAAAAATGCTTTTTAAACTAATATCCTTAGGGCCCCTGTTATCAATTTCCTTAAAAATATACATGTAGCTAACCTTGATTGGTGTATAAAGAATCTATAACTAGCCCAAAGTTCTAGGATTTAGCCTTTGTTGTTTATTGTTTTTGTCATAAGCGTTGTCTATTCATCTTCTTTGTTCATTTGCTTAAAGAAAACAGAACAAAAAATAAAACAAAACCTTTCGTTAAAATATATATTCATTTAAAAGTAAGCTTAGGACACATTTATAAATCTTAGCATCTCGTGTTTTTCATTTTACTTTTTTGGCTACATTTTTCTTCATTCATTTGGTAATCGTTAGAAGGGATGTCTAGTTTTCTTTGATGGGAAAGATGACTTCTACTTCCAACCCTCTTATTTCGGATTCCATACTTAGAATTCTAAAACTACTTTTTTATCAGATAAGGTTGGCTGCTGGTTAACTTTAGCCAGGTGGTGAACATGTCAATTCAAAATAAAAATAAAAATAAAAAGAGGTTTTTATTTTCACTGCACCGGTTAAGGAAAATATGAACATATTGTACCTAAAGCAGTTTAAGTAATTTATCTCACCAATAAGAAGGTAGAACATAGTTTTGTACGCTCCCATAATGGCCAAAGCAGCCCACATGGTGTCATGGTTGTTAGCTTGTCAATTTTTGTGAGAAAAATGACTAAAATCAATTTTGTACATTAAAGGGTTGACTATATTAGTGCCAAACTTCCTTTTCCATAGCCCACATTGGTTCAATAGCTTTTTCATTTTTGATTTTTAGTTTTGCATTGTATGAGATTAGGTATTCAAGAACTTTCACTCCCAATCTTCTGGAACACTAGCCCACCTTGTGTGTGACATATACCATGCAACTTGTTACATTCCCAAGAAAGGCCCCTATATAGGACCACCCTTTAGCGCATATGAGCCATTACTTAAGACTTATCTATAAACTCTATGCATGTGACATATAACCCATGAAATAACTTCGCATGTTCCCCACCTAAGTCCCAATAATGTTACATATCTCACATTGAGTTAGACCCCTTCTAGATTACATGATAATACACATATATCATGAAAGAACTTGGCACATTCTCAAGGTCCCACGAGTTACATCCTATCATAAACTTAGCTTAAACCATTTTTCAAGTACCCCATTTCCAGTTCTCATTTCATCTCCAAGAAATTTTAGAGTTCTCTTCTTAGTACGCCACTAGTAAGTCTCTTACATATTAAATATAGGGCCACTGTTGGTGCATATGAGACATTTGAAGTGCATAATACGAAAAGAACTAGGCACATTTCCAAAGTCCCAATAAAGCCTCTCATATTGACTTGGAATTTGGGTCACATGCATGAATGTAATCCTTGAATCAAATTCTACCAAATTGACCTTAACTCTGTTTCTGCATTTGTATATTCTTGTTCTTGATGGTGGGGAATTGCTGAACAGATGGTGAAAGATGGTGCCTGATCAACACACATACCCTAAAGCAAACATGTGTAAAGATCTTTTGGCCAATAGGAGTAATTATGCAACCTGAAGCAATGCAAGTTATGGGTGTCCAACTTTTTTTTCTAGTCATTGTTGTTGTGTTTGGGATTTGAGGGGCATGGAGTCCTCCAATCCTTGGGTTTATTACACTGCAACACTGTTGACCATTTCTAAAAACTACATGTGACAAATATCCCATGAAAGAACTTGGCACATTCACAAGGTCCCAAGAGGTGCTACACTAGTACATTTTAACACGAAGTAGATCCATCTTTAACTAGCTTAATCCATGTAAAACTAAACCACGTACTACCTTATTCTTATTTTTATTTATTTTTTATCAGACTTTATTCTTGTTATTGATAAAAGGGTACTAATAATTATCTCCAAATTATATATGTGTGACAAATATTCCATGAAAGTACCAAGCACATACACAAGCTCTAGTTAAAACTACTTTTTTTTTTGGGATTATATATATCTGATTCTTAAAATTTAGGTCTAATTCTATATTAGAACTTAAAATTTAAGTGTTTTTTTTAAGTTCTTAAAAAATGTAAAAATACTAAGTTAGTTATGCCATTGCTTTATCGATATAGTTCTTATGTTGCGAAACTCAAAATATCTATGTGCATGGTACTAACAAAGAAAACTATTGAGAGACGACTTCTAATCAAAGAAACTATTTATATATTTAAAATGTTTGAAGTACTTTGAACACCTATTTTTTTATGAATAACAATCATATTTATATATTTTTATTTACATTTGTATGGTGAATATTATTGCATATATGACTTAAAAATGACATTTATGAACAGTTTAAATTGTGACAGATTACCTAAATAAAGTCACCAGCACGTATCAAAGATTTTCATTGAATAAATTAAAAGACAGATTACCTAAAAAGAAAAATTTATGCTAGGCAGAGATTGAAGAGGTAATATCTGATATGGTTGGTCTTTCCAATTTGATTCGGTAATGACGTACCCTTTTTCATTATTGCGCACACAAAAATTCTACACGAGTAGAATTTTATTAGCACGTTGCAGAGAATGACCCTTAATAAATGCAATATGAAAATCATGCCCCCTATCTTTCGTAATATTTAATCAGGATTATATAATTATATAGTTTTGACATTCAAGACATTGCAACAAAATCAATGATAATCATGCTCTATCTATTTTTCATAAGATTTAATAATGAGGGATTAAATATAATTTTGAAAGTTCAGGTGTACTTGTTGGCGTACTTGGACCGGAGTTACTAGGAGGAAGGTAGGAAATTATTAAGATGTGATCTTATCCGTATGTCATACTTTTGTAGAGTTGCCTAATTATCGGATATTATTCCCTTTGTGTTTAGACACCAATAAATTCATCTTTTCTTCGTTTGTACTTGATATATGATAGTTCAATACATACTATTGGTCCTTAAATTTTGGGTTAGGTTCTATTTCAATCCTTAATTTTTGAAAATTTATTTTTTACTTGTAGGTAAAAATTATATCCATAAAGCAATGGAATAACTAACTTTGTATATTTACATTTTTTTAGGAACTAAAAAGGAACACCTTAGATTATAATTTCTAATAATAGAACTAGACCTAAATTTTAGGAATCAAATATATATAAACACACACATATAGAGTTTTTCTTTGTTAGCCTATTTGTAATATTATATTGCTTATTAGCTTATTTGTTTAAGTACAACTTTTCAATACTTCCCTACTTTTTTGCTGTCTTTTTTCACCCTTGGTACAATTGTACTTTTGCGAACTTTCAGCAAACAAACTTTTCAAGAATAAGCTAATCCAAATGCACAAAAAGTCTACCATTATACATATTCATAGAACTAACTCATTTGCATTCCCTACCACAGGTATGGTATACGGCTCATACCTTATTTGGCATGTATAAATCTTGAGAAATAACAATGACATGCTAGTAGTGAGAGAGAGAGATAGAGAATGTACAGCATCTTTCTTCAGAGGTATCAATACTGTATAGCTAAAATTTTATATGATGATGGGAAGAGAAAACTAAGTACCAAAACTTAATAATTCATAGTTACAACAATTGGGGAAGGGAAGAGAAGGGGGTGAGGGGTTGGTTTGTTGAAACAGCAAGAGGAGCCACTTGAGCTACAAGTGCTCTTGGCAAAAACTAAGTAACAAATTTTATGAATTGAGACTAAAATGTAAGAATATTTATAAACAAAAAGAAAATGCAATCACTAATATAAATAAATAAATAAACCAAAACAACAAAATTGGTTATGAACAGAACATAGAATAGCTTGATCTCAGGCTAAGCAGCTCCAGACGGATGTAGCCGTACTTATCATAAATTATGAAATTTTTTCTTCCAGAAATTTACAACTGTGGAACAAAGAGTAAAAGACAGATTGAGCCACCTTAGAAGATTAGCTATTAAAGCTTGTAGAAAATTTATTAGATTTGGCTTAACAGAGAGTATATCCGTACCTTGATGACAAAAATAGCGCGCACACACAAAAAGTTATATACAGAAAGAACCCTGCAACATCACCAATGTAAGTACAACATAACTCATTCTACGTATACACCAAGAATGTGACATGAAAATCACAGAACAGCTGCAGTTACCTTAGAGAACAAAACTGCATTGCCACAATTCAGGAGCATAAAAAAATATGAAGCGTGGGAATACAACATTCATCTTATCAATGACAATGCTATCTGAAAACAAGGCTTCCATTCTGCTGCATCCTTAAATTTTCAATATGTGACTGGTAGAATGATTTCAATGCCTTGATATCATTACCCTGAAAATTTGAAGGCATAACAAAAAAATTAGAGCAGTAATGCCAAATATTCATTGGATAAATAAGAACAAGAATAAAAAACCCATAGACCAGTTGTACAACTTTAATAATATGGAGTATTCATTCCTGGGTTATTCCTATTTCTGCAAAGGGAGGTTCAGTCCATATCCTCTAGGAAGTTATAGTCTGACAAGCCATGCTGAACCCATCAACCCAAAAACCAACAGAATAGATATACCTGTACCTAATTTGGAATAGGCCCAACTCTGGCTCAAATTTCAGGTTGAAATATTGAGTTTAAGCAGGCTCTATCTTCCACCCATGACTGGACATATGCTAAGTCTCCCAATGGCTATTATACTTTCAATTCATTATTGTACCATATTGTGCAACCGTATGTGTATGAAGTATGAACACATGGGTATAAAATTGTATTATATATTACAGGATTATTCCAATATAAAGACAAATATCCTCAACCATTTAAACCAAAACTTTTTAACTTGTTACAATAACATAATAGTGGGTGCCAGCTGCCACAGTGAACAACATCCACAGTAGTTATTACCCTAAGCAGGTTCAAACTCAGTCCAACCTCCAATAAACTTTAAGCTCAGGCTGTTCACAGTTCATATGGGAAACAAACATCACAAATCAAGCCCCAGGAGCAAAGACATTCCTAGATAAAATTCTGCATATTTATTTGGTGGCCTCTCGTACAATCCAGATCAAACATGGTGCCACAAATTGCACATAGCCATCAGAAAATACATTTGATAATATATAGCAAAATGTCCAAGAGTTAACTGTGGTTCAGTTACTAGATAAATTAGGTATTTATCAATTTACAGCTAAATTTATTCTAAATTAAAATAAATAAAGAATGGGTTTAATACTACCAAAAGAAAGAATGAAAAAATTGCACGCAGTTTTATATGATGATTAGAATGTAAATATATTAAAAGAATTGGCAGGATAAAACATATCCTGGACCGCTAAATTCTTGTTACATATAAGTAATACCTGCAACCTCTGACAGTATTGCTCTGCCAAATCTTGAGAGCAATGTGCAGCTGGAAAACCTTTCGAAAGAAAATATCTGAGAAATGCATCACCAAACTTTTCATACATGACCTTCTGAGCCAGCACAATTTCTCCAAACAAAACATACTGCCAAGTAAATTCAATACAACAATTTTTATCAGTACAAAGCACTAACAAATTATACTTAACTCCTTAAATATTACCAATAGATTTTTCTCCTCTTTTCCTCTTTCTTTAAGTAACAATCATCAATAAAATATTCAGCCCATATTGTTTACTCAAACAATGGACATCAACCCCTGCCCTGATAAATTCTTTATGCCCCCAATGTTTTATCATTAGCTTTTGAACCTTAGAACCCAAAAGAATTAAGTAACACAGTTGGTTAGCTATTAACAACGATAAACTAGCAGAACTCAAAAAGTAAATGACATTATGTTGTTTCACCACATTGATTTAAGGTAATACTTCCTATAAATCACAATTATCATAATGAATTTAAAAACTTAACCCACAGAAAATTTGTCCTTTCCCTCTACATTGATGGTTCACAAGTAGTACAATGCCTCCTTGCTAGGTATTCCTGTCTCTTTTTTTCTTTTTGAAGTGTTAGTGCCACCCTCAGGGTTGTAGCAGATCAATAAAAATTTGTTTGTACACAGTGCTTAGACAATAGTATGCTCATTTTCTATGTATACCAGAGGATTGGAAATTTTGTAGTTGGACCACCATTTCTCTAAAGTCACTTGTTTAAACTGCCAGGTAAGTGTCACTCTAGAACTCTCAAAAATCACCTCTCCACATTACCAATTACACAGGTCTTCCAGCAACATTTAGGGATAGGTCTACAAAATAACTATGGGTTCCCAAGTAAATTGACTGTGTCATTATGAGTTCTTTTCTGCAAAACAACTGTACTCAAACCCAGACGAAGAAGATGAATAAGCTATAGAAGCCAACCCTAATATCTCCTCACCTAGCCCCTTTGCTAGATTATTCACTGCAAAATTACAAATTCTACGAATCTTAACCGATTATAAGGCCAATTTCTCATTTAGGTCCCCCACAACAGTTCCAACATGAGTCCCACCTCATGAACAAATCAACCTTTGAAAATGAATATGGTTTCACTTAGTACCTCCTGTAATGATTTATAATAATTTCCATACGCAATTTTTTTTTTTTTTTAAAGTACACATTGAATATGTAGCCCTGTACATCAGTTACATATTGACCCCTCAGCTTATATTTATTATCTCATGATAATATAACATGCACAAGCAGGAAATAATTCAATAAAAAACAAAAATATGAATAATAAACTTACAGTATTTGCGTCACGAAACTCAAAGGATCTGTCTAGCACGCTATACAAACAACAATTTGTTGCAAAGTGCTCAATTATAAATCCTTGGAAGCCAGGCACCTGAAAACAATTCTGCATTTAGTGTGATGAAAGGTGAAAGAAAAAAACCCTCAACATAACAAATTTAGTTGGGGAACTCAGAGATTACCTTTTCTTCGCCATAAGGACTGGCACACCAATCTTTAATTAATGTAATAAATATCTGAACACACCCCTGATTAACAAAAAGAACAAAGCAGATTATAACTCTTGTTCTAAATTAGAAGTTCTAACTTGTTGATGATCAAAGCAAAGAAAACCCAAATGGTAAGAAGAGTAAAACTTGCAAGCCTCACACCTTTCTTACAAGAATATCCTTATGATTACAGGATGAGTACAATAGCAACTGCATAATTGGATCCAAGTAGGGCCTACTTTTGGGGGAAAGAAAAACAGAAGACAGTTTATGTGTTGTTATCACGTGAAGAAACGTATATAATGTTCGCTGAAGCTCCTGCAATTCGCGGATTTCCTAACAGAAAAAAGGAGTCAGTACAAGAGTAAATAGTATAAGTACTGGTACAGAAGTTGAAACTTATTATGAAGAATGTATGAAGTAGATTTTCACTCTCACAGACATTGCAAACAATGTTCAAGGTGTAGATGTAGAGTAAATTTTTTAGCTAACAATAAAAATTAACCAAACAAACTACTCATTCCACTACCTAAATCTGTATAAGAACTCATCAAACTACCTGATACTGCTTATATACAGAAAGTTGAAACATAAAATCCATATCATAAAGCTTTTATAATTGAAAAGCCAAATGTCATAATTCCTATTTTTGTTTTCATCCTTCCTTTTTAAATCCTGAGCATAAAAATGAACCATGAAAATTTAAGCAAACAAAGGAAAAAACTCAGACCAAGGACAAATAACCTTTTCACTACAAGGTACATCCATGAAATTTTGATTTCCTGACTCTTTAATAACTAAAGAAATATGATCATTCATAATATTATTTATTGAAAAATAAATGGAGAAAAGTAATTTTAAAGAAAAATGTCTATAAAGTAAATGAATTTGATATTGAAAAATTGAGAACAAGTTATAAGGCCCCCATATTTTACTAAATTGAACGTGCACTTTTACTGTCTATACAATTTAATTCAAGTGGTAGCATAAAAATTCATTAAGCTACAAAATTTAGTTACAACTTTAAGCACTTAATCAATGACAATCATATCATAAGGTTTAATGTATAAGTCCTGAGCAGAGGTTGCAGAAGCATTCATTGCATAAAGAACAAGCACAAAAATAAATAAATAAAATCACTGTATTGGTCTTCCCATACCTCAGTATTGGTTCCAGGTCCTGAAGGAACTGCATCTCTTGGAATAACATTAAATATCCTACCAGCAATAGTAGGAAATACTTCTTCCAATATGTCATGAAACAACGTGTTGAACTTGCATATAATTTGATTAAGTAGTAAAAGAAAACCAACCATCTCCTTTGGCTGCAACAAAACATAATCTAGAATCAAAACTTCAATATCACCAAAGCAATTAGTAAAGTAATGCAGAACTTATGATCACCCTCTGTCTTAATTTTCAAGCTGTTACAGATGGATAAAACATCCCTTCACAGCTTAACTACTTCTAAGGAAGAAAAAAAAGCATTACAACAATAAAACCTTTAGTCAAACTATGGGTCAGCTATGGATCCTTAAAAAATAAAGTTCATTCACATGTATTCTTCTCTATTATTCTATCATTTTTCAAAATCATAACTACATCTTCTAATTAACATGTCACTTTTTATTACTTCTACTAGTGTTAATCTCGGTCTTCTCCTACCCTAATTTTGTTGTATCAACATGAATCAAATTACTCTTCCTCAATGGTGCATTAATTGCTCTCCTTTGACTCTTCCTCATCTTTTCATAGGTAGGAGCCACCCTATCTTTAATAAAATATCTTCATTTTGTATCATATCTTTCTATTTTTGATAATGGTTAAAAATACACTGCCCACAGCTTGAACCCCTCCCCCCCAAGCACTTAGTAGTTCCTCAAGAGGTAACAACTCACCAAAGAAGTGTGGTGCTATCATGTCTATTTTGTATCATATCTTCCTTGTATTTCCCCTGATCCATCTTAACAGTTTCATTTCAGCTACTCTTTTTTCTTTTTCTTTTTCTTTTTTTATATGCATTTCAGCTACGCTCCTTTTGTGAATATGTAATTTTTTTTTTTTCCTTTTATAAGCATGTTATTTCATATAGCTTGGCATTTAGTAACATATAGAATGGCTAGTCTTATAACAATCTTGTAATATTTTCCCTTTAACTTAATAGGCATTCTATGATCACACGACACTCTTAATGCACTTCTCCACTTTATCCACACTACTCTCATTCTATGATTCACATCTTCAATCAATCTCACATTCTCACCATCCTTATGAATTATTAATCCAAGATATCGAAAGAACTCGCTGTTTGGTATTTTTTAATCATCAAGTTTTACAACTTCATCTTTATTTTTCCTATTACTGAACTTACTCCCCATTTAGTCTGTTACAAACCTATCCTGTAGATTCTGAAGTATCCCTCCAGATCAAATTTGGTGTTGACTCCACATCTTGTTTGATCCACTAAAATTATATCTTTTGCCAAAAAAAAAACATACACCATGGGGCTTCATCTTGTATCGGTCTAGCAAGTTCACCTATAACTAGTGCAAGAAGACATGAACTTAAAGTTGAACCTTGATGCAAACCTATTGTGAAAGAAAACTCACTTGTAATGCCTCCATTGGCTCTCACACTAATTACCGCTCCATAGCTATAATCAACATATATACTTTAGAGGAACTCCTTTCTTTTATGAAGACTAACCACATAACCTGTCTAGGTATTCTATCACACTTTCTCCATGCCAATAAAAAACTATATGTAAGATCTTTATGTTCTTCTCAATTTCTCTATTAGATGTCCAGAAAAAGGGGGATGGGAAGGGGATATCACAATTTTGTTCACATTTATCTTTCTCCCATATTCTAAACAAAAAGTGGAAACTATTTTATTAATGCATTTATGAGGTTCAAAATTAGAAATATAAATGAATACCACTAAGGAATACCCATACAAAAAGTTAATGCTTTGCTTGTATCTAAGTTAGATATAAAACAGAATAGGAGGTTTTATCCAATCATCCAAGGACAAATGGTAATTGAAGAACTAAAAATTTACTCAATGTCCCAAAGCAACAAAAAAATTGGGAGTAGTTTGCTCTAATTCTAACAATAAATTAACTAGCAGATGGATACCTATCCAAAAAATAAAAAGAAACTAGTATATGGATTGCCAACTCATGCTGTAGGACAGGAAGGAAAAGGTAAAAATCACATTGAACAAGCACCTTAGGATGGGAATGTCAATGTGTTACAAAAAAATCTGCCCCCTCAAACCTGTGACAGGATAGGACAGCATGAAGCTCCTTTGGGCACTATAGACTATACTAATTAAATTACATTACATTTCATGTCAAACCACAGCATACCAAGCTGTATACAGAAAGGAAACCTCTACTGAACCCATCACAAACCTGTGACAGGATGGGGCAGCATGAAGCAACCCTGTAGAGTGTAACTAATTTGGTCATGCAAAATCCATGTGGTGTCTGAAGATTCCAAACTTAAATAGTAATACGCCCAATGAACGTATCTCAAATATTATTTCCAAACCCTACTCCAACAATAAAGCACCATGACTGCCAAACGGCTGAGCCGTTGGCCCCTTGTTACCATCTCATTGGCATCCCCTAGTACTGTAACCGATACTTAGGGAAAACAACCACTCTTTAATGTATTCCAAACCAATGAAGATACAAATCAAAATAATGATTGGTTCTATAATTTAGAAATAGGAAAGAGATTAAATAAACCAACCCAATCACAATTTTTTTACCTCACTTTCTGCAAGCAATTGCTCCAATGCCTTTGGGAGGTATGGGAATACAGATGCTCCTAAAGTGTCCACCATTCGGTGTATAAAGGATGTGACCTGAATGCCACACAAAACTAGCATCAGTTAACAGGTGTAGTTTATAATATGTCAAAACAATATGAGGCTGTTTGGTTAAGAAAAAAAAGCGGGGTATTTTGTCTTCATTTTCAGTTTTCAGTTGGACCTACCACTAAAAAACTGGTTTGGCTTTTTTATTTGTACTCAGTTTTCATTTTTAGTATCCAAAAAAATGAGTTTGAATACAAAAATGAATACACCGTTTTGACGTTATTCAGTGGCATTTTTGTAAAAAAAAAACACTCAAAAGTTTGTGTTGAATTTTTAATTGAATAGTGAAAACCAAAAAAAAAAAAAGTATACAAGAAAATTTGTGCCAAACATAAAATGAGTTGGAAATAGAAAATAAGTACAAGATTTGAAAAAGAGAAAATGAGTACAAAAAAAGAAAAGTGAAAATGAATACACACCCAACATGAACCAAACAGCACCTATACTTCTCTGTACCCATATTTGACTCTTACCTTAATCCGCAAAGGCTCTATCTTCGGATATACAACAAGAACTTGGAGAAGAACATCCAGTGTCTGGATTACCCAGTGGGGAAAAAAAAATGGAGGAAGAAGGAGTCAGCATGGAGACAACAAACAATGACAAGTTTCCCTCACAATCTTTTCTACAGAAAACTCTGCTCCCGTCCATTTACAAATTATACATAAAGATCAAGGTAGGCACCACATGAAATGTTTCCAATTGGGCAACATCATACTTCAGTTTATCATATCTCATCCAAAGAAGAAACTATTGAAAGGAATCAGATTAATGAATGCTACTTTCCACCCCTTTTTTTATTGGAAAGTTACACAACACCCAATGGGTCTTGAACCCAAAACCTCACGCTCCACCTAACACTTACAAGGGAATAATTTTTCCTTTGATACATTTAAAAAGATTAATTTGCACTTAACCTAAAAGAGGTGAAAGAAGGGTTTAAAAATGTAGCATTTAATGTCATACTCATATCCCCTCCCTGAAATTATTATAGAACCCGATGCTAAATGACTAAGGAATATGATTCACATAATCCTTGATAGAAAAATCAACATAAGAAAGATACCAACCTGCTTGAACATGAGACCAATTGCTGGGCGACTAGTAGTTACAAGGCGCTCACTGAAGCCCTGTATTACATACAAACATATTGAGAAAATTTTGCATTTATATTAAGCCAGAACTCCAAATACAAATCCAAACATGTGCAAAACTTAGAAAAAGAAATCTTAGTACTTCCAATTTCGCTACTTTAAAGAATTCAGATCAAAAGGAATGTGGCAAGAATTAATACAACATAAAACTTGACATACACAGTTTTTTTTTTTTTTTTGATAAGTACAAATACAGCTAAGTTGCATGAACATGTTCAAACAATTAGGTTGAGCAAATTTACAAAATCACAATTACATGATTCTAGTCACTTTTAGTAAAGATTTGTATTAGTAAATCATGAAGGGTTAACTCCAAAAAAAAAAAAAAAAAAAAAAAAAAAAATTCATGAACGGTTTTATAAATTGTACAAGGCAGAAACAGCAAAGGGATTATACAAAATTTTATAACAAGAAGAAGGTAAAACTCTACAAGGCAGAATGAAAAAGTACCCAGAAACATATTAGAAAGTCAAAATATGGAAATGTACCTTGCTGAGAGAATTAATTGCCACGATTATTTGCTGGATAATAGCAAATTTGGCAGGAGCCTCTTCTGGAGACAATAATTTTGCATTCATGAGCAATGCTTCAACCTACATTTAAGGATGACCGTGTCAAAAGCATCTATAAATTAAGTATTGATTGGTTCAATTTTTTTTAAATAAAGAGAGATATATGGTGGGCAGGGGAGATGAGGAAGCTCAGAAGAAATGAAGGGTTCTATAATTAGAAATGCAAACACAACCTGTTGACAAAGAGGAGTGAGCAATGCAGAGAGATACTCAGATTGCTTTTCCAGTGGCACATCTTCCATCCCAATCAATAAACCAATTGCCTGTTAAGGTCAGTGTACAATTAGTACAAAACAAAGCACCCAGAGTGTCTAGGCTAAATATTTACCTCAGACGCATGCATATTCAAATAAAACCTAAAGAAGAACAATAAATATGCATGAATACCTCAAAAATGTGGCTACCATCTTCACATCCTGAATGATCTTTTAACGCATAATCCATACTTGTAAATTGAGCAACTGTATCTTGCAGACTCTGACATTTGTGAAGATAAAATCAGGAAAGATGGAAGGAGAGAGGGAGTGATGAATGGCAAAATCATCAAAAAAATTTGAGAGAAAACGAATGGAGGGTAGAAACCATATGTGCCAATATTTGTCTACAATATACAATAAAATTTAATACAATATACATATAAAAGAGAAAAAAGATGAGCATTCTTATACCTGCAAAATTTTCTCTATAAAAGGCACAAGATTCACTTTTAGCAATTTTACAACCCTCATGAACAGATAACTTGCCCTTCGGCTAACATTGATGTTGGGATGGTGTATTCCCCTTTCATCAAGAAAGGCGGTCAGAACATTAGGAATATATTGGGTATTCTCTTGAACATGCTTCATATATCTTGTTACTGTCTCTAGATATGCTAGTGCTACTAGCCTATGAGAATGGCAAGGAAACCTTGTTGATAGAAGCATCACAACCAACTCACTCAAAAGTCCACTTCCAGATCGCATTGAATCCTCGCTTACTGACTCTCCTAGAGCATAAAAAAGAGCAAGTGCTGCTTCCACCTCTTCAACATTCCTGTCAGGTGAAGATGCAACAGAACTAACACACACATTTCTGATAAATACCTGAGTAACATCAGGTGCCACACGACCCACATTACGAAGCAGCACAAATAAATCCTTCCTAAACTCCACCATCCTATCTTGCTCCTCTCTCCCAATTTTATCCAATATATCGAGATTATTGCGGTATGTAGGATCATAGCAAATCTGTGCACGGATCACTTCTAAAATATGACCCACGTGAACCAGCTGCTTCTCCCTTAAAGGGGAAAGGCTTTTCATTGTGCCAACATAACTTGAAAGAAACTGCACTATACTAAATGATGCATCCACCTCACAGTTCTGCATTACATAGAAAACAGAGGGCAAGGCTTCATTCAGAAGCTCCATTGAAACACTCTTTGCTTCCTCAGAATTTAACCGTTTAAAGCATTCTAAAACTTCTTGTGCATACCCAGTAAGCAATGTAGCTATACTTGAAACCAACTCAGAATCACCATCCTCAGCTACCAACCCAAAAACCCGACTTATTTGAAGACTCTGCAACAAAGATAGTTTCGCTTGAGATTCCATCCTCTTAGACACCACTGCCAACAAACACCCAGCCGCAGCACCACGGAATTGTTCCAACAGCCCACCAGCCAAAACTATGTCAAACAATAGTGGGAGAAACGCATCATTAACAATTAAACCAATATCAATCCAAGATATATACCTCCTCATCGACTCTAATACACTAGTACAAAGTTCCTGATCTGAATTCCTATACAACGACACAATATCATACCATGCTCTAACTATCTGAGATATACATTGGTGCCTCATCGCGTCCTTAATCCGCCCTGCAGCCTCCAACTCTTCAGAAGTCCGGGGATAGTCCAAACTAATCACTTCCTCGTCCAAAGCATTCAAAACCCGACAAAACATATCAATCACCACAGCCCCTTTGCTCAGATGAGGCATAAAATCGACAAACACAGAGGGCCAAATTAACGGGTACTCGAAATAAATCAAAGTAACCAAAACCTGAGCAAGCTTGTTCTTTATGAATGCAGGACCCTCTAACACCCTAGCAACATTCTTTTCATCAATAGCCTCCAAACACGCGAACGAAAACACGGATTTTCTAATGAAAAACTTCTCATCTAGACTCATAGACGTGTATCTAACCCGAATAACCTCATGAAGAGTCTGTAAACACCAAAATTGTACCTGGGCTGAGTTTGAAAAACACAGTTTCTCAATACAAACACTACAAATTAATGGCTTTTCCTTGTTTTCATCACAGTAATCCTTAGCCTGTTTCTTCAATCCTTCATCAATAGGACCACCCCATTCATCAAACAATATAAGTATAGCCTTCTCCAAATCATCCATTCTTTTCTATAACAATAAACAAACAAAAAAACCCCTAAAAACACAAACCCCAATTGATTTTCCTTCACTTTTTGCCCAAACAAAACAAACCCAGAAATCAAAATCACAACTTTTTTCCTTTTTTGCTTCTGGGTTTTTCACACAACGTTCCAAGGGTTTAAGATTTGGGATTTCAGACTCAAAGATTCAGGGGGGTTTGTGAAAGCTTACCTCAATTTTTTGATCAGATCAATGTGTGTTTTTGTGTATAAAAAAGCTAGGGTTTTTCTTTTCTTTGTTTGTCTGAGAATTTTTTTTTTTTTTTTCTTTCTTTCTTTTTCTTTTTCGTCTCTCTCTGTGTGTGCTTGGTTTTCTGTGTTGGAGAGCAAGTCTTATTAGGGTTTGGTTGGGATTTTGGGTCTATATTTATAGTTTTAGTTTTTTCAATTTTGAGTGTTAAATGCTAAAGTGTTAAATTACTTAAATACCCTTGTTATTTTGATGAGAGAATTTTAAAAAAAAAATATGTACAATTTTGGAATTCATTATTTTTGTGTATGTGGTATAGGATGGGATTTTTTTTTTTTTTTTTTTCCTTTGGTGAAAGGAAAAGTAAACCTTGCTTCTCAAAAAAAAAAAAAAAAAAAAAAAAGGAAAGGTAAATCTTAGGCATGGCTGCGATTTATAATTATAATTTAATGTTTTGTTTTTTAACATGTGTTTAATATTTTATTTTTTGAAAATCAACTTATATGTTAATACTATTTTAAAAAAATATTAAACCACTTTTAATTTGTATGCACGTAAAAGTAACAACCAATAAATAGTAGTATTTCCTAAAAATGGTAAGCTATAAGTTACAAATAAATTAGTTATGAATTGCACTTAAAAGAAATATTTTTTTTCTTTTTTTAAATTTTTTATCTAAATATAAAATTTGAAAATTATGATAATTAATATAATATATATTATAATTTAATAATTATAGATATCTAATATTCCTGAACCTATATAAGTATTTTATTAGCAACATTCTTAAATAAGTAAATCTTATTGTTGTGAGTTGGATGTCAATAAATTCTGAAATTGATCATTTAATGATTTTTTTTTCTTTTTTTTTATGAAAGATCATTTAATGATAAGACTAAAGTAAGTATCAAATGTAGTTGTGATTTAGACAAGATTTTCTTTGTGAGTGTCTAACAGCTAGGTTTTTTTTTTTTTTAAGTGTCCTATTGCTAAGGTACAAATTAAGATAAATTTATTTTTTATTTTCCTAAAAATAAAGTTAAACTACATGCAATGTTAAGATTTTATGCAAAGTAAAATCAGGGGAAAAAAAAATTATTTTTACGTGCATTAAGTAGTAATTTAACATTTATAATATTCTTAAGGCACTTGATAATTAGTGAATCTTATATAGTGCTGAATTGGATTCCAATAAGTTCTGGGCACGTGTGAAGTTTTCTTTTTTTGTGGAAAACGTGTGAATAATGTCAGCATATGAGTAGGATTTGCACTGCAAGACCTCTATTGACCAATGTGCGGCGAGTCAACTTGAGTGAACGTGAATATAGTGGAGGGTATTCTGGGAAACAAATTTTATGATGGGCTAAGAGGTCATGGTCCTAGAACTCAAGAAGAAGCTCAAATTAGCACATGTGGGAGACGTCTCTTCCTAATGTGGGATTGAGCAAAATCATGAAGGCCACGAACAAATCGAGCCTAAAGCGGACAATACACATTAATTGGGGGACTGAGACTATGAAACCCTCCCACATTTACATATGTTGATATGAATATGTACCCGTTTATTTCACTAGTTTGAAATGGAATGATTTTAAAGTACAATTTTTTAAATTCTCATGTTTTCTTAATAGATTTTTCAAACAATGCATTTTCAAAATCCTAAAAAATTTGTTTATATCAAGCATTATGATTTATGAATCGTTCAATGGACCAATTTTAATTGGAAATTATTACATATTCTCCGAGCATTGCTCTCTCTCTCTCACAAGGGAGTGGGCCCTATGGTAGCTCTCCTATATGGGGCTCACTTCTCACATGAGAGAAGAGAAAATACTTTCCAAGTATACAATAATAAACCACTTTTAACTTGTTGTGAAGGATAAGTTTCTTGGATTTTGATCCACTTATAAATCTAATTGCTATTTTGACTTCAAACTAACTTTTGAGATAGCAAGATCTAGTGCAAGCTCAAGGGGGACAAGCTTTCCATTGAAGATTGATTCTTTTTAGCGGTATGAATAATGCCAGAACCTATGTCAAAGTGGCAAATATTTTCTAGGTATGAAACTTACGCAACCCAAAAAAAGGGGTAATTGATTTTGCACTAGGAAAACTCTGTCAACAAGCAAAAAAACATCTAACTTGTGCCTCACAAGGTGTCAAGGTGGATAATATCATTTATAATATTGTCAAGAGTCTTTTAATTCAATAATATTGTTTAATTCTTTCATGAAGACAATCCTTAAGTTTAAATTTCACTCTTCCAAATTTAATCCATTATACTATCATTCTATGGGATTTTTGAGGTTTCTCATGGCCGGTTAATAGAATATTCTGGCCAAAAACTGGGACACTGTTTCTTTATATATAAAAAAATCCACCCCTCCACTTATTATAAAAATAAAAAATAAAAAATTATTTGCAATATCGGTTCATTAATTCACCAAACTAGAGCATGTGAAACTACAATTTGATACACAATCTAAAGTTAAATGTACAATGATCACGTACATAATAAGATCTTTCATCCATTTTTTCTTCCATCTAATTATTGGCTATATGTGCAAGACTCAACTGAAACGTACAGTAGAGCAAGTATGACAAGAAGTGAAGGTAAAAGGTCAAGTTCCTTTAAAGTACCAATTTTAATCCTGTAGAAGATTTTCAAAATATCACGAAGAAGGCAATCAAATTAGTGTGATTGTCTTCAACTGGCATGCTATGAGAAATACAAGAAATCTAATTAAAATTTCACAAGAAAATATCTCTAGAGGCACTCAAATTGTCCAACATTTAACATCTCAAAGTGCAACATGGTGTGCAACTTTAATTTAATTTTTAACCTAAATCTTGTCTCTTTTTTTTTTTTTTTTTTTTTTGGGTTGGGGGGGGGGTGGGGGGAGGGAAGGGGACAGAGGCATGCTTTGATGCAGGCCCTCCCAATAATTTTATTATATTAGTATATACTTGGTACTAGTTTTAGCAATTTTGTTCTAGATCACAAGAAAATATCTCTAGATCATTTTGTTACAAAAACAACTCGTCTTTGTCAAAAGTGAGCAAATTAACCACCACAGGTGGCGGGTTATTAAATATAACAATTATCAAAGTCCATAGTTTGCAAACAACAAAACTTGGCTAGCCCACTAAAACACCAAGTAGCTTCTTGAAAGATAGTTAACAAAAGCAAAGTCCTAGCAAATAGGAGAGCAAAAAAAATTACAATATCATCTTTATCTTCTTCTTCTTTTTTAATAATCATTGCTATCTCTATCTTCTTCTTTTTCTAGGGGGGGGGTGGGATGCATTGTCAACTCAATCTTGATGTAACAAACAACATTTCAACACATACATCCTTGAAAAGCTTATACCAAACTCATTTTTATTCAATTTTTTATTCTGCCACTAATAATGTTGTCCATAGACCCAATCAACCTAACCCACTTGGTAAATCTGACCGGACTTGAACTAAAAACAAACCAATTTGGTAACTAGGGCAGGTTTTCTCCCCCAAAATCTAACTTCATTGGTTCGAGTGGCGGGTTCACTCCCTTAAAATCAAACAAACCCAACTAATCCAAACCTCTCTCTCTCTCTCTCTCTCTCTCTCTCTCTCTCTCTCTACATACCTTCGGTCTTCTCTCTCCCTCCCTCACCTCACCACTGCCAAGTCCAATCCTCCCTCACTTTCTCACCTTATGCCGTACCTCCCTCCCTCACCTCATCGGCCCTCCTCCATCATTCTTTGCCCCAACCCGATCCACCTCTATACCCACCACGAACTTCTTCTTTAGTAGCTTGTAGATCCGTAAGTTCTCTTCCTTTATTCTTTTTCCCCCTTTTGTCATTGTGGAGCTTACAATTGTGTGCTTTGCATTTTCGATCAAGGTTGTGGTGGTCATTGTATTTGGAATCTTATTGATATGCATGTAGGGTGAAGTCCTTATACTTGTATAGCCAAGATTTAGGTAGTTCTTTATATTGGATATTTATATATTTATCTATATATCTACTGCCTTGTGCTTAATATGTTATATGTAATGCCTAATTGTCTATTCACTCTAGCTATATTAGATTCTTTTTTTTTTTTTTTTTTTTTTGATGTGGAGCTATATCAGATTCAATAATGCATAATGCTATGTTAGACATGCATTTGATTTTGGTTTTACCACTTTCCTCTTTTTTATTTTTGTGTTCTTAAAATGGCTATTGCTTAGAGGCTAGAGAAAGAATATGTGAGATTACTATATTGGCCTTGAGGGTGAGATCGTTGGTTTGAAAACTACTATGGGATGTTTGTGTAACTTGTCAACCAAAAAAAAAAAAAGATAATAATTAAAAAATAAAAGTTTAGACATAAATAAAATTTTAAAATAGGGCTAAATGCAAACACAAACCCTAGGGTTTGGGTCAGTTGCATTTGCAAAAAAAAAAAAAAAAAAAAAAAAATCATGGAGGCGAATTCATCAACGCATAACCTAGTTCTATTTAAGATACAAGAGCTAGAAAGAACCAAAGCAAAAGAACCTATCAAAAAATAGAACTAGCAAAAAGCATAGTTTCAAACTCATCTAGATGCGAACATATTGAAAGCAGTCAATGTAGAAGATCAATTTACTACATAGTGATACAACCTCAATGTTCTTTCTATTATAAGAGAAACAAAAAGGTATCAAATTGATGCAAGTGATTTAGAAAGGAAAGCTAAAAAAGAATTAGTAATCTGCCAAAGAAAATTCTATTTACAACATCAATAGGCAAAGCATAATTTGGATTTATGACTTTCAATCCTGGATAATCAAGAAGTGAAATTCCTACAATAACAAAGATGAATGACTTTAGATTTGATATATTCATGTCTTGAAAGATTACAACTTCGATTGTTAAAGCCAGCAACCTCTGATGAAAAAGCAACATCATGATAAAGATGTATAATTTATTGTTTGCATTTACCTCTTTGGGTGGTAAAGTAGACAGGTCTATAAATAATGGTACAAGCCCATATGTTATCCGTCTTAATGGCCAAAATTATCATAGGATTGGGTCATTTCTTCTTATTGAAGAGAAAAACCTATATTTGCTCAACTCTATATCTATGATACGAGATAATGAAATAGGACATAGAAATGATGCGAGTGGTTAAGAAGTATAAGAAAAATGAAATAGATCCTAATATTGTTGTTGGATTATTGGAAATGTTAGATAATTATAATGAATTGGTGAAAGCATTTAGGATGGCAAGGGACAGATTTACTAAATCAAAAATGTGAAATGTCAAAATTCGCTTGATTGGGACACACAATCCAAATGGAAGACAATATAACCTCCCTACATCATCCGAGGTTGTTCTTTGTCATTGTTGGGGATTTTAATGTTGAAAGCTCCAATCATGATATCATAATTGAAAATAAATCGTCAGGATTGCAACGAATAAATGAGCTTCATCCAAGTTTTATGTCATTGCAATATCCTTTACTTTTTCCATATGGCGAAGATGGTTTCATGAAGAATATAAGTTAGAGAAGTAATGGTGAAGGTGTAAAATGTACTCCCCCCTAGATCGAGGGTTTTACATGGAGTCGCCACTTATTTAATTTAAAAAGGAAAAACAAGAAAACCTTTAATGAAAAATACTTCTGTTGTATTAATGTATATGACAATTTACATCGAATTTTGTAACAAAAATTTACAATGCTTTTTGTCCTAGGTACAATCTAAGAAAAATAAATTACATTGCTTTATTTTCTAGTTACATTCTAAAAAAGGTAAAATTGTATATACAAAAAATTGTCTAGAACCCTTGATCTTGGTTCGGAGGCTAATTTACGAGATGGGAAGGGATTAAGCACCCATCTCACCCGGTAAAACCGGTCTCCTAGGTTAAGGTGGCCAATGTCATGTCATGTCAAACAAATACAAAGAATATGTCATATAAACATGTGATTTGCAAGAAGTGTAAATAAATATATGTTAGAGGAATTTGACATGAAGAGAAAATAAAATAAAATAAAACTTGTTAGATAAAAAAAAAATGAAGGTAATGGCATGTTCATCCAAGAGATCAATATAAATAAAGAATTCCTAGCTTAGACATGTTCATCTAAGCATGTGAGGGAAAACAAAATTGTCATGTGATTTGACATCAACATAATTGCAAAGAGAAGCAAATAAAAATAAAACCTTTAAGCATATTTGATCATCCAAGCAATTATGAAGAGAAGTAAAAGAAAAACCCTAGACATGTTTATCTAGGCAAAATCAAAATACTTTGACATGTTTGTTCAAGCATTTAAAAATGTAAAACAATTACCTAGACATGTTCATCTAAGTATTAAAGAAAAAGTTGTGTTTTAGCCTAGAAGTGCTCATCTAAGCATTCAAAAGAAAATTGTGTATTGGCCTAGAAGTGTTCATCTAAGCATGTAAGAGAAAACCAATAAGACATAGGCATGTTCATCCAAGCATAGTATAAAAGAAGTGAATAATGATTTGTAAGCATTTATTCTAGCAAGTATAAAGAATTAAAAAAGTTAACTACTTACCAGCATAAAATTAAAAGGGGAAATGATCACCGAAAGGGCTAGGGAGAAAGCAAGGAAGTACTCAACTACAACCAAAGTAAGAACAATGGTTGCTCAATAGTCTTTTTTTTTTTTTTGCTTTCTCACTAGCTCTCTAGAGGGAATTCGGGGTCCGAGAATGGAAGAGGTCTTCTCTATTTATAGGGGAAGGATGGCTTAGCTTTAAAGCTAAATTATTAGCTTTCTTCTGAAGCTAAGGGAGGAGATAATCTGTTTAAATGAGCTGGGGACGGATTTGGGGCTGATCCCCATTCAAATTTTGAAATGATGCTGCACCTGCTTCGTATTTTGGCTCCAATTTTCTGATCAAAATTCCAATTGATTCAAGATGGGTGTTTTTTGAAAGAAAATTCAATTATCTACAACTTTTTCAGAAATAGAGAAAGCCAAATTTCAACGTTATCCATGCCAAAAATGTGTTTCAAATTGCTGCTGAAAATAGTAACGTATTTTGAGTATTTTTGAATTTTTTCATAGGCTGTATCTGTTTCTTTACCCAATTTATTTTTCAAAAATATTTCTTCTGAAGTAAAGGGAAAGGATAAGTCTATTAGATAGGCTTAAACAGATTTGACGTTGAACTCATTTGGAATTTTGAGAGAAAATTGAAGATAATGCTGAATTTATGTTGTCTTCTGCATCTGTTTCGTATTTTGGCCATAACTTGCTGATCAAAATTCCAATTGATTCGGGATTGATTTTTTTGAAAGGAAATTTAATTCTCTACAACTTTTATAGAAATAGAGAAATCCAAATTTCAACGTTTTTCTGACCAAAAATGTGATTCAAGTTTCAGCTGAAGATAATGACGTTTTTTTTTTTTTTTTTTTTTTTTTTTGAGAATTTTTTCTTTTCTTTTCTTTTCTTTTCTTTTTGAATTTTTCATGGATCATATCTCTGGAATTTTTTCAAAAGAGCAGATAAGATGCCATAAAGAAAAACATTTTTTATTATTTTCTTTTTTAAAAAAATGAAATAAAATGAAATCCAATCAAAAATCACACTTGATTAATTTTAAATTAATTCTTGTGAGAACCAATCAAAATTAAGTGTTTAGAATAGGACGCGATCAGGCCCATCGTGTAGGCAGACCATGATCATTGAAAATTGCTTGTATGATAACTTTTGATCAGGTGGTCCGATCAAAACCCATGACATACCATTATGATCGTTAGAACATCAAGATTTGTTTTGTATCACAAATCTAAAGATCTACCGGTTGGTTAAATGCAAGTTATAAAATTGGGTGTCTAGAGAAGGAAAAGAGGAGTTGTTACCATGAGAGAATATTATGCTTTTAGACTTCAACAGCGTGCTAATGAGTGGCAAACATTGAAGCTTGGTGGGAGTTTGTTTTAGCAATTTATTGAAGATGCATCCACATGTATTGAGGAAGCACGTCTTCGATATATTCGAGACCATCAAATTGACATCAGAATAGAGATTTAAAGTCGTCTAATGGATGCCATACTTAGTGGAGATACAGACTCAACAACAATTGGAAAATGTGTGATATTGCCTTCTTCATTTACAAGTGGCCCAAGATTATCAAAATGCAATGGCAATATGCAGATGGGCTAGATATCTAGATCTTTTTATAACCTTCACTTGCAATCCAAAGTGGCTAGAAATTAGTTTGTTTTTGGACTCTATTCTTGGTCAAAAAGCTGAGGATCGACCTAATTTTGTGGCAAGAGTCTTCAAAATAAAGTTGGATCAACTATTGTATGATCTCACCCATGGAAATCACTTTGGAAGAGTAACTGCAGGTATGTAATTTTATATAAATTTCTGTCAACTTGTAAGTATGTATAATGATTGTATATTTTTCTTAACTTTTAAGGTTAAAATTATTAATTGCAGTTGTGTATACTATTGAATTCCAAAAAAGAGGCCTGCCACATGCACATATTCTTCTTTTCCTTGATCCTAAAGACAAATGCCCAACTCCTACGCTTATTGATAGTATAATCAAAGCTAAAATACCAAATTCATGTATAGACCCAGTAGCTAATGAAGTTGTGAAACTATATATGATGCACGAACCATGTGGACTTGCTAACATGACATCTCCTTGCATACTCAATGCTAAATGTTCAAAGCATTTTCCAAAAAGATTTTATGCAGAAACAACTATTGATGATGATGGTTTTCCACATTATCAAAGAAGAAATGATGGACAAACTATAGAAAAAAATGGAATACTTTTGGATAACTAGCATGTTATTCCTTACAACATAGATCTCATGGTCAAATTCCAATCACAAATAAATGTTGAGTGGTGCAATCAATCTCGATCAATCATGTATTTGTTTAAGTATAAAAACAATGGATTCAATAGAGCGACTATTGTTTTACAAGAAAATCCTTTAACAAATGGTGGTGATAATTCTATGATTGTTGTTGATGAAACAAAAGACTATTTGGATTGTAGGTATATTTCAACTTCCGAAGTGTGTTGGAGGATTTTTGAATTTAAAATTCAACATCGGACCCCAAAGATTGAGAGGTTAAATTTTCATTTAGAAAAAAAGGAATATTGTATCATTTCCAAAGTTGATTAATTTGAGGCAATTAGTTCATCGCCTTGTGTTTGTTTTTAGACCCCTTAAAACACAACTAGATTAACATAGTTAATTAGCCAAGTGATTACTTAGTCAAATTATCAAATCTAGGTTAACACACATATATTATATTATTGTAAAGTGCGGAAAATAAAGAACACAACAATATGATAACCCAGGAAAACTAAACCAGTAAAAAATCTGGGGATGATTTAATCTAACTATCCTTAAGGTAAAACGAATTCACTATGAAAGAATTGAAGTTTACAGAATAGCGACTTAGACCACTAACATCCTATTGCTACCTCGAGTAGGAAACTTACTACCACGACCACGTGACAGCTCCGAATCCACGGACTACTTCTTTCTTGGATTCCCAGCAAGCACAAGCACTCCCCTAGTATATCTTTAAGCTTTTGAAATAGCAACTAAATTGATCATCAAGTTCTTGAAATAATTTAAGTTCTTGAAATAATCTTGATTCTTGATAACCCTAAGTGTATGTGAAGGCAACCATCTCTAGATCTCATACAAGAGTCACACACAACATAAAGAGCAACAAAGTCCTTAGAGAGCTTTTGGGTACAAAACACTAGGTCTATAAAAGAGGCATAAAATGCACTCTAATCTCTCTCTAACAAATTTATAAAAACGTTTTAGGGTTTTCTTTATATATAAGAGTGTTTTACTTGAAACCTAATACGTTTAAGTAAAGTTTGGGCTGAATTGGAACACTGCAGAAAAATAAATCTGTACGTGGTTCGATCGATCGAGTCTAATTTTTGATCGATCGAACCTTGCAGATTTAGTTCAATAAATTCTATAATCACTCGATTTCAATTATACAAATAAACATACTTTGAGCAAGCCTAAACCTAGACTTTATGTTTTGATCATAGTTTGCCAACATAATACAAATTGAAGTTCTAATACATTAGTTCCTAAAGTCTTAGAACCTAACACCCTGGAATTGAAAATACCATGTTCACAAAATGGATGAAGGCTAATAATTCTTTTGAAGATACTAGAGAGTTGACATATATTGATTTCCCTATAAAATGGGTCTGGCATAGTAATGTTCAGCAATGGAGGCGAAGAAACAATGGAAAATGTATTGGGAGGATTTATTTTGCACATCCTTCAAGTGGTGACAAGTATTATTTGAGAATGCTGCTTAACATTGTTAAAGGTCCTAGAAATTTTGCTGAAATTAGAATATCAAATGGTATTGTTTATAAAACATATCGGGAGGCATGTTATGCACTTGGGCTTCTTGATAATGACAAGGAATGACATGATGCTATATTGAAAGCGTCCAACTGGGCTTCTCGAAAACAACTACGTGAATTGTTTGTGACTATTTTGATGCTTTGTGAAGTAGTTGATCCATCCAATCTATGGAAATCACATTGGAAAATATTCTCGGAAGAAATACTTCATATTCAAAGGTGTATCTTGCAATTTGATGTGCTTAAATTGTCAAAAACACAATTGAAAAATTATGTCTTATATGAAATTGAAAAATTACTTCAACAATTTAGGAAATCTCTTGGAGACTATCCACAAATGCCATAACCTGATATGAATTTGATTCAAAAGAGTACAAATAGGCTGATTCAAGAAGAAACGTCGTATGACATCTTGGCTTTAAAAAAAGAACATGAAGTTCTTCTTCTTGGTTTGAATATTGACCCAAAAAAAAAATTTATGATTGAGTAATGCAAGCTATCGCTAATGAAACCGGATGATTTTTTTTTTTTTTTTTTTTTTTTGGTCTACGGCCATGGTGGAATTGGGAAAACTCATCTTTACAAGGCAATTTTGGCTATGGCCAGATCTTAAGAAAAAATTGCTCTTGCTACTACAACATCAAGAATTGCTGCTTTGTTACTTCCTACAAGTAAAACTGCTCACTCACGATATCATATACCAATTAATATTTTTGATGAATCTACCTGTGAAATTAAGCAAGGAATAGTATCTGAACTTCTGTTGAAAATAAGTGTTATTTTATGGGATGAGGCATCTATGGCACATAGAAATTGTTTAGAGGCACTTGATCACTCTCTCCGTGATATTTTACGCATCCAAAATTCTAATTGTGCTAGCAAACCATTAGGAGGAAATGTTTTGGTATTAGGGGGAGATTTTCAACAAATATTACCAGTTGTCAAAAAAGGCAGAAGAGAAGATATTATGCATTTTGCAATTAACAAATCATATCTATGAAAAGAATGTCGAGTTTTCAAGTTACACACAAATATGAGACTTTTGTAGAATAGATTAAGCAATTCAGAATATGCATCAATGTTGAATTGTAGTGAGTGGATTTTGAAGATTGGAAATGGTGAAATGGGTGAAAGAGATGGAGAAATTCAATTACTATTCCGATGACTTAATTATCAAACATACTGAAAATCCAATGGAAGATATTGTAAGAAGCACATATCCCGATTTACAAATGAAAATCGTAGATCATAGTTACTTACAAGAGAGAGCTATACTTGCGCCAAATATGAAGTTTTTGAAGAGCTTAATGATTATGAAGTATCATGTTTACATGGTGAAGAGCAAACATATTTTAATTCAAATTCCAAATGCAAAGCTTCCTCGAATATTCTTTGACCAAGATGTTTTGTATCCTAGTGAATTATTGAACACATTAAGATTACCTGGATTGCCAAATCATAAATTAAAGTTGAAATTAGGCTTGCCTATCATGTTGCTTTGAAACCTAAACCAAAATGCAGGTCTTTGTAGGCTGTGTTTGGTTCCGTAAAATATTTTCCGAAAATGCTATTTTCGGGAAAGGAAAATATTTTCAAGTGTTTGGTTGCATTATGAAAATTGTTCTAGAAAATATTTTCATGTGTTTGGTAACATTTTGAAAATGCTATTTTCCACCACCACCCACACAAAACCCACCACTACTCAATAGGAAAACCACCAAAACACCACCACAACAACAACAAAAATCAAAATCACACAGAAATCAAAATCACACAGAGAGAGAGATCGGTTCGTGGGTTTCCGGCGAAGTCGAAGGCTCTGGGTCGCCGGCGAAGTCGAAGGCTCGTGGGTCGAAGGCTCTAGGTCGAAGATCGATGGGTCGAAGGCTGCGGGTTCGTGGCGTGATCGGGCTCGGGGTTCGCGGGCGAAGTCGAAGATTGGTTCGTGGGTTCGTGGCGCGAAGGCTCTAGGTCGCCGGCGAAGTCGAAGGCTTGTGGGTCGCCGACGATGGGCTCTCTCTTCTTCCTCTCTCTCTCTCTCTCTCTCTCTCTCTCTCTCTCTCTCTCTCTCTCTCTCTCTCTCTCTCTCTCTCTTTGTTTTCCGAAAAATGAGATTTGAAGGTAAAATAAAAATGGAAATGATTTTACACCCAACACACGGTCAACTGAAAAGCATTTCCGGAAAATTTATTTTCCATGCGCAACCAAACACCCGCATTTACGGAAAAGCATTTTCGGAAGTGATTTGAAGCCAAAACAAACACAACCATAATGGAACAAGATTGGCTATTACTAAATTGGGTACATGGGTCATAGAAGCAAAGATTGTTATCGATACCAATATTGGAGCACATGTTTTTATTCCAAGAATCACATTGTCTCCAAGTGAGTCAAAGTGGCCATTCCTCTTGAAGAGACGACAATTCCCAATTTCAGTATGTTTTGCAATGACAATTAATAAGAGCCAAGGTCAATCTTTGAAACATGTTGGTGTGTATCTCCCATATCTGGTTTTCAAGTCGTGGACAATTATATGTTGCAGTATCTAGAGTTACGAGCAAAAATGGCCTGAAGTTCCTCATCATCAACAATGAAATCAAAGAAGAGTCAAATACAAAAAATATTGTCTACAAAGAAGTATTCACAGGCCTTACCTAATCTTTGATACTACAAATAATAGAATTCCTTCTCCAGATTTGTACCCAACTCTCCTATCATTTATTCAGTAACATTTTACTCATTAATGTTAACTTAACTTGGAAAAATTACAGATTATAGTGTCTTATTTTTTGTAGTTTTTAAGCTAAAATTAATTTGGAAGGCCAAGATGGGGTAAGATCAATTTGATATGTTTACACATTCTCTCTAAACTTTTCCTTTGTAACGCTTTCATTCCTTTAGGTAAAGATAGAAAAGGAAATGAGTAACAAAATTTTGATAGAGAAACTTGATGGGCTTCTAGAGGTGCAGATTTGGAAGTTGTATAAATGTCTTGACAAGTACATGCATTACTTATTTTAAAAGTGAGATATTTTGTTGATACATTGAGAAATGAAACTAATGGGAAAAAGATTGTAACAATTCTACCAGTTTGCTGTTTTGTTGATTCTAAAGTACTCAGGATTTTCCCCTTTTGTTCCAACATTAATATTTGTCAAATGATGAAACATAGAAAAAAAATTTTAAAAAAAAAAATCACACATTTTCCATTGCTGGAACAAAAATACTTTCTATGTGTTTTAATGCAAATACTTTATGTATGTCCAACTCTTAATTAATGAAAAAGCTATTATAAAATTGAGATTATATTATCTTTTGGTTTCTACCAAATTATAACAGATTATCTATTAAATCATACGTTCACACAAGCTGGAATATTTCTTCGAGTCTTTCTAAAATGAAATGTTTTGCCAAAATAGTCCTCATGTTATTAGTAGGGTGTTCATATTGTCTACCAGTTATTTGAAATGGTCTTTTACTATAATTATGGTTAGTAAATGATGGTTTGTAGGTACTATGGAGTCAGATTAGCAGGTAAGGTGTCTATCTTTCAATATGAAATTTTAGCAAATTACATTCCCATGGTACAAAAGAATATAGAACCTAGACAAGTTGAAAAAATGAGGGAATTTTATAAATAAAAAATTTCCCAAATTCTTTAGAACCACATGATATTCAAATTTTAAGATAATCGATAAATGATATTGTAAAATAATTCAATAAAAACAAAGGTACATTAAAAGCAAAAACGGAGGGAGATTAAAAAAAAAAAAAATGAGGTTGGTCTAAAAAACTATTTTAGTTTAAGTTTTTGGGTTGGGTCTTACCTTGTGATATTTTAATTTTTAACAAAACTACAAAAAGACAGGAATCTCCAAATAGTCTTAGAAAAATGGTCTTCATGATTAATGATGTGGACACTTGTCACCATTTTTATTACTATTTTACCCACCATTTTGCTCACAAGTTACCTGTTAATTTACATGTTTTTAAGTTTAATTGTTTCTTCAAGTATTTCTAACTCTTAATTATAAATAAAATGAAAAGGCTATGCTAAAATATTTTTTATATTTTCTTTTGGTTGTGTAGGTTGTTCATTTTTTCTACTAGTTGATTATGGATTATCTATTAAATTGCAAGTTCAACAGCTAGATTCTTTTGTAAAATATGTCCAACTCTCAATTAATGAAAAGGCTATTATAAAATTGAGATTATATCATCTTTTGGTGTGCTAAAATAACTTTTATATTATCTTTTGGTTTCTACCAAATTATAACAGATTATCTATTAAATTCCAAGTTCACAAAAGCTGGAATATTTCTTCAAGTCTGTCTAAAATGAAATGTTCTGCTAAAATAGTCCTCATATTATTGGTAGGGTGTTCATATTATCCACCAATTTTTTGAAATGGTCTTTTACCATAATGACGGTTAGTAAATGATGGTTTGTATATGATGGTTTGTATGTACTACGAAGTCACATTATTTGACTAGGGTGTCTATCTTTCAATATGAAATTTCTTGAATTACATTCCCATGGTACAAAAGAATATAGAACCCGGACAAGTTGAAAAAATGGGGGAATTTTATAAATAAAAAATTTCCCAAATTCTTTAGAACCACATGATATTTAGATTTTGAGATAACCATCGGATGAGATTGTAAAATAATTTAGTAAAAACAAAGATAGACTAAAAGCAAAAACAAAGGGAGATTAAAAAAATGAGGTTGGTCTAAAAAACTATTTTAGTTTAAGTTTTTGGGTTGGGACTTACCTTGTGATATTTTAATTTTTAACGGAACTGCATAAAGACAGGAATCTCCAAATAGTCTTAGAAAGTAATGGACACATGTTAATTTACTTGCTACCCTCATCATTTGCTGATCATAAATTTATTTTACTTAGCTATTGCATTGACCCATAACAAATATGACTTTAATTTTGTTTAATAACCCCCAAATGATGAATTCATGAATTAAATAGAAATGAATAATAGGGAATTAAGTATCAAGTTTTTTGTTTTGGTTTGATCAATAATTTGAAATAATTGAAAGCATGAATAGTTTTAAATTTTCATAGAACCTACAAAAGGCAAAAAGCAACTGCTTAATTAAGTTGTATTTCCGATCACATGATGCCAGGCATAGTCATGATAGGAAATCAAGAAAACTCTTGTCCATTACTTTTATTAATTAATGATAAAATAACGATCGTGGACATGTAACCTATTCAATAAATAGCATTATGTTTATGTTGACAAACCTATGCCATACTGACCATAAGCTTGCTTTTCGGTTGTTTAAAGCGGTGTAGAGAATGTGAGAAGACAGAAGTTCACTTGCAACATATGTATGAATGATAGTCCAATCATTAAATATTGCAAGCAGAAACCAAAAGAGAGCTATCCAAAAACAAAAGTTGCATAAGTTGTATCAATATATAAACCAATTATTAATAAATTTGAAATAGCTAGAAAATCTTTGATGTCCATTTCAGTTATTGAAGAAAAAGTTATTAACTTTGGTGATGATCATGGCAAAATAGATTGATATTCCCCTTTTAAAGAAGGGTAGAGGGAGGCCAAGAGAGCTAATTTAGGTGCCATTATACAATGTAATACCATAAACACATGGTTCCTCAATTAAATTAAATCCTCAATTATATGTGCATTTTATTATATGGTAAATTTATATTGTACTTCAAACAGAACAAATTTTGTATGCTAGATGGCCTGGCACTGAACTAATTTTCTATGTTTACAATTAATCTGCTGCTATCTTATAGAAAGATTGTAGTAAGAATAACATTTTAAATATATATTATATGCTATGGATACAAATTTTTATAATCTCAAGATCTTTATGACAAGAGAGAACATTCAAAGCATTTTAATAGAATTTTAATCAATGTTTTCTGCTAGTAGGTGGCTTAAGATTCATAAATCACATACAAATTAAAACAAAAACAAAAACTTTGAACAAATAGTCAGCTCTTGGTATCAAAAGAAAGAAGACTAAACATCACCAAGTCTCTAGTTTTCCCCTTCAAAATCATATACTTCCTTAGAACACCTTTCCTTTGGAACCCAACCATCTCTTACATCCTTTGGGAGCCCACATTTTCTACATCAACTATAGCTTCAAGCCTTTCCAAGTGTGGTTATTCAGCAAATATAGTATTAGCCACCGCTTAATCGCTTTAGTTGCAATTCCTTTGCCTCAGTACTTAGAGCCCAAAACATAACCAAGTTCACCTCTACACTTATCATTGTGCGAGTTTTGGTCATTGAAATGGCACCAATGGGCTGACCATTAAGGCAAATTTCCCTGAACCATGGGTGAGGAATAACTTTGGTATTGATAAAGTTGATTGCATCTTCTTTGTTAGCATAAGTTTCCCATGTGTAAAAGCAATGAAGATGAAGTTACCACTAAAAGGTGGAGTTGAACATGTGTTAGTCAGAAAATTCTTATCTTAATCAGCAAACAGAGCTTCAAATACTAATAAATGCTTTGGCAGGGTCGGACATGGTAGATCGTAACACATGGAACATCAAAATAATAAATGTTGAGTTAAGGGAAAACAATTCTTAAGAGACACCATTCCTCTTATCAGCAAGTAACCTTCTTCTTTTTCTTTTTTTTTAACAAAACTAAAGCATTCATAGATCCAAGATGGTGTTTAACACCAAGAAAACTTCAAATTAAAAAACTTCCCAAACTAAAATATAAGAATTGCTACATCCCATAACACAACCAACAAAAAATAAACTCCAATCGACATTGAGATAAGATATTTGATACAATTTGCTTAAATTTAAATACATACATAGGAGATCTGCTACAATATTTAGTATTGTAATAAATACATAGAAAATTTTTTCATTTGCAACAATATTGCCTTATTTTACAGAGACTACACGAACTAATCTGAGTCGCATCACAACACTTAAGAGGCGTGAGGCAAAAGTAACAAAATTTAAGAAAGAAAAAAAAAAAAACATCAAGCAATCAAGCAAAAAGAATAGAGTAGCAAGTATTTAGAGATACTTGAACCAAGCATCCGACTTTTGTCGGTATTTATATATAATGTGAGGAAAGGAGTAAAAAAGCGAGAGAGGCTACCGTTAGAAGGTAGGGAAGGGGAAGGACACGTGAGAAACAAAAGGGGTGTGAGGATTTTGCCATTAGAAGGTGGGAAGGGGAAGGAACACGTGAGAAACAAAAGGGAAGGAAATCAAGAGGTTGTAACTGTGGGTTTCTTAGGGTTTTTAGTTTAGAAGGCTTAGGTTTGGGCTTTATGTTAGAATTAAATTTAGAAGAAGAGGGCTAGTGGAATTAAATTTAAAAGAAGTGGGTTTTATGGTGGAGATAGGTTGGAAATAATTTTAGTTTTATTAGTATTTTAAAATTGAGAAAAACTATTTTAAAATTATAGGATATATTTAGGAAAGAAGATGGGAATGACATGGCTACTAACGTGGCTCAATGTGAGCAAAACAACATTAAATGCTACGCTTTAACTTTTAGTAATATATAAATAAAATTAACTTCACATGTTGGAGTAAACATCCTTAATAAGCTAGAAAGCGATATAAAATGTGAACTCCAATGTGTTTCTACAGATCGTTGTAAAGTGCCAATTTGATTAAGTTCACTTCCAATCTCAAGCTCTTCAAGATCAATCAAACATGCTATTTCATTAGCATTGACAACTTTCAATTGCTCATTACACTTGCATGAAGCATTAACAATTTTGATCACCAAAATCAATTTTAGAAAAAACCCACTAATAGGGAAAATTTGTTTTGATGCTTTTACTATTGCCAATTGTAAGTGATGTGCAAAACAATGAATGTAGTAAACATATGAGCAATCATTCAAAATCAAAGCTTATAATCCATTCCACATACCTCGCATGTTGCTTGCTCCATCATATCCTTGCCCTTGAATATTTTGTATATCTATGCAATGTTGAGATGACAAAGAATATATCCCCTTCTTTAGAGTCAAAGTCGCAGTGTCAACAACATGAGTAAGCCCAAAAAAAGTTCTTTCACAAAGCCTTTTGTATCAACATATCTAAAAACTACAGTCATTTGCTCTTTCATGGACTCATCACGAGCTTCATCAACCATTAGCTTTCAACACAATAAAATAATATAAACAACACAAATAAAATAATAAAAAACAAACACCACGACCACCTCCACCAATGGTCATAGCTACCACTCTACTCTGGCAACCACAACACAACGCAGAGAAAAAAAAAAAAAAACAAAACCACAACCATAACCCATTAAAACCAGCCACCGCAACCACCATCACAACCACAACCACAACCCATTGCCACCGCCACAACCACAAACCACGAAACCCATAGCCAAAATCCATAAAACCCACTGCCAAAGCCAAAATCATCCAGCACCACCACTACCACCACCACAACCACCAAACCCATATGAATACACACAAAAAAACCCAATCACAGCAAAGAGAGAAGAGAGATGGGCGGTAGCGACTTGGGCCTTGGGTCGACGGCAGCTTGGGACTTGGATCGACGAAGAGCTGGGCAGAGAGGGATGAGAGAGAGAGGAGATCTTATCTAATCTGAGAGAGAGAGAGAGAGAGAGAGAGAGAGAGAGTAAAAAAGTAGAGAAAAGAATAGAAAAATATTAAAAGTATTTGGCTACTTGTTACGATGTCGGTACTAGTACCTGTTTATTGTAGCATGTAGCCAAATTTTTTTACCTATGACACCAACAATGTAGCACAACATTTTGTAGTTTGAGGAGGCAAAAATAACATTATAGAAATATGCCTCCACCAATAATGATGCTCTAATAACTAATATTTTTTAACACATAAAAACCTAATTAAAAAAATTGGCATTTTACAAACCAACCTTGGACATTGGTATGAGCATCAATTTACTCCTTTTAGAATAGTATTAAAAAATTCTTTTATGATAAGTAAAATTGTATAAAATTGTATTAGACAATTAACCCAATGAACTTTAGGCTTGTGACAAATAAACATATTTTTTAGTATTTTTTGTTAAAAAATAACGAATATAATCACACATGGTTTTATGGCATTATTAATAATTTTAAAATACTACCATTACTACGTGCACATCACATTATTAGATTTGTTAGGCATTAATGAAAAAAATACTAATAAAATATTCGATTTGCTGCAACCTAAAGTTTAGCCAAGTTAATTGTTTAGATCAAAAGTTCAAAGTACAAATTAACCCTCATGTCAAAAGTTCAAGTGTGGAAAAAAAAATGACAAAGTTTTAGTTTTAAACTTGGTTATAGCTAAAGATTATAGCTCTATTCAATATTTTTATTAGACGTGAATTTCAAAAAATTTACTACTAGATTACATTTTCTTTTTTATTTTTTCCATATTTACAACAAAATTTCCAAAAGATCAAAGGTCGATCTGACGATAACATTCAATTGGCATAAATTTTCAACGAAACGCAAATGAGATTATTACGACAAAGACGATAACATTCAGTTGACATTTTTTTCAATTCGGTTAGGTTTCTCCATATTCTTCAATCAAATGTTTTAAATTTTAAATTTTTGTAATTTAAAATTATACATAAAAATAAGTTTGTAAACTGAATAATAAATAACATTTAATTGGTACGAAATTTGAGATACATGAACAACAATCCGATAATTAAAATTTCAAAATATATAGATTATTATTTTTTTTTTTTTAAGGGAAGCTACAATCATATTTGTAGCGAAACTTTTGTTACCATAAAATTTCCTAAAAGAAAATTAAAGACTTTTTAATTTTTTTTTTTTCACTTCTATTAAAAAAAAAAAAATTGTTAGGTAATACATTAGTCCATATATTTATTAGGGTAAATTTCACAAACCTACCATGAGGTTTAGGCTATTACCAATAAAGTCCATAACATTTAAAAATCAACCATTTCAGTCCATAAACCAAACCGCGTTACAAATCGTTACATAATTTTTAGTTCCTCTCTATCGGACCACTATTTTCTCTCTCTCTCTCTCTCTCTCTCTCTCTCTCTCTCTCTCAAACTGCGGTGGCCCCTAGGTAGTGGGTTTGCTTATTTCACTTCTCTCTTTGTCTTTGCAACATGATCTTTGGGACCTGGGTTAATTGATTTCTCTTCTCTCTCTTCATCTTTACGATGGCGTCGTGGTGGTGGGTTTCGCAATGGTTTGTGGATTTTGGTTAGGATCGGTGGTAAAGGATTTGGGTTTTGTTGTAGGCCAGCTTTGGAGGTTTGTGGGTTTTAGTTTTGTGGGTTTTGGTTTAGATCGTTGGTTCGGGGTTCATTGTGGGGTGGTTGGTGGCGGATGGTCACACATTAATGGGTTTATGGGTTTTGATGATGCTAATGAGGTTGTTTTGTTGATGGGTTTGCGGCTTTTGTTGATGGTCGATGGTTTTGGGTTTGTGGGTTTTGCATATGCCGATGCCATTGTTTTTCTGATGGTAGGTTGACAGTGGTGGGTGGATTCCATTCAAGCTTTATTTTTCCTATTTGTTTATTGAGAAAGGTTGTAGGTTGTGTTCAATTTTTTTTCCTTCTAATTTGATTTAGAATTTCAAAGAAAGGGAAGACAAAAAGGTTGTAGGTTGTGTGAGAAAGGTTGTGTTCTTCAACTTTTTTTTTTCCTTCTAATCTGATTCAGAATTTCAAAGAAAGGGAAAAGAGAGACTCGGGGTAAGGGATGAGAGAGAGTGAAATATGTAATAGCGTTACAAGGCATATGGGGTTAGGGATTGAGATGATCGGTTTTTAAATGTTCTGGACTTGATTGGTTATATTCCAAACCTCGGGGTAGATACCCTATTTATAATATGATAATTTAAATATAATAAATAAATAAATAATAAATAAATATAAACAAGTGATAGGACACATGACAACCGGTCGGAACCAGGCCTCCAAAGTCAAAACGCCGAACAACATGATGCCGCCGTGGCGATAGAAAATCTTGAGTTCAAATCTACTGTTAGACCGCATGGACACTAAGGGTCCGTTTGGATTGAACTTATTGTTTCAAAGCAAAACTAAAAACACTGTAGCAAAATAATTTTTAAATGTATGAATAGTACCGTGGGACCCATTTTTAATATTTTTTAATACGTGAACAGTAATGAACAGTGTATAAACAGTAATTTTTGTCCCCTGTACGGTGAACCCATGTGAGGTTACTGTTCACGCACAGGGGAAAAAAAAAAGTGGAAAACGTGAAACGCAGAAACGCAGACTCAGTTCCCAAACACATACTAAAAATCGTGATATCAAATACCGTTTTTAATTTTTTTTTTTAAAAAAACCGTGAACTAAAAGAAGGATTTCCCAAAAGTAAGTAAACTCCTCGAATTGTACCCCATAGTTCATCATACATGTTTTCATGTGCAAACAATACAAACAATTTCAAGCATTGAACCAACAGAACTACTTTCTGCTTTCAAAAAAAAAAAAAAAAACAGTACTACTTTCTACTTATAGTATCAAATAAAACATTTAGCTATAAAAATTCAAACTCTCACCCCTTCAACCAAATCAGCAACCCCAGCACCAAAAGTCCCAAAAACATAGTCATAATTCATAAAAGAATCATCCAGAGTGTCATGCAAAAGCCCTGCAGCAACCACAGTCGATTTAGCCCCAATCAAAGCCAGCATCACTGCAGTCTCCACACAATGCTGCAAATAAGGATCTCCACTAGCCAGTGGCAGTGCCACATTAAGGGCAGGGTGGTCCCAAGACCAACCTGACCTTAAAAAAAAAAAAAATATATATATATATATATATATATATAATAAAAAAATTTATTTGAATACCCTTTAAAAAAAAAATTTGGGAATACCCTCAATTTTTTTATGCCAATAAAATTAAAATTTACCCTATCATTTGTTCTACTTTCAAGCAAAAGAAAAGGCCCAAAAAAATTTTAAAACTAAAATCTAAAAAAAAAGAATTAACATAGCAAGCCCACCCTTGGGAAAAAAAAGCCCAACATCAATCCTAAACAAAACTAACCCAAACGAATTCTCAAAAAAAATTTAGTTAAATTTTTATTAACTAAATGCGGCCCAACCCAAACAAATTCTCAACCCAAAAAAAAAAAAAAAAAAAAAAAAAAAAACCCACCAACCAACCGACCAAAATTCAAATTACCAATATGCATCTGTCAATTGATCAAAATCATCAAATGGCGAAATCAGAACTAAACCCTAACCTAAACAAAAAAACCTCATTAACGACCAAGCTTGGTCCAAACACATCGGCAAGAACGGCGCCTTTGCTTGGACCGCCTCAAACTCGAGCAACAGAGCACATCGGGCCTTAAACTCAAGCAACAACGACGGCAAGATCGAAGATCGGATCAGAGATTGCTTGGCTTGTCTCGTTGCCTTGACCCTCGTCCCTCGAGTCCTCGCCTTGATGTGCTGCCACAACACCGCTCTCTTAGGCCTTAAAGTATTTGGTTCTTTACTTCTCTCTCTTTTTCTTTATTAGTCTTTCTCATCTAAATCTTACATCTTTGGCTTTGCTAATTGTTGTACTACGATCCGAGAGAGTGAGTGAGAGCGAGCTCTCTCTTTCTTTCTCTTTGAATTTGAAATGAAATTCTCTTTATCTCTGTTTCTCTATGTCTAAATGTCTAATTGCCTTTACTTTATAACTTTATTTGACATTTTGACTTTATTAGTTTGTGAGTTTGTTGTTTTGTGTATTGTGAATTTTGCGTGTTGTGAATGTTTTATATGTTTAATATTTTGTGAAATGTTGATTGGCTCTTGTGACTCTTGTCTGTTGAGCGGGTAGTGGATGAGGGCCATGGGGCCGTGGGGTGGGATATTTGAATTGGGAAAGTGGACAGGTAGAGGTAGTAAAGGCTGAAGGCATGCAGAGGCGATATAAAAAACAAAAATTAAATTATGTTAAGCACTAGACAGTGGGTTGAGCCATGGATAATACACATGGGGTGTGTGCTAATGCACAGTAGGGTGTGTGCTAGACTGCTAGTTGTCAGTAAAGAAAAATAATGAAACAACTAAACAACAATAATTAATAATTTAATTAACCAATATATTATAAAAAACAAACAAATTAAATTATATTAGGCAGTGGGTTAAACCGTGGATAATGCAAAGTGGGTTGTGTAATTTATACTCCTTAAAGAACATCCTGAGAAAAATTCTTGGAGCCACCACTGCCACTAGCACCCATCTACAAAGAAAACAGTAAAAAGACTCTCAAACCCAAATCACTAAAACTCCACACAAGCACAATAAAACCAATAAAAAGCTCAAATCTTTACCTGCCCTCTATGAGCTTTCTCAGCCTCATGAAAAGCCTTCACCACAAAATCCTCACAGAAGATCTTGTGTCTCAACTGTGCACCCAACAATAACTCCCTTCATTTAAGGCCCAGCATTCCCTTGCTCCACCTCTATGTTAAACGTCAGCTCCTCCACATTTAACTCATCCCCACAAACCTCTAATCCTGATGTAGAAGAACCATAATCTAAACAAGAACCATAAGCGTTCCTCACAAACCCATTAAACAAACCACTTTGGAAACTCAATGTGGGACTACTAGTATTATTAGCACAAGCACTACTACCTCTAGCTGAACCAACCACCACACAACTACTACCACTACTACAACAAGAAACTGGTCCTTGAAAAACTGAGACACGGCTCAAATCCTTTTTCAAAAAGGACCCAGAAAACTTGCTTGGAGAAGAATAACCATAAGAGCTACTCAAGCTCAGCTCCTTCAATTCCTCACTCTTCAACTCATCACTACAAAAGCTTTTAGAGGATCTTACTGAAGAGGATGAGGAGAAGAGGCAAGAGAGGCCTCCAATCACAGGCTTCTAACATGTGGACGGTGGAGATGAGCTCAGCTCGAAATCGTACGACAAGTGTAGTGAGGAGCACACGCTGCTTGGTAGCCTTGTGTGTGTGTGTGTGTGTGTGTGTGTGTGTTTGTTGGGTCTCAGATCACACACACAAAAGCTTCAATAAGCTAATCAAAACCGAGTTTTGACGAAAACCCAACTGATTTTTGCATTCAAAGACATGAAAAATACAAATAAATCACTGATTTTTTTACTTTTTCTTCCAAAATAACCCAAATCCAGAGACCCTTTAAATAAAAGTTGGTTCTTTTCAATTTTCTCCAGAAACCCAATTGCATTCAAACCCAAGTAAATCAGTGATTTTTAACACAAAAACCAAACAAATGTTCCGAAATCAGAGACCCTTATAAAAAAAAAGTTTGTTCTTTTTTTTTTTGGTTAGATACAGTTTTTTTACCCCCAAGAAACCCAGTTGATTTCTTTCATTCAACCAAATAAATCAGTGATTTTTTTACACACACACACACCAAAAAAAAAAAAAAAAAAAAAAAACCAATAAATGTCCTGAAACCCAGTAAAGAAAAAACAACAAATTTGGCAGAGACAGAGACTATGGAATTGAGTTAGTTTGAGAAGTAAAAGGTTTTGATTTGGTTAGAAAGAGAGTAACTGAGCTACAATATGCACAAATTTATATAAAATTTTGAACATTTGGGGGTTACAAAGTACAAACAAGACAAAAAAAATTTCTAAAATTGAGAAGGAATTTACAAACCTTAACCCAAGAATTTTCAAAGGAAGAGAGTAAAAAAAAAAAAAAAAGGTTATGGGATTGTATTTGTTCTGAGAGAGAGATTTTGGTTTTATTACTTGCCTCTCCTGTTTCTGTGTTCTTAAGATGGTTATTGCTTAGAGGCCAGAGAAAGAATATGTGAGATTACTATAACGACCTTGGGAGTGAGATCGTTGGTTCAAAAACTATCATGGGATTTTTGTGTATGTTGCCAACAAAAAAAATAATTAAAAAATAAAAGTACAAACATAAATAAATTTTTTAAATGGGGCTAAATGCAAACGCAAGCCGTAGGGTTTGGGTCAGTTGCGCTTTGGCAAAAAAAAAAAAAAAAAAAAAAAACATGGACGTGAATTCATCAAGACCTTAAAGGTTCAGCTATTTAATTCTATTTATAACTACATTAATCAACGCATAACCCATTTCCATTCAAGAAACAAGAGCTAGAAAGAACCAGCAAAAGCACCTATCAAAAAACAGAACCAGCAAAAGCATAGTTTCAGACCCATCTAGATGCGGACATGTTGAAAACAGTCGATGCAGAAGATCAATTTACTATGTAGCAATACAGCTTCAATGTTCTTTCTATTATTAGAGAAACAAAAAGGTATCAAATTGATGCAAGTGATGTAGAATAGAAAGCTAAAAAAGAATCAGTTATCTGCCAAAGACAATTCTATTTACAACATCAACAGGCAAAGCATAAGCTGGATCTATGGCTTTCAATCCTGGATATTCAAGAAGTGAAAGTCCTGCAAAAACAAAGATGAATGACTTTAGATTTGATATATTAACGTCTTGAAAGATTAAAGCTTTGATTGTTGAAGCCAGCAAAATCTGATGAAAAAGCAACATCATGTGTAAGGAAAGATGGCTTCAAATACTAAAATTTACTTAAACTCCTTTGAAGTCTCTTCCCCTCAATCCTTACCCAAAACCTCCCATTAGAAATAAATCTATAAAATCATATTTCCTATCATTTTTAGCCTTAGCGATCAACCATTTTTAGGCAGGTTCTATTCGTCCTAAGAATATTGCAAGGGAACAAGAAAAGGTAATTTAACTCATAAGTGCAACAAGAGTATTGACAACAACTTATCACATGCAACATGCATATATCAAAAAGGAAAAATGAACAAATTAGAAAGCAGTAATGCTGCATTTAGTTACCAGCTACGCCGAAGTATGTATGGTAGACATCCACAGCATCATCTGGTCTATCAGAAATTCCTCCATTTTCCGTATCCTAAGATTTTTGTCAAACCACATCACCTCAGAGAAATTTAAAATGATTCAAACTAACAATGCAGAAATAAAATAAAGGACCAACACCCCTGATATCCCAACAGGTACAAAGTAGCCCATTCAGACCTGGCAGTCTAAGATATACTTAACAAGCTTTTCCTTATTTATCCAATGAACCCTGTCTATCATGATCAAGCTAGAAAGAACCCACCAAGAATAGCAGACCTGAAGCGATGCAACAAAATCAGTGAGAAAGACTACAAAAATGTTTCTTTATGGAAAACTAAGCTTCAGTTAAATTATTTTAGAATAAAATACACCCACATCAGGGAGTTTCTCAGGACGGCCATTAAGACCTCCAGATTTAACTTGCCGCTCGCACAACCACCACCCAAGAAGGTCCTTGTCAATATGATGCAATGACCCCGTTAGAGAAAGTGCAGCCACACAACAGAAAACTGCAGTCACAATGGACACAGAAAAATTTCACAGGATTTCAAGCTAAATCTCACAGGCAGGCAAATACGAAGTAATAATTGTTTCAAAGGATTTTAAGAGACATTAGATATTTGGTGAATAAAGCTTTTGGGTTTAAAATGCAGAAAATAAAAAGGCATAATTGTTTAGCTTTTACACATACATTGATTCAGTTTGGTGAAATGACATGGCTTTCAAGCAGTTTGAGTGGCTCACAAATATCTAACTCTAATGAAAAGTGAGGCACCTGGTAAATTAAAGGTTAACTCTAAGCAGCTTGAAGTTATACCGGAAGCTCAGTTGAAATTCATCCGGGAATGCAGTGACAAAGTTGAGAAATCACATATAAACGTTTTAATCAGCTTTAATTTTCTTTTAATTACAACACAGACTACTCAATTATGATATGTATATATGCAAGTTGATAAACAAACCAAGCTACTCAAACTTCACACAAGATCAGCTTGGAATAGAGCACTTGAATCACTTATGAAATGACTTCTACCTTGAAAAGCCTACCTTAACTTAAATGCTAGAAAGGAAAGCTAGTCAAGCTCAAATAGGGCCAGCTAAAGAAGGATATTGCTCACCAATACCCATGAGTGAGCTTAAGCAGTGTGATACTCAGCACGTTTACAGCTTAACACAGCAAGAAATTGTTTTACAATGAAATGCAAGCAATGGACTTCTTATTAAATTATGCCAACCCAACATACATAATACACTTCATAGACCATTCTGCAATACTTTTTGATAAGTAAAGGGAAATTAAATAGATCATTCTGCAATACTTATAAATTTATAAGGAAGAATCTCGGCCTTATCAACCTCCACTTCAAATATATTAGGAGAAATGCATGAGTTATTTTAAATTATTGTTGAACAAACAAATGGGAAATATTTTCCATTAGACGTGGAGGTTTGGGTTACCAAGATGCAAAATTTACAATTGATTGACAGTAATTGAATCTAAGAAATGAGCAAGAATCTTCTAAGCAAAACCTAAATGTTTTTAATAGATGCAGCAAATTTTTCACCCTGATAATAATAACCAAAAAAAAAAAAAAAAAAAAAAGATAAAATATTTGAAAGGATTGTCCACCTAGATAAAAACGAAACAAAGAGGATGATGGAAGTAAAATGCACAATTGATTTATCAAATCTAATCAGCAAGTAAAACTTCATGTAATGATTCTGAGTTAAATAATTAACATACTTTGCCCTGCATGGGACTCTCCACCAGGTGTGCATCCAAATCCACCATCCAAATTTTTGCAACTTACGACGTAGCTCACAGCCTTCTCCACATTGATTTTATTCAAGCGACGTAATATTGAGAGACAACATATAGCAATATAAGAGAACCTATAAAAATAGAATAGGTTTGGTAAAATATATACTAGTTGCAAAGATGCTAACTCCCAAAACCATGAGATGTTAAATAACAAATCAGAAGGGGAAAGAATACCGTGTATCAACTTCACCCCATATGTCTCCTGAAAAGGATCCATCTTCATTTTGCAGCCCAGCAACATCTGACTTAAATATTAAGAGCCACAAGAATTGCTAGATATACACTGCTTTATATTTGGTTTAAATATTAAAGTTTGTTGATGCCTAAATCACCTGTAAAGAGCTATCTACATCTCTGTACCAAACTGAGTAGTTTAAAAGTACTGATTCCACCCAATATGTAATATGAATATGATACGCAAGTTGAATCTACCAGTTAACTATCTACTGGAGTATTTCAAACAACAAAGAATAGCATATAATACAATTTCAAAGACCACCAATAAGTATGCCAAAGGATACAATTAGTCACCTTATCAATGTCAAGAACATTTAGCTTATCAAAAAGGGCCAAAACTTGTACGGCACTTAGAGTATACAGTATGTGAGGATCATGTCCAATGTTACCGCCAAACCCCCCTGCACAACTAATTAAATCATCATGTGTTCATTTTTTTTTTTTTTTTTTTTTGATAAGAAATCATCATCATGTGTTCATTACTATAATCGTCTACATTTTCCTCTCTTTCTCTCTCAAAATTTAGAAAGCTTAAAATGTTAAACCATTAATTGATTGGACTTATTGAATAGTTATAAGCCTAACCATCTAAAAATTCAAATATCGGAAGAATCATAAGCAAATTACTATAATCATCTTCATTTTCTCCTCTATCTCTCTCTCTCTCTTATTTTATTTTATTTTTCTTTGACTTTAGAAAGCTAGTATTGTTAACCATTAATTTATTGGGCTTATTGAATGGTTACAAACATCTCAAAAATCATATATAGGAAAAATCACAATCCTAGGGAGAACCATCAGACAACAAATTCTAACTCATTGATGTATTATAACAGAATGTAACTAGACAACGTAGTTGATTCAATGAAGAAACTGAAGAATCTCTAGAAACCTGACTCATGCTGGCACGTCATGACCCATGAAACAACCTCATCCACATCTACAGTGTCGAGCTTTTCCAAAAGATCCAGAGTGGTCAATCCCCAGTATGCCCCACTCATTCTCAAATGTTCCATCACAACAGAGATAAAATCATCCTTCCTCTGAGTTGTTAAATTTAAACATAAATGATAAAAGAATCATTTCAGCAACCCAAGATACAGGTAGATCATGAGAATAAAAAAGTATATGTATGAAACACACCTTTTCAACTGTTAAAATGTATTGGATGTGTTTCTCAGCGGCAAGCCCCCCATCTGGCAGTTAAGCACATCATCAATTCCAAGATTTTAAAACTTGAGCCACTAAAAATATAGAAACTCAACATTTAAAAAAATTATATACAGTTGATTTCTTTATCTGATCTAAAAGAAAATCATTGAATCAAGTTCTTCACTCATAGTCGGTTAATTAACTCAATTTCACATCACATTGTTACAGACAAGATTCTAAATTTTATATTTATATATATATATATATATATATATATATATAACAGATTTTAACTACCCACCAAGTGAAAGGAAATTTACAACTGACTGGAACTAAAAAATAAGACCAAAACCATTTTTTTTATTTTATATTAAAGTTACACACACCTAGTGGATGGTATTGAATCCACGACCTCACCTTCCACCATGCTCTATCAAGGGGAGGGGAGCCACTTGAGCTCAACCAAATGTAATGTTACTAACTCTCATCGCCAACACCCAAAGCACCCACAGCAATTTAACAAGTTTTGCTTTGTACATGTCGCAGTTCCCGAAATCCCCAGTCATGCTACAGTTTGCCTAGACAATCCAGGACAGGAGACACAACCTCCCTTCTTAACACAACTGGCATCTAAATCCTATTACATGATACTTCTAAGTTCTAAGGTCATTCATGATATTTAGGGCAAAGAACTTAACCATGATACAACTCTAATTTCCACCATTTTATATCATTCTTTAGTATGACTAAATGTTAGCATTGCCCAAACAAATCATTGGAATATGAATTACAATCCATCAATGAAACACAATAAATAAATAAAAAGGGTTCTTTTTTCCATTACTCATACATACATATTCTACAATCCAATTGCAGGATACCCCATATATATATATATATATATATAGCTTTCACTTTAAAAGGTTGAATAAAAACTGCATAATTGAGAATGACAAAAATTGCTCAACTAATAGACCCACTTGGAAATGATAATTGAAAATGTGGACTAACACAAACTTCACCTTCAGCAGGCTCCAATGTCACGGTTCTTCCTGGATACTCAAGTGTCCCTCTGTGGTCAGTACTACCTATATAACAATAACCCACAAACCAAATATCAACAAAATGGAAGAATTTACATATACATGAGAGAGAGAGAGAGAGAGAGAGAGAGATAAACTAACCCAAAAAACTCTACTTTTTCTAATTTAGCTATCCATGTTTGTTATGCACACACATCAGACTCAATACTTTATTTCTTACTTTGTTTAAATATTTATTTTTTCTCTCTCCTCTCAGCATATACAACCACCACCATACCACAGCCAGCCACCACCGCGTGCACGACACCACCACCACTGCACAAAACCCAACAACCACTTCCACAAAAACCCAAAAACGTCACGCAATCAACCTATCTCAACCAGTCAACCACCATTGCCTTGCATGCACCTACTGACATAAATTAAATTGAGTTGCAAAATTTAACATCTCATCCACATTTTGGAACAAAAACATCTTACCAAACCCAATGCCCAGGATCATAACTTGCAACAAATGAGACCCAAGGCCTTATTTTTGGCAGTGCTGCACCCCGCAAACCAACAACAGCAAGTACCCATAAGCATATTTACTTTTAAAACAAAAACACATTTCCCTGATCAGACCATGATCCAAGACTACACTCACACTAACATGCCTTCCTCAAGGCCCAAGTGCTTGTAGGCAACATTCAGAGCTGGTACACATAATAGCAAAATTTATTCACAGTTTGATACTCCATAACTGGTAGTAGATCCACATGCTTAGGAATAGTCAATAGGTTGACTAGAACAGACCCATCATGCAATATAATTTGAACCAAAAAAAAAATCTACTAGTTATGACAATCAAACAGATGTGAAATTGGGTCAAGAAAAATGATGATTTTGAGCAACAACATCAGCTACTGAAACAGATTTTCTAATTGGGCTAATTTTCCTTCGTTTTCCTAGCAACCAAACATAGATTATTAAAAAAAAAAATATATTGAGAGAGGGAGAGAGTTACCTATTGTGGGTGCGGGTTGGTGGGTGGAGGACGAGATGGAGGTCGGTGGCTCACGGATCAGAAGCGATGAGTCGTTGCACCACGGCACTGTGAGAGAGAGAGAGAGAGAGAGAAAGAGAGAGAGTGAGAGAGCAAGATAGAGAATGAGAAAGCAAAGAGAGACTCCGACGAGAGAGAAAATGAGAAAAAAAGAGTGATTCCCAGCGTTTTATTTTATTTTATTTTATTTTTTACTGGACGCGGTTTGGAAAACGCCGCTACAGGCCTGTAACACCATTATAGGTCATCAATTTATTTATTTTTTTTTGGGTTGGGCTTTTTTTTTTTTTTTTTTTTTTTTATCTGAAACGTCACTACTTACTCGAAAACACTAGTATAAATCCTTTAACGGCCTATTTTGAATTTTCTTTTAAAAAACCTATAGTGGCGTTTATAAACGCCACCACAGGTCCTCCTCTTCTGGTCACATCTGAACATGGCTTGGTGTAATTTCACATTCAAAGAAATGAGAATCTTATCCCTCTCAGTGCTTCCGCAGTGGGGAAAAAAGCACTTTTTACCTCACAAATGGTGTTGCAGAAATGGATACTGTAAGGACTAAGGTCCCAAGTTAGAGCCACGGAAACCCTTCCCTTTAACCCTTTATTGCGAAAAGTTCCATCTCAATCTCATGTCCTTGAATGAACTTCTGCTGGATGAAGCTCACTATATATATAGTATATACTGACAACGGCTTTTTTTATGCTAGGTTGATGAAATGAAATGCTCCAATAACTGAGAAGAATAAAAAGTTTGTGCAACGGGTATCACCTTTTTATTTTGTTTTATATATTTATCATCTCTAACATTCTAAAATTCTCCTACAACTACAAGCATTGCTTCCCAATCTAGTAATCTAAGCAATCCAAGTAAACATTTAGGGAAGGCAAGTGTATATAAAATTTACATTGTAGACTAAACAAATGTGTATAATTTTGTACATTTTTTTGCAAATATGTATCATATTGTATGCTTTTTGCAAATATATACAAGTTTGTTATTTTAGTGTCCGATGTAAGATATACATTAATTTGATAATAACCAATAATTATCCTATATTATTTTCTTCCTTCTTTTTTTTGAAGCAATAACATTGAAATTTTGAAATAGCTAGAATTTCTTGACACGTTCTACCCTCCATTTGGTTCTTTGTGTTTTTACAAGAAGATGATTCCATTATATGGAAAAGTTCAAGGATTACAGCATATACCATTAATTCTAGATGAACGCTGCAATCAAGTTTCCTTTTTCTTCTGCAGACATGGACACTTTCTTACCTTCGGTGTTGTAACATGACCTAAAAGACCGAGAATCTTCAGCCCATAGTCACTAACAGAAATGGAGCCAATCGGATAAAAAGAGAAAAGTGTAAGGATAATGGGCCCATTAAAAGCAATCAGGAGTACTGTTAGTCTACAACAAGCAAGAAGCTATGAGAGATTTGATTATACACAAGCATGTGGCTGACTTTGTTCAATTTTCTCTTCAAGATTGTATTAAAATGTTTTCTTTCCTCATTGTGGAAATTTGGTATTGGAATATGACACTAGTGGAAGCACATTTCCATCCAGAAGGGAAAAAATAAATGCAGACCAATTAAACTTTATTTGGCTAATTTCATTCCTACATCCACCAATTACGTCAACCAAAATTCACTATCAACGATATGGATTATTCCTCTATATCCACCGATAACGTTAACCAAAATTCACTATCAATGATATGGATTATAACCACACGATTAATTCTCATAAATCATAATTAAGAATTTTCACAATCAGAACTCTTAAAACTCTCACGAAAACAAACTCAAATCCCATTACATTCAACATAAACTCTCAATACAAACTAACAAATTCATAAATGAGATGCTTACTACCCGAATACATCAAATGGTGCTCTCACTCTGTTAGGTTAAAATAGATTAACCCTTGTTAATCAATGCAATTACCCAAGTTGATTAATTAGATCAAATTACATGCAAATCATAGAGGCATTAACAAATCACTAAATAAACTAAATACAGCGAAAAATAAATTAACACGGTGATTTATTGATAAATGGGAAAAACCTCTCGTAAGGCAAAAATCCCACTGAGTGAATTTAAAATTATCATTCTCAAGAATCTACTAATCAATAATCAAGCGATTACAAGTACAAAAAATCTTACCACTACTATGGTCTATCCCAAAATACTAACCTACAGTTAAACCTTTACTTCAATACCCAGTTGAACTTGATTTTGTAACAAACCTCTTTACTTTGCACAAATCTCCAATCTGTGACTTGCTCCTTTGCATGAATCTCAGTACATAACTAACTCTATCAACTTGATTGATTGTTGTTGGTTGCAAAGTTCTTCACTTCATAAACGATGAAGATCGGGAAGCACTTAGTTACAAAATTTTAAGGCATACAAACGCAGTAGCTTCACAGAGTATATGAGTTCTAGGTCCCTGTTCCATACTTGATGACTTTTAAAATAAGCTTTATATATATTTAGAGTTGTAGAGAGAGAAACCCTAATCATTCAAGTCATCATGGGCCAAAATTTTAATCTGAGAAATCTAAAATCATAATTCTCAATAAATTGAGCTTGTGTCGAGCTTCTTCATAGCAGCTAGTGTTGAGCTTTAATGAAATAGTTTTTCTTCACTTGTTTTTTAGATCAAACTCCATGTTTTTAATAATACCACTTGATATGTTAGAACAGTATACTTCTTGATATATTAAACCCAACTTAGATCTACTAAATTACAAGTAAAGTAAGTTTTATCAAAGGATTAACTAATTACATAAAAAATATGACCCTAACACACTCAAACAATAAACAAACATTGTAAGTTTGTAACTACTTTTCTAAAGAATTAATATTCTTATACGAGTCTTTTCTCTCCCCATGTAAGAGGACCCTTGGATCTAAGAGTCTTCAATTCTAATGCTTTATTGACAATGAATACTCAATTACTTATTAAATATGAAAAGCTCCCCCCTTATACACCAAAGAAAATCATTTCTTCTCCCACTAGAAAACCTAACAAAGTCAAAATAGAAAATTTGAGGTAATTAATTTCTAACATTTGGAGCTCGATGAAAAGATCAACAGGAACTCAAAAGGGAAATTGTAATTGCAAGTAATTAGTTTTAAAATGAAAATTTTTCATGCATTTACAAGATAAAGTTACATAAGGCAAAGAAGTAGTATAGAAAGTTAATAAGCATGCATCACATTTATTTAGACCAATTAGTTTGGGAAGCTACAATATCAGCACTAGAACTTGAGTACTAAGTTGTACAACTCTCATACGAAGAAGTGTCCTTTTTCTTCTTCTGCCCCTAGATTTAGAATGATGGGACAATGCCATATCCAGTTCCTGCCATCAACAAAAGCCACAAACCCATCGGCAAAACAACCTCATCAAATTGATCCTTTAATGATAAGACAAAAGTAAGTATCAAATCTAGTTGTAATGTATACAAGATTTTCTTAGTGATTGTTTACAGCTAGGTTTTAATTTTTTTTTTAGATGTCCTACAGCTAGGTACAAATTAAGATAAATCTATTTTTTATTTTCCTAAAAATAAAGTTAAACTATATAATATTAAGATTTTATGCAAAGTACAGTCAAGGCAAAAAAATATTTTGACGTGCATTATGTAGTAATTTAACATTTAATATTCTTAAGGCACTTGATAAGTGAATCTTATATGGTGCTGAGTTGGAATTCCAATAAGTTCTAGGCACGTGTGAAGTTTTCTATTTTGTGGAAAACGTGTGAATAATGTCAGCATATGAGTAGATTTGCACTGCAAGACCTCCATTGACCTATGTGTGACTAGTCAACTTGAGTGAACATGAATTTTGTGGAGGGTATTCTGGGAAACAGATTTTTGATGGGCTAACAGCTCATGGTCCTAGAACTCAAGAAGTAGCTCAAATTAGCCTAGCCCACAATTATTTATTATTGGGCTTGATGTAAAAAATGCTACAAACCCAATTTATTTTCCTTTTTTGTCACTTGAACCATATTGCAAATCTAGTATTTGTATGATGAGGTGGTGGTGTTTCTGTACCTTTCTTGCCTGAATTATGTGTTTGTGGAGGAGGATATTACCTGCAATGGGGTTTAATTTGTACTAAAGTTTACATATGTCGATATGAATATGTGCCTGTTTATTTCACTGATTTGAAATTGCACGGTTTTAAAGTACAATTTTTAAATTCTCATGTTTCCTTAATAGGATTTTCAAACAAATCATTTTCAAAATCCTAAAATATTTGCTTATATTAACATTATGATTCATGAATAGTTCAATAGATCAGCCAAAGGTCTTATAACTAAATTGGTACCTCCCCATGCACAAAGTACTTAGGGGTCTAGGGGGGAAAAGATTCGAGTTGCGGGGTTAGTAGTATGTTATAATTATTTCTAAAAAAAAAAAAAAAATAGTTTGATAGGTCACCTTTAATCAGAAATTATTGTATATTCTCCGAGCATTACTTTTTTTTTTTTCTAATAAAGAAGTGGGCCCTATGATAAATCACTCGTATGGGCCCATTTCTCATTTAAGAGGATGAAGCACACTTTTCAAGTATGTAATAATAAACCATTTTTATCTTCTTGTAAAGGATGAGTTTCTTGGATTTTGTTCCACTTATAAATTTAATTGCTATTTTGACTACAAACTAACTTTTGAGATAGCAAGATCTAGTGCAAGCTAGGGGACAAGCTTTTCCATTGAAGATTGATTCTTTTTAGCAATATGAATAAGGCAAGGACATATGTCAAAGTGGCAAATACTTTCTAGATATGAAGCTTACGCAAACCAAAAAAGGGGGGTAATTGATTTTGCATAAGGAAAAATCTGCCAACAAGCAAAACAAATCTAACTTGTGGCTCACGAGGTGGATAATATCATTTATAATATTCTCAAGAGCCTTTTAATTTAATGGTATTGCTTAATTCTTTCATGAAGAAAAGCTTAAGTTTAAATTTCTCTCTTCCAAATTTAATCCATCATATTATTATTTTATGAGATTTTTGAGGTTTCTCATGGCCGGTTAATAGAACAGTTTGGTCAAAAACTAGGACACCGTTTCTTTATATCAAAAATAAAATAAAATCCACCCCTCCATTTATTATAAAAATTTTATAAAAAAGATTATTTGCAATATCGGTTCATTAATTCACCAAATCAGAGCATGTGAAAATACAATTTGACACACAATCTAAAGTTAAATGTGCAATGATCACGTACATGATAATATCTTTCATCCACTTTTTCTTCCATCTAATTAGTGACTATATGTGCAATGCTCAACTAAATTGTACAGTAGAACACGTATGACAAGAAATGAAGGTAAAAAGTCATGTTCCTTTTACAGTACCAATCTCATCCTATAGAAGATTTTCAAAATATCACGAAGAATGAAATCAAATTAGTGTTTACAGTGGGTCCATTCCTCATATTATTGTCTTTAACCGGCATGCTATGAGAAACACAAGAAATCTAATCAAATTTTCACAAGAAAATATCTCCAGAGGCACTCGAATTGTCTAACATTTAACATCTCACAGTGCAACATGGTGCGCAACTTTAATATAAAAATTTTATGGTTCTGTTTGGATTGAGGGAAAATGAGAGAAAGTATAGTAGAGTAGAGTAGAGTAAAGTAGAGTAAATTTGGTTCAAAATTAACTTATTTTCAGCTAACTCTACATTACTCCCCTCCACTTCCCATCATTTCTCCCTCAATCCAAACAAGTCCTTAGTACCTAAATCTTGTCTCTCTTTCTCTTTTTTTTTTTTTTTTTTCTTTTTTTGGGAGGGGGAGGGGGTAATAGGGCAAATATATTTTTAAAAAACTAATAGTAGATCATTATGTTACAAAAACAGTTTGTCTTTGTAAAAAGTGAGCAAATTAACCACCACAAGCAGTGGGTTATCAAATATAACAATTAACAAAGTCCATAATTTGCAAACAACATAACTTGGCTAGCCCATCAAAACACCAAGTAGCTTCTCGAAAGATAGTTAACAAAAAGCAAAGTCCCAGCAAAAAGGAGAGCGCAAAAAATTTACAATGTCATCTTTATCTTCTTCTTTTTTTTTTTTTTTTTTTTTTTTTTTTTTTTTTATAATAATCATTTCCATCTCTATCTTCTTTTCTATTTTTTTGGATGCATTGTCATCTGTCTCTTGATGTAACAAACAATATTCCAATACATACAACCTGGACGAGCTTATACCAAACTCATTTTTATTCAATGTTTTATTCTGCCACCAAGGTTGTCCATAGACCCGATCAACCTAACCCACTCAGTAAATTTGATTGGACTTGAACTAAAAATGGACCAATTTGGTGACTAAGGTAGGTTTTCTCCCCCAAAATCTAAAATTGTTGGATTAAGCAATGGGTTCACTCCCTTAAAATCTACCAAACTCGACTCATCCAAACCTCTCTCTCTCATAGAGATCTCAACTAAATCTGGTGAGATCTTGACCAGATATGATGAGAACTCAATTAGAATTGATGAGATCTATAATCAACCTTCATCTCTCCCTATCGCTTTTCCACTTTATTGCCATTGTTACCGGTTTTGCCATAGCCGCTAGCCACCATGTGAAGAGCTTGATTTGTTGAAATATTCATGTGTGAGTGGTGCGATAAGTAAAATGTTGAAGGGTCATATGAGGTACTAATGACAAATGTGAATGATTAATATAACATAATTAATGCTCTAATAAGTATTACTATTTACCAAAAAAAAAAAACATAACTAGATCAAAAGCATTGATTTAACTTTTAGGTTAAGTGGTGTCCAAAAATGTCATATCAACCACTTAATTGGAGTATCTCGAATGTATTATCTTCCTATCAAGTGATATTAAAATCATGACCACACTTAAGTTTTTGGGTAAATTTGATTGGACTTGAACTAAAAATGGACCAATTTGGTGACAAAGGTAGGTTTTCTCCCCCAAAATCTAAAATTGTTGGGTCTAGCGGTGGGTTCACTCCTTAAAATCTAACAAACTCGACTCATCCAAACCTCTCCCCCTCTCTCTCTCATAGAGATCTTAACTAAATTTGGTGAGATCTTGACCAGATATGATGAGATCTCAATTAGAATTGATGAGATCTATAACCAACCTTCATCAATCCCCAGCGCTTTTCCACTTTATATCGTCGTTGTTACCGGTTTTGCCATAGCCGCCAGCCACCATGTGAAGAGCTTGATCTGTTGAAATATTCATGTGTGAGTGCTGCAATAAGTAAAATGTTGAAGGGCCATATGAGATACTAATGACAATTGTGAATGATTAATATAACATAATTAGATCAAAAGCATTGATTTAACTTTTAGGTTAAGTGGTGTCCAAAAATGTCATATCAACCACTCAATTGGAGTATCTCAAATGTATTATCTTCCTATCAAGTGATATTAAAATCATGGCCAAACTTAAGTTTTTGGGTTAAGAATTTCCTTATATTAAACTATTAATTACTTAATTAGAGTCTTCTTAAGATGTTATCTCCCAATGATTACTCACATCAATCATAACTAAGTAGTGTATGTAGGCTTGTAGGTGTTTGTCTCCAAATTCAGCCTTTGTAGTCACATTAAGAGTCTGTTTGGATACCGCTTATTTTGTTGAAATCGAAAACTTATTCTTTGAAATCTTGTAGATAAAAGTAAAAATTAATTGAAATAATACAAGAGGGCCTATAAATAGTGTTAAAAAGTGCAATGAGACCCATAACTAGTAACAAAAATAAGCTGAATAATGAAATAATTTATAATTTTAATCCACGTCCAAAGCATACTAAAAGACACTATGTATAAATTAATGATGCTTTGACTTTGTAGGCTATCTCACTTATAGCAGTAAATATATCAAAAGTCAATTCTATGGAGCAAGCTTCTAAAAAGCTTGTAGGTTGAGATTCCACGACTGTAGGATCTATTGGCATGTGAGAGGCATATTCCATAGAGCGGTTACAACAGAGACCTTCACTTAAAACGTAATTAGATAAGCTTATTTTCATTAACTTATTTTACTTCAAAAATAAATTAGATAAAACAAATTTTATACTTAGGAAAACCAAAAAAAAAAAAAAAAAAATTTAAAACTTAATATTTTAAAGTGTAGAAATATGGAGGTCATCTCTTGCAGTCTTGCAGATTGTAACTAATAGATTTTATTACCAAGCTAATTTTAGAAATTTCATTTCCTGCAAAGCGAATGTGTGCCAATAGATTTCATTCCCAAATGTTAATTAGGTTCCAAAAAGTCATTATCAAATTCTTTTTAGCGTGTGTGCAAAGATGTAAACAAGCTATAATTCAGTTGGCTTGCTAGTTTCCACTTTCCACACGTCTTGCATGTAAAATCATTGAAAACAAGCAAGAGCGGATGTTACACCGACCACAAAATCATCAGATGGACCGCGGGATTGTTCTTTGTAGGTTGAATTGACAGTACCTACTCGTATCCCCCAATCTCATGTTCTCTCAAAATATAAGTAATTGAAATGAGCAAAAGTCAAATTGAAAACATACTATTATTTGAATTAGTAAATAAGACCATTTAAAAAAAAAAAATCATTTTATCTACTTTACACAAACAATTTGGCAATACACCATATATATTAATTCCATCCTACATTTTGAAATACAAAATAATCAAATAACTAATTTTATATTAATTTTTTACTACAACTAGCTAGCTCAATCTTTTCCAACAAGATAAATGAACCAATTCAATTCAGAATAGCCATCTCAAAAAAAAAAAAAAAAAAAACAAACAAACAAACAAACAAACAAAACAAAAAATCAATGTGAAAAACGGAAACCCTCAATCCAACCACAATTTTTTCCTGACACACAAGGAAAGTCCAAAAGGTGTGTTTGACAAAAATTAAATTCTTATTTGATCAATTTATTCTTGCAACGTGTGGGTTTATACAATGCCTCAATTAAGATGACATTTTAGTATAGAGAGATTGCAATAAACATAATTGAAATGAAAAGCAAAAAGTAAATTGGATTGAAGACTAAGGATTTGTGAATAACAACTAAGAGGTTGATTGAATCTACTTTAACTAAATTAAAGAACACTACTTGATGAAAGCTTACTTGAAATTATTTGAAGATCGCTTAAATTGTCTACAAAAACTAATCCTACTAGAATACTACCATATCTATATGTCTAAGAAGGCATTTTGCCTTAAAGAAGTTCTCTTGTTCTCTTTGATGTGCTTGGTTGTGTCCACTTCTTCTTGCCAAAGCCTCCTTTAGTAGGCATGGATAGAAGTTTTTCCTAGCCCATAATTACCCCACAAAACAAGGGAGGGGATGGTTATTTGTTTGTAATTAACTACTCCATCTTCCATACAATGTCACAAGGGTCCTACAAATTGTCATAACAAGTGTTCCCATCCTTTCATTTAACGGAAAATTGTCTTCCACTTGACATTTTTGCCAAAACACACATGCATGCTTTGGTTACCAAACTTTCACATGTTATGGCTACCAATTGTTACATCACATGTGTCATTCTTTATAACAGTGTGGCTTTATGTCAACAAATAATTATAGAGTAAATTTATAACAACAATATTTTGGTATTGAAAATATTCTTATGGTATAAACAAGGGGAGCATAGAAGAATTCAATAACTGTGTCAAGGTTGGATAGGCAATTGTGAGATTACTACCTCTTTTCATAACATGTCTTTGACAAGCAAACAAAGCACAAGAATTTTAGGTTTACAAGATTTAAGAGAACTTAAATCTAAAGTTTAAAAACCATCACCTTCAACCCACGGCAACATGGTCAACCCATGGCCACCAAAACCAATTTAGATTGAAGAGATTATTCGTTTAGGAACAATTTATTTAACTTTTTGTTGAAAATTGAAAGTGTTGTAGATAAAAGTTAAATAAAATAAACATTTTTTAATACTAAAAGTACTATATACACAAAAAAAAATAAAAATAAAAAATAAAAGAGAATTAAAAATATATTGAATGTGAAACCCACAAACAGTAATATTACTATTGGCTTGACTAAACATGCGTAGGACCTGAAAATAGGAGATATGACAATTGATAATAAATAAATAAACCATACACGCACATGTTGAAAAAAAAAAAAAAAAAGTAAATAATAATGTGGGACTTGCAAACAGTATTATGAGACTCATTAATAACAGACAAAAAAAAGAGTAAAAAAGAGACCCGCAAATCAGCTCCCAAATGCACACTAAAAAGAAAGAAGAAAAGCATTAAAAGTGTGTTTGAATTAGGTTGAAAAAACAAAAGAGTGTTGTGGAGGTTGGCAATGTTAGTGTCAGCGTTGGCTCCTTCACGGTGTTGGCTTTTTTTCTCTCTCTCTCTCTCTCTCTCTCTCTCAACGTTTACTTAATGGTGTTACACCAATTTTGATTCCAAGGTTTAATTTGTTGCATTTCAAAAGGTCAAGGATTAATTTGGCATTTTTGAAATTCTTTCAATCTAAACTATGTACTCCTAAACTATAGAATAAAAACTTTAAAGTGAAATTTGTTCAAAAATCTATTGGGCTTATTTGGTTAAGTTCAAGCGAAAGAAACCTAACTGATCAAGAAGCCAGTCCCTCTCAGAAAAAAAAAAAGAGAAGAGAAATAGCCAGTCCCTCTCAACAAGTGTCAGCAATCAGCACTGTCTATGAGGGAAAAAGAGAGACCCTTCCAAAACAGTACTCTTCGTTTTGAACTTTTAAACCCAAATTTTACGCTCTTTAAGTATTACCGACCTGTAATTCGGCGGGTTCCCCGGCCTAATTCATTCCAAAACATCATCAATCCAAGTGAGTCCAACCATTCACAAATGAAATCATATCAATGCAAAACCAAATTCCACGTTTGTTTTGCCTTTGCTGACAATTCTGCATGAAGCTCAAAAAAATGGTTTTACCTTTCACATGTATTAATTGTTGCCTTGCTGTGTGAGTGTGAACCTTAATTATTATTTATTATTGTCTTGCTCATCAAAATATATATTGACAAAAGAAAAGTTTCTGAATATATGAAAGATAAATCAACAACCCAAATTTCGTGTATTTTTTTTTCGATAATATATTGCAATTTAAAGTAGTACTAAAGTTTCATATGAAGAGAATTGTTTTCTCCAAAAATAGTTTGAACATAAACAAACAAAATTTTTATATATATGGTATTAGATTTAAATTCCAAAAGTACTTTGGGTCCAAAAGTCATTGTCCAAATAATTAAAGCTTTAGCGTGCATGCAACAAGAAGTAACAAGCAACTACATGTTCCAACACATGCGTAGTGTTGGCTTTCACGTTTCTGGAAGTGTCCAATACGCAAAGGAACTTGCTTTACTGATTAGCTCGCTCGTGGACTTCGCGAGCCTTCGCATGCATAACTCATGCATATTCTTTTCTCTTTTCTTTTCTTTTTTTTATAAAAGAAATATCAAATAAAGGGGAATTTCATTTATTAAAATTGTGTTTTATCATCATAACAAATCTAGAGAGATCTAGATGATGTGACAAAAAGTTAAAATTCATGCTTCTTCATATTCCAAGAAAAAGAGTGAAAAAACCTTTGCATGTAAAATTAAGTTGGACACAGTAAATTAAACTTGTAAAGTTTCAGGTGGTATATATCTTTCACCTGTTTAGTCAAAAGATTTGGCATATACTTTACGACACGTACACCTGTTGAGAGATACATTTCTCCACTGTCGGTTCAACAATTACCTACAACCAAGAACACAAGAGTAGACAAATGAGAAAGAATCATATATGTTTTGGTTTATGGCTACCATTTTTCAAATCATTGTGGTAACTAATTCAAGAAATGCATTTCTTGTGGACTAGGTTCCAAAACTGTGGAGAGTTCATGTCAAACTGCCCATATATGGTACATTCAGCCTATAATTCAAGCATATTGGTATGCCACAATTAATTATGTTGAAAGACTTTTATTGGTATTACTATTTCATTTGAACTATTTATCAAAACAATAATTGAAGTCCTTTTTGCTAGACTTGATTAGGACACATCAATATATGGGTTTTGCTTCCATCTTGCTTGGTTGGAAAATTTTTGTTTAGGCATATTAAATAACTTCTTTTCTTTTTGGGAAAACTTTCGATCATCCAAAATAAGCCCCCCATTTTCTTAAAATAATCCTTAAAATTACCATTTACAAAGGGTTTTGGACCACTAAATCCAACTGTTACATAGGAAATATAAGTATGCAAACATCTTAAAGATCAAATTACACATTCTTATCTTGCATGGAGATTAAATTAATTTGATAAACACTATATGAATAAATGCTAGTCACTAAACAAAGAAAAAAAATTTAAAAGGAATGGAGTTTCATGCTAAAGTGGTGGTAGTTTGTAAAAAACTAATATGTAATGTTTAGATAATAAATTTAGAAAAATGCTAGAGTTATTTTCAATTCTACCGTAAAAGACTCATAAAAAGTAAAAAATAAATAAATTTCTTAATTACTTGTCGTATTTTTATTTAAAAATTGATATTCAACCATTTATATAATTTGTAACATTTCTAGCGGTACTCAACAAATTTTGATGCCAGATTTTGCTTTATATATACATATATCCTCACATATCCAATAAACAACCTTTACGACGATGTGACAACATTTAAGGAAAACGTTTGAATTATATATTATTTTAGAACATTTTTTAAATGAAAAAAATGATATTAGAAATAAACCCAAATAAGAACTAGTAAAATTAATCAGAATAATTTATAAAAATATTATAAAATAGTTTATAAATGCATTAATCTCCATTAAAAAAAAAAAAAAAAAAAAAAAAGTTAGAGAATCCTAAACTCCAAAGGAGGTATTTTTCTCCTATTGACCATTCCCACATGTAGAGAGTAAAGCTACTATTCAAGACTTTTGGGTTTTGACCTCTCCGTTGGCCATTGTCAAATACGAACAGCTAATCATATGCCACACAAATCAAAATAAAAGTCAAGAGAGTTCATTCCCGCCGTCCGATTCGTAGACAAAGTGACTACCCTCAAGTTTCGGAGATTGACTCGGCTGAGCCTAATAATAAGACTGAGTCGACACAGAAAAAACAACACGTGCTAGACTGTGACACTCCTCCGACAGACTGACTGTGACCGTATCCAGACGAATGCTCACCTAATAGCCGTCACAGATAAACACGTGTCCGCGGCTTTCTCTGACCATGTGGCGGTGGTCTCCGCTCGTGACATGCCACGTGGACACTCAGAACCAAAGAATCTAACGTATAAAAACAATTTTGCCTTTATTTATTTATTTATTTATTTTTTTGAGAAATAAAGGTAGTCCTTATCAAATATGGACTGCCATGTTCTAGAGCTTCTCGAGGAAGGTGGGGAATTTAGATTTATCACTCTCACTCCAAAGGGAAATTGTCATTCATGTCCTTTGATTTCATAGAAAATTTTGAAATTTAGTAAAACTATGGGTGTGGGATCTACTTTTTCAACCAAAAAAAAAAAAAAAATACAAATATATTTAGAAAAAATTAAAAAAAAAAAACCCGCTATCCCTAAATCCAAAAGTAGGAAATTTCCATATTTGTTTTTTTCTCTCTTTGTTTTTCTTTTCTAGGCACACCCTAGACTAGTTGGGCTAATGGACTTTGTGTAGTTATTAACTTATTACATTAGCTGAATTGGCATATTTTTATGCTCAAAATGATTGGGGTTTAGAGAAAAAGGGTTTGAGCTGTTAGGTTAACGAGTTATGCTAGTGCCACATAAAGTGGCACAATTTGTGCTATAACCTACCTATGTGGCGTGTTGCGAATGGTAGATGGATGTCTCCACATGGATCAACCATTACTCCTTTACCATTCACAACTCTTCATATGGGTAAGTTATGGCACAAGCATAATTCTAGATTAGTAGCATGTTGTAATTATATATATATATATATATAAACACATAATTTATAATATTAGCATTTACAATCAAGAGTTTTGTAACTCAACCGCTTGTCATTTCTTGATATTTACTATATAACTTAACCGATTCGAACCATAAAAGTTTCCATTAGAAATACCAAGGGGTATTAATTGAATCACAAAATTCTTAGTGATGCATTAGTTTATAAGGCCTACATAGAAAAATTTGTAATATTATTAGTATTACTCATTTATTTATTAGTTTTTTAAGGTTGGTAAGAGTATTTAAATATAATTTTTATTTTTTATTTTTTTTGCAATCTATAAAATGGTGGGTCTCACACTTGAATTGATTGTTTGACTAATATTTTATAAATACAATTTTCAAAACTAAATCCTATTTTCCTGGTTTAGAACAGGATTTTGAAAACCACTAAAGGAGTGTTTTTAAGATACAGAAAATGTTTTTAATAACATAGTTGTAAATAAATTGAAAATAGTGGACCCCACATATTTGTCTAAACTCTTTTATCTCTTAAATTAAGGAGTTTATCTTTATTACAAAAAGAATTTTCACACTTCAAATTTGAAACTTATCATTAAAACAAAAAGTACATGATGAGCTCTAATCCCTTATCATTATCCACAAAAAAGAATAAGTAATCTACATATTCTACACGTTACTTTTTGTAAATATTTTTTTTTTTTAAAAAAATCTCAAAAATAGAAATGGTCTCCCAAACAATTATTTTTTAGTATTTTGAAAATTGTTTTTAAAAGTGAGAGTCAAATACATATAATATAAAAATTATTATCTAAAAACTAGTTTTAAGTTCAATTTTTTGAAAATTATTTTTATACTGTTTTGAAAACAAAAACAAAAACACTTATCACATCCATCAAGTTTATAAAGCTTAAAAAAAAAAATTAATAGTAGTTTTAGTTTTCACATCTTCAAATTAAAAAGTTAATCAAATAGCTCTTATTGGTTAGTTTCGATCAAACAATCCAATGACCACTGGACATTTTGTCCAAGTGGTACAATAATAGATCAAATAATAAAAATAAAAATAAAAATTAAACAATCCAAAGAGATATTGGAGAATAAATAGATCAAATAATACTGCATAGGATGATGTCAATATTTTGGCTGCATCCCCAAGCTTACTCCTAAACATAAAGTGTAGAATAAAAAAATCTTTCAAATTTTTTATTAGCATTATAGTATAACTTATCATCTAAAGAGAACATAATTTCAAATGTGTAGGATCCTACCAACAAGGATGAACATAGTTTATTATAAAATTGGGGTTTAATGAATGTAGACATAAACCTTTATTAGAGAGAAAAAAAGAGAGTTGATTTTGAAACAATGGGCGATTGTGGGAATGCAACTTCACATATAAAATTCCTCAAGAAAAAAAACAACTTCACATATAAAAATCAAGAATTTTTTGAGATTCTCATCCTGTATCAGTGATTTGTGTATCAAGGCAAATAAATAGTACCCAGAAAAATTAAATATCAAAGGGTGGACCCCGCTTTATCTTGCTGCTTCATTTGGGACACGCAATTGGAAAATATTATTAATACTATTTATTGCTTTGAGTTTCAATGATGTGATCATGCCAATAATGAATCAAGGAATATAAAAAAGCAATCAGAAAAAAATAATATAAAAGAATCAAATATTAAATTTTAAGAGGATAAGTACTAAATTAAGTATTGTAATAGTGAAAGAAAAGATTTATGAAGATAGCTTAGAATAAAGTTGATTCATCCAATAAAGAGTACACTCCTTGAGTCCTTGACTCAGGTGAACCTTTGGTTTTTTTCTTCGCTTTTTTTGGTTGTAGTTGTTATTATTATTCTTGATATCTTCTTTTTTTTTTTTTTTTGATGAAAGACGAATTCAATAAAAAGGAACTAAGAAAATACAAGCGGGGCGGGACACTGCCTGTTCACATAGCCTCCATTACAATCATTCTCAAAGGCGTTTAAGACGTCTACAAGGCGGACTAGAAAAAGTAATACATTGACTTCTTGGTTGTGACTCATCCTAGCTAACATGTCGCAACTCGATTCCCTTCACGGTAGCAATGGTGAAATTGGATCGATCAAGCGGGTGCTAAGCGATCTACAATCCTCCAAAATAGGAAATATAACATTATTCACATACTGGGCATTGCTGAGAACATCCACAACAGCTCTAGCATCCGGTTCAACAATGAGAGATGCTATGTTGAGATTGCAACACATAATAAGACCCTCCCTTAAGCCCCACATTTCAGCCATAAAACTGTTTATGATTCCTATGCGTTTGGTGAAGCTCGCTATCCAATTTCCACCGTCATCCCTTATCACTCCTCCACAACCAGCCACTCCCATACCGCCTATCACCGATCCATCTGTGTTTAGTTTCATCCACCCATCGGGAGGCTTTTTCCATCTAATCCTTTTAACACACCTTTGCGTCATTACTCTAGGGGAGGCTATACAGTGCAAAAATTCATATGATTGCTTTAAAACTTCTATGTGGAGCTGCTGGTTCAGCCTTTTTCTTTGAAAAACAAAGTTGTTCCTACTCTTCCAAATATTCCACACGGTGAAGAGGAACAAAATTTCCCACGGAGGCTTCAAAGTAATCGATGCGCTTCTTTTATTTCCATTTACGCTAAGCCAATCCAGCAGCTCGCTATTCCAAAACAGATGATCAACTTCTAGCCTTCCCAAACAATTCCACACCACTTTTGCCCAAGGACAGTCACGTAGAGCATGTAAGATTGATTCCTCGCTTCTTGACAGATAGGACACACGACTTACGCACACACACACTCTCTCTCATCAGCAGACTCCTAACCCCAATACTATTGTGAGCACACATCCAAATAAAAGTTTTAATTCTTGGAAGTGTGTTAGCTTTCCAAACCCAGCTAGCACTAAAATTTGGAACCTCTTCATGCCCCATAGCAATCCTATAGGCACTTTTCAAGTTGAAAGTACCTTGAGGAGAATCAGCCCATGTAATTTTATCACAACCTCCGCTTGTCATCGCAATAGGAGTGGCTTTTATCATCATTTGGATGTCCAAAGGAAGCTCAACCGAAAGACTATTCCAATCCCAACCCGCATCTTTCATGAAATCCTTAACTTCCAACTTATTTGCTTCCCGAGATAAAGGACCTTGAATAAGACTTCGAAGGGGGCCCTTGTTCAACCAGCAACTATACCACAAATTTAACTTACTATCCCTACCAACCGACCACCACCACGCCCTTCTCAAAAGTTCCCATTCCTTTCTTCATTGCTGCCCAAATTGGAGAACAAGGAAGGCTAGTGGGATTAGTAGCATTCAATCTTCTACCCGAACACTATTTCTTTCTCAAAACTTGCACCCAAGGCACATCTCCCTCAGTGTGGAACCTCCAATTGAGTTTTGCTAGAAGCGCAAGATTCCTTCCCTTAGCCGTTTGCAGACCAAGCCCCCCTTCTTCCTTCAATTTTGTAACCTTATGCCAGCCAATCCAATGTATTTTCTTTAAAGACTCCGAAGACCCCCAAAGAAAGTTACGGTTTACTCTATCTATCCCATCCAAGATTACGCCAGGAAGATAGGAGCACCGCATAACGTATCTTTGGAATAGTTGCCGAAGACGCTTGAATAAGAACTTGGCGGCCAGCCAAGGATAACATGCTTGCTTTCCACCCCGATAATTTTCGCTTTACTCTATCAAGAACAAAATTAAAATCCCGAGAAGACGAACCAGGATGCTTCAAAGGAATACCCAAGTATCTTCCAAGTGAAGGAGTGGATGTAAACCCAAGAATATCACTTAAAGATTCCCTCGTGTCCCTATCCACATTTGGAGAGAAATAAACTCTCGACTTCGCTTCACTTACAGTTTGCCCCGATAAACTACAGAAGTTATCAAGCACATCTCTAATTGCTAAGCAATTGATGTAGTCCGCTTTTGCGAATAGCAAGAGGTCATCCGCAAAAAACAAATGGGAAAAAGCCGGACCAGTTTGGGAAACCTTGACTGGATGCCACGACTTAGCATTACACTTCTCTTCTATTAGTCGCCCAAGAAAGTCCATGCACAAAATGAACAAATAAGGGGACAACGGGTCCCCTTGCCTTATCCCTCTAGATGGGTAAATAGGATCAAGAGTTTCTCCATTAAATAATATAGAGGTTGACACAGTAGAAATACAGCTCATAATGATGTCCCTAAGATCAGTTGGAAAATTTGCTCTAACAAGCATTTCTCTAACAAAACTCCACTCAATCTTGTCGTAAGCCTTCTCCAAATCAATTTTTATGGCCATGTACCCAACTTTCCCCTTTTTTTTACTTAAGGAGTGAATTAGCTCTTGAGCAATGATCACATTATCGATACCCTTTCTGCCTGGCACAAAGGCCGATTGAAGAGGAGATATCGCCTTGTCCAAATAAGGTCTTAATCTGGCCACAATGATCTTTGTCAACACTTTATACACAGTATTACACAAGCTTATGGGCCTATAATTCCCTAGCGTCTCCGGACCCTGAATTTTTGGAATTAGAGCAATGTGGGTACTATTGAGATAGGCGGGAACTTTCTTTTCCGAAAATATCGCCTTTATTTCCTCCATCACCGACTTTCCCACCACCAGCCAAAATCTCCGGAAGAATCCTGCATGCAGCCCGTCCAGGACAGGGGGCTTTAAAAGGTTTTAGAGACCATAAGGCTACCTTAATTTCCTCCTCCGTGACCCCCCCACTAATACTTTGCTTCTCTTCCTCTGAAAGTCTTGGTCGCCACTGGTAACTAGTGTCGTATGTGATAGGGACACTAACTAAAGAAGTCAAATAAATACCAGCAAAACCATTCCTTATAAACTCCTTCACCGCACTTTCCTCAAAAATCCACTCCCCACATGCATCCTTAATTGACAAGATTTGATTTCTTTTCCTCCCGACCAGAGTTGAAACATGATAAAATGAGGTGTTTCTATCTCCCTGAATCATCCAGTTGACCCGGGATTTTAACGCCCACAACTCCTCCTCCCGGCTAAGAACACTATCCAACTCCTTCAACAGCTCATTTTCAAGGTTGCAAAGAAAAGCAGACGGCCTAATAGCAATTGACCTCTGGATACCATTAAGCCTAGCCATAATATTCTTTTTCCGAGTGAAGATGTTTCCAAACCGAGTCTTGTTCCACACCTTGGCCTCCTTAGTAAAGCTGTCAATGGCATCTACAAGCCTAGGGCAATGCCTCCAAGCTTGAGACACAACCTTTGGAAAGGAGACATCGCACCCAACAGACTGAAATTTAAAAGGTTTTTCTCTTCTGATAGTAACCCTTGGCCGCATCTCCAACAGGACAGGGCGGTGATCAGAATGACATCTTGTGAGATGGACCACCTTGGCTTAGGAAAAAGACACACTAGCTAGGATTTACAAAAAACCTGTCTATTCTTTCTTGAATTAGAGCTATCACTTCTCTTCTATTAGACCAGGTATATCGGGGCGAGAAAATCCAATATCGATCATATTACATTTATCTAAGCATTCTTTGAACAATAAAGACCTACTAACACTCACAGCTCTCCCCCCAAATTTGTCCTCCTCCACAAGAGGCTCATTGAAATCCCCTGCTATCACCCAAGGCATGTTTTGGATCTCAGCAACTCTCATAAGATTATTCCATAAAATCTGCCTCTCATTACTCCTAGGACTAGCATATACAGCAGAAAATAACCAACTAGAATTCGAGGAGCGTACCTTAACCACAATGTGGATCTCCTTTCGGTGTTAGCTAAGGAAGCGACCTCCACCTTGTCCGCATTCCAAAGAACCCATAATCCGCCAGAAAACCCAATAGTATCGGTGTGAATAGCACCATCAAAAGGGAGTTTGTCCGTTATCTCCCTAGCTCTTTCCCCACCAACTCTGGTTTCCATCACTACAAAGATTGCTGGATCATGGCTCTAGACCAAATCTCTAACATGCTTCTGAAAGGATGGCTTTCGCGCACCTCGATAATTCCACACTATAATATTCATAGGATAATGAGATTTGGGACGGGACAGACAACATTCAACAAGAAGCATCAGCTCCATCTCCTCCCTCAAACTCCATCCGATCCTTTGGCTCATCTCCCATAATATTTGTTGAACCCTTTCCCTCACAAAAATCAGCTCCTTCATTAGTGCCGACACGACCACCAACACTACCCACATCCGCTTTCTCACATTCACCCGAACTGTGATGAATAATAGGAGCCAACTTACCTTCATACCCATCACCGTCGCCGGACTCCTGCACTTCCATGCTCTCCTCGTGTTGATGTTGTGAAACCCCATGATGAAGTTTTGGATTGCTCGGATCCCCAATCTCTCCGGAGCCACCACGGCTGCACCCTTCAAACTGGTAACCACCCTCTTCCCAGCTAGCATTACCGAACTGGAAATTGAACTCCACGCTAGAGCTTGCTTCTCCACCACTCGGCTTAATGGGAGTAGGGGCTTGCACAGGCCGGTATCTTAAGCGCACAGAGGAAGAGTTCTGAGCTCTAACTTTCCCATCGCCACTCTTGATTTGAGATTGAGAATCCCTAAGGCGAGCCAAGGCTTTTTTCCTTTTCAAGAGTGTCGAGCAGGCTTAGAAGAACGTTGATCCGGATTGAGCCCATTATCCATCTTAACTTCATTTGGGCTTACACTTTGGTTTGAAGGGGGCTGGGCCCGTCCAACGGGCTTTTTACTAATGCTTTGGATGGCATTAATGATCTGGGCTTTTTCTACTACCCTCAACGGAGAGAGCTTCCTTTTGGACTCCCTTAATTGCCCAAAATCGTGACCACTCTTCCTGGCATCCAGCTCATACTTACCGTTTCCTTTTAATTCTTGTGCACTTTGTTGTCCCACGGGAGCCCCACCAGTACTATGCACTCTTGTCCCATGTTTTTTACGTGCCACTACCACCCACGGACCATAAGAAGTGTCCCGCACATCCTTTGGCACATCCGGCTGGACCAATTCGGGCCCCACTTCAACATTTGTCTTACATCGCTCACGCTCCTTGCATGTAACCTCGTCGTCCTTTTCATCCATAACCATCTCCGCTTCCCTCATCGGTGAACTTTGCCGGATAGAATATGGGCAAGCTTCCCGCCGATGACCCAACCTCCCACATCCAAAACATAACTTCTGAATGCCCTCATAAGTAACTGGTTGCTCGACTTTCCCAAGAAGAATGGCCGTAACCAAAGGTTTCTCAACGTCTATTTGTATGCATAATCTGGCATACCTTCCTCTAGTCTCAGAGGCCGTGAAAGTATCTACCCGTAAAACATTTCCAATAGCGTTGCCAATATGTTGTAATGCCTCAGCATTATAGTACTCTATTGGAAGCTCATTAAGCCTCACCAGATCGCAATCGAGGAGACGTTTTCTTCAAGTAGGTCTAAAATCCGGTTCCCATGGCGGGAGAGACAGGAAATGCCCACCAATGAACCATGGGCCTTTCTTGAGAATGTTTTCAAAGTCCTCCTTTAAGGACAACCTTACGAGAAAAAATCCATTTCCCAAGTTAACACAATCCATTCTTCCCGCTGGTTTCCACAGAGAGAGCAACTTACTTTGGAGAAAATGGAAACCCACCGATTTCCCATAAACCTTAACTATAAGAGCTCTAGCCCATGGACCCCGGATATGTTGTTTAAAATCCTTAGAGAATTTAATGACCACCACCCCGCCTAAGCGTCTCTACCTCCTCATCCGACTCAACATCATCCTCCATTAGATCCCCAAAGTGGAAAGCTTGGACATAAGCACCGGGGATCTCTCCTACAAGTTTGTCTTTGAACGACATACTACGATTCCAAGGGCCGAGACCTTTAACAGGTGATGAAGGGCCCGACACACTCCTTTCATCGAATCCTCGCATGCTTCACATCCTTGACTTTCTTCTTACTTCGCGTTAACTCCTCTTGTTCTTCCCTTGAGAGCGAGAGAGAATTCATTTTTTGACAATTTTCCTGGTATATTTGCTAGTATAGTATTGTGCTTAAGGTACAATTACTGCCTAGGACTACCTCAATGAAGTTGCATCATAGCCGCCATGAATACTACTATTCTTGATATCTTCAAAAGCTTCGTATAGAGTCTTTTGGTGAACTATGTCATTTGTCCATCATTCTACTAAAAAACTTTCATTTGTTTAAAATTGTTGAATCAGTAATTAATTTTTGTTTAAAAAAATTTTCTAGGTAACAATTTTAAACAAGTGGAAGTTTTTTAGTAGAATGGTGGACCACATCACTTGTCCACCATGTAGACCTTATAATTTATCCACTTGCTGACACTACCAAAATTTGGTGGATTTGTTTATCTTTGTTTAGAAAAATTATATAAAAAATTTGATCCTTAATAGAAATCTTAGAGATAAGCTTGATCCAATTCCTAAATATAGGGTGTGTTTGGATACCGCTTATTTTTTTGAAACTGAAAAATTATTGTTGAAAGATCTTTTGTAAATAAAGGTAAAAGTTAGTTGAAATAGTATAATGGAACCATTAAATAATAGCAAAAATAAGCTGAATAGTGAAATAATTTTAATTTTTCATTTCAATCTAAATGCACAATAGTGTCGCAAATATGTTATAGAATTTTTTTATATATATATATATAAATAAATAACAATCTTTTTTCTTTTTCAAAACCAAAATAGAAGTAAAATTAAAAAAAAAAAAAAATCAAAATGTCCAAGTTGTCAATAGCCCAAGTGAGCGAGTGGCTGGCCTAACATCTGTCGGTTCCAGCCTGGACCATTACATGGAAGAAAGGGCACAAAACATGGGGATTCTATTAATGGTCTTTAACATTTCCAGTATTAACAATGTTGTTGCTAATCAAATGTGACATTGCTTAAACATTGCGAATTTTTAACGTGATGGTTATTTAACAAATACAAGTTATTGTGGGGTACGAAATGTAAGAGTGCGTGATGGTCATTTTATAAGTAAGAAATCTATAATAATTTGATTTTAAGAAAATTGATAGTAACTTCCGTTTTTTCTCATATGTAAAATTGGAATAATTCCTTTGGCTGACATGGATTCTAGATTCTTAATTCCTAACCAATATCCACAAACAATCATTCACTATTCTTTTTTATTTTACATTTTGATATATATTTTTTCTTTCCTCTGCTAATCCCAAATTGATAATAACTTCAACAATTCTTTTCAAAATGAATCAAATCAAATCTAAAATTTGGAATAATTCCTTTTACTAACATTAACCAATATATCCACATTCATTCAATTCTCTTCTTTTGTTTTGATTCTTTTTCTCCTTTTTCAACCAATCCCATAAATCTATCCAGGTTCATTTATACTGTACAGTTAAAAAAAAAGCTAAAGCCACCACCAACCTTAATTAGCTTTTCAAATAAACTAAATATAGATTTTTATGAATCTGTCATACTCATAGACATAGTTGGTGATTTTAAAAAACCAAAAACACCAACTTGGGTCCTTTGGCACTTCAACCCTCTGTTATTTCAGGTAACCCCCAAGGCCAATATTGTAATCTCACATATCCTTTCCCTGGCCTCTAAGCAATAACCATTTTAAGAACATAGACACAGAAAAATGTAAAGTAATAAAACCAAAATCTCTCTCTCTCTCTCTCTGAACAAATACAATCCCAAGTCCTTTTTTTTGACTCTGTTCCTTTGAAAATTCTTGGGGTTAAGGTTTGTAAATTCCTTCTCAATTTTAGAAATTTTTTTTGTCTTGTTTGTACTTTTGTAACCTCCCAATTGTTCAAATTTTTCTATAAATTTGTCCATACTGTAGCTCAGTTTCTCTCTCTTTCTAACAAAATCAAACTGATTCAATTTCCTGGTCTCTGTCTCCCAAATTTGTTGTTTTTCCTTTACTGGGTTTCAGATTCTAGGACATTTATTGGGTTTTTTTTTTTTTTTTGTGTAAAAAAAAAAAAATCACTGATTTATTTGGTTGAATGCAAAAAATCAACTGGGTTTCTTGGGGGAAAAAAATACTGTATCTAAAAAAAAAAAAAAGAACAGACTTTTTTAATAAGGGTCTCTGATTTTGGAACATTTATTTGGTTTTTGTGTTAAAAATCACTGATTTATTTGGGTTTGAATGCAAAAATCAGTTGGGTTTCTGGAGAAAATTGAAAAGATTCAACTTTTATTCAAAGGGTCTCTGGATTTGGGTTATTGTGGAAGAAAAAGTTCAAAATCAGTGATTTTTTCATGTCTTTAATTGCAAAAATCAATTGGGTTTTCGTCAAAACTCGGTTTTGATTAGCTTATTGAAGGTTTTGTGTGTGTGATCTGAGACCCAACACAGAAAAAAAAAAAGCAAAAAAGCCAAAGCAAAAAACAAAAGGCCATGGCGGTTCCAACCATTGCTCTATACGCAAGTCCACCAAGCAGCGTGTGCTCCACACCACACTCATCGTACGATTTCGAGCTGGGCTCATCTCCACCGTCTACGTGTCAGAAGCCTGTGATTGGAGGCCTCTCTTGCCTCTTCTCATCGTCCTCTTCAGTCAGATCCTCTTCCAGCTTTTGTAGTGATGAGTTGAAGAGTGAGGAATTGAAGGAGCTGAGCTTGAGTAGCTCTTATGGTTATTCTTCTCCAAGCAAGTTTTCTGGGTCCTTTTTGAAAAAGGATTTGAGCCCTGTCTCAGTTTTTCAAGGACCAGTTTCTTGTTGTAGTAGTGGTAGTAGTAGTGTGGTGGTTGGTTCAGCTAGGGGTAGTAGTGCTTGTACTAATAATACTAGTAGTCCCACATTGAGTTTCCAAAGTGGTTTGTTTAATGGGTTTGTGAGGAACGCTTATGGTTCTTGTTTAGATTATGGTTCTTCTACATCAGGACTGGAGGTTTGTGGGGACGAGTTAAATGTGGAGGAGCTGACTTTTAACATAGAGGTGGAGCAAGGGAATGCTGAGCCTTATGTGAAGGAGTTGTTGTTGGGTGCACAGTTGAGACACAAGATCTTCCGTGAGGATTTTGTGGTTAAAGCTTTTTATGAGGCTGAGAAAGCTCATAGAGGGCAGGTAAAGATTTGAATTTTTTATTGATTTTATTGTGTTTGTGTGGGGTTTTTGTGATTTGGGTTTTGAGAGTCTTTTTGCTGTTTTCTGTTGTAGATGCGTGCTAGTGGAGATCCTTATTTGCAGCATTGTGTGGAGACTGCAGTGATGCTGGCTTTGATTGGAGCTAATTCGACTGTGGTTGCTGCAGGGCTTTTGCATGACACTCTGGATGATTCTTTTATGAATTATGACTATGTTTTTGGGACTTTTGGTGCTGGGGTTGCTGATTTGGTTGAAGGGGTGAGAGTTTGAATTTTTATAACTAAATGTTTTATTTGATACTGTTAAGTAGAAAATAGTACTGTTGATTCAATGCTTGAAATTGTTTGTATTGTTTGTACATGAAAACATGTATGATGAACTGTTGATAATTTACTATTTGAATAATCTAGCTGAAGAAGAAGAAAGTTTTAATGGGCTAAATTGAATATCTACAAGCAATGGTTTTGTAGATTGCTTATTGTTTTTTAAATGCTGTGTTGGACCATGAGCTGGCAGAATTCTAGATGACGTATTGAATTAAAGAAGATCTAATTGTGAATCAGATAACGAAGAAATTATTGATGCGACACTTGATTAGATTCTGATACAGCAGGGGCATATAATTCTGTGTGATCAATGTTTGTTGTATGTGAAGGGAGTGTAGTTGTTTCTATCATATGTAATATGTTCATCTTTATAAATGCTGCTTTTGAATGATTTTTTTTTCCCTGGACCATCATGTTATTGGGTGTTCTGTCTCGTAGTTGTAAGTAAAACCCCAGCTTTTAAGATTGAGAATATACTACTTTGTTGTTTTGTAAAAGGTTGTGGGATTTAATGATGTGAAGTGTGGATCTCTATGGTTTTGAAGTATGGATGTTGTAGTCAATTTTCTTGTTGATTATATGTCATTTTCTTTGGAGTAGCTACAGATATGATAGATGGATATGGTGTATCTTCATGACCTTGTCTCAGTTGCCACCCCACCTTTTCTATTTATGAAGATTCTATGTTTTTCACACTTGTTTTGGTTGTAATTCCATTTCCTATTGCTTTTTTTTAGAATACATATTCCAGATTTAAGGTACCTGGCATATTGTCACAACTTTAGGTGACTAAACTTTCGTTTATATGACTTGTTAAGTGCGTAGTATTTCTCAAAGCATCTGTGTGATATATTAGAAGTATGAACTTTGATTCTCATTAACCCCCCTCTCTCTCTCTCTCTCTCTCTCTCTCTCTCACTCTCACTCACCTTTTAAAGTAAAATCTTATGCATTATAGAATTTATCATTTGGCTTTACTGAGATGCATTATCTTGACATTTTGACCTTATGAGCCTCTACTTCTTTATGGCATCTGTTTAGGTCTCCAAGCTAAGTCACTTGAGTAAGCTTGCACGTGACAACAATACAGCTAATAAAACGGTTGAGGCTGATCGCTTGCATACCATGTTCCTTGCGATGGCTGATGCAAGGGCTGTCCTCATTAAATTGGCGGATCGATTGCATAATATGATGACACTAGATGCATTGCCTCTAGCTAAGCAACAAAGGTTTGCGAAGGAGACCTTGGAGATTTTTGCACCCTTGGCTAATCGTTTAGGAATCTCTAGTTGGAAGGATCGGCTAGAAAATCTGTGTTTTAAGCATCTCCACCCAGACCAGCACGAAGAATTGTCCTCTAAGCTTGTTGAGTCGTTTGATGAGGCGATGATCACTTCTGCCACAGAAAAATTAAAGCAGGCTCTTAAGGCTAAATCTGTTTCTTATCAGGACTTATCTGGGCGGCATAAGAGCTTGTATAGCATATACTCCAAAATGTTGAAGTATGCACTCTCTCTCTCCCCCTCAAAACATCCATGCTCACTGCTAATTAAACTTTCAAATCTGGAGAAGGATTTCCATCCATGTTTTTTAGGACTAATCTGCAATTTTGCATCTAGAATTAATGAAAAGGTGACTCGGACGAATGAGCTCTAGCTCAACTAGCATCTCATCCCCTTGCATGTACTAGGTGGAGGGTGAGGTATGTGGGTTCAAGATACACTAGGTGCCTGTGTTACTTGCCCAAAAAAAAAAAAAAAAAACCGAGTCACCTAATTAACTATTGTTTTTGAGTCTTTAACTGGAAACTTCATTAATCAATGATAATTTATGTGACCATATTGGGTATCGGGTGTGTGAAACTATAGTTTAATTTTGTTAGATATTTTTTGTATGAATAAAGTGAATCTCAGGGCTTCTAAAATCACTTCTTAGTCTGAGCTCTGAAATGTATTTGAGAAAATTGTTCTTATATTATCATTCAATTAGTTATGGCGTATTTTATTTGATTATCACATTAATTATGTGATATTGTTTTCTTGTTTGGCAGAAAGAAGCTAACTATGGATGAAATTCATGACATTCATGGGTTACGTTTGATTGTTGACAATGAGGAGGATTGCTATAAAGCATTGAGAATTGTTCACCAGCTATGGCCTGAAGTACCTGGAAAGCTCAAGGACTACATTAGTCATCCCAAATTTAATGGGTCTGTAGTAGCTTAAAAGTGGTTCTCTGCACTTGATTACTTCAATCTTTTCCTTTCTAACTTAGATTTCATAATTATAGGTATCGATCTCTGCACACAGTAGTGATGGATGAAGGAATGGTTCCTCTTGAAGTTCAAATCCGGACAAGGGAGATGCATTTGCAGGCGGAGTTTGGATTTGCGGCTCATTGGAGATACAAGGAAGGTGATTGTAAACATCCTTCATTTGTTCTTCAGATGGTCGAGTGGGCTCGATGGGTTGTTACCTGGCAATGTGAGACAATGAATTCATCCATTGCCTATGCTGATTCGATTAGGCCACCCTGCACATTCCCTTCACATTCTGAGGATTGTCCGTATTCATATAAGCCACACTGTGGCCAGGATGGGCCTGTGTTTGTGATCATGATCGAGAATGATAAGGTTTGTGATTGAATTCCTATTAGTTCAATGCTCCTTTATTTGATTGCTGTTTCCCTATTATAGATGGTATGAAATAGGATGAACGTAATAGTAATCTTGTGACTAGGTGCTGCTCCAAGTCTTATTTGACGGCCCAATTTGGTTAATTTAGTAGCTTGTTGCTCATTTGGATGAGCTTATCTCAAGTATAGGTTTTTAAAGCTTCACATTTTTCTAGGTACAACTGTACTTACACAATAAACAAAATAAGCTGATGGTCCATCTAAATGTCTATTCATCATTTGTGCTACCTTGTTCAAAGTCGATCTAGTTTTTAAAGCTTCACATTTTTCTAGGTACATCTGTACACAATAAACAAAATAAGTTGATGGTCCATCAAAATGTCTATTCATCTACCTTGTTTAAAGTCGATCTAGTGAACGAAGAAATAAATAGAACTATGTTGTGTTCTAACTATCCTTTAGCAATGGCTTTTGTCATGTATGAGGTTTTGAATTTATTCAGTGAAGAGACCTTGACATGCTTCTTGTGGGGATATTGCAGATGTCAGTACAGGAGTTTCCTGCTAACTCGACGATAATGGATTTGTTGGAAAGATCTGGACGAGGAAGCTCAAGATGGACCCCGTATGGTTTCCCTCTGAAGGAAGAATTGAGGCCAAGGCTGAACCATCAGCCGGTGAATGACCCCATGTGCAAGTTGAAAATGGGGGATGTGTTGGAGTTAACTCCAGCCATACCTGACAAGTCTTTGACAGAGTACAGGGAAGAGATTCAGCGAATGTATGATCGCGGGCTGACTGTATCTAGCAGCGGCCCTGCTGCTAGCAGTATAGTTGGATGGAGAAGTTGACCCGTTTGATGGCCCCTTTTCTTAGTTAAATATATACATTTTAGTGACAATCAACCATTCTTGTACATATAAAATCATTATATATTTGTACAGAACATATGTATCGTTCTGTAATGAAGAAATGACAACTAACTGGATTCAACAAAGTGATGAATGATAGATATTCTAAAGTCACTTTGATTTCTCTGTATCTCATCTGTGCTATACTTGAGTTTGGGATTCTTCCTTGTACGCCGGCATGCATGTTTTAAGCACACTGTTTGTAGTTGGTAAATTGGGTGAAAATGGCCCACTACTACTATTTAGCAAAAATATTCGCAATCTATCATTGTTTTAGAAATATAAAAATATATAAGGTTTTGTCACTTTTTTCAAACTTGAGTTTGCTATGAAACTCGAGTTCTTTGAAAAAATATACTTCAAATTTATAAAAAAATTTCAAATTTTTTTCATGGTACTCGAGTACCATGAAAAACTCGATTTTGCTAAACTTGAGTACCCAAAAAGTGATAGGTTTTTGCATATTTTCAAAATAATGGTAGATTGCAACATAATTTGTAAAAAAGTGTTATTTGGTTATTTTTGCTTGGTAATTCGTCAGGCATACTCTTGATTGTGACATTGCCAATTAGATAACCACCTTCATTTATGTTTAGGAAATAAACATGAGAATGATGAGAATAGAATTGCCAATTAGAATTGCTTGTAACAAACCTCTGATATATGGTGTTTGTTATGGTCATGGTTATCAAAATCGTAATCTAGATCATAAGATCGCACAATTTTACGATCTTAAATCATCAAAATGTTTAGGATTGCACTAGGATAGTAAAAATGGTAGGATCATGTGTAGGATCGTAGGATCCGATTCTACCGATCCTATCAAAACATCGATTATATATTTATTTATTTTATGGGATAAAAAATTTGGTTTTGATGAAGTTTTAAGGGTTTTTATTTTTCTATGTTGTGATGGTATGACTTTAAATATATATATATATATATATATATATATATATATATAATTATGTTAACCTAAGTAAATATGTTTATCAAAAAGACCTAAGTAAATATTTTCTAGTTTCTAATTCACTTGTAATCAAAATGAAGGAATGTTTTGATCATTTCTAAATGAAGAATTTATATTGACTTTGCTACCTTTTAAGCTATAATGTTGGTAAATTTGTTTGATCAATATACTAATTTATGTTATAATATTACTCAAATGTTTTTCTTATATATAATTTTATTAGTATGCTTGTATTTGTATATTGATTGATATTTTTTTTTGAGCATACTCTATAATTGTTCTTGAGTGGTATAACTTGAGTAGATGAGTGTAAAATTGTATCTTGATATCTTTTATAGCTCTTGTGGGGCCCAGTGGTTCATAGGCCCGGCCCAATCGCTTATAAGGAGTCCACCGGCCCAAACCGAAGGAGATGAGGGCCCAAGTTCGGAACTAGGAAACAAGAAATGGCCCAAAAGGCACAGTAGAGGACGGTTTCGTCCTCAGCAGCCAGATCTTCTTACGGGTTGAAGTGGAATATGAGTCAACTTGAAATATCGAGAAAATATCTAGGAGGGTTTGTCTCTAATACCCTTCCCCGACATGACACTCGCCCCACAAAGCCGGGATCTTAGGCTTTATGGATTATCTCCAGCCATTGTGGGATTAGCGATGGGACAGATATCTGTCTTGGGAAGATCGACCCTACACGTGTACGAAGGACAACGAGCGTAGGCTAGTATAAATGAGAATGCTATGCGGACACAGAGGGGGATCCACATCGGCAAGCCGGAGAAAGAACTAAGGAGAGGGAATTCCCGGGCGATGTACGCCGGTCACCATAAAAATCCCACTGCGGGACCACCGGGACAACACCATTGCTCCTCGGACACGATCCGAGGAGCCCAATCCATCGAGTCACGGGGTTTAAGGGCCGAATGTCCAGCCTAAAGCTCATCCCCTGTCCTGGGCTCCCAGCAGTTAGACTCGAAATAATGTCCTGTGACCCAACGCCGGCCTTTTAAGCCCACTCTCTACAAATTTCTATTGTGAGGGATCTTTTCGCGAGGGCCCAACTTCGTTGTTGGACTCTCAAAGATTTTGTGTCCCTACAATTGGCGCCGTCTGTGGGAAAGGCTTCCGCGTAGATGCGGGAGATATTTGAGTCAACTCCCTAGCCGGTGAGGTTTGTGGGATTTCCTCCATCTCCGGCGACATGCGAGTTGTTGCTCCAACCCAAACTTTTGCTAGGGGCTACGCCTGCGGTGTCAACGGCGAGGGCAGTTCTAGGGGCTTCCGGCCAGGCCAAATCCCCTTCCGCCATGGTCTAGGGGCTAATTCTTAAACAGTTTTGGATGAGAACCAAGGCATTGCATGGTCTTCGGACTCAAGCCTGTGGGGAAACCAAGTACAAAAAGAATTCTTAAACAGATTTTGGACAGAACCAAGGCATTGCATGGTCTTCGGACTCAAGCCTGTGGGGAAACCAAGTACAAAAAGAATTCTTAAACAGTTTTGGACAGAACCAAGGCATTGCATGGTCTTCGGACTCAAGCCCGTGGGGAAACCAAGTACAAAAAGAATTCTTAAACAGATTTTGGACAGAACCAAGGCATTGCATGGTCTTCGGACTCAAGCCCGTGGGGAAACCAAGTACAACAAGAATTCCTAAACAGATTTTTGGACAGAACCAAGGCATTGCATGGTCTTCGGACTCAAGCCTATGGGGAAACCAAGTACAAAAAGAATTCTTAAACAGTTTTGGACAGAACCAAGGCATTGCATGGTCTTCGGACTCAAGCCTATGGGGAAACCAAGTACAAAAAGAATTCTTAAACAGTTTTGGACAGAACCAAGGCATTGCATGGTCTTCGGACTCAAGCCTGTGGGGAAACCAAGTACAAAAAGAATTCTTAAACAGTTTTGGACAGAACCAAGGCATTGCATGGTCTTCGGACTCAAGCCTGTGGGGAAACCAAGTACAACAAGAATTCCTAAACAGATTTTGGACAGAACCAAGGCATTGCATGGTCTTCGGACTCAAGCCCTGTGGGGAAACCAAGTACAACAAGAATTCCTAAACAGTTTTTGGACAGAACCAAGGCCTTGCATGGTCTCCGGACTCAAGCCTGTGGGGAAACCAAGTACAAAAAGAAATTCTTAAAAGTTTTGGACAGAACCAAGGCATTGCCTGGTCTTCGGACTCAAGCCCGTGGGGAAACCAAGTACAAAAAGAATTCTTAAACAGTTTTGGACAGAACCAAGGCATTGCATGGTCCTCGGACCCAAGCCCGTGGGGAAACCAAGTACAAAAAGAAAACAATACAAGCTCCGGACAGAACCAAGGCATTGCATGGTCCTCGGACCCAAGCACGTGGGGAAACCAAGTACAAAAAGAAAACAATACAAGCTCCGGACAGAACCAAGGCCTTGCATGGTCCTCGGACCCAAGCCTGCGGGGAAACCAACCGCTTAAAAGGAGAAACTGGATTACATGGATTCTCTGTTTTGCCCCGGATCCTCAACACTAAAGGGGCTAGTATGGGATGGAGAAATGCGTTCCCAAAAGCACAACCGAAGTCGTGCAACGCTCGGGCAATCCCTTGGATGAATTATTTAAAAATTTGTCGTCTTCATGCAATATTCTCGTGCTTGCTACGAAACGTTCAACTACTACCCAGGTTAGTTTCCTAAAGTCAACTTACTATCAATTATTATTATGTCCGCTAATATAGGTGAGTTAGAAGGAGTTAGAACGAATTGAATCGTGTTTCAAAGGGCTCCTGCCCTAAATATCGATGAGAGAAAGCACATACAGGGGAGTACACTCATTCAAGAGGTGGTGCGCCAAAAGAACAATACCCAAAAAGATATATAAACTTCTATTTTTATTATTACCACGAAGAAAGAGTACGAGTGTAGAATGAAAGGCTGGAATCACTGCGTCAAAGCTTACTACATAAGTACTACATGAGCAAAGAAAAAGAAAAATACAAGAAAGTCAGAGAAAGCCGAGGAGGTATGTCGGAGGAGAGGTTGGCTACAGACTCCGAGATCTCATTTTTCCTTCGCGCTCCTACATGCCCATAACTCAGTGCAGCCAAAGAAGCCCAACTTGAACCTAACACCCGTTGAAGAAAAGGTGTAGGGAGTGGGAGACCGAGGGGCTTTCTCTAAATATTCGCCTGCTACATAGTAGAGGCGATGATGGCGGAGAACCTTCCTTCTGACACACCAAAATTCTGGCGTGAGCGTAACCACGCTTCGGATTTTGACTAAAAGAGGGAGAGACGCTGCTCCCCCTCGAACGAGATGGAGTACTCTCCTGAGCTTGTGCTTCCTGTGCCCATACCTTACTGTTGTAAGCCACGTGAGGATAGGGCGCTTCTGCGGTGGAGGCAGCTCTTCCTTCCTAACCCTCGCTTTCAACATTTTTACACCAAGAAAAGAGAGCTCCGGATATGAGGAGTATGATGTGAGACAAAACTACAAGGATGGGTGTATATATAAAGCAATCCTTTCCCTCCTGTTTATACGAAAAGACAAGATGATGGCAGTCAACTCACGCGGCATCCCAAGGAGCACTACAGACAAAGTGGTCTTGGCTCAACTTCCAACGTCAACTGCAGCCACGAGTCTCAAGGAGCCTCGTAAAGGCGCGCCTCGATCCTTGGGACATCAGATAAATACTACATGCCCAGAGGTTGCGGAAATATCTCCTTATCCGCGGATTAATTGAACTCGCGGCCCAGGCCCACTTTGCGTGAAGGCCCAAGGATACCTTGTTTAAGCGCTTCGGGAAAGGCCTGCATGGTCCTCGGACTCAAGCTAAAGGGGAAACCAAGTACCCTTGGACAGAACCTAAGGCTTGCATGGTCCTCGGACTCAAGCTAAAGGGGAAACCAAGTACCCTTGGACAGAACCTAAGGCTTGCATGGTCCCGGACTCAAGCTAAAGGGGAAACCAAGTACCCTTGGACAGAACCTAAGGCTTGCATGGTCCTCGGACTCAAGCTAAAGGGGAAACCAAGTACCCTTGGACAGAACCTAAGGCTTGCATGGTCCTCGGACTCAAGCTAAAGGGGAAACCAGGTACCCTTGGACGAGAACCTAAGGCTTGCATGGTCCTCGGACTCAAGCTAAAAAGAGGAAAATCTGGAACCAATAAAGACGCAAGTCTCGGACTCAAGCGTAAGGGAAAAATCAAGTACACAAGATAAAACGTATAAGTCCTAAACAAAACTCAGGTTTTGCAAAGTCTTCGGACTCGGGTTTCTCGGGAAATCAACTACTTGAGCGAAGAAATCTATCGGTTTAAATACTAGAAAGAGTCAAAGCTCGCATATCGTGGAAGAGGACCGAATCGCACGATGATCATCAACCTAAGGAGGCCGTTCGTCCGATGGGCAACATGTCCTCGGACAATCGCTTCTTACATCTTATCGAGCACCTAACACTCGTCACGGCTAATTTTGAGATAAGTCCTATTCCCCTGGTCAGATTGTTATGTTAAATTATAATTATGTTAAAATTATCGTGGCATCTTTTTATCAACGATTACATTGGCATTAGTCATTATTGATTCAAATGCTATACTATTATGCCGAGCAGCGCTTTCACAATTATTAGAATATATAAATAAGACACACGAAATAGAGAAACAATAATTTTTATTAATATGAAAAATGGTTACAACATACAAGAAAGGGCTTAAACAAGTCTATACAAAAAATGAATTGCTAAAAAGCAATAACAGTATTTGTAATACAAATAAGTAAATCATCGTGTGTCTTGAACTAGTCTCCAAAGTCTCTCTCGAAATCTCTCGCCTCGGTCTTTGCTCATCTCAAGAGAAGATCCTTATACAAAAATAATGAAGGAGAAGGAAGAAGAATTGGAACACATGGAAGCACTTGACAAACTCTTGTCATTTGAAGAGTGCAAAGGAAGAAGATGGAGGGGATGAATGAAGAAGATGGAGGACATGAGCAAGGGAAGGAGGAGAAGAAGAGGGAAGCAATGAAAAGAAAATAAAAGGAGCAAAAGAGAGAGAAGGGGAGCAGATTAGGTATGCTCATGAGAGAGCGGATGGAGATGACAAGGGAGGTTTTCGACTCGGTCACACCAGAGCGGGTGTGACGAGCCCCCGCGTCGGATTTTGGCTAAAAGGATGGGGAGACAAACCTTGAGTCTCCGCCACCCTTGCCCCGACCGAGCCATTTTTAGTCTTGTTAGGGCATGGTGTTTTTCGGGAAAGGTAGGATTCAGTCATGGTTGGTCACTATGGGGAACGAGTTATCAAATAAGGAACAACTGGACGGAAGAAGTGAATTCGAGAAGAGTATGAGGGATTCACGTATGAGAGAATCACCTTCTTGCCTTCTCTCTTTATATAGGGGAGAAAGACGAAAGTACGTGATACGCTCCGATCCTCTAAGGAAAGCGCTCATAAATGTGAATCTGTTTCATTTCTCCAAGCTATCCGAATCTCTTTGGATTTATGAGGCCTCGTAAAAGGAAAGAATTAAAAGCGCATTACGGATAACCAAACGGAATAAACGCATTGCGCATAAGTCGAGGGAAACCTCTCTCGAGACCGGCGCATTTCTTGGGGAAATGAAAAGTCGCCAACGTGAGATCAAGGGCCGAATTAAATGAGCCGCCATAGAGGTTTCAGTAACATCAAAACCCATCTTTCCAACCGAGGGGTTAGACAAGTAGGGTTTTGAGGGGCTATTGTGGGGCCCAGTGGTTCATAGGCCCGGCCCAATCGCTTATAAGGAGTCCACCGGCCCAAACCGAAGGAGATGAGGGCCCAAGTTCGAACTAGGAAACAAGAAATGGCCCAAAAGGCACAGCCGAGGACGGTTTCGTCCTCGGCAGGCCCAGACTCTTACGGGTTGAAGTGGAATATGAGTCAACTTGAAATATCAGAAAATATCTAGGAGGGTTTGTCTCTAATACCCTTCCCGACGACATGACTTGCCCCAAAGCAAAGCCGGGATCTTAGGCTTTATGGATTATCTCCAGCCATTGTGGGATTAGGCGATGGGACAGATATCTGTCTTGGGAAGATCGACCCTACACGTGTACGAAGGACAACGAGCGTAGGCTAGTATAAATGAGAATGCTATGCGGACACGAGAGGGGATCCACATCGGCTTCCGGAGAAAGAACTAAGGAGAGGGAATTCCGGGCGATGTACGCCGGTCACCATAAAAATCCCACCTGCGGGACCACCGGGACAACACCATTGCTCCTCGGACACGATCCGAGGAGCCCAATCCATCGAGTCACGGGGTTTAAGGGCTCGAATGTCCAGCCTAAAGCTCATCCCCTGTCTGGGCTCCCAGCAGATTAGACTCGAAATAATGTCCTGTGACCCAACGCCGGCCTTTTTAAGCCCACTCTCTACAAATTTCTATTGTGAGGGATCTTTCGCGCGAGGGCCCAACTTCGTTGTTGGACTCTCAAAGATTTTGTGTCCCTACTGCTCTAGTATACAAACATACAATGTCTACATAGATGATGAACTGGATGATGATGATTAGGAGTTAGGACGGTGGTTATAAGAAACCTAAAATGAGAATAATTAAATGTTTACTTCACCTTAATATTCATCTTGCTTTTAAATTTTATATTTTAGTTAGCTAGTTTCAATTTGATAACTTATTTTGGATTTTAAACTTGGAACTTGAAATATATTTTCATATGTGTTGATAAATATTTTGGTATTTGGTTGTTAATTAAACATTTATTGAATTTTTAAAATATATTAGTTCAAAACTTAAATATATTTATTTTGTTAGTATAGACGTAGTGATGTATGATATGAAAATTGCATCATGTAATGCAAATATTTGTTTTTTTATGGATAAAATCACAATTTATGTGATTATTCAACATACAAAATTATTATCAATGTGTTTTTTATTTTAAATTTAAAAATAGATAGGATGTTACGATTCATGATCTCACCTACCTCATATGATTTTACGGTGAATCCCGATTTTGATAACTTTAGTTACTGTGTTAATTCAGAAACTTCCAATTCATAAACTTGCAAGTGGATAGCTAGCTTGTAACTCATTTGTTCTGTGTGGTCACTGGTCAGTGGTCACTAATCATTTTGCCGAGACCAGCAAACATGGTCTCTAGTGCTTTATAAAGGGGGAATCTTTTCATATCGCTTTGACTACAATTATCAAATAGTTGTGAATTTTGAATCTCTCCACTCTTGTAATGTTTCACTTTACCGGTCACCAGTGAAAAGCATGATGACTAAAGTGTACTAAATTTTTTTAAAAGTATACTTTTATTTAGGTAGCATTTTACTTTTATCAACTTTCCACAAAAATCTGATCCAAACGCACGCTCAAAAAGGCAAATCTTTGAACTTTGAACATAGTTGTCGATTACTATGCAATTTGGATCATTGTGTAATCTTAAACATGGCGTGTGTTTGGATTGGGCGTTTTGCCCAATCCTGCATTTTGTGTTTTGTCTGTGGGTCCTATGAGTATTGCTTACATAGCCACAAAAGCCATTTAAACATAGATTTCTAATAAAATTTGGGTCCCATAGCACAATTTATACATTTAAAAATTATTTTACTACAGTATTTTAGCAATAAATTTTCAATTTTCAACAAATAAGCGATATCTAAACACACCAATAATGGAATTGAAGTTGGTAGCAGTGTCTGAACACAAGGTTGACAATTACTACACAATTAGATTTACCATATAACCTTAAACATAATGGAATTCTAAGTGAAGGTATGCAGAATCTGCACACACCCATAATGGAATTGAAGTTGGTAGCAGTGTCTGAACACAAGGTTGACAATTACTACACAATTAGATTTACCATATAACCTTAAACATAATGGAATTCTAAGTGAAGGTATGCAGAATCTGCATCAAACAGAATATTCTACACCATTCCAAAACAAATCAGCATTACAGTAGATATACCATTGACAATTTCTATTTGTTAAAACCTATGGATCCATTTGCTCTTTCAATCATAAAGCTTTCACTTGGGCCGTTTTGCGAGGGAGAAGGCCACTCTCTGAGGAGTATGCGGTGGCATATCTGTCTTCTGTTCTTGTGACGGATTAGGATCAACACCACCTTCTTCATCCTCATCCATTTCTTCAACTGCTTGGGAAGATTGCTTATTTGGGATTGCAAGTTGGTAGTTTGGTTTGATCAGCGTGTCCTGTTCAGGTGGGAGAGGAATCCCAGGTCCGGCTATAGACTTTGGTAATGGTGCCTTGTTCCGGTTTCGAGCCAGCTCCAGTAAGACCTGATGGATGATAAATTAAATATATCACACATATTAAGCATGAAAAAACATACGTAATTAAGGGAAAGAGAGTGGGGGGAGAGGGAGAGCGTGTGTGTCTGTACATGTAATTCCAAGTCTTGTCAAGTGAGCATAAAAATCTGAGTAAGAAAATCATGCATCAAAAGCTCATATAAATCTCAAGATATTCAAGTAAAATCCCACAGGTTTTTAGCCACATAAATTGTGGCATTACTAGCAATCATTGACCTGACAAAGAAATATTATGAAAGAGAGAAACGAAAAAAAGAACATAAAATTACACAAACAAACAAATTTAGAAAAAAAATGTCACAGACCATTCGTAACTTCATTAGTTTTTATGTGATGATTAGCGAACTGCTTTGGCAAACAAAAGGCATTGCCTCTGGCTCAAAAGCCAAAACTACAGATTCTAAAAACAGCTTAAGACCTATATATAGTAAAGGACTTTGTCTTTAGTAAAATGTTTTGAAATAAGTTCTTTTCAAATTTGTCAATTGACTAGAAAAATCCATGACAGTTGCCTCAAAGGCCAAAGTTCTAACAATTTAAATCTCAGAAGAGATTGTTGGCTTTTGAACCTTACCCAACTCAGAGATCAATTCCATTGCCCACATCAGATAAATCAATACTTCAATTAAGGGTATTATCTTATACTTTAAATCAATCTGAATTGGACTTCCATTGGCGTTCAGAAGTTAGTTAAACACCAAGAACATGGATGGTTTAGCACACCATATGCCAGATTGTAAGCTAAAGTTACCTCTCGTGGTGGTGGTTGTGAGAAGCTAGAATTGACTTTAGACTGAATTGCAAGCTTGACATCATCACAGTCTATTGCAGGCTTGCCAGCATGCTCCGAGTAGACCTGTGCATCTGTCAATACATCAACAACATATCGATACCACAGTTCTAAAAATTGGTGTATAACACGAGGTTCATAGTCCTCGACACCCATAGATTTCAGCAGTGACTTCACAATCTTTGCATCTCTTGGCAAGTCCTCATCTCCCTCTGCCATTTCCTTTACTGGTTTTACCTAAATCAGGGAATTTTTTTGAAATCAGGACCATGAAAATCATATAAAACCAACTAACAAAATGTTTACTTTTGTCAGCTAGGATTGCAAATTTTGATCATACAAAGAAAAAGGAAAGGCAGAAAGGAAAGTAAATTTTCCTCTTTAACTCAAATTCAGCATCTTAACAAAGGGTTTGAGTCCTCTCTTAACAAAACTACTGTAGAAGAAGAAAAATCTGCTCTATTTTAGTTCATTCTCTTCCCCTGCTTCACAATTGTGTCAGTTTTCCCACCTTCTTCCATAACACAAAACACAGCCATTTTCAAAGGAAATAGAAGAATCAACCTCATAAAAGCAAGCAATTTTAACAAAAATGGGTGGCGGGATTGGAACCTTTACCAAATGTATCAATTCAAACACATTCTCATAAAAAAGTTCACGAATCAAAACCCATTCAAACTAATTGCTGCTTATACTCAAAACCTGCAAACCCCAAATCTTGAAACCATATACCCTCTAATCCAAAACACCAATTAACATGAAATAATTTCAGATAAAACCAAACTATGGGCAAATTCAATAAAGTTATCAGATAAACCCATTCAACCCAGTTTCTGCTAATACTCAAAACCCAGAAACCCCAAGTCCTGAAACCATATATACTCTCTAAACCAAAACACCAATTAACATTTAAAAATTTCAGATAAAACCAAACTATGAGCAAATTCAATAAATTTATCAGATAAACCCATTCAAACCAGTTTCTGCTAATACTCAAAACCCACAAACCCCAAGTTCTGAAACCATATACACTCTAAACCAAAGCACCGATTAACATGAAAAAATTTCAGATAAAACCAAACTATGAGAAAATTCAATAAATTTATCAGACAAACCCATTCAAACCAGTTCCTGCAACACACACACACACACACACACACACACACACAAAAACTCCACAAAGCTCAAGTTCTGAGACCATATACACTCTAAATCAAAACACCAATTAACATGAAAAAATTCCAGATAAAACAAAATTATGAGCAAATTCATTAAATTTATCAGATAAACCCATTCAAACCAGTTCCAGCTTATACACAAAACCCACAAACCCCAAGTTCTGAGACCATATACCCTCTTAACCAAAACACAAACTAACATGAAAAATTTTCAGATAAAACCACGAAGTAAGGGAAAACCAGCAAATTTATCAGATAAACCCACATGATTTACGACAAACCCATCATCAATCATCCAAAAATTTTCACAAACATTCATCAGATATATCAAAATATAGGTTGTAACAAATTTGGGTTCAACAGGAAAGAAATTCAATTTAGGAAAAAAAACAAGAAAGATGGTACCTTTTAGTTTTGCAGGACACTTCAATCGACAGCGACAACCAAGGAAGACAGCGTCGAGGTTTGCTCCTTGTCTTGCTCTACCGTGAGAGAAAGAGAGAGAGAGAGAGACGTTGGAGACTTTTGGATTCACAATACTGTAACTGGGGGGGTCTGTGGGTACTGTAGTCATTTCAGTAAATTTGCCTAGTAAACAGCTTTTGGTTTTTACCATTTTGTTTTGTTTGTTTGTTTTATTTTTTTTTGTCTAAAATATTATTTTGGTTGCTTAAACTTAGATTTTTTTTTTTTTCTTGTCCGTAAACTTAAAAAAAGTTTTCATTTTTTATGTTATTTATTTATTATTATTATTTTCAATAGTTTAGGAATTAGGACTAAAAATAAAAACGAAAAAAAGTATTTTTTTTAGTAGTTTAAGAATGAAAAAAAGATATTTTTTAAAGTTTAAGGATACAAGGTAAAACATTTTCATTAGTTTAAGGGTAATTTTTTTTTTAAAAATAATTTGTGGAGGAAAAATAAACTTTGGATGAAAAACAAATATTTAGTGAAATTTAGGGTTAAAAATAATATTTTTAGCATTTTTTTTCCTTGATCAGTTGAGCTATTTAGATAAAAAAAAAAAAAAAAAAAAAAAAAAAACGAATCAACTAGCAAATGTTTTTGGATTAAAAATGATATAAATTTGAGGTTATATACTGTGACTGTTGTAAAATAAAAATTAAAAAAAAAACAAAATTTATTCCACAAAGGAAGTGGTCTTCTGCTCTTTGACAAAGACTATTTCACTTTCTTCTGATGAGACATTGAAAATCCTATTTAAGTTATTAAATTCCCTATAATTTTTGGCCATGTAAGAGAAATGTGGCATTTAACAAATCCAAATAGTCTTAAAAACCCATATACACAACATAAAATCAAGTAAATGACTAAATGTTACGGATCACAAATTAAAAATTAGAAAAAATTAAAGAATTTATATGGGAGAGGATCTTCCCCTTTCAAATCCCCTACTCCCATTTATTAAGAGAAAAAAATGTGGGTTAATTAAATTTTCCCCTAACTTGGGCCTCACATTTGAAATGAGATAAAATGGAATTTGGGCCATGTTTGAAAAGACTAACCCATGTAAATAATGTTGATACCGTTTTGTTTATTTAGTTGAGAAGTAAAGCTTTCCTTAAAAAAAAAAAAGGTTGAGAGGTAAAGAAATCAAATTTACGTATTTTCTTCGGCCAACAGAAATCTAATTTTCTTTTGTGAGTTAAAAAATGGATACAAACCAATTTAACTCTGTGACAGGTAATGTATTTGGAAGCCAAGGATTTGGAGACCATTGATAGCCCAAAATTCTGTATTGGTGGGGGTACTAAAAAATATTTAAATAAAAATTTCAAGACATTGGCTAAGTGGTGCTTAAGGACTCATGATATCTACGAGATCATAGGATTGAATTCTCATGATAACATCTTGGGGACACCCTAAAGAATTCCTCCTTGTAATAACCTGGTGTATGTGGGACGAGGAGGCTGCATACACCTGAAATAATAGTCAAACACTCGAAGAGTTCTGGATAACTTTGATTGTTAAAAAAAAAAAAAAAATTTTAAATAAAGACTAAAGAACATACAAAATAAAACTCTACTTGTTTAGCCTGATCCCAACCACTTTTACAATGTAACATTATATGAAGAAGCATTGGACTATTGCACTGTTGCCAAAAAAACTTGGCTAGGACCAGGCCCCGTTTGCAACTCATTTGGATTAAAAAAAATAGATCACCAACAACATCTATGTGGGTTTAATTCCCAAGACTGTTCTTTATCTCTGTCAGTAATGAAAATAATGGATCTAGAATTCATCTAGTCAAGCTAGCTAACTTTGGCGTATGTGGTCTTATTGAAATCCATTAGTTGTGAAGGCTCCACTTTCATATGGTTACCTTGTCCTTCTGCAATTATCTAGAATATAGAACATAGCTGGATTTGGCGAAGCATTCCCATTCACATTGTGATTATTTCAAAATTATATAAAAAAGATGAAGAAAGATTTAATTATAACTAGATGAACTATCAAATTATTTGATATATAAACTTATACAATCAAAATGAAATACAATAGACATAGATAACATGTGGAGTTCTTCTCTCTATCTCCAGAAAAACTCTTGTACAGATTCTTGCCATGATAGCACAAGCAACAACATAACCAAGATACCAGCAAGCCCCCAAGATGAGCTTCCAATTCTAAGCACCCATGAAGGGTCTGGAGATGGAATTATTGAAGCTCTACCTCCTCCTTGTGCAGACATGGATGAACATGATGAGGTTGTTTTAATGGCAATTATGAGTCCTGCTAGAACCATAGGTAGAACAAAGCCAGAACTCCATTTTGTCTCATAATATCGCGTGTCATTTTTCGTGTCACGTACAATGGCGATAGAACAATTGCAGAAACTAGAGCCAGCACCATGGCTACTGATCTTTGAGATGAATATTGGCTTGTGTAAGTAAAGGTAGCCATTGGTTTTGGCTCAAATGGTTATCAATGTTGGTTTTTCTCTTGCAGAAGAACCAACTTGATGGGCAAACTTAAGGTGGATTGGTGGGTATATAAGGGGGAAGAAGATGAAATTAGTGGAGGAATCTAGATGGAAAGCTTGTAATTGGATGACAAAAGCGATAGACAAGCCGTCCAAAAAGTGAAAAAGGATAAAGGTAAAGAAATTAAACTATGGACAAAACTTGTGGAAAGATGAAAAAGAAGGTAAAGACAGAAGATTGCAAGGCCTAAGAAGTAAGGAATATCTCTATCTTTTTTGTGTGTTCATACAACACCATAAGTAAAGTTCTAGCTGTACTCAATTTTGTGGGGAACTAGCTATTGGCCTATTGCTTGTCTACACTTCAATCAAACAAAAAAGATTAATGAAAAACAATGTAGACTAGAGATGACATCAACATTGTTTTTGAAAAATTAAATCTCATTTCTTGTCCTGCACACTTTTGAGTTCAATTCATTGTCGTTAACATGGAAAGTCCTTCCTATAGTTCTTTTCAGAATAATAGCTGTTACACAATTTTAGGGTACCAAAAGTCTGTAATATAGTGGACAATTTGTCCGTTTGGTATTGCTTTAGGAAGTAGGGTTTTAACCGTAGAGTATTAGTTGTAGAGTTTTTGCAATAAAGAACTTTAATTGAAAAGAGCTTTAGTATTTAGAGTGTTTGTCTTCTTGTAGCTCAATTGATATCTCATAGTGTTTTCAATAAAAATGTCTAGGGTTTAAATCTCCTCTTGCCCTTTGTAACTTTCAAATTTATCAAAAAAAAAAAAATTTATTACAATTGTTTGGTTATCAATTGCTAAAGAGTTTTTAGATGTGAGAAATAATAAAAGACGACATAATAAAAATGTTCTGTATTTTCATAATTGCTCTCTTCCACCATTATGTGTCATTTTGAAAAATAAGTATAGACATTATATCAAAAAATTGTTTTTATTAAAAACTGGAATAATACCCTAAGGAGCTTTAATAAAGTTGAAAATTTCAGTTTTAAGCTTAAAGCTCAACTTTAAGGACCCTTTTAAGGTTCTTTTATGCACTACCAGACACAACCTTAAATGAATTCTATCTATCCACCCATCTGGTTCGGAACATGAAGGTTTATTATGTGACGCAAATTGGCCAGAATATAAAAAATAGGATGTGCAAACCCTTTTCACTTTTGTTCTTTGTTTGTTGTTAGTGGTCAAGTAAGCATGTCAATTTCATCCAATGCAAATCTCACATATTTGTATCATTGAAAACATGGCTGAAATTGAGAAATTTATGCCCAACACTTATCAGCTAGGCCGTTAGGCAATGAGCTTTATGTGAATCCAAGAATTGTATAACTTAGTTTACCTCTCTCTATCCCCTATTTATAGTCTCACAGTCACAGAAGACAAAACAAAAGTCTCACTTCAATCACAGTATGGACTTTGTGCAATTGTTGCAAGCTTTCTCATCCTACTTCTCTATCTTACTATCTATTTTACAATGCAAGGTCTCAGTCTTATCAAATCTTGGAAGAGTTTTTATTTCATTTCTTGATACAATGCTATCTCTGAACTTCAGGTTATGTAGCATGTCCCCATGTACCATTTCTCTAGATGATCAAACCACCATGCATTTTTGGACCCCTAACCGTAGGCAGCTTAATAAACCCACCTTAGTCTTGATCCATGGCTATGGTGGCAATTCAAGGTGGCAATTTTTCACCCAGGTTTGGCCACTATCGCGGAGCTTCAATTTGTACATGCCGGACTTATTATTCTTTGGCAAGTCTTATACAAATTGGACCGACCGGTCAGAAATGTTTCAAGCTAGGTGCATAAGAGAAGGATTAAAGAGATTTGAGTGTCAACAATTTTAGTGTAGTAGGCATTAGTTATGGAGGGTATGTGACATATCGAATGGCTGAAATTTATCAAGATGAGGTGGAGAAGGTCGTGATTATGAGCTCTGGTATATGTTACACTGATGACCAAAAGGAGGAGCAATTGAAGAAGACAGGAAGGAATGTGTATGATCTTATAGTGCCAGAGAAAGCACAAGATATGAGGCTTTTCATGAACTTGTGTATATACAAGAGTAGTCCATTAAATTGATACCAAATTTTTTCCTGATGGGGTTTGTCCAAGTAAGTTTTTTAATTATTGCTTTAGGGGCTAATTTATTAATTGGAGGTTTGAGTTTCTCTCCTTAATTAATTTCTTTTCAAGCACATATCATTATTCTAAACCCAATTTTAAATAAGATTATAATTTATTAGAAATTAAGCACCAATATTATCACCAAAGCAATTTAGACTGAAAAGCATGGGACTACATGCTCAATACATGTGATGGCTTTTAAAGGAACAAAAATCTCTCCAATTGTTCTTCTTTGATAAGTTATTTCTGATTAGATTGGAGATCATTTCAGCATATAAAATATTTAAAAGGATCCCAATTGCAACAACAAAAAGAAGATTTAGTTCCATGAAATGCTGAATCATTCCCACCTCATTTTTATTCTAGACTGATTCTCTCTGAGATTTCTCCCATCTGATACCAGATCTTTGTATGTTAAGCCACACCAAAATGCATATATTATTACCTCCTTTATGCATTGCACTTCCACCTCGTGAGCATATGTGCACTTTTGTATTTCTTTGTATTATTAATTATTGTTTTCAGCAATGATTCTATAATATTCCAACTCTAAATCTCGTGCTTTGTGGCAAGACATTACACGCATTATTCTCTCATGCTTGGAATATATATTACACGCAGGATCTTGATGTTAATGAAAAAAGTGACATAGAGATACTACTATTCTTACAACATAAGTTTACTAGATAGGCATTACAAAGTCGTGTGTCAACTTTGAAATACAAAACAAAATATTAATTAAGAAATTATTTATTACGTTCTTGATGCAGCACACCAGCACTAATTAGATTCATTACCACGTTAATTTATAAGATTTTTGTAGTAGAAGTGAACATATCTTTAGCATTTTTTTTAATGAAAAGTGATTTTTCTTATTTCTTTGACATTATACTCTCATTGAGTCATTGTAAACCTCCCAACCACTCTAGCCAATTTTCAATACCTCAATTTGAATTTTCATTCTTGTCACACTTGCTGATAGCCTGATACACTCCTAACACTCTACTTCCAGCTATGTGGTAGTTCAATAAGCCAGGTGTAGTATTTATTTTTAGATGCAATCGAATTTCAATCAATAACATCAGTTTCATAATGATTGTTCTTTATTATCAAGTCAAAACTACAATTGATTGTTGAAAATTTATGCCTTAAGGGGTTCCCTCTTGTAGTTTAATAGTCTCATTTTTTCTAAGCATAATTACACTTTTGCACTATTCAGCAAAAACCAACTTTTTTTTTTGCACAACTTATTATATAATCAAACTAAGTTAATCCAAACACAAGAAAATGGAAAAAATGTACTGGAGCTTCTTGAACTGAAAAATCCACATGATCTATGGACCCCAGTGAATCTATCCATGCACACCTACACTTTCTTCAAGTGAGCCTGTGATTTTCTACTCTGCAACTTTTAATTTAATGAGTTAATTAGTAGGAATAACTTTTATTACAATCCTAAAAACAAACTGGTATATGTATATGTTTGGTGTTTCTGTTTTGTTCTTTTCTTTCTTTTTGGGATGGGAATTAAAATCAATAAATATAATGCATTCTGAGTTGTCAAACATGTATCAATTATTCCTCATTTTTTATAGTGGTCTGTGTGTTGTTTTATCAGACGATATGTAAGAAGAATAGGAAGGAGAAATTAGAGCTGGCAGAGCACATGCTATCTCAAAAGGCAGATCCAAACCTTCCCATTCTAACTAAGGTAAACTCGGCTTTAATCTTATTTATTTACATATATAATATTTTTTTTTCCTTGGTTACTTGGTCATACTTAATGCTTTAATCACTTCCACTGATTCTGCATATGTTCTGTTTATTTCATTGTTGATCTTATGGGCCAAATGTACATAAAAGTATCTAAGCAAAGGCATCTCATCAACTCACTATTATAGCCTCTTAAATTTAAATGTTAATGTCATACACATATTACTTGCATATCTTTTATGCTCTAGAAGCATTTTCTTTGTCTCTATATGCTTTGAATATTTGCCATAGCTTAACTTTGTTTTCTAAACCCCAATGAATTGGCCTAATGGTTTCCAAACCTCATGTGATTCATGAGGTCCTGGATTCAAGTCTCTTAGCGAGCACTAAAAAAAAAAAACTCTGATTATGAGGCCTCACATAGATACAGTCATAGCAAACTTACAAAATGTAGGTAACTTAGTATAAAAAAAGGGAAATAAAATTTTAGCTTCTATGTAACACCGTGCATGAGTCCATGAAGCTAAGGAAGAATTGCAACTTTGTTTTCCATGTTAATGTGCTGTTATTTGGGTGAAGAAAACGCTGCTAATTTGGGGTGAGAAGGATAATATCTTCCCAGTATTATTGGCCCATCAATTGTAAAGGTAATATTTTTTCCCCCTTTTATCAACTTAAGAATTTAAGCCCAATTTTCAAGTTACATGGTTTATGCTTTTACAGGCACTTGGGACCAAAGTCAAGGCTAGCAATACTCAAGGACAGTGGTCATGTGGTTAATATTGATTCGCCTAATATGGTGAATGAATTGATAAAATCATTTGTTTTGGGTTGATCTAAGTTTGATGTGCCGAGTTAGAGTTTATATGTGAGAGAATTCCACTTCAAGTTTGTACTGCAACTTAAATTTGAATGGTCCACATGGAGTTACCATGATTTTAACTTGTGCAAGTTTGCTATATAAAAGAAAAGACACAGGAAGCAAAGATACAAAGAAATGGGATATTATGTATAATTTATGCTGTTTGTGAACAAGAAAAAATCAATTATATGGCTAATAGTTTGCCTAGCTTGCAACTTAATGGTCCAATTAGTCCTCACTTTCGTTTACACTTGATATAACAGTCTTGGACATCTTTATCGATTATAGCCAATTTTGTTGGTTTAGCTAGTCTAGACATGCTGTGATAAGTACCAGTTTAAACTTTAAATTTGAAGTATACAATAAAAGACAAGAGAAGAGTCAAGGAAGCACTTAGTGAAAATTATCACAGCCACAGGGATCCCAAGTATAACCTTTTTGATTAGTTTTGTTCAACTTAATTATGTTTCAATGGCTCCTAACTCTGAGTTTGCTTACCACATACTTGAACATATGAGATCTAAACAAAAATGGCTCGTTTTTTCAATACAAAATCCTAGTACAACATATTATATATGCAAATGGCATACCTCAGAGGGGTGTAATAGGCAATAGTGTGCTGTTAAAAAACATAGAGAAAAATCTACTAAGGATGTCTCATTGTTTAAACTGGAATCATTACCTTTATCTAGCTTCAAACATAGTTATTGTCACTTCATTTATAGAACAAGAAGCTCCTCCTGTGACTGAATCCAATTTTTCTGAAGGTCTTCTGAAAATGAAAGCAGGTTGTTTAGGAAAAGGGAGAGCTCTTTCACTACTCAGCATGAGATGAACGGCCAACATAGTTGGTCGATCCGCTACTTCTTCTTGTACACATAACAGCCCAACTTGAATGCATCTCAAAACTTCATCGGAAACACATGACTCCTTTATTGATGAATCAACTACATCCAAAGCTCTATCTTCTCTCCATAGTTCCCAGACCTGTGTGGTTGGTCGCATTATCTATAAAAAGCTATACTGTAAATGCAAATGGTAAAAGATTGTTGTTTTCTGTTACTTACATGCCCTATTAATGTTAGGGAAGGATGCTCTTGATAAGAATCACTATTCTTCTTGCCATTTACTATCTCCAATAAGATGACACCAAAACTAAAGACATCTGATTTCATTGAAATCTTTCCTAATACCGCATACTCTGGTGACATATAACCACTGCAAGTAAACATTATCCAAGGTAATCTTAAAGTTTTCATAATGCTTTAGTTTCTTTGTATGTGCGCACAGTGTGTGTGTCTACATTTATGAATGTTTTATACTTACTATGTCCCGACAACTCTAGTTGTCTTGTCTTGAGTTTGGCCTTCTTTGAATATACGGGCCATGCCAAAATCTGAAATCTTGGGATTCATCTCAGCATCTAGTAGGACATTGCTGGCTTTAAGATCCCTATGGATAATCTTCAATCTTGAATCTTGATGAAGATACAAAATCCCCCGAGCAATCCCAATGATGATTTCAAAGCGTTTACTCCAATCTAAGAATGAACTTCTTGTACGATCTGCAATAAAATTTTGCTCAAGTATACTCAAAATGTGATGTTGAAATATGTGGTTCTAGGTACTTCAAACATATTCTTTTTTGCACATATTTAATAAAGGCATATAAAATATGAAGACCATAGATTTTTAGAAAGAATACATACCAAAAATAAAAGAGTCTAAACTTTTGTTGGGCATGTATTCATAAATAAGCATCTTTTCTTCCTCCTGAATGCAACAACCTAACAGTTTAACAAGATTCCTGTGTTGAAGTTTCGCAATCAACATAACTTCATTTTTGAATTCTTCTATTCCTTGTCCAGAACTCTTGGAAAGCCTTTTTACAGCTATTTGTTGTCCATTTGATAATTGGCCCTGAAATCATGACCCAAACTTAAGCTTACTCATGACTATTATTTTAAAGCAACAAAGCTCTATCTGCTTCTATAATAGAGAATGGACAACATTGATCCCTGCTGTGCGCTCTGTAAGAATGATATTGAATCGAGTGCTCATATCTTTTTCCTCTGTCCTGTGGCAAGAGCAATTTGAAACTCTGCTTGCTGGGGTTTTAGAGCTGAAGAAGTCAATCTCAACGACCCCAAAGACATCATCAAGCTTATCTTGGACCCCCCTAAATCTACCTGCCCTTCAAATGAGCTCTGGTTTGTATCTATGAACATGGCAGTCACTTTAGATGAGATTTGGTGGTTAAGAAATCATGTTCTATTTAATGGAGGAGAGATTGATTTCCAGACACCCTTACAGAACATCCTCTCTAGAGGCCTTGAGCTATCAAGAATCTTTGCTCCAAAGGCCTCTCCACACTCTCCTCAGCCTGTCCCAACCTGCTCCCCTCCCCCCCTGAATTGGATCAAAATTAATTCTGATGCAGAGCTGAACTCCTCCACAACAACTTTGGCAGCTGTAGCTCGAGATCATTTTTTTTTTTTTTTTTGGGTTTTTGATGTGTGTGTTTGCTGTTAGGTAAGGACAAAATTATTTTGCTAAAATTTTTTTAAAGCAAGGTTGTTTGTTTTGAGTAAAATTTGTTGGTTGGACTTAATTGTTTTTTAGTTTTGCTATTAGTAATTTTTGTTGTTGCACTAATGTTTTTGGGCTTGTATATTTTGTTTTAGATTTTAGATCTATAATTTTTTTATGACCTTTAAAAATAGAAAAATGTGAAGGATACAAACTTGTTTTATAAATTAATGATGTGGTGAGTGTTATTGGTAAGTAAAAAAATGATATAAGTGGTGAGCTCAAATACAAACCAATAAGAATTTACTATCTCAACACTTTGTAAAAATATTGTAGAAAAGTTTGTGACTATACTATTACTCTTAAAAGAATCAATGATATTGTTAGGGGAGCAAAGTATAATTTTATAAAACAAAATTGCTAAAATTAATACATATATATATATATATATACTTTTTTTTTTTTTAAATTAGGGGCCGGGGGGCATTGTCCCCCAAAGCCCAAGCATAGTTCTGTCCCTGCCAAGCATACATCTTCGTGGAGTTTCTCACATCCAATTGGTCTTCATGGATTTTGAGGCTTTGTCCAAACTTGGATAATCTTTTACCCTAGTCTTTTTTTCAGTTGTCTATTGCTACCTTATATAGTTTTAAACGTGTCCTTTGATTTATTTTTTTTTTTTCCATTGACATCAAATTCTGCAGTTTTGGCAAAGTCTTACAGCAAAGACATCCCATAATAATGATCTAAATTTGTTACCATCCAAAACCAAAAAGAGTAACATATCTTGTACTAAGTTATGCATCTACATTCATGCCACAACTAATATGTACATACAACAAAATTGATTATGCTACGCATATACAAAGAGAATTATTTATCCATAATGGTGAATACATCATACAAATACACATAAGAGGTATTGATCAGTAGAAAACTCATCCATGATTAACGACCACATAAACTATAGTTGTAAGACCCTGTTGTGATTCTTTTAATGTATTCTTCACCTTGGCTTCGAGATTTTTTTGGTTGGTTTATAGGAACCAATGTTGTTGGCACTTGAGATCTCCGATGGCATATCACCAAAATTAATCTGGAAAACTTGAAGAATATGGGGGAGGAAAAAAAAAAAAAAAAAACCTCACTTTAGAGGGACTTTCCAAATTTATAGAAGTAGCATATTTTGTACTAAGTTATGCATTTACATTCATGTCACAACTAATATGTACACACAACAAAACTGATTTATGCTATACATATACAAAGAGAATTATTTATCCATAATGGTGAATACATCACACAAATACACATAAGAGGTATTGATCAGTGGAAAAAGTACTCATCCATGATTAACGACCACATAAACTATAGTAGTAAGACCCTGTTGTGATTCTTTTAATGTATTATTTACCATGGCTTAGAGATTTTTTTGGTTGGTTTATGGGAACCAATATTGTTGGACCTAAGATCACCGATGACACATCACCAACAAAATTAATTTGGAAAACTTAAAGAATATGAAAAAAAAAAAAAAAAAAAACACCTCACTATAGAGGGACTTTCCAAATTTGCAGATGTGAGGTAAAGCAATTGCAAATATATATTGACAACAACTCAGTAGGTTTTTTTTTTTTTTGGAATTCTAATAGAGTAGCAATTGAACACTTTTCATAACTGCTTGATTGGGGAGAGGGAGAGTCATAGAGTTGAAGGAAATTTGATTATTATCAAATAGGGTTTGATGGAATAATAAATGGAAAGTTGAAAACTTAGGAAACCTTAATTAAGAAATGAAGTTTTTTTTTTTTTTTTTTTTTTTTTTTTTTTTTTTTTTGATGTGATGGAGTAATAATTGGGAAAATGTTAATTTGAAAAAGGAAGGAAAAGAAAAAAAAAGAAAAAGAAAGTTAGTGGGATCAATGATGTGGCCGTTAATGTGGCTCAATAGAAGCGTAGCAACAATAAATGCTACGCTTTAGCTTTTAGATATATATAGATATAGATGGGTTTGATGGAATAATAAATGGAAAGTTGAAATGTTAGGAAATGTTAATTAAGAAATTAAGTTTTTTTTTTTTTTTAAATTTTTTTTATGTGATGGAGTAATAATTAGGAAAATGTTAATTTGCAAAAGGAAGGAAAAGAAAAAGAAAAAAAAGAAAGTTAGTGGGATTGATGATGTGGCCGCTGATGCGGCTCAACAGGAGCGTAGTAACAATAAATGTTATATTTCAACTATTAGATATATATAGATAAATTGTAATACCTTAGATGCTTTAGTGTCTAAATTATTACTGTATTATTTTCTAATTCAACAAAAAATGTTTAGATGTCTCCTTAACTCTATGAGTTTACTTACCACTTACTTGAATCTACGATATCAAAACACAAGTGGGGCATTTTTCAAAAAGAAATCGTAGTGCTATGCATGCAAATGGCATAAGTTAGAGGGGTGTAATAAAACTGGTAACATATGTGCTGTTAGAAAACAAAGAGAGAAAACTCTACTAAGGATGTGCCATTGTTTAAACTAGAACCTTTACCTTTATCTAGCTTCAAATTTAGTTATTGTCACTTCATTTATAGAACAAGAAGCTCCTCCTATGATCGAGTCCAATTTTTGGAAGGACTTCCGAAAATGAAGGCAGGTTTTTAGGAGAAGGAAGAGTTGTTTCACTACTCAAAGATAAGATTAATCTGAGACATAGTTGGTCGATCCACTACTTCTTCTTCAACACATAATAGACCAACTTGAATGCATCTCAAAACTTCATCAGAAACATATGACTCCTTTATCGATGAATCAACTATATCCAAAGCTCTATCTTCTCTCCATAGTTCCCAAACCTGTGTGTTTGTAGCATTATTTACAAAGAGATGTACTGTGAATGCAAATGGTAAAAGATAGTGGCTCTTTGTTACTTACATGCCCTATCAAATTTTGAGAAGGATGCTCCCGATAAGAATCACAATTCTTCCCGCCACTCACAATCTCCAATAATATGACACCAAAACTAAAGACATCTGATTTTGTTGAAAATTGTCCAAATACTACATACTCTGGTGACATGTAACCACCGCAGATAAACAATATCAAAGGTAATCTTAACGTTTGCATAATGCTTTGTAACTATATATGTGTTCAAGCATGCAAGTTTAAGTGTGTGTAGTCTTGCACGTGTACTAGACTTACTATGTTCCAACAACTCTGGTTGTCTTATCTTGAGTTTGGTCCTCTTTGAATATACGAGCCATGCCAAAATCTGAAATCTTGGGATTCATCTCGGTGTCTAGTAGAACATTGCTGGCTTTAAGATCCCTATGGATTATTTTTAGTCTTGAGTCTTGGTGAAGGTACAAAATTCCTCGAGCAATCCCAAGGATGATTTCAAAGCGTTTCTTCCAATTTAGGAATGATGCTCTTGTATGATCTACAATAAGATTTTGCTCAAGTGTGTACCAAATATTATGTAATAGTGTTGAAATATGTGGATTTAGGAACTACACATATATATTTTGTTTCCTTTTTGCACATATATAATAAAAGAACATAAAACATGAAGGTAAAGATTTTTAGCAAGAAGACATACCAAAAATAATAGAGTCTAAACTTTTGTTGGGCATGTATTCATAAATAAGCATCGTTTCATCCTCCGGAATGCAACAACCTAACAATTTGACAAGGTTCCTGTGTTGAAGTTTTGCAATCAACATAAGTTCATTTTTGAATTCTTCTATTCCTTGTCTAGAACTCTTGGATAGCCTTTTTACAGCTATAGGTTGTCCATTAGATAATTGGCCCCGCAATCATGACCTAAACTTAAGCTTACTCATGAATATTATTTTAAAGCAACAAAGCTCTATCGGTTTCTTCAATAACTTTGGACGTAGGTTATAGTAATGGAATATGAAACAGATAAAAATATGTAACAATGTTAATGAATTGTAATCTATATATTACTAAAAGCTCAAGCATAATATTTAATTTTGCTATGCTCACTATAAGGACTTAATTTGTGACGGCCCCAAAATAGTATTGGGTTCGCACGTTGAGGGCCCAAACAATATAATTTGTAGAGCGTGGGTTTGAAAGGCTAGGCCTTGGTCACCGGACGGTGGATAGTCGTGGTGTTCACACAGCATTAAACCGTGTTCGCTCGGGGAGTCTTTCTTCTCGAGACGGTCCGGGAGGCTCTGGTTCCCGGCCTTTTTCCTGACCTTTTCTTTGGATTGCTTACTTTTCCTTTTATATTAGCCTGTATCCCTTATCCAACGTCCACATGTGGGTTCGACTTTCCAGGACTGATACTTGTCCCATCAGCCCATACCCACAGTGGTTGGGGGTGGTTGTAAAAGCTCAAGAATATGGTCTTGTCAGGTGCAGAGTGCTTTATTGTAGTACTAGCAGCCTTTTACTTGGGCCGCTTCACGACTTTGTGCTTGCCCTTTCTTTTAGGAGCGCTCTAGGATGCCGAGGACAAAATCGTCCTCGCCTACATCCATAGGCCATTTGGACTTTCATTGTACGACCTCGGCAATGTCTCTCCTCGGCTCGGGCCTTGGGCCTTAATATAAAATGGGCCGGGGTCATAAATTCTCTGACCCCACAATAACCCCTCAAAATCCTCTTGTCCGACCTCTTGGTTGGAAAGGAGGGTTTTGGTGATCTTGAGCCTTTATCACGGTTTGTGTCCTTCATTAATGTCGGTGTCTCTTCACCTGCCTAGGGAATGCGCCGGGTTACGAGACATTCTTTTAGATTTACTCATGATGCGCTCCCGCCGTTTCCGTGTACGAGGCGCGTTTTTAATAACTTCCCTTTACGAGGCCAATCAAATCTGACGATTACAGACGGCATTGGGGAGTTGAATGGACACTATCTCGTTTGCAGCTCTTCTTGGGAATCTGAACGGATTAAATGCCACTAAACTTGCCTTCCATATAAGAAGCAAGGCAAGAGGTTATTTCCTTTAAATAGAGACCCTTTAGTTTTTTTAAAGTCTTAAATCTCCAACTGTGCTCAAAGTTTTCCCTATTAGCGCAATCAAACCTTAGAGTGTGATATGTCCGAGGCAAAAGCGGGGGCGAAAGAACCACACCCTCTCCGGAAGCTAATCGTGTCCCTCCAAAGCTTAAGATGGCTCGGTCAGGACGGGGTTGGCAGAGACTCAAGATATTTTTCATCTTCCTTCAACCAAAATTCGAAGCAGGTCTTAATCGCATCAAATTTTTGGTGCAAATGAGCTAGGGTTGCTCATCATCAGTATCATCGCCTCTCTTTCGAGCATAGCTAATATGGTACCAGCGTGTTAGGAGTCGGGGTTGATGCGGGGATTAAGTATCCCTGCTTCTTCCTCTCTTCCTTTACTGGTGCCTCATTTTGCCTCCCCTTCTTCTTCTTTCCCATCACCGGATCCATCCTGGTGCTTTTACTTCTTCCTCTTCTTCTCCTCATCCATCAAAGGGGGTCACCCTCCCATACGCGATCGCCACTGGAGCAGAGTTTAGAAAGATTTGTCGTTTTATTGTATCTATTTTTTTTTTTTTTTTTTGCTTTTGTATTAGCTTCCCGTATAGGCTTGTTTAAGCCCCTCATTGTACGCTGTACTACTTCTTTATATTGATAAATGTTGACATTATTCTATTCTATGTACTCTTTCTTTTCTACAATAGTTATGCTGTGAATGGATGTGCTATTATATGATTTTTTTTTTTATTATTCTGAACGATACTTAGGGCCGAAATCCCTGTTAAGAAAAAGATATCTATATGAGCTTATTGAAACTATTAGGCACAATAATGCCGACCTGAGAAAACGATACTTAGGGTCGAGGCCATTGTTAAGAAAAAGATATCTTTATGAGCTTATTGAAACTATTAGGCATAATAATACCGACCTGAGAAAGCGATACTTAGGGCCGAGGCCCTTGTTAAGAAAAAGATATCTTTATGAGCTTATTGAAACTATTAGGCATAATAATACCGACACGAGAAAAAGGTTATATACCCCAGAATAACCAAGATGACAATTTGAATGCTTGGTACTATGTAGGAGGTAATCATCCGAGGAGGGGTAACCCAAAAATGAGCCGCCCATGCGGGTCGCCAAGTACTAGGATGCTTTATTACCTTCTTAATATCCTTCATAACCTTAGCCATTTTTGGCATCTGGTCCGAGGATTGAAGTACGATCGTATCGAACTTAAACGCTCGTTTGCATCAGTTCCCTTAGAACTTGAGGATCCGAGGACAGGTCGGGATCTTCATTCCGTCCAGGGATAATCCGACTTTTAGTATATAATCATCCCGTAGGTCCGAGCAATCTAGAATTCTCCTTAAGTGGCTGGTTTCCCCATAGGTTTGAGTCTGAGGACCATGCAATACCTTAGTTCTGTCCAAAACTTAGCTTTTTAAGTAGTTGGTTTCCCTATAGGTTTGAGTCCGAGAACCATGCAATACCTTGGTTCTGTCCAAAACTTTGCTTTTTAAGTAGTTGGTTTCCCCATAGGTTTGAGTCCGAAGACCATGCAATACCTTGGTTCTGTCCAAAACTTTGCTTTTGAAGTAGTTGGTTTCCCCATAGGTTTGAGTCCGATGACCATGCAATACCTTGGTTCTGTCCAAAACTTAACTTTTTAAGTAGTTGGTTTCCCCATAGGTTTGAGTCCGAGGACCATGCAATACCTTGGTTCTGTCCAAAACTTAGCTTTTTAAGTAGTTGGTTTCCCCATAGGTTTGAGTCCGAGGACCATGCAATACCTTGGTTCTGTCCAAAACTTAGCTTTTTAAGTAGTTGGTTTCCCCATAGGTTTGAGTCTGAAAACCATGCAATACCTTGGTTCTGTCCAAAACTTAGATATTTTCTTCAAGTGGGGGGGGGGGGATTAGCCCCTCGACCAAGCCGTGGGACATTGGTTTGGGGGGACTAGCCCCTCGGCCAAGCCCCTAGAACCATCCGTGCTACTGACGCTTCGAAGTGTAGCCCCTAATGGAACTTTGTGTTAGAGCACCACAACGGGTTACTGGAAGTGACGGGAGGACTTTCTCGACCCACCGCCTGTGCCAACACACAAGCCCTTTCCCACAGACGGCGCCAATTGTAAGGACTCAATTCGTGACGGCCCCAAAATAGTATTGGGTTCGCACGTTGAGGGCCCAAACAATATAATTTGTAGAGCGTGGGTTTGAAAGGTTAGGCCTTGGTCACCGGACGGTGGATAGTCGTGGTGTTCACACAGAATTAAACCGTGTTCGCTCAGTGAGTCTTTCTCCTAGAGACGGTTTGGGAGGCCAGTTCCCGGCCTTTTTCCCAGCCTCTTCTTTGGATTGCTTACTTTTCCTTTTATATTAGCCTGTATCCCTTATCCAACGTCCACGTGTGGGTTCGACTTTCCGGATCGATACTTGTCCCATCAGCCGATACCCAGAGTGGTTGGGGGTGGTTGTAAAAGCTCAAGAGTATGGTCCTGTCGGATGCAGAGTGTTTTATTGCAAGATTAGCAGCCTTTTACTTGGGCCGCTTCTGCACCGTGCTCGCCCTTTCTTTTAGGAGTGCTCTAGGATGCCGAGGACAAAATCTTCCTCGGCTACATCCATAGGCCATTTGGACTTTCATTGTACGTCCTCGACAATGCCTCTCCTCGGCTCAGGCCTTGGGCTTTAATATAAAATGGGCTGGGGTCATAAATTCTCCGACCCCACACTCACGTTGAGCCACATCATTAGCCACGTCATCATTTTTTATTTCCAATTTTTCTTAATATTACTAAAAGCTGAAGCATAACATTTAATTTTGCTACGCTCACGTTAAGCCACATCATCAGCCACGTCATCATTTTTTATTTCCAATTTTTCTTATATATTATTTAAAACATTTTCTCATTTAAGGTGACTTAAAAGCTCCATTATTTAAAAATTAAAATATCTTTTAACTATTAGTTTTATTATTATTTTTTCCAAACTCTCCCTCCCTTTTACCTCTTCATCTCCCCATTACTTTCTACATTAATATCATTCTTTCTCTACCTTTTTATCTTCCTTTATTTTGACTCTTCTTATTCTCAACATCTTACTATAATTTTGACATTTTCTTTTTCATTCTATATATAGTCTTCTCACACAAAAAGGTTACTTCTCTCTCTCTCTCTCTCTCTCTCTCTCTCTCTCTCTCTCTCTCTCAATTTGTTTTTCATTTTTTGTTTGATTTTTTTTTTATTGCATCAATTCTTTAGGTTGATGATTTTTTGTGTTAATTAGAATTCTACATTGGCTTGATGCAATTTAGCTTTGTGTTTTAAGTTGTTATCTTTTATATTCTAGAATGACTATGATAATTTGATTAAATATTATCCTATTGCATTATACATATAGTATATAACAATATAATGTTATTATATTACATAGAATGACTTTGATAATTTGATGTTCATTGTTATATATTTTATTTTACGCCTTTTTCCTCTTATCTTATTTTATTTAACATTTAAATCTTGTCACATCCTCCATACTATTAATATATATATCTATATATTACTAAAAGCTGTAACGTAGCATTTAATGTTACTATGCTCACGTTAAACCACATCAGCAGCCACGTCATCATTTTTTGTTTCCGATTTTTCTTATATATATTTTTAAACATTTTCTCATTTAAGGTGACTTAAAAACTCAATTATTTAAAAATTAAAATATCTTTTTTAACCTTTCATATAATTTTACCTTTACATATTCATCTATTTTAATTTAATTTTTTTTTTCCAAAAAAAAAAACTTTAATATAGATATTTATGAGTGAACAGTGAAATAATGATTCATGAATAATAATAAAAAAAAAAGCAAAAAATTATCTATACATATTTATTTTGTGCGGTTGTAACTTTACATATAATTTTGCATTTATATATTCATCTACTTTAATTTAGATGTTTATAACTTAATAATGAAATCTATAAATAAGGTAATTAAAACAAGCATATTTCTACAATTCAAAAAGTCACAATTTCCTTTTTTCAAAAAAGGCCTTTTACATTTCCTTGGAACTATTTTTAAATTTTTTTTATAAAACCTTTGACATACCACTAGTCTAATCACTTCATACATTAAAAAAACTTTAAGGTCATTATTACTTCCGTTAATATATTATGGATATCTTAATTGATTGAGACCAAACTAGAGAAATGCCATTCATAGTTCCTTGAAAATTCAGAAGAAAAAAAAAAAAAAAAAAAAAAAAAAAACAACAACAACAACAACAACAACAACAACAACTCTTTAACATACCACTAACGTATAGCTACATCTATAATTATTTAAGCCATCCATGATATCGATAACCATAAAATTTACAACTAGCAAGGGAGCATACAAAGTAATAAAGAATAAATGAAGGAAGAAAAAAAGAAATGAAATCAAACGTCAATTAATAACCGTTATTTGGAAAATAAAAAGGCAGTCAAGAGGAGTAAGCAATAAAATAGAGATGGCTATATAGAGGATATTGAAAACTTTATAGTGCAATAAAATCAACAATTAAATATAATAATACAAAATTTAAACTTAAAACTAATCAAACTCTAACTAGGGAATTATATATATATATATATATATATAGATAAAATCATAATCTTCATACACAAGGACTTAAAAAAAATTTAACAAATAGACAAGATTATGAAAAATATGATAAAACTATTAAAAAAAAAAAAAAACCTCTTTATAAAGTCTAGGGACTAAAATAATATTTTATTTAAAAAATTATTACATGCAATGTGTGGGTTTACGTACGCCTAGTTGTACCTTAAATACAGGGCCAAAACCTCCTTGCCCAAGTTTGTTGGTAGGAGAGAAATTTTCAGTGGCAGCAACTATGCAGCTTAGATCGAAAATCGGTAAATCTGGATGTGTACTACTGTCCTCAAGCTCACGCCCCTCGAAAGAGCCTCTGGTACTCGCAAAATTTAATGATTGATTGAGCACTTTTCTCTTCACTGTCCCAAAACATATTTGAGAGAAATTACTTAATATAACTTTGTAATTCAGGATCTATATAATATAGCTCACATCATGTGGAGGACTAATCTAAATGACTCCTGAATCCTGATATATAGGACATTTTGTCATAGCTGAGCCGAACACATGTATATGTGAACAATACATTGCACAAGTGACTTTATTTACCTTTTGTTTTCTTCTTCTTCGTTAGCCAAATATAGGCTAGTAAGGATACCAGAAACATTGGCACAACAATAGACACTAATGCAATAGCCAGCTTCCTCTGCTTGCTAAGAGAGCCTTTGGATTTCCTTATATACTTAGCTGGAGGAGGAGGAAAAAACTGAAAAAAGAAAGAAATGAAGAAGTTTATGAAAATGTGAGGAAAGAAGGTTACCTAACTCAATCGCATCCACACGAACATTTAGATCTCGCCCTTCATCTGTGTACTGTAGAATGTCCATTAATTCACCATACCATGCCAAGCAACCGGTTCCCTTCCCATCAATATTCATGCTAGTAAAAGCTGCGCAAGAGCAATTCATCAAGCATGCCTGCTCGCACTCTGAGCTACTCATTCTCATGCCTATCCAAGCTGCATCAAATGATGAATCGGGAGGGTTCACACGCTCCAATTTAACAAACCCTTCTCCATTTTTACACATAGAGAACCCTGAGTTCTTCCTCACACAACCCTCAGAACCATCTCTGAGATCCCAATCTCTCGGTGACTTAGGCTCATACCCTGGCAAACACATACACTCAAACCTATTAACATTATCAGGACTGCATTTACTAAATGAACCACACTGCCCATACTTGTCACACCGGTCTTCAGGTGCTGACCATAGTTCCTTCCACTGTTGAACACCATCATCCCAAACAAGTAGCTGAATCAATCCAGTGTTGTCCAACACTTCTCTTGTCATGATGGAAGGGTCATCAACAGAGTAGCTGAAAGATATCTCATCTTGATTGTTAACAAAATTGTACTTTCCACTTGATGAGGCTATTTTAATTGGCGTACTAGGCCATGGCCAAGAACCTGATCTCCAATGTAGGGTAGATCCCTTATACAAAACGATTTGAGGAGAGCCATTAGGATTCATCTTATAGCTATAGTTTCCAGTTCCAGGGTCATCTTTTGACTTCCAAGATGTTAGGAACATGTTTGTCCCAGTTATAAGATTCAAGCCAAGATTCATGTTTGGAAGCAAAGTATCTGTAGGATGGTCAAAGCTTTGCCACAACACCTTTTTGTTATTGTCCTGGACTAGTACCAAGTTTCCTGAATCAAGAAGCTGAGCTTCCAAGGAGTTTGTCGCTTGGTCTTGGACAGAAACATTTGTAGACCAAAGTGGACGGTAATTACCGTCATGGAGGACAAGGTCTCCATATTGGTTGATTGAGAGAACTCCAGAGGAATCATTGATCGGGGCGTTCCTATTTGCAACCCACACAACAGTTTTTGGTGTCACTTTGACATACCAAATACCAAGATATTTGAAGCTAGAGTTGCCAGGGCTGAAGAAGCCTAAGGCAAAATTGTTTTGTTTGGAAATCAAAGATTGGCCATCCTTGATGGATTGGTTTGTTGTTAAGGTGTCAAGGGAAGTGCAAAATTTGAAGAAGAGAATGATTAGAATCAAAGAATTGAACATTTTTTTTTTCTGCACATCCTTGTTTGTGCAAATGGTTTCTTAACATGGAACATTTATTTTATTTTATTTTAATTTTTTGTGGTTGAGGCCCCCAAAAAAAAAAGGTTTGACTAAGGATTGTGCATATGGACTGAGAATTCTCTAGTTGTCAATTTTCCAGCGAAGGCTTTTGATGACTTTCATAACTGTTATTTAATACATTTTGAATATCATTTCTTTTTAGTTTTACTTTTAGTGCAACTTGATGTACTCGCTGACCAGCTCCTATTGCTGGATGCATCAAACAGGTTGAATATTGTGGCACACATGGGCCTAGTTCAACAGACTATCGGTCTTGGCTTTATTTGTATGGGGCCCACAATGTTTTAGTAACAACGGTCATGAGCAAACAAATCCAGACTTGGGGTTTTCACAGGTGGTCCTGTGAAAGTTCCATTCTTTGGACCATCGTATTATGCTTTGAGCCACATCTTGAATGATGGTGTATAGATCACAATAGACCATGTCAACAATTGTGAAAAAAATTGTAAAACATATTGAGTTTGTATCATTACTCAAAAGTGTTAATGGAGGCAGGGCTACCCATCCTGCCTTGAGTTGGTGATGTGTTTTTAAAATGATGATTGATACAGTCGGGCCTTGCTAAGGACTGAAATAGAAGCTAGTGGCGATACACGGGAACATTAGTCATGTAGTAAACTTTTTTCTCTTTTATTTTTTTTTGGCCTAAGGTGTTAGGGTATCACTCCCTCAAGGTGTTGCATTGCAATTTGCATAGGCACTCTCCTTATTGTGAATGACTGTTACATATATGGGATTGTGCAACATGTGCAATTGCACTCAATAACTAAAATTGAGAGTTAAAAAAAGCAACTTTCAATTTCATTAAATAAAAATTAGAAGTAAATAACGAAAAGTTAAAAATTGATGAAGTAAAAATATTTTGTGAGAGCTATTGGATCAAGTGCAATACCCTAGATTGCTATATACGATATATTTGTATCTCAATCCACATATATGATAAATTCAATTGACAGAAAATTTGGTGACATGGAGTGTAATATGTTTTGCACTTCCAAATTACCTTCAAATCATTTTCCACTCTCTTCACATCACACATCCGCTAGTCGAAGGAAAGAGAGAGAGCTTACCCATGGCTCAATTGCAGCTTCATGCCTCCTCTCATGGGTCCGTCATTGTCATCGCTCACCATTGCTCCACCATGCCTACCCACGAACCGATCAGACCACCCCGACCCACCCACAGAAGAATCGATCGAACCACTATGCCCACCCACCCATTAACAACAACCACCGTGACTAGATTGGACCACCTCCGCTTCGATGGGGCCTTTAGATCTCGCCACCAATCTCATCATCGTTGCTTCTCTCTCTCTCTCTCTCTCTCAAGCTTGCCGTCGTCGCTTCTCTCTCTCAATCTTGCCATCGCCGCCTTAATCCTCTATTTTTTTTTCTCTCAAATCTCTCTCTCTCTCTCTCTCTCTAGTGTTGGGTTTGTGGAATTGAATTTTTCTTCTTCTTCTTTGGGTTTATATATTGGGGATTTTATTATAATATTTGTTTAGAAGTTGTGAAAAATATGGGAAATGGGTAGAAAATTCATTTTCTAGAGCATTTTCAAGAACACAAACAAACATATAAAAATATTTTCCAAAAGATTTTTTGGAATGCAACCAAACACCTAATATTATTTTCCTTTACCAAAACATTTTCAGTTGAAATTATTTTACACTTTGAAAAAATTTTACATTGAGCCAAACACATGACCTATTTTTTTTTTTTTTTTTTTTGGTTGGAGAGATTTCAACCTATGACATCTGTTTCTAATAATAGTTTTTTTTTTTTGTTTTTGTTTTTTTTTTTTTTATTTTTATCATCCGACCAAAATACCAATAAGTTTTTGGTTGCCCTATGTCTAATGCATGAAGTTAGGATTTATATTCCATAAAATTCCAATTCATGTTTGTACTGCAACGTCTATTTGAATAACCGAAAAGGTTTGGTTTCAAAATTTCAAATTCAAATATGCTTGTAGTTATTTTGCTTTGACCCAGATTAAAAAGATACTTCGAAGTGTGTAGTTTTAATTATATGATTTTTTTAATGAACTAGTCACAGACCCATGTGATACGTGGGAATAAATAATTATTTTGATCATTTACAATATAATATATAATTTGTTCTCTAAATTTTGTGGAAAATAATTTATCTCCCAAAAAATTAAAAAAAATTTTAAATTATTTTTCATTTATATATCTCAAAAATATATCATCATTTTATGGTTTGGATTTGTTTAATTGGTATTATTCATTTTTTGGGTGGTCCATATTTTGCTAAATTATGTCATTTTGCATTATATTTTCCTATACAACTAAATTATTTAAGTTTCAAATATATTATTCAAAATTTTCATTCTCCTAAAAGAGATTATCATATTAATAATTTTTCTTATTGTAAGGGTAGTTTCGAACTACGGATTGGGTATTGTTTACTTGTACAGATACATGAGATTGGAATTGCATATTTCTTAGACATTTCTAAGAGACTATACCATATTATAAATTTAATATTTAAAATTGATGGGGAAGTAGAAAATAATTCCATCTCCAGTTCGTCCAAACGGATCGTCCAGAGCCTACAGTGCGGGTTGGTCCAAGAGTCAACCTAGAAGAAGGAAAAACGTTCATGGACAATAGCACTACTCTATAAGTTAAGTCTCCCATGGACGACATGATCGTCCATGAGGGTCGTCCATGAACAATCATCAGATATCCTTGGACGACCAAACCATCCTACACCAGACGGATTAAAGCGCAACACTTAGAACTTTCGACTCTCTATAGCGGTTACAATTTTTTAGCCGTTGAGGAAGTTAACTCCGGACTTGTTGGCTTCCACAAATCTAGGGGAGGTTATTGGACAAATAACCGTCCCAAGCTCCCTACATAAAGGACCGGTCTGAACCCGACAGCGGTAAGATTTTCTCTCAGACAATTTTCTCAAATACTTGGAACTTCCTTTCTCGAGGCTAACTTCTCCATCGGAGGGGGTTCGACCGGTCTTCTCCGGTCTCCTCTTTGATTGTGTTTTATTTCTTGTAGGCCTTCCACCGTTTCGATAGCCCACCGAAGCCGGATCATCCACCTTACCGATTCAGAGCGATATCGATTGGCGCCGTCTGTGGGAAGAGTTTGTTTCGAGACTTTCTTTTCTGCGACAAAGGGTTAGGATGGTCAGGACCAGGTCGAGGGCTACTAGCCCCGGCCGTCAGGGAAGCAGAGGCGCTTCAAGTGATCCCCGGCGTGATCGCCAATCTGCGCGCCGATCATGCAGACGTCGTTCGTTCAGCATGTGCAATCCATGGCAACTGCAATGGCGGAATTGACTCGCCAAAACCAGGAGTTAAGAATGGAGATCAATCAGAGAAGACAGACACGTGAGGAACATGAGGGAGGAGGACAAACACAAGGCCATGGTGACAGAGAGAATATTGAGATCGGAAGTCGGTTTAGAGGCACCACTTCACGGACGGTGCCATACTTGAAAGAAGAGATGGACCAAATGAAGATCAATAAGAGAAGACAGACACGTGAGGAACACGAGGGAGGAGGACAAACACATGGCCATGGTGACAGAGAGAATATTGAGATCGGAAGTCGGTTTAGAGGCACCACTTTACGGACGGTGCCATACTTGAAAGAAGAGATGGACCAAATGAAGAAAGTCATGGAGGAAATGAAAGAGAACATGAGGAGGACGAATCCTATAGAAGATTTGGTCCACAGAATCGACTCTCCTTTTACGGCCGCCATCAACGGCCATCCTCTACCATCAAAGTTCAAACCGCCTTCCCCGGACTCGTACGATGGGACGCGTGACCCATTTGATCACATTGCTACATTCAAGACAACAATGCACCTTCAAGGGGTCCCTAATGAAATCATGTGTCGAGCCTTCCCTACTACCCTTAAAGGCCCGGCACGAGTTTGGTTCAAGAAAATACCTCCAAGTTCCGTAAGTTCTTTCGAAGAGTTGAGCAAATTGTTTGTTAACAATTTCATCGGGGGACAGAGACACAAGCGTTCTTCGTCCAGCTTGCTCACCATAGAACAAGGGGAAAACGAAAGCCTGCTATCATTCATCACTCGTTTCAACAGAGAAGCCCTTAGTGTGGACGAGGTAGATGACAAACTTCTATTGGCAGCCTTCCACAACGGGATCAACTCTGACCTATTTATCCACAAGCTATATGAGAAGGAGCCTCAAACCATGGCCGAGTTCGTCCATTCAGCTTAGAACTTCATGAATGCAGAAGATGCGATCATAGCCAAGAAGAGAAAAAGAGTTGAAAGGATGGAAGCGCACCCAACTCGTCACTCAGAACAAGCCCCTAGTCCAAAGAAGGGACGGACGGAAGATAAGAAGGAACGAGATAACAGGAAGACAGGTCCCTTGGGAAGAAGCGAATTATACGCCCGAACGCTCCACTTGATCAGGTGCTCATGCAAATCAAAGACGATCCTTCTTTAAAATGGCCAGAAAAGATGAAGGGGGATCCCAATAAGCGCAATAAGAACAAATATTGTCGCTTTCACAGGGACCATGGGCATGACATGGATGAGTGTTATGACCTGAAACAGCAAATTGAGAATCTTATCGGACAAGGAAAGTTGAGGCATTTCGTTGGAAGGGATCATAAAGATGAGAAGTTGAAAGGCAAAATGGAGGAATCATCCCGGCCCCCACTAGGAGAGATCGGGATTATCGTCGGAGGAAACTCGATGGGGCAATCTTCCAAGTCGAAGAAGACATATCTCAAAGTGGTACAAAACGTCCAGCTCTCGGGACGATCACCGAGGACGAGATCAATGGACGAGCCAGCTATTTCCTTCACCGACGAAGATGCCGAGAGGATCCATCACCCGCATGACGATGTGATTGTCATTACACCGCTTATTGCAGATTATACAACCAAGAGAGTGTTAGTTGACAATGGAAGCTCGGCAGACATATTGTACTACCCCGCCTTCCAACAGATGAGGCTTGGGCGGGATCAACCGTCCGCTTTGCTCACCACCGATAGGATTCGGAGGGATGAAGGTGCAGACTGTGGGCACCATTACATTTCTAGTTGTGGTAGGGTCATACCCGCAACAGATAACTAGGGAGGTCAATTTCCTCGTTGTAGACTGTACCTCTTCATACAATGCCATTATTGGAAGACCAACTCTGAATAGTTGGAAGGCGGTAACATCTACCTACCATCTATCAGTCAAATTCCCTACGGAGTACGGGATAGGGCAAGCACAAGGAGATCGGTTGGCGGCTAGAGAATGCTACTTAGCCATGATGGCTTTGGACGAAACAGTGCGGGGCGATGAGCATCGAGGAAAGAAGAGTTGTTGCAGAGCCCACGGAAGTATTGGAAGATGTTCTTTTGCAAGAAAATAATCCCAAGAAATTTACCAGAATTGGAATAGGTATGAAGGAGATGGCAAGAAAAGACCTCATCCAATTCCCGAGAAAAAGTATTGATGTTTTTGCATGGAGTCATGACGACATGCTAGGAATCGACCCGAGTGTGATCACACATCGATTGAATGTGTACCCCTTTTTTAAGCCTGTTCGTCAGAAGAAGAGGGTATTCGCGGGGGGAGGGACAAGGCGATCAAGGAAAAGGTTCGTAAACCGACCACGGCACAGTTCATTAAGGAAGTCTATTACCCGGATTGGTTAGCCAATGTGGTGATGGTGAGGAAAGCAAATAGAAAGTGGAGAATGTGCGTAGACTTCATCGACTTGAACAAAGCATGTCCCAAGGATAGTTATCCTCCGCCACGCATTGATCAATTGGTGGACTCTACTGCTGGCCATCGATTCTTTGAGTTTCATGGACGCCTTCTTAGGATATAATCAGATCAAGATGGATGAAGATGATCAGGAAAAAACTTCTTTCATTACCAGCCAAGGCTTGTTTTGCTACAAAGTGATGCCCTTCGGTTTGAAGAACGCAGGGGCAACCTATCAAAGGTTGGTAAATCACATGTTTCGTCCTCAGATAGGACGGAATGTGGAGGTTTATGTCAACGACATGCTTGTCAAGAGCATAGACGAGGGAAGCCATCTGGACGACCTACAGGAAACCTTCGAAACACTTCGGCGATATAAGATGAAGTTGAACCCAAGCAAGTGTGCATTCGGAGTATCGTCGGGAAAGTTTCTGGGGTTCATGGTTTCGCAAAGAGGAATCGAGGCAAATCCAGACAAGATTCAAGCTATATTGGACATGCAGCCACCGAAGAGTATCAAGGAAGTCCAATCCCTCATTGGACGAGTTGCCGCTTTGAACAGGTTTGTTTCGAAAGCCACAGACAAATGTTTACCTTTCTTCAAAGTCCTCGGGAAGGCATTTGAATGGACGGACGAATGTTAAAGGGCCTTCCAAGACCTGAAGGACTATCTCACAACTGCTCCATTATTAAGTCCATCCGTGCAAGGAGAAGAACTG